>CM053029.1:555987258-556587258 GCA_028564925.1 Lithobates sylvaticus | reverse complement strand
ATCCATCACATATAATTCGGATTAAAAAAACATTGAACTATAGGCTGTAATGTAGCAAAATAGGTAAAAAGCCAAAGGGGTGAATACTTTTGCAAGGCACTGTAGGTAACCATATGTACCATTCTTCTTCATTGACATTCTGATTGTTTTGTCTTAAAAGACTCAAAAAGACTGAAAGTAAAAAACTCATACTTTGATATTAGCTCTGTCCCCTTACAGCCTATTCTATACTATACATTAATAGACACAAATAGAAGTCTCTTGCTCTGGCATAGTTTGATATGGCTCCCATGGCTGGGAAGGTACTAGATTCTCTGACTTGCTATAATCTATTCAGTTATGTGGCATATTGCCAAAGGTCATTTGTTATTTGTACCCTTTTGTAACTGCCTTGTAGACCTTCAGTTGATATTGTATTGTGGAAATGAGCAAATGTATGTACTTATCTGCATTGCTCTCTTATTAAAACGTCAATAAAAACAATTGAACAAGAAATAACATCTGGCTATCCTGACAATCTTGCTGCATTAGCTTTATAAATAGGGAAAGAGGCTGTGAAAAATATTTGCCATGGAAATCATTACTCTGAGGTCCCTCCCAGGCATGTAGTACTGACATTCACGTAGCAACCAATGGTTCACCACTATGTGGCTGGTCACCAGGGAGAGCCTAGGGCACAATGTTCTGCAGGTATTTCACAGCCATTTAATGGTATTTCTTTTACCATGTATTGGGGTAGCATTGTTACTTGAGTATAGGTCTACACTTGGCCTATGGCTATAAATGTCCATGAATAGGTTGTGATGTGACAATCAAGTTTTGAACTGCAGCTTGGATGCTAATTTCCTATTATTGAGCAAGTTACATCCACTAGATTACATTTATTGAGTGGAGTGCTTGACAAGAAATTTTGAAATTCAGTTTCATGAATATGAAAATGCAATCTCTATTTTCAACCTAAACATTTCTGCGCACAATGACAAACCTGTATTCACCTAACTATAGGTGAGACAAAAGGATTCAAGTTTTAGGATACTTGTTCACACCATCCACATATATTTTCATGCATACACGATTTTTAATAGGAATCATTCCTGTACCTCAACACATGCAACATTTGGGAAAACACTTGCATGCTGCATTTTTGGTACATCACCTGCCACACAGGGGGGATCCAAAGTCTAGTCTCGGGAGGGGCACTGCCAGAAAATAGGCAAATCACAGGCAATTTGTCAAGGCAGTGGTTGGTGTTAGGGCTTCAATCTTCACGGAACCATGGTTAATATGGTGTCAGGATGATTGAAGCGCATTATTTCTATTATTACATTGTAATATAAAATTAAATAGTTCAACTCCCCATAATGAAGAATCCTAGGGAGCCCTGAGTGTGTCACATGCCACCAGATGCAGCTTGTCACTTGCCACCATCACCTGCCACCAGATGCAGCTTGTCACTTGCCACCATCACCAGATGCAGCTTGTCACTTGCCACCATCACCTGCCACCAGATGGAGCTTGTCACTTGTCATGTAGCCTGCCACTAGATGCAGCTTGTCACTTGCCACGTCACCTGCCACCAGATGCAGATTGTCACTTTCCACGTTACCTGCAACCAGATGTGGATTGTCACTCTGCCACGTTACGTACCACCAGATGCAGCTTGTCACTTGCCACATCACCTGCCACCAGATGCAGATTGTCACTTTCCACGTTACCTGCAACCAGATGTGGATTGTCACTCTGCCACGTTACGTACCACCAGATGCAGCTTGTCACTTGCCACATCACCTGCCACCAGATGCGGATTGTCACTTTGCCATGCTACCTGCCACTAGATGGCCCGCTCACTATTTTTTTGAGGGGGGCAATTGCCTCGTCCCCCCGTCCCCCCCCCCCCCCCGGATCAGCCCTGGCTTCCACAGTTCTGTTCAATTATACTGAATGACATCCTCCCACAATGCAGATCAAAAGGGTAGTAACATGCATTGCCATGTGTGTTAATATTCAAACTAACCCTGAGAAGGTAAACCACCAATGACTCACCATACATATGACTGGTTAAAAAGTCAGCAGAAGGAAACCTCATAGAACCTTTTATATAAAAATTAACAAACTTAAATTGTAAGTTCACCTTAAACCTAAAATCCCAGCATCTACAGACATCCACATTCTAAGACTAACCTATCTAGCCCTTTAAGGAAAAAATTCAGCATACATACCTTTTCTGAAGCCGATCCGACCCGATCACCATCGGCGGAAGCTCTGCAGAGGACACGGCCAACAACGGCTGTGAAATGAATGGGGAGTGACGTCACCCATAGACTTACTATGGGGCTTCCATTTTCGGCTGTGTCCTCTGCACCTGCCTACACAGCGAAGCCACAGCTGACAGCTCAGAGTGGGATCGGGTCAGATCGGCTGCAGAAAAGGTATGTATACTGATTTAGTAATTACAAGGTTAGATAGGTTAGTGTTAGATTGTGGATATCTGTAGATGCAGGGATTTTAGTGTTAAGATAGACTTCTACTTTAAGCGATGACAGCATCCAGCTAGAATCAGATTTATCAGAATTGTACAGATGTCAACAAGCCCGTATAAAAGTGTAAAATAACACATCTACATGGTTATAATAAATAAAACAGATGGACAGACAATAAACTACAAATGTCACCATGGCACCTCAGGAACTGCTTCATTCCATTCCCACTGAAAATATGTAAAATATCTCAATAAATACCTTATTTTTCCAAATTTTTGAGTGATCATGCGCCTCAAAAACTCTCCAAATAGTGTGCCTCACTCTGTGGATCGTGGGTGAAGCCTGACGTGATGCCCATAAAGTGCCAGTGCAAAGTGAGCACTGTGGGAGCTTTCGCCAGAACAGAACAATAAGAAAGGGTGCCAGGCAAGTATGAGATAAAAGCAAGAATCTATTTATTCAAATCCACTTACATTTAAAACTTCTGTACACTGTGTGCAGGGCTGGTGTGGAATGCTCCACAGGCAGGCAGTGGTCTCGATGGATGCAAGAACCCACCGCGAGGAGGAGAGAAGCCGGCGGCATCCTGGGCTCTCACATGAGCCACTAACAGGAAACCGAAGAGCAGACCGGCAGAGAGGGGGGCAGGCCGCAATGCGTTTCCAAGACCCCACCTCCTTCATCAGGCTACTTAGCCTTATCAGGCAGACTTTAGAAATGGTTGAATGAACATGGAACTGTCGGAATCAACAGGTAATGTCCAAAGAATGGCAACAAAAATGTAATAACGTTTTTAAATAAAATATTCGTACAAATATTTTCATTTTTGGTGGGAGATACACTTTAAAACAACTAAATGGATTTGTTATTTGATAATGGAGTCCACTCAGAAGTTGGGAGATAGTAAGTGAGGTTAGGACTAGGGATGAGTTTGAGTGAGGTCTAAACCCGGAAGTTATTTGTCATTGCTGGGCCAATGAGTTGCGAATAGGAAACTGCAAGGAAAAGAGGGGAATAATACTGCGCTAACCTGGGGTAAGTGAAAAATAGAAAAAGTACTTTCTATAGCTGCTAACACTCAAACAAACAAAGTCAAACAAGAATGGGGAAAGATATGTGTAGCGCTTAAACACTTAAGGCCATGTAGGTACAGATGACAAAAAATATAAAGTGAAATCACAACATGTGAATATGAACAGTATACAGACAAAATTTCAGTGAACAGTGGTAAAACTGATTTGTGAGAGTCTCTCTTTCTGAATTCAGATGCAAGTGAAAATGTGTCACAGGTATCTCAAAGACACTGTATTGGCAGAAGTATGTTGCTTGGATCCCAGGGCACTACAGGCACACAATAGGGTACTCTTACCAGCAGTGGTGGACACACATACCGTACGGCAGTGGGTCAAATGCGCTTATGGTTCTCCTGTTGGATATGGAGAGGCAGGTCCTAGTCCCAGGGGCACACCGTAGAGATGTAGACATACGGCTAAGGATTATCTCCAGCTCATCCGGGATCACGAGTGGTAAAATAGAATATAAAAAATAGGAGAAAAAAGCTCCATATGGTGCAGATCAACCAATAATATTTTATTGGAAAATTTTCTCACAACGAAGGAGACATGAAGTGGAACAACAGTCCAAAAAAGGATAAAATGGCATAAAACAGTAGAATAGCAATGTGGGAGTCTCAAATGAGCAAGCCCTATGGCGAATTTACAGTTGCCACTAGCTCTTGCACTTAGCAGCTGACACTGTAGCAAACCCTTGCCAGACGTGAAACATTTTCCATGGCTAACCCAAGGGCTAAAAAAAATTCTGTAGTTACCCAATTCATCGTTCTTGATGATCAGCCACTATCAATAGTTGACAATGTGGGTTTTCGGCGACTTATGAATCTTTTGGAGCCAAAGTATGAAATTCCCAGCCGCCGTCATGTCACGGATGTCCTGTTGCCGCAATTACACAACACAGTGAAAAAACACATTACCAACATGCTACAGGAGGACATGAAGGCTATCAGTTTCACCACGGACATTTGGAGCAGTAGTGTGAGTCCCGTGTCTGTAATTAGCTTAACTGCACAGTGGATTGATGCCAATTTCACTCTGCACCAAGTCATGCTGCACGCAAAGAATTTTCAAGGCTCTCACACAGGCTAAACTATAAGAAGCATACTAGAAGAAATGCTTGACACTTGGGCGATTCCCAAAAAATTCTGTCCATGTGGTAGTCCGTGATAATGGCAGAAATATGAAAAAAGGTGTAGAAGATGCTGGTCTTCAGAGTCTTTCATGTGTGGCACATACACTGCAGCTGGCTGTCTCAGAGGGGCTTTTATCACAGCGCAGGATTACAGAGGCTGTGGGAGTTGGGCGCAAAATAGTTGGGCACTTTAAACATTCAAACCTGGCATATTCTCGGGTGCAAGCTATTCAGATCCAGCTTGGTCAACCCATGAAAAGACTTCAACAAAATGTTCAGACTCGCTGGAACAGCACTTTTTACATGCTGCAGTCTCTGATAGAGCAAAAACGGGCCATTGGAGTATATGTGTCAGAACATGAGCTGCCTGCAACGATCACTGCAAATCAGGGGAATCTCATGGAGAAGATGATCAACATCTTGGCTCCCTTTGAAGAGTTGACTCGGCATGTGAGTTGTTCAGATTCTTTTGCCTCGGATGTAATTCCTGCAGTGACTGTGCTACAGCGATTATTATCTAAAGAAGTGGATGAGGACCATGGTTTGAAAACGATGAAGAACACATTGCTTGGTGCTTTGCAGAAAAAACGGTTCTCTGACATGGAGCAAAATCCACTTTACTGCATCGCTACCTTACTCGATCCAAGGTAATCAATTAGTTATTGCTGGCTGCTATTTGGACTTGTTTTTATTTGAATATTGATGATATAATTTAGTTTTTTGGATGAAGGTGATATTTTACAGTGTTATCACTTGCTTGCATTTGTAATGCAAGTGATAACACTGTAAATCTCACCTTCATAAAATAAAACACAAAACAAAATCCATAATGACAATTTGACAAACACACTTACCTTCTCTGCCTCTGTGTAATGGTTTTGCACAGAGCAGGCCAGACAACTGTTTTTGCCATGTCCCCCGCCGTCACCTTTCCTTCTTGCAGTGCCCCCACAGCAAGCTTCCACAGTTGTTGCTTTGCTTGCATGACGTTGTATAATGTCTTGTATTTTTCTTCTTCTAGGTATAAAGATCAGTTCTTCTCAAATGCAGATGCTGGCAGGCAGGCCAAAGAACTGTTCGTGCTGGAAATGCAAGAAATATCTTCTGTACAGGTACTACAGGCACAGGCAGCTACACCTGAGGTGCTTGAGAAACCAGCTACCAAAAGGCCTTGCACTGAGCAACAGCCAGGTACCAGTGTGACTGTGGACAGTGTTTTCCAAGAAATTGCTTATTCATCTACATTTGAGAACAGTGCTCCCACAGCTGCTACCATACAACTAGAAGCATATCTTGGAGAGGTCACTGTGCCTCGTTCGGACAAACCTCTTGAGTATTGGGCAGTCAATAAACTGTGATTTCCCACTCTAGCACTGGCACAAAAATATCTTTCAGCTCCTTGCAGTAGTGTGGAAAGTGAGAGATTGTTCAGTGCAGCGTCACACATTCTGACTGACACCAGAAACCGACTTCTAACTGAACATGCAGAGATTATTCTGTTTCTTAAAAAAAAATTGCCACTTGTGTTTGAATTGGAAAAGTAATCTACCGCCTGTTACTGTCCAACTGTAAGGCATCATGCACTGTTGCACACTTCAACTCAAAGCAACTGCTCCACCTGGCATTAGAGCGTTATTTTAGCGTTTCCTTTGCCTGTTAACTCCCCTCCATGTTGGCCTTTAAAAAAAAAAAAATGTGCCTTTTTAACTCCATGCCACAAACTTTTTCCTTAAGTGAAAAAGGTAATCACCTATGGTGTGCACATTGCACACTATAGGTGATTCAACGTGCAATGCATGGGGGACACATAGCCTAGGCTAATATGGAGTGGCATAGAGTTAACACTACAGGCAAACAAAAGGCTCAAAAACAGGGAGCTCAAACGCCTGTAGGAGCAGCTACTTTGAGCTTTATTGTGCATGTGGCCTTACTGCTGCTAAGTCATTGGCCTTGCCATCCTAGAATGAACCAAATTTTGGTCTGTGAAAAAAAAAATTCAGGAGTTTCATTAGAAGTTGAACTAGAAGCTAGCACTTTTTTTTTTTTTTATTTAAAAAATGTTTACAAAATAATGTTAGTTTTGAGGTATTGTTCAGTTGCTCCTCCTCAGGCCTAACATTATTTAACTGTATTGAACTTGGGTTGGTTGATGTGATGACGTGAACTTGCGATGTTTGTTTTACACGTGGCGTCATCAACAATGATGATATTTCATGTTCTGTGTGACATTTCAGCTTTTCATTTTCAAGGCATAATGCCTGTACAATGCAACTAAAAGTATCTGCTTCTCAAGGAGTTTGAGCTTTTTTCCTGCCTGTTAATGCCTCCCCTCCATGTCAGCCCATTGGACACTAGTTTCAGGAGTTTAGTGGCAGGAAAGTTTACAGGCAGAAAAAAAAATCCAAAGATTTCCAATTTCTTTGGATTTTTTATTCTGCCTGCTGCCTGTAAGCTGCCCTGACACTAAACTTCTGAAACCGCATAGTGTTCCTTGGCCAATGGCCATGAATGATGGCTAACATGGAGGGGAAGAGGTAACGGGTAGAGAAAAAAAAAGCTCAAAGAGCTAAAACACCTGGAGAAGCAGGTGCTTTGAGCTGTGCATGAGGCCTTACTGCAGCCTACATGCCAACCTAACACACATCCTTCCTTGCCATCCTGGAATGTTCTGTCTGTGAAATGTGTTTCTCTTACACATGTGTAATGCCCCATACACACGGTCAGAAATTCCGACGGAAAATGTCCGATCAGACCATGTTGTCGGAAAACCGGCCGTGTGTGGGCTCCATCGGACTTTTTTGTCGGAATTTCCGACGGAAAAAAATTGAGATCCTGCTCTCAAATTTTCTGACAACAAAATCCGATCAGACTTTTTCCGATCATGTGTAGAGAATTCCGACGGACAAAGTGCCACGCATGCTCAGATCAAATTACGAGACCAAAGCTATTGGCTAATAGCCTCTACATAGTTCCGTCGTACGCAACGAACGTCACCACGTTCAGAATGATCGGATTTTCCGACAACTTTGTCCAACCGTGTGTATGCAACACCAGTGTCGGACAAAATCCGTCGGAAAAAATCTGACGGATTTTGTGGTCGGAATTTCCGACCATGTGTACGGGGCATAAGAAGTTGAACTGGAAACAAACACGTTGTGTTTTTATTTTAATTTTTGAAATTTTATAATGTCTTGTGTTGTGAGTTGACTGAGGTACTGTACTGTTCTTGCTTCTCCTCAAGCCTAAATTGTGAACTTGCAATGTACATGTCATTGATGACATTATTGTTTATATAACATGTTCTGTGCAATTTGCCCTTTAACAGATTTGTGACTAGCAAATAAACATGTTTTCTTTCATAATGTCTTTTGACTGCGTTTCAATTCCTCATATTATGGCGAAAATGTGTAATTTTTCATATTTTTTTTTTTAAATGGTCACATGACCAAAATCAGGTATCGGTAATTGGTATCAGCGAGTACATGATGTCAAGTATCGGTACTCGTACTCAAAGTACTTGTCAAAAAAGTGGTATTGGTGCATCCCTATTAAACACTTTATTTGCAAATATTTAATATTATAAAGGTGACTACTCCTGAGTTTAGTTAAGTTTAGTCCTGTGTATGGCCTGCAAATATATGGCCAACCAATGTAAAACTAAATATATTATACTGTATATACATGTGGTGTAACCCTTTATACTTTGTTTAACGGAAAACCTTTACTCTGTCCCACCATTCTCTATTATAATTAGTTCATTGCTATTTTTGCTAAAACTAGCACATAAGAAAAAATATGTTATTTTGCATTTGCACGTTAAAAGGATTTCTAAAAGTGTAACAATGTAACAAACACATCAACAATTATAATAGACCCCGCTGTGAATATGTAATGGAAATTTCCATTCGTGCTAACATCTACAAGTGTAATAATTCACAACATGGAGTTTGCGAATCCCACCAGCCAGGGAGGGGGGTCACTGTAAATAAAGAGTGGTTTACTGAGAATGTAAATAAGCTTTCCTTCGAATTTTCCAACATAAAATCTCTGGAGCCACCCTGTGACTCCAAATGTCACAAAAGAAATGTGAAATGAATATAAACCATGCACACAATTATGTAAATTTCACATTAATTCAGCCGTAATAATATCTAGCTGCAGAGTTTTTATTGTTAATTTGCTTCATTTTTATGCGTTTTTACTGCAATGATTGTTATCCCTTGCATCTTGTTTATTAATTATGCTGCTTGTTTACGGAGACCACATTTTAAGAGAAAACCCTTTAAAACAAACTGTCAGATTTTATTATTACTGAACTTTTCGTAAATATAGAAGTAGCTTCAGATAATCAAATGATGTTTTTACCATGTTGAAAATACCAAGCTTTGTTGGATAAACTTTTTTCCTCTTCACTTTCATGTTAAAGCGGTAGTAAACCCTTGTAAAAAAACACAGAAAATTAAAAACCTGCAAGACAATGGCATAATGTACTAGTATGCATCGCCCTTTCACACCGCGCCGCCTAGGGCATCAGCAGTAAGGTGGCGCTATTTTTAGCGCCGCTTTACCGTAGTTTTAGCAGCGCTATTCGGCCGAAAAGGGGTTAAATTCGCCAACAAAATGCCACCGGATCGGCATTTTGCCATCGGTATTGCAGCGCTGCCCCATTGATTTCAATGGAGAGCAGCGGTGGAGGAGAGGTGAGTTCCCCAGTCCTTCACCGCTCCAAAGAAGCTGCTTGCAGGACTTTTTCTGATGACCTGCCAGCGCACCGCTCCAGTGTAAAAGCCCTCTGGCTTTCACACTGGAGTGCATAGAACAGCTGTTTTAGGGCGTTTTGCAGGCGCTATTTTTAACGCTATAGCGCCTGCAAAAAGCCCTTAGTGTGAAAGGAGTTTAAAGGTAAAGTAGATGAAAACTTAAATGCGGCGTACACACGGTCGGAATTTCCGATGGAAACAGTCTGATGGGAGCTTTTCAACGGATTTTCCGACCGTGTGTATGCCCATCAGTGTTTTTTCTGTCGGAATTTCTGACGGACTTTGGATTGAGAACCTGTTCTCAATTTTTCCGACGGAAAACCTTTCTATCGGATTTTCCGATCGTGGGTATGCAATTCCGACACGTAAAATTCCAACGCATGCTCGGAAACAATTTGACGCATGCTCGGAAGCATTAAACTTCCCTTCTATAGTGCTGTCGAACGTGTTTTATGCCGCTGTGTTACAGACCGTCGGAATTTGGTGTGACCGTGTGTAGGCAAGACAGTTTGAGCGAAATTCCGTCGAAATTCCGACGGGAAAACCATCAGAGCTTTTTCCAACGAGAATTCCGACCGTGTGCACGCGGCATAACACAATAATATTTAGCTCTTGTTCACAGCGGGCATACTTAAAGTGGTAGTAAACTGTTATTGTAAACTTGTACCTACAAGAAAGCTTTTAATAAAGCTTACCTTTAGATACTGTAACTATCTTCAAAACTTTAGAAGATATTCAAATTGACTGTAGCTGATGACATCACTTAGAGTGCAGTGTCATGATTGTGACTCCCAAGCGCATGCGCAGGAGTGAGGTCATCATTGCTCAGACATTCAAACAGCCAGAGAATGCAAACCCAGAAGGATGAGGCCCTTGTCCCCATCAAAGCACCCTCCCCATGTTGAGGGCAAGTGACAAGGTATGGTTCAGGGGAGGTACTCGCTTGCCCCCCCCTTTACTGGCCTGCCATGGCTGCTTGCTCGGATAAGGGTCTGGTATGGATTTTGTGGGGACCCCACGCAATTTTTTTTTTAAATTTTGGCACGGGTTCCCCTTAAAATCCACACCAGATCTGAAGGGCTTGGTATGGACTGGGGGGGGGGGGATGGTACCCTGGTCCCCATACACTTTTTATAGATATAACTTGCATATAAGCCTTTAAAATTAGAACTTTTGATTTTTCATGTTCGTGCCCCATAATCTTTAATGGTGTTTGCATGTTGGCAGAATTTTTTTGTCTATTCGCATGTTCTGGTGCGAACTGAACCGGGGTGGGGGGGGTGTTCGGCTCATCCCTAATCCCTACACATGATTGCTTTGGACTGGTTTGCTATTAATAATAACTGTGGACCATGCATGTGCAATGTGTATAGCACCCATTGGAAGGTTTTATGCAATGGGGTGACAATGTAGGAGCTGAATTTAGAGACAGTTGTCACCTCATAACATGAAGTGTCCGAACAAGGACCCTCATTGCAGGTTCGCCAAGTATTATTTTAATGAAAGCTGCACTGCACTGCAACTGAATCACCTGCCATCTTTTTTTTTTTTTTTTATGAATCTAGAAAGCTACAGCAGAGAGTCCCTGTATTTTTGCTTCTACTCCTTTCCACAAATCTATGACAACAATGAAATTCTAACAGATTCCTTAATGAGTTTTTTTTATTTTTATTTTTTTATTGCATAGAACTTTTAGAATTTATTGGAGAGGATGACACCATCATTTTGTTTTTTTATGTGATGGGGCAGTGGGATTAAACTGCCCCATCAATCACGGAATATCTTATGACTGGATTCCATAAGTAAAATAAGAAGCCAGCATGTTTAAATTGTCAGAAACCAGTTGGAGTTGGCATTTAAATACAAGACACAATTTTTTTTAAGGATATGACCAACTAACTGATACTGTACTAAGCCTGTGTAATACACAGTACAATTTTTACTAGTAATGGTATTATTTGAGCATTGACAGTGATGATTGGACTATGCAAGAGATGCAGAAGAACCAATACTTTGCATGGGATCAGTTTCAGGGATCATGTAGTATGCTGGAAAATCTTTACAAAGGATAATACAGTGGTTGCCTTTTTCTTCCAAACTTATCAAATAAACATCACACAAGTTGGAAAAAAAAGCTTGTAGTAAGTAGTACCTAGTAAACGTAAAAGGAGAAGATGGATCTCTTAGCCCCCTGCACACACGGTCGGAAATTCCGACCACAAAATCCGTCTCTTGTGTTGCACACACACGGTCCGACAAAGTTGTCGGAAAATCCGATCATTCTGAACGTGGTGACGTTCGTTGCATACGACGGAACTACGTAGAGGCAAGTAGCCAATAGCTTTGGTCTCGTAATTTGATCTGAGCATGCGTGCCACTTTGTCCGTCGGAATTCTCTACACACAATCGGAAAAAGTCTTATCGGATCTTGTTGTCGGAAAATTTGAGAGCAGAATTTCAGATGGAAAAATTTCGATGGAGCCCACACACGGGCGGATTTTTCGGTCTGATCAGACATTTTTCGTCGGAATTTCCAACCGTGTGTACTGGGCATTAGCCTACTACAGGATCTGTCAATTTCTGAGCCTTTTACTTATATTTTGAGGATTTTTTTTATGTAAGTACCATTACCATTGCTGTGTACATTTATTTGTGTGTATTTGATTGTTTTTTTTCCTTTCCCTTAGAGAATGTCTTTTTTTTAACATTCTGCTAAAACTTTTGTGAATTAGTACTGCTTGGACCTTGAAGAAGGGGACATACCCTGAAAGATTTTTCTAAAAAAATTGCATGTTAGTACAAATAAAAATAGAATCACAGACAGTACGCAATTGTTTCTGTTGCACGTAGGAAGGAATTTCTGCTCATATGTTCCAATCCTGGTGGTTGATTTTTGTGGGCACCTGTTTAGGATTGTAATATAGTTACCTTGAGAGTTTACAAAGGGACGCTTTTACTATTATTATTATTATATAGGATTTATATAGCGCTGACAGTTTACACAGCGCTTTATAACATGAGGGTAGACAGTACAATTACAATACAATGTAATACAGGAGGAATCAGAGGGTCCTGCTCATTAAAGCTTTCAATCTAAGAAACTAGACTCATAATGAAAACCTTTCCCACTTGTGAAATGTTGGGTTTTAAATACATGAAAAGTATTGAGATTTCCTAAAGTTTGTATTTTCATACTATTGTGTCAACTGCTCTTTGATGCATCCTTTCTGGGTGTGTTTCTTGGTGTGTGGGTTGATAATGTAAGCTAAAGTGTGACCTTCATGTAAGAGGGATCTGCAGTCAAATGAAAATAATAAAGCACTGTACATGGGTCCAAGCCAAATCATTTTCCGTGTGATTGTGTCAACACCAGAGCATTGCTTAGCTAATTATTCCATATATCATGACTGCCTTCAGAGAATATCTCCACAACCCCACCCATCAACTGTAGCAGGACCCTGATTTACAGATTATGTCACAATTATGTTCCACCAAAATATACTAGTACCCTCGTTTTCTGTAGCTTTGTAATTACTGCATATGGAAGTATTTTTTTGCCACTAATGTGACTTTTTTTTCCAGTGATGTGCTTGCCCAACACTGATTTGACACTAAAAAAGCTATTTAAACCTAGTTTTACCTGGTACTTCTACTGCTGAATGGTCTTAAGGAGTAATCTATGACCTGCTACTCATGACTTGATCCTGTTGTCCTTTGGTACTGGCCTGCGTCTGGAATCCTAATTTCTGACTCCAATTTTTCCCTATTATTATTGATACTGGTCTGCACCGTTATCATGCCCGCTGCTTTATATTTCACTACCTAGATCTTGGTTTTTCCTCTGCCTTTGCTGCTGTCAATTATCTGCCACCCTGCTGTCCCACTGTTGTTGAAATAGGCATGCATCTAGGCCAAGCTCCATGCCCATTGTTTTCAGCTTATAGGTAGCTGTATTTGTGTCACCACCCGGGACCTTAGAGAGCATGAAACAAACATATACCACTTCACTGTCCTTGTGTCACTAATCATACAACCCAGAGGTTTCAGGACTACAAGTGTAAAAGGCTCCACGGAGGAAAAGAACATCCAAAAGGAACTGGGATTTTGATGTCAGTTCATACAAAGTAACAAGAGGGCAAAAACATTTGGAGTGCTCACTGGTTCGGGTTAGGCTTCTCACAATGGACAAGGCTACCCTCCAGTGGGTACCCCAGCAGGCTACCAGCATGAAAAAGCATGCACTAATGGAAGGAGCGACAGACCAAAGGATAAAATGTGTTTATACTATAAAATAGCCAATGGATTTCAGAGGTCAGAAAAAAAAACCTTCATCATGGCTTCAGTTAAAAGAAGGACCTTAAATAAACTCAAAATAGAGCTTTCCTGTGTCAGTCTGTGTAGGGAAGCTAATTACTGGCCATAAGTATCCACATGAGCAGTGTTGGTCATCTTACTTTAAAAAAGTAATTAGTTAAGTTACAAATTACTTCTCCCAAAAAGTAATTGCGTTAGTAACTCAGTTACTACATTGGAAAAGTAATTAGTTATGCAGCAAAGTAACTGACTTTTTTAAAAATATTCTATACGTGTAACTAAGGGGCGGGTCTAGTATTACTGTAACCAAGGGGCGCATTTATTATTATTGTTATATATTGTGTAACCAAGGGGCTGCTCTATTATTACTCTAACCAAGGGGCAGATCTGTTATAGCGTGTAAGCAAGTGGCGGGTCTATTATTATTATATCGTGTAAGGGGCGGATGGCTACAGAAGAGGGCGAATGTTAAATTAATGGGCAGAGCTCGATATATAACAATAATAATAAATGCGCCCCTTGGTTACAGTAATACTAGACCCGCCCCTTACTTACAAGATAGACGCCCCTTGCAGAGTAGCATGAGCATCAGGAGCGTGCGGCATCACCTTGTACAATTACATGTTAACTGCACCTGCACGGTGTAGAGTTCACTCAGAGCTGTTTAGGTTCGGCAATTTTCGGAAGCTCCGTAGTCCTTCGTACTGCGCAAGCGCTGCGCCTGCGCAGTACAGGGGGTCCTTATCCGGCGGGGGAACTTTTTCGGCAGGACACCGGAATTACACTACTGCCATCTAGTGGCGGTAGATGTAATTGGGGTAACTAAGCCAAAGTAATGGGAACTGCGTTACCATGAGGGGAAAAGTAATCAGTTAGATTACTCGTTACCCTCTAAAGTAATTGCGTTAGGTAACTCAGTTTATTTTAACTCAGTTACTTACATCACTGCACATGAGCAATCGAGATAGGACTTTGATAGCTATGTTTGTGTCACCATCTGGGCCCATACTCCAGGGTTCCAAGAGACCATACAAAGCAGGAAAAGAACACGTGCCACTTCACTGTCCTTGTGTCATCCATCGTGCTGCCCAGATGTGTCAGGGCTATAGGTGTAAAAGAGACCATACTCATAATCAAGAGACTAAACTCATCTCAGACACCCCCTGGTGCATGAAAAGCAGAACAGGGGCAATCCAAAAGGGTTTTCTAACCTGTCCAATTGACTGTTCCTCAGGCACTATCTAGGCTAGACAGGATGTAGGTTGGGACCTTTAAAAGGGCTGGATTAAGCAACTATCATGTCATGGCTATGGGTAACTGAAGTGTTGCCAGCATCATCTGTAGGCGCTGCTAATCTTTTTTCCTGTATAGTTTCTGCTGAAAAAAAGACAAACTTCTGGCTAAACCAAACGTTATTGTTGGTGAATAAACATGACTAAATTCACTTTTTAATATTTTTCTTTCTTCATGAAATTCATATTATAGAAATGAATGTTTAGTTGTAGTATCTGCTATCCATCCGTCCATCTTTGTTCATATCCTTTGTAAATCTTTCTCTCAATGTGAAAAAAAAGAAGAATTTACAATGATATCATAAACATGAGAACTATATATTTTTACAGTTGCCTTTTGGGAATAAAATATGCAAGAAACACAAACTTCTCCAAAATTCACCTTGCAACAATTTCCCAAGCAGCTTGGCTCATCAAGGGAGTAGACAGGATGGAGAATATTCCTTACAACTAGGGGCAGATCATTATATGAGGTCAAGAATTCACACTTTCAATTATTTTTCTTTGCTTGCTTTGTCTGCTGAATTCCATTATTGCAGAATTGAAATGTCCACAATACACAAGCTCAGAAATGACTAGATAAATGCAAAGAAAGAAGAAAAAAAAAACAGAACACTCCTTTGCTTAGAGCTGGTGGATCTAATCTCCTTTCCTGGCAGTAAACAGTCACTGTCTTTGTGATTGGAGTCTTGGACTCTGTCCAGGCATTATAAAGCCTTTGCTTTTGCTGACCTAACACCTTCCTCTACACCAAAGGAGTCACCCTGTGATTGATGGTAAACTGATTCTAAATTCTAATCTCTCTTTACCTTAAATGCCCAAGAGTTAGATTGAACTGGATTCATCATGTTACCTAAACATAGGTGTTCTGTGAACATAATTTGATCAGAAGAACATTCTCACATAGGACATACTGTACACTGTAAATCAAATGACTTTCTTTTTTGTACAACAATGATGAATTGACTATTAGTACAGCAAGCATGTTATTTGCTAGAAGGGCTGATGTAGAAGGGTTCCAGGAAGCTTGTGAAGGGTCTTGTATATTCCCATGTTGTCATCCATAACTGAACCCAGATGGACAGCTGGATAGGCTTTATTCTTATGTATACCCATAGTTATCATTTATATGACTTCAGGTAGGCATCTGATGTGGAAATATTGAACTTCATATTGTAAAGGATCAGCATCAAAGGTAAAGCTTGAAGGACTCCGCTGGTTCTTCTTTTTAAGGGCTTTGTTTGCCCATTTTTATTAAAAGAAAGTTCCATAAACACAGATAAGTTTCAGCATTCCTTTCCGTCAACAACAAAAATGACAGTTAGCCTAGTTGGCTCTCAATTGCAGCACTCTGCTCTGGCCTTACCCTCCAGGCCCTTGTCTGTCTCCTACAGACTTTTCCAGCAAACACCTTGGTGCACCCAGCTAACAGCCTCTTGCTGTACTGGTCCACAGACTTGGGTCTCTGGCTTTGATTAGTGCACACCTGCAATCTCTGGAATCCTAGAGACCTCCTGTCTCTCTGGGGTGGAGTCCAGAACCATGGTCCTGACTCTACTATCAGGCCAACACACACCTAAACAATCAGTGTGCTGGTGAGTCTCAAATTCCGGACCCAGGACTGGGGATTTCATCCCACCCGGATCTCTAAGAAATCCCCAGGCTCCAGGTCCCAAAGCGGACTTTACTAAATAATGAGGAAACTGAAAAGCCGGTTTCCTCTCAAACAAGCAACTACCCTGGAGCCCCTCAACCCATCTGGTTGAGAATTCTGGGTACATGCACTGGTGGGGTACCATATTACCACAATATTTATATCATGGGGCTTCAAGATAACCATTTTGCAGGATTTGTTCCTGAGAGGGAGAATGTAAGGAATGACCATGCCCAGTCAAATATATATATATATTTCTTACAGGAAAATTATGTGCTTAATAAATCTTATGGTATTATGAGAGATGGGTCTGGTTTATGCTTATAAAAACCGGTTACTGTTTCCTGTTTCTCAAAAGACAAAAGTCTTCTGTTTGGTGCCTGCATAATGACGAAGTTACCCATTTGTCTTTAGGGTGGGGGGCCAGACATTGTGTCTTCACCTGGTCATAGATCCTTGACATGCTAATTTGGGAACTGGTTATACTAGGGTCAATGATGGTGGCAGATTAAACAGACTGTAGACATGGAGGCAACAGAGATCCGAATACTTGTGTGATAAGCATGATAGCCAACAAGGTTTTGAAATCCAGCAAATCATAATTAAATCCCACGTATGGACCAATGAAAGTATTCCATGGGGATGGGTAGAGAAGGAATATAAAAACAGGTAGAAAGCTCTAAAAAAAACGCTCTCTTGAATCCAGACTTCCGATGACCAGGTGGTCTGCGTAATGTATCTGCATTATTTTCTGTTTCTCTTGTTTTATGTAACTTCTTCTGTGCTGTAATATGCCTTAATACATTGATAGAATTTGTATGTCCATAGTAACAATATTCTTTTTTTTTATTACTTAATTGGCATCTTATTGTTAAAATCATTGCTTTTAAAGGGTTACCAGCTACGTCATATTTCTTTTCTGTATAATAGCAAGTTTAAATAAATTAGATCTTTGTATTTTAGCACTGTTATATAAAGGCTGTTAACCGATTTTATTGGTTAAAGCTGCAAATGCATGGGATAGATTCTATAGACAAAAGGTTGTAACCACTTAAATTATATATCGTTAATAAGTGAAGTAGGTAGAAATCGTCGTAACACATCCTGAGAACTCTATTTATATACTGTAGATACGTGGGCTCACAAAAACTTAGCAGACCCCCCAGTTTTATAAATTATTAACAAAATTAATTGCCTAGGAGTTTAAAGACAGCTTCGACTGCAAGATTGACCTTCTTGCTACTACAGAAAGTCCATTTCCCTTCTAGCTTGTAAGCATGCCTTAATTCACCGGCAGCAACAGCCATGCCGGCCAAGGGCACGTCCCACTGTACTCCTGTGACAGAAATGGATTGGAGTACCATACACCTGTAATGTGGAGGAATTCCGACATCTTGGTTACTCACATGCTCCCAGCCCAAAGGCCCGCGTCCTCCAGAAATAATGGAGTGTTCACACATTCAGTCTTTTTAACCAAACCATTTACTGTAGCAAGCATGGAATGTACAGTTATTTTCTACAACGATGATGCCTCTGCTTCTTTGCACCTGACATCAGCAAAACGGTACAGTTCAAATTTAACTTTAACACAGCACTTTCAGTTCCCTCACTGTAGTTTCCCTTAGACAGATTCTCTAATGGGCCTATTACAGGCCTGTCCCAAAGGGCATACTTCACTATAGCTGTAATCTCACATAATGGTGTACTGCAGGCTACCTTTTCCCATCAGCCTCTCCCTCAAGTCCTTCCGGCTCCTGGCTATAAAGGCCTAAGCTAGTCTTACCCACACTGCCCACTCAGGGGTACTGGACAAATCAACAGTGGCTGCCGGTAAACTGCAAGTTACTTCTTTACAAAGTGAAGGGACGTAATAAGATACCAAACCTGAATCCCCATCTACAGCTGGGCTAAATAAAAAACAAAAGGAGCACAAAAGCAGAACATTAGGGTCAGGTTTCCAAGATAATGAACACCCATGTTTTTGTGGACATCATTATGTTCACAACTGGGGTGAACTCAACTCTCTCAATCAACTTTAATTATTTTTCATTCTTGTGCTTCCAGCATTAGTAAATTGATAGGAAAGTATATTATTTTTACATGTTTTAAACTTTTTTTACATTTCTTCAGTTGCTGGCTGGTTTCTGGACTATGCCAAAATGATGTCATACATCCCAGGAGTCTTCAAGGGCACACCCTCCTGCCTGCATGGCTGAGCTAAGGCAAATTCCATGAAGTAAATGCCACAGGAATCATCTGCCCATACTCAAGATGACTGTGGCTAGAAATGCAAGGGGGTCTTTTTCAAAGTGATTTCTCAACAAAATAAAGCATTTGGGCATGAATAGATAGGTTGAGTTTGCGTTGAATATTAAAAATGAATTAAATTGTGTTTTCAGTTTGTGGTGCTCAGAAAAAGTCAAGTTCTGTTTTAATGTGAAACAGCTGTTATGCGGACTCAAGACCTACCTATCTTGATAAACTTTCCTACCATACCAATCATTAATTAAATTATCCATTCTAATTAGAAATTGGTCAGTTTTGAGACAATTTGAAACCCAGTGGAGAGGCCTATTATTATCATCCACCTTTAATCTCTCAATTTTCTTTTGCTAAAATGACTTTCTAATGTGTTTTGTCATTAACATGCTGTCATGTGATATGTGCTTATTAAATGCAAATTGTGTAATGAATGAGAAAATAATTAGTGGGGAGGGATGTTCAGTGAACATTTGTTTAGCAGTGATAACATTTTGAAAAGAGGAAAAAAAAGATGCATTATTTTATTTTTAATCTCAATATTCTTATATTTTGTTGAGTTGGAATCAAGATATATAATGCTGACTGTAGACTGATTAGATTGACAATTTGGCACATATAGTAGTTTTCAATACTCTGATCCATCTGAAAACAGAAACAGATAAAATGCAAAATCGATGATACCTACTTAGTTAGTAATCATTCCAATTTGGCAGCACAGGGCTTGTGAGTCTGAACTTGTTGGCCCACCTCATAGCTTCTACCTGTACCAATACGTCCACCTGCAGAGCTGCCATTGCGTTGACTTCGTAGTTTACTTCCAATGCGTATACTGTAGCATCAACAAACTGGCTGTTCTCTTCATGTACCAGCTAAGGTGCATCAATCTGTTGCGCTCCCTCAATCCCCATAAACATCCAGGTGAAAAAAACAGGAAAATGTATGTACTTGGAATGTCCATGAAGACTTTCTCAAAGGGTAAGAAGATACACCCAATGTAAGATTTAAGAAAATACAACTTGCCCCCAGTGAACAGGAAAAAATGGTGCATTAGAACAGGGCTCAAAATGTCAAGTCCTGAGCTACTAGCCAGGCCTCAAGGGTTACTCGCTATCAGTTGCCCCACCCAACCCTGACCCTGCCCCGCCCCTATTCCTGATAAATTATCTCATGAAATGACACTTAAATGTTTTATGCAGAATTAAGTTTTAAAAATAAATATTAACAACAACTTAATTTGTGCCCAACAATGCAGCCTACCTGTGTCCATCAATGCTGCTTCACCTGTGTCCATCAATGCTGCTTCAGCTGTGTGCATTAATGCTGCCTCCCCTGTGCCCAACAATGCAGCCTACCTGTGTCCATCAATGCTTCTTCACCTGTGTCCATCAATGCTTCTTCACCTGTGTCCATCAATGCTGCTTCAGCTGTGTGCATTAATGCTGCTTCAGCTGTGTGCATTAATGCTGCCTCCCCTGTGCCCAACAATGCAGCCTACCTGTGTCCATCAATGCTGCTTCACCTGTGTCCATCAATGCTGCTTCAGCTGTGTGCATTAATGCTGCCTCCCCTGTGCCCAACAATGCAGCCTACCTGTGTCCATCAATGCTGCTTCACCTGTGTCCATCAATGCTGCTTCAGCTGTGTGCATTAATGCTGCCTCCCCTGTGCCCAACAATGCAGCCTACCTGTGTCCATCAATGCTGCTTCACCTGTGTCCATCAATGCTCCTTCAGCTATGTGCATTAATGCTGCTTCAGCTGTGTGCATTAATGCTGCTTCAGCTGTGTGCATTAATGCTGCCTCCCCTGTGCCCAACAATGCAGCCTCACCTGTGTTCATCAATGCAGCATGCCCGTGTCCACCAATGCAGCCTGCCCGTGCTCACCAATGCAGCCTGCCCATGTCCACCAATGCAGCCTGGCCGTGTCCACCAATGCAGCCTGCCCATGCCCACCAATGCAGCCTGCTCGTGCCCACCAATGCAGCCTCCACTGCCCAGCCTGCACGCCACATGGCCACAAAGCACAGACGTTCATCTCTGCCCCTCTGCAGAGAGCGCTGGGATGTGTTAGAAATATTCCTACAACAAAGGAGAATCCACCCCTATGGTCAAAACCACTTATCATGTGCTGCGCCATCCATCCTACTGATTCTAGCAAGCAGACCAGACCTGGTTTTATAATACTTTTTGGGCTCTGAGGAAGAGGAAAATCCTTGAAACGCGTTAGCCAATTATCCATTATTTATCCCTTGTATTGGCAGCTAACCATTCACTTTTTAGCCCGCTATGGGCAGTGTTTTTTATTGTGTATCAAGTGAGATTGTTGTAATATATCTATATTTATTGAATACATAGTACTTTCAGTCTATACCATTCTGTTTTAAATAAACTTCTCTCTAAGTATTCATGCACTAGACCAAGGGCCTTCCTTTTATCTTTTCTACATATCAATTCGGACTTCCCCTAGTCGGCATAGGCAGCGGGATGCGCATGACCAACTATACAATACCACCAGGAAAATACTACCACCTTCATTGAGGCTCACCGCACTAGCGCAGGAGAGAATTCTTTCAGTCTATACATCCACCAATGCAGCCTGCCTGAGCAAGGGAAGAGAGGAGAGAAACAGGAGAGCCGCCCGTATGATCAGAGCACGGGGAACACAGCGATAACAGCTTTCATTTCAATTGCTGTTATGTTCTGTGGTGGAGATTTTGTAATCCATATTTATATCAAGGAGTTCCAAGGGACAGGGACTTATGTGTGTATATATATATATATGTATATATATATGTGTGTGTATATATGTGTGTGTGTATATGTATGTATGTATATATGTGTATATGTATGTATATATATATATATGTGTATATATGTGTATGTGTGTGTATATATATATATATATATATATATATATATATATATATATATAATAGATGTTTATGGTTTATTAGAACATTAAGTAAGAGGGGTCTGGTATCTGCCTAGTAGCTAAATTACTCTAGTGTCAATTGTCCCTTTTGACATGCTAATTTATGTTATATCAAAGAGGGCTGATGGTTGCAAATCAGACACCAAGGCACTAGCTTTGTTGCCTGGGATTTTTAGGCAACTCAACCAATCAGGATACAATGCACTTCTGAACCAATGAGGTGTTTGATTGATAGGAGTGGGTTATTCTAACAACATAAAAACCAATAGTTTAGGGATACGAGGTCTCTTAGCCGGATGGTCTGGACACGTAAGCTGCCTGTGTAATGTATTCCCTTATCTCTTTATATCTTTGCCTACTGTTCTTCTATATTAAGATTTTGCCTAAGATTCAAGTAACAGCCTGTGTATGTCCATTGTAATTCTATACTAAGTTGGGTAATCTAAAATGTTTCTTTACTATGTTTCTTTACTATATAAATAAAATGTAATTGTTTATCCTTTTCGCACTGTTATCGTACGTTTATATACTTAAGCCCCATACACACGGTCGGATTTTCGCATGGATTCTGTCCGATCGGACAATGTTGTCGAAAAATCCGACCGTGTGTATGCACCATCGGACAGTGTACGTCGGATTGTCCGACGGACAAAGTCCTATCTCCTGCTGGATAGATTTTTTGACAACAAAGTCCGATCACACCAAATCCGATCGTGTGTAGCGAATTCCGACGGACAAAGTTCTACGCATGCTCAGATCACATTACAAGACCAAAGCTATTGGCTACTAGCCTCTACGTAGTCCCGTCGTATGTAACAAACGTCACCAGATTCAGAATGATCGGATTTTCCGACAACTTTGTCCGACCGTGTGTACGCAAAACCAACATCGGACAAAGTACGACGGACATGATCCGACGGACCTGGTCCTCGGATAATCCGAGCGTGTGTATGGGGCTTTATACAGACAAAGGTTTAATCACTTTAATCGCGTTATTCACTTTATCATTTTTGTATCTATAATCATTTAACTAAGCTAGAAATCCAGCTTTAACAGTTCCCACTGCTCGCCGTCACATACAGTCCCGCCTCCTGGCCAGGGAACTTTGATAGACAGATCACCTATCCTGGGATTGGACGTGAGTATCGTGAGTTAGTGATAAAGAGATAATGGAGAGAGGTTACATATTAACATAGTAGGTGAGGTTGAAAAAGACACAAGTCCATCAAGTCCAACCCATGTGTGTGATTATATGTCAGTATTACATTGTATATCCCTGTATGTTGGTGGTCGTACAAGGAGTTGTAGACAGTGCATTTTAAAAGGGGGAGAAAGAGCTGAAGGTGTAAACAAGGTCAGCTGTAGTCTGTGTGGTATTTTTCAAAGTATTTTCTTCTGTTCATTCGCTTTGTGCATTCGCTGGAGTGCAGAGTGAGAAGTGCTCCCACTTATAGAAATACCCCCACTTTGAGAAAGAACCCCATCTGCAAACGTGTCATCCCTTGGCAAGCGTGCTTTCCCAAGAGATGCTTAGTTATATACTGCTAGGGATGGGTGCTTCCAACTACTAATCAGGAAGTTCATAAAAAATGTCTGGCTATGTAAATTCTCACAGAAACAGACTTACAAGGGGACAGCTAATAAAGATAAGAAAAGGCCCTAATGTAAGGTAAGGCATAGGGAGTAAACATAAACAAAAAGCAAAGCAATGTGGACAGTCTACAGATGGTTAAGCAAAGGAGCATACCAGAGTTAAAGGGACATAAGTAAAGCAGTTTCAGTATTGCGATTATAGCTGGAGTTGCAGCAGTAAGGCCCGCTTTCACACTGAATCGTTTTTCAGGCGCTACAGCGCTAAAAATAGCGCCTGTATAGCGCCTGAAAAAAGCGGGTCCTTTAACTTCAGTGGGAAAGCCGGAGGGCTTTCACACTGGAGCGGTGCGCTAGCAGGACGGTAAAAAAAGTCCTGCTAGCAGCATCTTTGGAGCGGTGAAGGAGCGGTGTATTCACCGCTCCTATACCGCTCCTACCCATTGAAATCAATGGGACACCGCAGCGATACTGCTGGCGATACTGGGCTTTCAAAAAAACACCACGCTATCGGCCGAATACCGCGGCTAAAATGACGGTAAAGCAGCGCTAAATATATCGCTGCTTTACCGCCGACGCCCCCACCGCCCCAGTGTGAAAGGGGCCTAAGAGCATACCTGTGGAGGGATAAAGAAGAAGAAGATATTTTTAGATGAGACATTCAGATGATGAGTGCAGAATCAGAAGTGCTCCCACTTATAGAAATGAGATGAGTAATGAGAATCCATTAAGATAAAAACTTTAAGGTTTTAGAACCACTGAGTCCCTTTTCCGAACAGCAGAAACCTTGCTCCCTAGACTTTAACCCCTTGCCGACTGCCCCATGTACATTTACTGCGGGCGGCGGCTCCTGTGCGCAGAATCACGTACAGGTATATGATTCTGCTCTGCCGTGTCTGTGGCGCTGCAATATCGCAGTCCCGATATCGCCGCCATTACTAGTGAAAATAAATAAATAAAAATTCCATAAAAATATCCCATAGTTTGTAGACGCTATAACGTTTGCGCAAAGAAATCAATATACAGTAGGCTTATTGGGATTTTTTTTTACCAAAAACATGTAGCAGAATACAGGCAGTTGGGCATTTCTGTAAAGCCCTACAATCTTCTAACAAAAGGAAATGAAATTCATATGCACTCAGTTTCTATTACAGAGGGAATTCTGTGAGCAGCCAGTTTGGGATTAGGAATGGTGGTGAGCAATTACATGAGTTAGCCAGCGGCTGTGACCGGGTGGTTCAGTTCCCCAATGCACCAGCTAAAATGCCTGTGTTGCACTGGCCCCAGCTGTAGTCGTGACTGTGTGTTAATTGCATCTGGGCCATAGTAGTATAGAGGCCTCTGCAAAAAAGTGTGTAGTTCTTCAAACTGTAGGGTCTTCAAACTGACAAGTGACTATATTGAAAACTGGTGAAACATGGTGGTGCTTCAGTGATCCATCCCCGCAAAGCTGCAAGAACTGGCTTACCAACTGGGATATAAAAACAAGGGGAAGTAAATGGAGCACAGAGAAAGGAAGACTGGAGATAAGGCAAGGTATGCACCAGAGACACAAGGGATAAAGAGGACACAGAGATAAAAGTAGAGGAGAAAGATTAAGGTAAGAAAAATAATAGATGAGGGCGACACAGACAGAAATGGGAAACAGGGTAATGTAACAGGCAGAATCATAATGGATGAGAGGAAACAGAGGTATAAGGAGGAGACAGGTTAAGAGAATGGGCAGAGACCGGAATATTTACTACCATACTGATGGACTTTGATCAGAGGCATAACTAGAATCTTCAGGGTCCCGGTGCAAGAAACCATGAAGGGCCCCCACCAGGGGCATTTCTAGGTCTACAAAAGAGAAGCGAAGTAAAGAAAGTCATACGCTAGGGCGGATATCCACATATATATATAATATACGTGTGTGTATATATATATATATATATATATATATATATATATATATAATATCATTACATATCTGAGTGCGGATCCCTCCTTATATCAGGGTCCCCGGAGATCCCCCACTTACATCAGGGTCCCCAGAGTGCCTCCCTACTTACTTCAGAGTCCCCAGAGAGCCTCCCTACTTACATCAGGGTCCCCGCAGAGCCTCCCCACTTATATAAGGGTCCCCAGAGAGCTTCCCTACTTACATCGGGGTCCCCAGAGCCCCCCTCATTGCATCAGGGTCCACAGAGAGCCCCTTCCTTACAATAGGGGCCCCAAATAGCCTCCCCCTTACATCAGGGTCCCCAAAGAGCCTCCCTTACATCAGGGTCCCCAAAGAGCCTCCCTTACATCAGGGTCCCCAAAGAGCCTCCCTTACATCAGGGTCCCCAGAGAGCCCATCCTTACATCAGGATCCCCAGAGAGCCCATTCCTTACATCAGGATCCCCAGAGAACCCCTTCCTTACATCAGGATCCCCAGAGAGCCCCTCCTTACATCAGGGTCCCCAGATAAACCTCCTTACATCAGGGTCCCCAGAGAGAACCTCCTTACATCAGGGTCTCCAGAGAGCCCCTCCTTACATCAGGGTCCCCAGAGAGCCCCTCCTTACGTCAGGGTCCCCAGAGAGACCCTTCCTTACATCAGGGTCCCCAAAGAGACCCTTCCTTACATCAGGGTCCCCAAAGAGCACCTTCCTTACATCAGGGTCCCCAGAGAGCCCCTCCTTACATCAGGGTCCCCAGAGAGCCCCTCCTTACATCAGGGTCCCATTTACATGGCTGGTCTCCGCTGTGCACCCCCAACCCCCAGCACATCTCTTACACCAGGTATTCACAGAGAGCCCCTCCTTACATCAGGGTCCCCAGAGAGCCCCTTCTTACATCAGGGTCCCCAGAGATCCCTTTCCTTACACCAGGGTCCCCAGAGAGCCCCACCTTACATCAAGGTCCCCAGAGAGCCCCTTCCATACACCCGGGTCCCCAGAGAGTCCCTTCCTTACATCAGAGTCCCTGGAGAGCCCTTCCTTACATCAGGGTCCCCAGAGAGCCCCTTTCTTACATCAGGGTCCTCAGAGAGCCCCTTCCTTATAACAGGGTCCCCAGAGAGAACCCTTCCTTACATCAGGGTCTCCAGAGCTCCCCTCATTACATCAGAGTGCCCAGACCCCCCCCCCCCCTTCCAGAGGAGTCTGTGTACCTGGCTGATCTCCGCTGTGCACCCTCAACCGTCAGCACATCTCTGTACCCCCCACCTGGGGGGAGGTGGAAGGAGGCAATCGGCAGCTCTATGATGCCCCCAGGTGGCGGGATCTCCCTGGGGCAAGTAGTTCTCTTCCCAAGTGTATACAGTGGACAGGGGAGGGTCCTCTGACCCGGGCATGTATCAGAAAGAGTGTATAAGCAGAGCGACTCACTTGTACACTGAAGAGTGAAACTGATGCCTGCTCGGGTCAGAGGCCCCCCACCCCTCTTGACTGTATACAGTCGGGAAGAGAACTACCAGCCCCAGGGAGATCCCGCAGCCCGCGGACACCACAGAGCTGCCGATCGCCCCCCCCCCCACCTCCCCCCAATGCATACTAAACTGACAGCCAGTGGTGCAGGGGGAGATGCCGGGGTCTTGGGGCCCCCCACAGCGGCAGAACTCAAGGGCCCAGTCTCAAGTGCGACTGCTGCAACCCTGGTAGTTCCACCACTGACTCTGATGCATAGTTTTTCTCATGTTTTACATCTTATGTTCTTCCTCTTCAATGCAACCAGAGTAAACCCACTGGACAGTCCAACCCTGTTATTATGATCTTCTTGTGTACATACTTTACTTTGTGCGCAGTGCTATGTAAGAATTATATTGTTGTTATGCTTTGTATTCCCTTCTTTTACTTGGAAAGTAAAATTTAATAAAAAAACTATTGAAACAGAAGATAATGGGCAGAAACACAAGAGATGAAATGGGCACAGAGACTAAAGCTGGCCATGCACTAGTAGATTTTCAAATGAATGTTCGTACAATATTTCTCATCAAAACATTTGATGACTTGACAAAGTTCATTCAAAAATACTTAAAAATGTTGTTTGCTTGTAAAATAAAATTTTGAAAGGTATGTAATTTCCTGAATGAAAACCACATTCACTGTTAGAAATTCCTTTGAGAAAAACTGTTCATCCAAGCCCTTGATTTTTCTCATCATTGCAGTTGAAAACAAGCGTTGTCTTGACAAACAAATTGAACGAATGTCCCTGAAATGATAGTTTTTGAATTGAAGCAAGCACACACAGAAGCTCCCCCTTCCCCTCTGCTGCCTATTCATAGAAGCCTTTGTATTTTATGAATTGGGTCACATAATATAAAGGCTTCTGTGATTGGACAGGAGCAGGGGAAGGGAGGGCATAGAAGCTGCATTGACTCTGAGATTCAAGTAACTGAGACCACAAGGCCCAGGGTTGGAGCTGACCTGTGTTAGAAAGATCTGTATACGTACCTATTTTCAGGCTGCTCTGGACCAGTCGCGTAATCTGGCTCCCCTGTGTCAGCCAGTGGCGACTGCAGAGGAAAGGAAGGAGCCCCAACAACGGATAGGCCATAGGACCACTCACAGCCATTGCCAGCCATAGTTGAATGCTCTCCCCTGCAGCTGACAATGGCTCACACAGGGGAGATCACGTGACCGAACGGGAATGGTCTGGAAATAGGTAAGTATACACATCTCTCTTATACAGATCTCAGTATTGGTGTTAGGATGAGGAGGGATAATTTTTCATTTAGATTTTAGCTGGTATTCAACGTTAAGGGGGTGGAAACAGGGTAAGAAAAGGGACAGGATGGGAGAATTGAGCACAAAAAGAGAGACACTCACTGTAAATGTAGAGAAACACATCTATTGGCCAAAAGCATAATTTATTGATTAGACGACAATAAAGTTTTTTTTTTTTTCAAGAGGTTAAGTTATCCTGCTTCTAAAGCATTTCTAATGTGGCATAAAAATACTTTGGGCACCAGTAAGATTTGAATTATTAATTAAACAGACAAACCTCTGGCTGTGTAACAAAAGGAAAAATCCTAGAAACCAGTTCAAAAAGATCTCTCAGCATTTCAGACCCAGCAGTTCTGACAGAACTCTGTATCAAACGCCTGGTAAAAAAAAATATCCTTGTGATATCGGAGTAATGATTTTTTTTTTTTTAAATGAATGGCGCTTTAACCCCAAGGTACAAAGGGGAAACGTGTGCAACAATAGTGAGAGTCTAATCATTTTTTAGCCGTACCGGATCATTGCACATATTTGTCTAGTTGTGAATTAAACCATTTCTGCTTCTCAAATAAAAACAGATCTTAGATTTGGCACAATTCAGAACTGCACAAATTTCCTAGAAACCAGACTTTAATTTTTATTCTCATATGGGAATGTTTGATGATTTTCATGCCTGATTGATCTAAGATGTGTTTTCTGAAAACCCATTGATGCAATCTGTGTAGTCATATGTGTAGTCATTTTTAGCGAGAAATTGGTACACAGGAAATGGTCTGCTGGGAACCTGGAGTGATGAAATCTCTTGGGCTTTGTGTGGAGTGTTAGCTTCATATGTAACACCGCTAATAGGTGTTATAATTGAACTGTAATCAAAGTTTATCATCTAAAAGGAAACGTAAGTGTGAACCCTTCAAGGAAATTTTGCAGAGTTATCAATTTCAAAAGAGCTAGGTCTGCAAGATGTCTTAGACAGATAACTTTACTTGGGGATATTAAATAGATCTTGGTAGAGGAGTAAACTTTTTTTACAAGAAATTAATTTGCAAATTAGAAGGGCTCCAATGGGGGGGACACCTGAGATGTAAGGAAGCCCTCCGCTGGCTGGGGACAGTGACACCTGAGATGTAAGGAAACACTCTGCTGGGGACACCTGAGATGTAAGGAAACACTCTGCTGGGGACACCTGAGATGCAAGGAAACACTCTGCTGAAGACACCTGAGATGTAAGAAAGCACTCCGCTGGGGACACCTGAGATGTAAGAAAACACTCCGCTGGGGACACCTGAGACGTAAGGAGGCACTCCACTGGGGACACCTGAGATGTAAAGAGGCACTCCGCTGGGGACACCTGAGATGTAAGGAAACACTCTGCTGGGGACACCTGAGATGTAAGGAAACACTCTGCTGAAGACACCTGAGATGTAAGAAAGCACTCCGCTGGGGACACCTGAGATGTAAGGAAACACTCCGCTGGGGACACCTGAGACGTAAGGAGGCACTACACTGGGGACACCTGAGATGTAAAGAGGCACTCCGCTGGGGACACCTGAGATGTAAGGAAACACTCCGCTGGGGACACCTGAGATGTAAGGAAGCACTCCGCTGGGGATACCTGAGATGTAAGGAAACACTCTGCTGGGGACACCTGAGATGTAAGGAGGCACTCCGCTGGGGACACCTGAGATGTAAGGAGGCACTCCGCTGGGGACACCTGAGATGCAAAGACGCATTCCACTGGGGACACCTGAGATGTAAGGAAACACTCCACTGGGGACACCTGAGATGTAAGGAAACACTCCGCTGGGGACACCTGAGATGTAAGGAGGCACTCCGCTGGGGACACCTGAGATGTAAGGAGGCACTCCGCTGGGGACACCTGAGATGTAAGGAAGCACTCCGCTGGGGACACCTGAGATGTAAGGAGGCACTCCGCTGGGGACACCTGAGATGTAAGGAGGCACTCCGCTCCACTCGAGGAATGTAAGTTTACTGTTAAGTCTCCCTGGCCCCACGAGTCCGGCCGTGTCCCGACACAGGCAGCCGCATACAGCAGGAGGCAGGAGCAGAGAGCAGAGTGGGCGGGAGCAGAACGCTTGAGTGCGCTGCATTACGACATTTCATAATTTGCCACATCATGAATGTTAATTCTCCATTACGAATGCTAGTTTACAAGACTGACCGTTTCTGCCTCGTCCTTGCTTCCGAGCATGCGTGTTTGTACTTTGGACTTTTGTCCGATGGACTTGTGTACACATGCTCGGAAAATCCGACAACAGACATTTGTCCATGGAAAATTTATAAACCTGCCATCCAACATTTGTCCACGGACAGTTGGCCAACAATTGTCTGATGGAGCGTACAAACGGTTGGATTTTCTGCCAACAGCCTGTTATCACACAATTCCCGTCGGAAAATCCGATCGTGTGTACGAGGCTTTACTGTGGCCAAGTGCGGGGTGTACCAAGATGGCTGTGACGGAACAAAATCTGACGGGTCACCTAATGTGAGGGAACACAGCCATGAGCTTGTTTTCAACCCTTGAGCACAGGACATATAGAAACTATCTTGGTAAACAAGTGGTTAGAGCAGTATCAAACCCAAAAACAAACATTTTATTATAATTTTATTCTTTATTTATTGTTTTTTTGTTATTATTATTTCATTTGCAATAAAAAAAAACTTAGTTACAACTGTAATAGAAAAAAAAAACAGACACAACAATGCATCGCAGCTGGCACATTTTTAAATGTGATGGCTGCAGTAGTTTTTTGTTTTTTTTTGGCTTTTCTTTCCTTTATTTTAACCTGGTGATTCAGCAAGTAAAGGCCCTTTTCACACATGTGGACCGTTTGTCCGTTTTTTATCCATGCATTGACAGATGAAAAAAAGACAGCAATGCATCTCTATAGAAAAACCGATGTAAATGGATGATCATTCATTTACATCAGCTTACATCCTCTTCTATCAACATCCTTTTTTTTTTAACGGATCAAAGCCCTATAATTTTTTAACGGATCGGACGAAAAACAGATGTAAACTGACAAACAGTCCGTTTTAGCATGAAAAAATGGCTTTGGGAAGTAAGTGCTTAAGGACTCTAGCTGTGTCAAAGGGGCCTTATGCCCCATACACACGAGCGGAATTTCCACCAGAAAAATCTTGGATGGTTTTTCCGACGGAATTCCGCTCAAGCTTGGCTTGCATACACACGGTCACACAAAAGTTCTCGGAACTTTCGACCGTCAAGAACACGGTGACGTACAACACTACGACGAACCGAGAAAATTAAGTTCAATGCTTCCGAGCATGCGTTGAATTGTTTCCGAGCATGCGTAGGAATTTTGCACGTCGGAATTGGTACAGACGATTGGAAATTTTTCCGACCAAAAAAATGAGAACCTGCTCTCAATCTTTTGCTGGCGGAAATGCCGCCAGCAAAAGTCTGATGGAGCATACACACGGTCGCATTTTCCGACCAAAAGCTCACATCGGTCTTTTGCTGGCGGCATTTCCGATTGAGTGTACGCGGCATAAGTCTGTTGTTTTTCAAAAGAACAAGCTCTCTTGCAGATGTAGCAGTTAGAGGGATGAGACAAACCATTTACCATTTACAGGGGTGCTTACAATAATCAGGTTTTATTTATTTATGTAAAACGTTTATCCCAAAAGGAAAAAAAAACTGCTGTAACTGCTTATAAAGTGTCAGCTGCAGTTTGACTTAAATTTGTTAGTGTATTTAAATCTGCTGGTACATCTAATGCCCCGTACACACAGTCGGAAATTCCGATGGAAAATGTCCTATTGGACCATGTTGTCAGAAAATCCGACCGTGTGTGGGCTCCATCGGACTTTTTCCGTCGTAAAAAATTTGAGATCCTGCTCTCAAATTTTACGACAACAAAATCCGATCTGACTTTTTCCGATCGTGTGTAGAGAATTCCGACGGACAAAGTGCCACGCATGCTCAGATCGAATTACAAGACCAAACCTATTGGCTAATAGCCTCTACGTAGTTCCGTCGTACGCAACGAACGTCACCACGTTCAGAATGATCGGATTTTCCGACAACTTTGTCCGACCGTGTGTATGCAACACCAGTGTCGGACAAAATGGGACATTACACTACATTCCCCTTTCCTCCAGACTGACAATGCCACTGTCCAAATGTGCCCCCTGTGCTTATTTATCCAGAATGGTGACACTTTAATACAGGAAGTGCTGATTACCAGGTGGGAAGAGGAGAAAAAGCCCCCCCCCCCCCCCCAAAAAAAGGAAAACTAATGCAGGCACCACATCCAATGATTGGTAGGCTGCATTTATCATTTTTGATTTTGGGTTTAATGCTACTTTAATGCACAGGGTGGAGGAGAGGTAAGTTGGAATCGAGCCTTAGGAAAAACATATTTTTTTATTATTGGTAGACTTCTATTTCTCGGACTTCAGTGGTGTTGATGATTACTTGCAGTTGCAGCCCCTGCCAGGTCTGTGTACATAAGAAGCCCTTGGAGCATCTTGGCTGCTTTAAGTGAAAACTGGACATGGTAAGTGCTCTAATAATGAAGACAAGCAACATTACAGCACATTATTACTTACTGTCTCTTTTCCTCCAAGTGGATAACACTATAAAGACATAAGCAGCTTTAAAATAAATAACCAGCTCAGGTACAGCAACTAACGGTGTGCGATGATCTCCTTTGCTTTAAAGTGACACGCCAGCCAAACAGGCAAATACACAGCTGAGTTACATACATGTTTATTGACTGAAAGCGGTATTAAACCATCAAAAATCATCAAAAATGATAAAGGATAACTTCACTTACGTGGGGAAAAAAAAGTAAAAAAATAAATAAATAATATAGCATATACAATTGTGACACAAGTCATATTGTAATTGGATGATATTAAAAATAACCTTTCCTTTTCAATCTGCAGCCACTGTAATTTGCTGTAACATGCAATATGGCGATCTGGAGGTGTTCTGTACACAGATGGTATACAGAATGCCCCCTACAAATTTGAAAACTCAGCGAGAAGTTGGATGTGAAAAGAAAGCTGGTTAATGTGATTTGGACACCCTGGGTCTTCTTGAATACTGGTGCCGAACTGTCTGGGTGGGCACTGACCTGAGTCGCCTAGGCTTGTCTAGGTGACTAGTTGTTAATTAGCCTACTGTTTAATTAGATTACTGTTTATGTTTATCTCTACTGTTTACAGTTTGCATTGTTTAGGATAATGTGATCAAGCTCTTACCTTATTTTGTGTGCTATATATTCTGTGTGAATTAACAATAAAGGCAGTTCCAGTTTGCACCTAAGCTAGTGTCATCTAGTTCTTGGGTGCAATATCCAGCTAAAATACCTGGTTCCTGGTTCCAGAGTGGGGGAAGCTGTATCTTGACGGAGGCACTCAGGATGGCTGCCAGGCGGTCCGTCACAACCATGAATACAAAAGCTGGCCATACACTGTACAAATTGTGGAAGGAGGTTCTCAAAGAACCAGCTGCAATTCACTCCATGGATGGCCCTATCAGCCTCTTCCTGCCAAACATCAGGCCCTAAACCTCCATTTGTTGTGTATGGGGCTGTGCAGCCCCAGACTGGTTGGGGTGTACATGATGACCAGTGTTCAGAACCAAAAAGCACCTACAATGGGCATGAGAGCATTAGAACTGGAACATAGAGCAATGGAAGAATGTGGCCTGGTCTGAAGAATCACATTTTCTTTTACATCATGTGGATGGCCGGGTGTATGTGCATCACTTACTAAGAGATGTCACCAGGATGCAGTATGGGAAGAAGGCAAGGCGGTGGAGGCAGTGTGTTTTTTTGGGAAATGTTGTGCTGGGAAACCTTAGGTCCTGCCATTCATGTGAATGTTACTTGAGACGTACCACCTACCTAAGCATTGTTGGTGAACAAGTACCCCCCTTCATGAAATCTCTATTCCCTGATGGCAGTAGCCTCTTTCAGCAGGATAACTCACCCTGTCACACTGCAAAAATGGTTCAAGAATGATTTGAGGAAGACAACAAGGTGGTGACTTGTCCTCCAAATTCTCCAGATCTCAGTCCAATCAAGCATCTGTAGAATATGCTATAAAAGTCTGATCCACAGCTCACAGCTCACAACTTATAGGACTTAAAGGATCTGCTACTGATGGCTTGGTGCCAGATATCACAGCATACCTTCAGAGGTCTAGAGGCGTCCATGTCTCGATGTGCAAGGGCTGTTTTGGTAGCAAAAGGACCTACTCAATATTCAGTGGGTGGTCATAGACTTATGGCTGATAGGTGTATGTACAGATTTAAAGAGGAAGTAAACCCTCGTTTACAACTTTAGCTTACAGGTAAGCCTATATTAAGGCTTACCTGTAGCTAACAAGGATATCTCCTAAACTTGCACGGTTTAGGAGATATACCTGTATTTGCATGTGCCGACGTCATGCGGCACATGCGCACTTGCGACAACTGAAGCAACGGCACTATATGAACATGTCGGCGGTCGGAGGGGGAGAAGAGGACCGATGCCGGGGCTTCGATCTCAGGTAAGTGATACATAATTAGCTAGTATGCTATGCATACTAGCTAATTATGCCTTTGTCTTGCAGGTTTATTTTTTTTTCCGTTTTTTTTAAGAGGGTTTACTTCCTCTTTAAGCTGATGCAAAAATACAGTATATGTAAAGATAAGCTGTTTTATATGTAAGTAAATGCAAATTTGCATATCAACGCAAAACAAACACTATACTTTCCTGACCACTTTCTCCTGCAAATAAATAAAACAAATGCAGGAGGCTCATATGACAGATTTATTTTTAATTATTTTGTTTTATTTCCTCACTGTTGACACAAAAGTATCAGTCTGTAGCCTTATTATCTGCCTAGCTCATTGCTGATAACAGAAGCTCAAAAACCTGTAACAAAGCTGCTGTCACCATCACAAAATTGAAACGAAAGAATTGTTCTTTGACAGTTGTTCCCTCTTCAGTAGCCAGGACAGAATATCCGTTATCAGCTCTAAACTCAGGCAGGACATTAGTCAGAGTCCACATGGACTTTACAGCCTGACCTCAGGCTGACATATTTAGTTGGAAGCCCCTGTAAGAAAAGTCCAGTCTGTTTTAGAACAAGAAAACTATTGCCATGAATAAATTGCTGAGTGGTCTTCAGCTAGTTCCTGCTTTACCTGCACCCTGACCAACGGTGTATCCTGGCCTAGGTCGACAAGGCCCAGGTCTAGGGCAGCACTTTGCAGGGGGGCAGCACAGAAAAAGTCCCCGCCGGCTTGCGCTACACTGTTAGAGTAGCGCCAGTCTTCTGGGGCGGACTGAGAGGCAAATTACTCTAGCGCCCCCATAAAGCCGTACTGCTTTCGGTATGCAGGCGGCCGGCATTCCACAACTGTGGGGAGGGGAGGACACGGATTCTAATTTTGACTGTCCCATAATCCTGTACCACAAACCTTCCTCACTGTGCTATATGTATTCTTCTGCACCATTGGCATGGTTATATCATTTTAGTCCTTTCCATAAAATTATCAGAAATTTGTGTTTATAGTAGAACTATAGGCAACACTTTTTTTTTCATTTTGGATAGAATAAGGGAGGGTTATAGCCCCTGTAAGTTTATTTTTTACAACCCTGTCCCATTGCAGAGTTTTTCCTTCACTGCCTGACCCATAGCCAAACAGGAAGTGAGAGGAAATCTATGAAAATTAAGGGAATCCATTGCCCCCCCCCCCCCCAGGCCCTCAGAACTAGTTCCCCACTTGAAAATTTCAGGGCGGGTCTTAAACAGCCAGGGGTGTGGCCTTGACAGGAAGGTGTGGTCATATTTAAATTAGGGGGTGCACGAGTTTATTTAGGCCTAGGGCAGCACAAAACCTAAATAGACTACTGACCCTGACCTGCTTTATTTGCCCTCCTGTGCATGAACCTGCTTGCCCCTGACCTGCCTCTGGATTCCAGCCTACCTGTTGTGACCTTGGCTTGTACTCTGACCCCGCTCCTGCCTTACGTTCCTGTACCTTGCTGCCTGGCTGTATACTGACACCAGCTTGTATCCTGACTATGCCTCTGTCTGATGTACCTATACCATGCTTCCTGGCAGTTGATGACCTTTAGGCTTGTGTCCTGGCTACACTTCTGCCTGCTGATCAAGTATCACTGAGTTCCAATCTCTGGTCCCCATCTGGCGATCCATAGTCATCTGCATCCTGCAGCCAACGTCTGGTGCCTCCCACTACATCAGCTTTCATGCCACCCTGTGTCCTTACATCTTCTTTCACCACTATCAAGGGTGTTGGACAAGAGGTGCAAGAGAAGCCCCCTCTCTAGCTCGATCTCCACCAGCTACGTGACAGCCCCTTTAATATGGGCAGTTTGTCTATCCATTTTTTGACCCTTGATTACCCTGACAGCAATACATTCTATGGGTGGGCAGATGTAAGCGGACCAAACAGAAAAAGTTTGTATCCAGGTCTGCTTTTACTGACGGGGCTGGAGGTAGGCAGATACTTGTATAGGTGGATGCAAGTCTGCTTACATCCATAGGGATTACAAGGGTTTTTTTTTCCCTGGAGGAAAAATCTGAATGAAAATGGATGTAACAAATGGAATTCATTTAGGAACAGAGACAGAACTGACACCGCTTATGACAAAGGTACCTAAAGCATCATTCGCACAGGTGTTTTACAAATCTCAGTGGCAGGAATCTACTGGTTCCTACTGCTGGGATTAACAGCTGCATGCGGATAGCAATGACCGCCCATCCACTGAATGACAGGCTGTCAGTGGCCGCAGCTGTTCGTGTCTGTTCGCACAGTCAGTCATCACCTGCGCCCCCATGCGAATGGAGCCTATCAGAAAAAGAATAGTGAGTGACAACAAACATCTCTCTCTGAGAGGTAAGCCTACTCTATTCGCATGGCGGCTGGTGCTCAATATTTTGGAGGAGGGGGTGACAAACCACCCTGTGGGAGGCAGATGGGAAAGTGGTGACCCCCCCTCGCAGGAGGAGGACAGGAAGGTGACGATAACCCCCCCCCCACAGGAGACGGATGGGAAGGCGGCGATCAGAGGCCTCCTTACCTTAGAAGGCAGATGACCAGGATCTGGTGTAGGTCTGCTGCTCCTCGCTCCAGCTACTCCTCGCTCCGGGGTCGTTGCTTCTTCTCCTGGCCGAACAGGAAGTGGGTCATGAGACCCGATTTGCCAGCGAGTCCTAAGACTCCCGGGCTAATCGGGACTCAGGACCTGCTTCCTGATTGGCCGGGAGGCTAATCAGGAAGACAATAGCAAATATTATTTTGCTATTTACACACAACTGGTTGGTTTCAGGGCGCAGTGCTCTGCACCCCGAGCCCACCCTGTTTTTAAGCCAATTAGAACCTTAGGCTCATGTGCTTAAAAAAAAAAGAAAGAACTCCATTGAAATAAATGCGTCCGGCGCCCTGCATGTAGATTAGGGGTCGGATGCCTGGATTGGGGGGGGGGGGGGGGGCAGGCCCCTGTGGACGGGCTGCCATTGCTATTCTAACAACCTATGATTCAGATTCTTACAGATGACAGGTTTTTCAATGGTTTTCTTTTCAAGTCCAACTCTAGCCATTTTTTTGTAAATTTAATTTAAGGAGCAGGGCGGGTTAAAGCCCCTGTTACAATTTGATTGCTGTTTGTGTCCATATTAGAGATATTTAGGCCTATATGTCCAGAAACTCAATACAATAGTGGTGTGTCCAACAAATGCCTACAATAAGCCTAGAATCCCAAGGACATCACCCTGTATATATCATACAGAAAAACGGAAAGTATATGCCACTGGGAGTCAAAAAAGACAAATAATATAGAAAGAAAAAAAATGTATTACAGTATATTCACACATAAAATTGCCCTTGGGCAAATACCATGATTATTAAACCACCAGCAACGAGTCATATAATACGATCACAATGGTACAAGTCGGTCTTCACAAGCTGCCTTGCTTCATCAGAACTATATATATTGTGTTTACAAGGTTATTCAGTCACTGGTATAATAACTTTTACTAAGACAGAAGAAAAATACAAACATTATATAGTAATAATATCCCATAAGGGGAAACATATTTGACTTAGCAGTAGCACATCACATCAATATAATACTCTGTCTTCATCAGCAGGATAGAGGGAGAGAATATTTAAGCCCATTTCCTGTCAGGAAAAATTATGGGAAATTTCTCCAAGGAAGACAGAAGCAAAAATAAAAATACATTTTCTTTTCAATGTAATGACTTAACAAAACTAAAAAAGAAAGCACTTTTCTCTATTTTGGCTAGTGTTAAGTTTGAAATAACTAGTGTTTCTGTAGATAAAAAGAATGGATTGTATTATATAATTTGCTCTTCTTCTAATGAGGCTGAAATTCAGATTCTGCAACAAAGCATTGCAAAGTTTTTTTTTAAATCAAACAAGCGTCCCTTTTTCGATTTGGAATATTTTTTTAAGCGATAAAATATAATGAGCAAAAAGCATAAAAACTAAGAAGGGAAACATACTTTGTTGTGGGTTTTGTCATTTCAGATGCTCACCTGTCCAGTAGATCCAGTCAGTGGCATAGCGTGGGTTGTCAGCACCCGGGGCAAGGCAAGTCATTTGTGCCCCCTAACCAGCAGACCTTTAGTACTCCCCGAGTCCCTTCAAATACAATAGTACTGACCTACCTGATTCCTATACTGACCACTACACTATCCTACTTTATTTCAACACTGACCAACCTGATTCATTTACTGACCATTACACACTACACTGACCACTATACTATACGGTCCACTACACTGACCACTACACTATACTAACCACTATACTGTCCACTACATTATACTGTCCACTACACTGACCACTATACTGTCCACTACACTGACCACTACACTATACTGTCCACTACATTATACTGTCCACTATACTGTCTACTACACTACACTGACCACTATACTATACTGTCCACTACACTATACTGTCCACTACACTGACCACTATACTATCCACTACACTATACTGTCCACTACATTATACTGTCCACTACACTGACCAGTACACTATACTGACCACTATACTGTCCAATACACTATACTGACCACTATACTATACTGTCCACTTCACTGACCACTATACTGTCCACTACAATAACCACTATACTATACTGTCCACTACACTATACTGTCCACTACACTATACTGTCCACTACACTATACTGACCACTACACTATACTGACCACTATACTATACTGACCACTATACTCTCCACTACACTACACTGACCACTACACTACACTGACCACTATACTATACTGTCCACTACACTATACTGACCACTACACTGTTCACTACACTATACTGTCCACTACACTACACTGACCACTACACTATACTGTCCACTACACTATACTGACCACTACACTATACTGACCACTATACTCTCCACTACACTACACTGACCACTACACTACACTGACCACTATACTATACTGTCCACTACACTATACTGACCACTACACTGTTCACTACACTATACTGTCCACTACACTACACTGACAACTACACTATACTGTCCACTACACTATACTGACCACTACACTATACTGACCACTATACTCTCCACTACACTACACTGACCACTACACTACACTGACCACTATACTATACTGTCCACTACACTATACTGACCACTACACTGTTCACTACACTATACTGTCCACTACACTACACTGACAACTACACTACCTACCTGACAACAACCTGCAGACCTTTAGTACTCCCCGAGTCCCTTCAAATACAATAGTACTGACCTACCTGATTCCTATACTGACCACTACACTATCCTACCTTATTTCAACACTGACCAACCTGATTCATTTACTGACCATTACACACTACACTGACCACTATACTATACGGTCCACTACACTATACTAACCACTATACTGTCCACTACATTATACTGTCCACTACACTGACCACTATACTGTCCACTACACTGACCACTACACTATACTGTCCACTACATTATACTGTCCACTATACTGTCTACTACACTACACTGACCACTATACTATACTGTCCACTACACTATACTGTCCACTACACTGACCACTATACTATCCACTACACTATACTGTCCACTACATTATACTGTCCACTACACTGACCAGTACACTATACTGACCACTATACTGTCCAATACACTATACTGACCACTATACTATACTGTCCACTTCACTGACCACTATACTGTCCACTACAATAACCACTATACTATACTGTCCACTACACTGACCACTATACTATACTGTCCACTACACTATACTGTCCACTACACTAACCACTATACTGTTCACTACACTACACTGACCACTATACTATACTGGCCACTACAGTGACCACTATACTAAACTGTCCACTACACTGACCACTATACTATACTGTCCACTACACTGAGAACTACACTATACTGTCCACTACACTGACCACTACGCTATACTGTCCACTACACTGACCACTACACTATACTGACCACTACACTATCACTGACCACTACACTATCACTGACCACTATACTATACTGTCCACTACACTATACTGTCCACTATACTGTCCACTACACTATACTGTCCATTACACTACACTGACCACTACACTGTCTACTACACTATATTGTCCACTACACTACACTATACTGTCCACTACACTATACTGTCCACTACACTATACTGACCACTACACTATACTGACCACTATACTATACTGACCACTATACTCTCCACTACACTACACTGACCACTACACTACACTGACCACTATACTATACTGTCCACTACACTATACTGACCACTACACTGTTCACTACACTATACTGTCCACTACACTACACTGACCACTACACTATACTGTCCACTACACTATACTGACCACTACACTATACTGACCACTATACTCTCCACTACACTACACTGACCACTACACTACACTGACCACTATACTATACTGTCCACTACACTATACTGACCACTACACTGTTCACTACACTATACTGTCCACTACACTACACTGACAACTACACTATACTGTCCACTACACTATACTGACCACTACACTATACTGACCACTATACTCTCCACTACACTACACTGACCACTACACTACACTGACCACTATACTATACTGTCCACTACACTATACTGACCACTACACTGTTCACTACACTATACTGTCCACTACACTACACTGACAACTACACTACCTACCTGACAACAACCTGCAGACCTTTAGTACTCCCCGAGTCCCTTCAAATACAATAGTACTGACCTACCTGATTCCTATACTGACCACTACACTATCCTACCTTATTTCAACACTGACCAACCTGATTCATTTACTGACCATTACACACTACACTGACCACTATACTATACGGTCCACTACACTGACCACTACACTATACTAACCACTATACTGTCCACTACATTATACTGTCCACTACACTGACCACTATACTGTCCACTACACTGACCACTACACTATACTGTCCACTACATTATACTGTCCACTATACTGTCTACTACACTACACTGACCACTATACTATACTGTCCACTACACTATACTGTCCACTACACTGACCACTATACTATCCACTACACTATACTGTCCACTACATTATACTGTCCACTACACTGACCAGTACACTATACTGACCACTATACTATACTGTCCACTTCACTGACCACTATACTGTCCACTACAATAACCACTATACTATACTGTCCACTACACTGACCACTATACTATACTGTCCACTACACTATACTGTCCACTACACTAACCACTATACTGTTCACTACACTACACTGACCACTATACTATACTGGCCACTACAGTGACCACTATACTAAACTGTCCACTACACTGACCACTATACTATACTGTCCACTACACTGAGATCTACACTATACTGTCCACTACACTGACCACTACGCTATACTGTCCACTACACTGACCACTACACTATACTGACCACTACACTATCACTGACCACTACACTATCACTGACCACTATACTATACTGTCCACTACACTATACTGTCCACTATACTGTCCACTACACTATACTGTCCATTACACTACACTGACCACTACACTGTCTACTACACTACACTATATTGTCCACTACACTACACTGACCACTACACTATACTGTCCACTACACTATACTGTCCACTACACTATACTGACCACTACACTATACTGACCACTATACTATACTGACCACTATACTCTCCACTACACTACACTGACCACTACACTACACTGACCACTATACTATACTGTCCACTACACTATACTGACCACTACACTGTTCACTACACTATACTGTCCACTACACTACACTGACCACTACACTATACTGTCCACTACACTATACTGACCACTACACTATACTGACCACTATACTCTCCACTACACTACACTGACCACTACACTACACTGACCACTATACTATACTGTCCACTACACTATACTGACCACTACACTGTTCACTACACTATACTGTCCACTACACTACACTGACAACTACACTATACTGTCCACTACACTATACTGACCACTACACTATACTGACCACTATACTCTCCACTACACTACACTGACCACTACACTACACTGACCACTATACTATACTGTCCACTACACTATACTGACCACTACACTGTTCACTACACTATACTGTCCACTACACTACACTGACAACTACACTACCTACCTGACAACAACCTGCAGACCTTTAGTACTCCCCGAGTCCCTTCAAATACAATAGTACTGACCTACCTGATTCCTATACTGACCACTACACTATCCTACCTTATTTCAACACTGACCAACCTGATTCATTTACTGACCATTACACACTACACTGACCACTATACTATACGGTCCACTACACTATACTAACCACTATACTGTCCACTACATTATACTGTCCACTACACTGACCACTATACTGTCCACTACACTGACCACTACACTATACTGTCCACTACATTATACTGTCCACTATACTGTCTACTACACTACACTGACCACTATACTATACTGTCCACTACACTATACTGTCCACTACACTGACCACTATACTATCCACTACACTATACTGTCCACTACATTATACTGTCCACTACACTGACCAGTACACTATACTGACCACTATACTGTCCAATACACTATACTGACCACTATACTATACTGTCCACTTCACTGACCACTATACTGTCCACTACAATAACCACTATACTATACTGTCCACTACACTGACCACTATACTATACTGTCCACTACACTATACTGTCCACTACACTAACCACTATACTGTTCACTACACTACACTGACCACTATACTATACTGGCCACTACAGTGACCACTATACTAAACTGTCCACTACACTGACCACTATACTATACTGTCCACTACACTGAGAACTACACTATACTGTCCACTACACTGACCACTACGCTATACTGTCCACTACACTGACCACTACACTATACTGACCACTACACTATCACTGACCACTACACTATCACTGACCACTATACTATACTGTCCACTACACTATACTGTCCACTATACTGTCCACTACACTATACTGTCCATTACACTACACTGACCACTACACTGTCTACTACACTACACTATATTGTCCACTACACTACACTGACCACTACACTATACTGTCCACTACACTATACTGTCCACTACACTATACTGACCACTACACTATACTGACCACTACACTATACTGACCACTATACTCTCCACTACACTACACTGACCACTACACTACACTGACCACTATACTATACTGTCCACTACACTATACTGACCACTACACTGTTCACTACACTATACTGTCCACTACACTACACTGACCACTACACTATACTGTCCACTACACTATACTGACCACTACACTATACTGACCATTATACTCTCCACTACACTACACTGACCACTACACTACACTGACCACTATACTATACTGTCCACTACACTATACTGACCACTACACTGTTCACTACACTATACTGTCCACTACACTACACTGACAACTACACTATACTGACCACTATACTGTCCACTACACTACACTGACCACTACACTATACTGACCACTATACTGTTCACTACACTATACTGATCATTATACTACACTGTCCACTATACTACACTTTACTGGCCTGCCTACAGCCCCCCCCCCCCCCCCCCACGGGCCAGTAACAAGACTCTCACTCACCTTCTTGTCCTGGCCTGCATTGGTCCGGAGGAGGAGGAGAAGACAGCGGCGGCTTTTTTTTTGCTTGTCTCCCCTGCGCTCTAGCTGCCATGTTCAATGTGTGTGATTGGGCTATGGCGGGGTCATGTGCGGAGGCGGGACTTCAGGAGCGATCTCAGACAGGCCAGCCCTACGCCTCACATGACCCCCATACGCCCAATCACAGGGCGCGAACACTTAACATGGCGGCTGGAGCGGGGGGGACACAGGAACTTGAAATTAGGAGGAGGCAGCCAGTGACACATACTGGCGCCCCCTAAATGTCGCGCCCGGGGCCACGGCACCCCCTGCACCCCCCACGCTACGCCACTGGATCCAGTGTTGTCCTGCAAAATCCTCTTCTCTTCTGTGACCACTCAGTTCATGCAAAAACAATTTAGTAGAAAAGTGCATGCGCAAAGAAAGATCGGTTTCAGACTCCTCCAATCATTAGCAGCAATCCGTGGTGCGCCACACCTCTCACCTCTATGCAAGACCCCTACGGGTCAAGTAACGCCTGCAATCAGGAACCAGATGGAAAGCCAGCAATCGACCGATCTTCTCCGACCGTCTCAGCATAAGCGAGGCACAGAGGGAGGGGCCTGGAAAAACCAGGAGGGATTGCAGCTCCCGGGAGAGGAACACAGGAAAGAATGGGAGGCAAGGCACAAAAGCAAAAACAGAAACCAACAAAAATAAATAAATAAATAGAGGGACAGAAGGAAAAATCCACACCCCTTTTTCTTGTTTTCAAAAAATTATATAAATATTAAATATATAAAGAATAAACCTCAAATGAATATACATCTATGCACTGATCTCCAAACCCTATCAAATACCCAGAGTAAAAGACAGCATTATACATAACACATACCGTATATACTCGAGTATAAGCCGAGTTTTTCAGCACAACTAAAGGGCCAACCCCTGGGGTTCCTAGCACCAAGTGGCCCCAGTTCGGAAAATGTCATTCTCTGCTGCAGAAAAGTTCTTGACATTTTCTGACCCGAATTGGGGGCCTCGTATCTCAGGCCACTTGGTGCTAGGAACCCCATACTTGGTGTGCAAAGCCAGTGGAATCAACATTACAACATATCCAAATTTGGGGTTCCTAGCACCAAGTAGCCCCGAGATACAGGGCCTCAAAGTCAGTCAACTGTGTCCATCTGCAGCAATGTAATTTCGGAACCCTTAACTACCAAGTTTGAAGTTCATGGGACCTATGGCTGCAAATGGACACAGTGAGGCTGCAAATGGGCATTGTTGACTCTTTTTTCCACTTACAGTAGCTGCGCATTTCTCACCCTAGGCTTATACTTGAGTCAATACGTTTTTTCCAGTTTTTTGTGGTAAAATTAGGTGCCTCGGCTTATATTCGGGTCGGCTTATACTCGAGTATATACGGTAATACAGGACCCTCTATACAAATGTTAATTGAAGAACATGAGTGTGACGGAACGTCCCTACACTCCTCTTGAGTGCGTTCGTCATATATCACTTCCTCTCAGTCTGGATATAGGTATAAGATATTCCAACCGCTCCCAAGCACCAAACGAGACAACACTTGCTTGGTGCCAACATGGACTGAGAGGAAGTGATATATGACGAACGCACTCAAGAGGAGTGTAGGGACGTTCCGTCACATTGTTGGCAAGCAGTGGGATCATACTTCCTTTAGTCTGGGACATCCAAACCTGCACCTGGATCCAAGGTCCGGATAGCAGGAGAGGAGGAGAGGTACAGATACCAGCCGCCATGGAAGAGGAATTCAGGAGGAGGTTGCGAGAGATGCAGCTACAGCACAGAGGACCAGTATCAGAGCAGGTCCTGCTGGGATGGTTTGATTCTATTCGCTGCGAACTCTGGAAGGAAGCGCTAGCCCGTGAGCAGCGTCACCAGGGAAAAGTTCTCCCATCCAACCAGGAAAGGTACTGGTCGCAGTATGGATTGCGGGTGCTGTTTTTGGGAGAGAAACCGCACAAGGAGCAGACAGCTGAATTAAGCAGGCTGATCTGGGCAGAGATGAAGCTGGATGAGAGTTACAGAGCCCTCCGGTGGCATGTATCCCAAGCATGCCCTTGGATAGCAGATGACAGCCCAACGGAAGGCTTAAGCTACGGCGGCCTGGGACTGTTGTATGTGAAGCTGACAGGAGACTCTAACTTTGGGAGTGATTTGGAGTGGCGGTTGGATGAAATCATGGATTTCAGAAAAGGGCTACTGAACGTCTCGGAAGTGCAGCTATGGACGCGGAGGTCTTATGGCGGATGCAGCAAGTGCTGACTGACCTTGATGATCCTGTTTCTGCATGGGATGATCTTGGATGGAGGAATGTGCCTGTCCAGCAGCATGCCAGGGAATCGGCAGTGGAAAATCTGGAAATTGCCATCCCAGAAGCTGAAGTGCTGACAACCGGCCAGAGCTCTGCTAACCTCTGCCCAGCACTGATAGCATCTTCTGGGTTCCATGGACAGGAGATGGTGAATCTATATCCCACTGCTGCCACCAATGTGACGGAACGTCCCTACACTCCTCTTGAGTGCGTTCGTCATATATCACTTCCTCTCAGTCCATGTTGGCACCAAGCAAGTGTTGTCTCGTTTGGTGCTTGGGAGCGGTTGGAATATCTTATACCTATATCCAGACTGAGAGGAAGTGATATATGACGAACGCACTCAAGAGGAGTGTAGGGACGTTCCGTCACAATGAGTAATACATAATCATCACATCCTAAATGGGCAGAAAGGACTTGAATGAGGTGGCTTCATTCAAACCAGGAGCCTTGGTGGCTCCCAGTGAGAATATCCACCTCATTTTTCTCTGGAGAATCACCCCCCCCCCCCCTGTGGATCCTGTGGAATGTGTTTGAGACATAAAAATAGGACTTTGGGAGACCCATATGCATGGTCTTAAACTGCGTGCCTCCCTATCGGGAATAGAGATCACCTATTTCGATGGCATATGTATTAGAGAAATTTGAAAACGAATTTACGACCAAGGTCTTCCCTAGTAGAACGCACCACATTCGCAGGTCATCAAGTATACAATTCCTTTAGTTTGAAATTGACAATTATCAAATTTTTGGGGGGAAAAATCTGTTTCCATTTGGTAGGATCAAATTTGTTAATATATTTGCAATATGGGCATCCCCCACATTGAAAAGTCCCTTTGAGCGATTGGGTTTTGGAACTTTTTCCAGCCAAATGACTGTGCACTAATTTGTCCTTGAGAGACGAGGCCCATTGGTATACTACAGACAGTTGTGGAGGGACAAACCTAGAGATGACTGGATTGCCTGTCAGAAGATACCAATGTTTTTGTAGTATGGCTTTAAAGTCCTCATGTTGGGAACTATGGTGACAAAACGAACATTGACATTCGCCTTGACCACCTTTTTGTGGAACAATAGTGAGTCTCTAGTCTTATCTCTAGCTCGGTTATATGCTTTGGCTAGACATTTTTTACTACATCCTCGGACTCGGAGTCGGCCCCTCAACAAACCTGCCTCGATCTCAAAAGCTTCCTCGGTGCTACAGTTACGTTTCAACCGGAGATACTGTCCATAGGGTATTGAGCGTACTAGGGGTGCAGGGTGAGCACTAGTGGTGTGCAAAATAGTATTGTGATGTAGGCTCACGATATAATCCGTTAGATAAATAGCCATTCTAATTTTTGTAAACCATTACATCAACCATTACATCAAGGAAGGGAATTTTTTTGCAATCATAGGTCATAGTAAATTGTAAGTTCCAATCGTTAGAGTTTAATTTCGTAAAGAAACTCCAGCAGCAGTTCAGGACTGTCGTCCCAGACGATGTAAATGTCGTTGATGTACCTGTGTCATGAAAGAACATGTGCTCATAGCGACACCCTGCACCTGGAGGTAGTGGGAGCCTGCAAAGCAGAAGGCATTATTGGACAAGATGAAAATCAGTAAATCTGTTACAAAATGATAAAATTGGTCCTCTCGCCAATCCTTCTGGGTGAGGAAGGAATTGACCACCTAGATCCCTTGTTTATGTGGAATGCTGCAGTACAGTGCCTCGACATCAATGGTAACCAACAATGATGAGGTTGGGATTTGCATATCATTAAATATTTTCAAGAAATGCAGAATGTCACATAGATAGGAAGGGATAGTCAATACATAAGGACGTAATATAGAGTCTATATAGCAACTTGCATTTTTGGTTATGCAACCATTTCTGGATACAATAGGACGACTGGGGGGTCCGTCACATTTTTATGCGTCTTGGGTAATGTTGTGGAAAATGTTATTAATTTATGTTGTCAGATGCCCCCCAGTGTCAGTTTTGCTGTAATGTGCTCATGTGAGCATATTCGCACATACAGACATTGGCGGAAGACCATTGGCCGCAAAAACCTTCCTGTGGACATTGCAGACCTGTTTGCTTTTTAGGGATGTTCATTTATGCCTCACCAGGAGACTGGCCACTTCTTGGCGACTGCATTAATGACTTCAAGCCAACATGTCTGTGTACATGGAAACTTTAGCATAACAATATAAATATTATGACCCACTGAGCCATGGTTTTATATCGTTCGTTGTCATTGAAAGCAGTTTAGACGGTTTGAATGCGGTTTTGTGCAGAACTATCTTTCTAGTATAACCTTTGTCTCACAGGAAGCATGGTTCTCACCTGACCGTTTGCACACATCACTGCTAGTCTGTTTTGAATGTTTACATGTCTGTGATTGGTTCTTTTGAAGGAAAACAAATGTCCCTGTATTGTAGGCGGGTTTAGCTGTTGGAGGCAAACCCTCCAGGGCATGGCTTCCAGTTGATCATTGTATTGTATTGTCATGTCCTTATATGGTCATTCAATTTCCTGCGAGGTCACAATCCTTTGTAATTTCTTTTGTTGTCTGTGAATAAAAGAAGGAAGCTGGCTCAGCGAAGGGGGCCGATGCTGAGATGATGACGTGAGACTGTGGTAATGTCTGTTTATGGGAATGGGGAACCAGGGGAGACATACGATCGGAAGGCACATTATATCATTAGATTAAAGGGCGCTTATTACCGCAAGAGTGTGGTGGAATATCCACGACAGTAAGGCATAGAAATATGCCTACCGTGGGAAAGGTGTACGAACATATTCTCAAATCTGTTGAGAAATGATACCTTGGTGATATGCAGTGTCAATTAGTTGGTAGAAATTGTAATTTATTTCTGGAATCCTATACCCACTTATGGGTCTATATCACTTTTTATTTGAAAATAATTTCATACACATGTTTTTCTAGTGTTCTATATCCATCATCACAATGTTTCTCCCTTTATCGGAGGGTTTTTATAACCAAATTATTGTTATCAGTTCCATTTCTAAGTGCATTCTGTTGGCCATTTGATAGGTTCGATTTTCGCTCTGAAGTTTACATTTTTTCAATTCCTGATGTCACTTGTTTAAAGCCCCATACACACGGTCGGACTTTTTCATCAATTTGGTCCGATCGGACAAGGTTGTTGAAAAATCAGACCGTGTGTATGCACCATCGGACAGTGTTCGTCGGTTTGTCCGTCGGACAAAGTCTTATCTCCTGTTGGAAAGATTTCCCGTCAACCCGGTCCGATCACACCAAATCCGAGCGTGTGTACGCTTGTCCGACGGACAAAGTGCTACGCATGCTCAGAAGAAATTCTGTGACGGAAGCGCTCGGTCAGGTAAAACTACCTTTCCTAATCGACACAGCACATTCGTCACGCTGCAATGTTAAAATGTCTTTAATGCAGCGCATTCTCTTTTTCTTTACAATGCAACAAGAATGACATCTTTTAGCTGCTCCTATTCACCCGCACTTCTCACAAACTTACTTCTTTATTACTTTGCAGCATTTATACACTACATGTTTATTTTTACTCAGATCGTAATACAATCTTTCTTATTTTTTTACCCAGATGTTTTTTTTTTGGGGGAATACATATTTGAAGGAGAATTTTTTTTTTTTGGAGGGGGTTTGTATGTCTCAACTTAGCAAAACCACATTATTAACATTTGTATTTCTTGCTTACATTTACTAGGAGTTTGTTGGTTGTTGGTGCCCCTTGTTAATTCTAGGATTAGTGAAATGTACCTGCCTACTCAAAGAAAAACTGTCATTGTAGAAAAGTAAAACACAATAGTCAATGATTATTTCAAATCAAAAAAACCTTTATTTAGGTCTCAGCAACAGACCAAAGAGGAACGCAGCCATGGTGAAACTTGGGGAATTTGCAAAGCCTTGGACACCCATGGCAACCATCATTTTACAGACTTAAACAATTGGGGGCATGAAGACTACCTATCTAAATAATAAGGGAGCGCAATCTGGTCCTGAAGTCCAAAACATCCGGAACTGCAGCAGATGCCATCTAGGTCCCCAGGCTCTGGTACTACGAGAGGCTACATCTTCTCTCAGACCAGACTGAGTCCAGGTTGTCACTCTCTTGTCTTCCTTGTACGCTTCCTTCCACGCCGTGGTGCTGGTGCTGGTGGGGTGGCAGAAGGAGGAGGAGGAGGCGGAGCAAGGTCACTCTCGCAAACATGTGTGAGGGGAGTCATATAGCCTAGTGCACACTACTATTTTTTTTTTCTTTCAATCCAGCAGGTTCAATGAAAAAAACTGACAGCTCAGATCAGAGCCGCTGTCAGTGGCGGCTGGTGCTCAATTTTTTTTGAGGGGGTGCTGCAAACATGGCCCCCTCACTACACCCGTGTGTATACTAGGCTGATAGATACCTGCTGCAGCAGATTTCACTTCACCTTCTAAATTCTCTTTAATGTTACATAAGGTAATACTCCTACCAGAAAACTAGGAATTCCTTATAACTGCAGCAGTAGGTGACCAGACTAGAGACCGTGCTGCCAGATTTTGAGTTACAATAGAGAATATGATTGGTATTTCAGCATCAACTTGAAACAGAAAAACTTATTTTGGGTGGACTGAACCTTTAAAGTAGAACTATAGGCAAAACGTTTATTTATTTATTTTATTTTAGATAAAGCAAGGGAGGGTTATAACCCCTGTCGGATTTTTCTGTGTCCCATTGTGGAGATTTTCCTTCACTTCCTGTCCCATAGCCAAGCAGGAAGTGAGAGTAAATCACTGCAAAGTAAGGAAATTTCCCCCAGGTCACCAGAACCAGTGCCTCTATTGGAAATTTTCCCCTTAAAGTGATTGTAAAGTCAGAAGATTTTTCAATCTTAATGCATTCTATGCATTAAGATAAACTTCTGTGTGTAACAGCCCCCCTCAGCCCTCCTAATACTTACCTGAGCCCCATCTCTCTCCAGCCATGTCCACGAGTGCTTCAGCCATCAGGGACTCAATCAAAGTCAGTTAGCCAATCAGGAGAGAGAGGGGCGGGTTCGAATGGGGGCTTTGTGTCTGAATGGACACAGAGAGCTATGACTCGGCACTGGTGCCCCCATAGCAAGCTGCTTGCTGTGGGGGCACTCTACAGTAGGGAGGGGCCAGGAGAGCTGAAGAGGGACCCAAGAAGAGGAGGGCTGCTCTGTGCAAAACCACTACGCAGAGCAGGGAAGTATAACATATTAGTTATTTTTAGAGAAAAAAAAACAAGACTTTATTATCATTTTAATTTACTTCTCTCCGGACAACCCAAAATTCAGGATTTTGTTTTACTATCACTTTCAATGATAATGGTAAACAGGACAAATAGAGAGAATGAATCTCCCTAACGGGAGCACAGACAGCAATAAAAGCCCAGTAGGTGTTCTAATCCTTCTCCACTCTATCCAAAAATAAAAACAACATTTTGCCTTTGGTTATAGTTTAACCACTTCACCCCCAGAAGAATTTACCCCCTTAATGACCAGAGCATTTTTTGCAATCCGGCACTGCGTTTATTTAACTGACAATTGCGCGGTCGTGCAACGTTGCACCCAAACAAAATTGACGTCCTTTTTTTCTCACAAATAGAGCTTTCTTTTGGTGGTATTTAATTACCTCTGAGGTTTTTATTTTTTGTGCTATAAACAAAAAAAGACTATATTATTAGAATATTTTATTACTTTTTGCTATAACAAATAGCCCCAAAAAAATTAAAAAAAATAATTTCTTCCTCAGTTTAGGCCAATACATATTCTTCTACATATTTTTGGGAAAAAAAATCGCAATAAGCGTATATTTATCGGTTTGCGCAAAAGTTATAGCGTCTCTAAAATAGGGGATAGATTTATGGCATTTTTATTATTATTTTTTATTAGTAGTAATGGCGGCGATCTGCGATTTTTATCGTGACTGCGACATTGTGGTGGACAGATCGGACACTTTTGACACTATTTTGGGATCAGTGACATTTATACAGCGATCAGTGCTAAAAATAGCCACTGATTACTGTATAAATGTCACTGGCAGGGAATGGGGGTGAAACACTAGGGGCGATCAAGGGGTTAAGTGTGTTCCCTGAGTGTCTTCTAACTGTAGGGGGGATGGGCTCACTAGAACATGACAGAGATCACTGCTCCCAATCACATGGAGCAGTAGATCACTGTCATGTCACTAGGCAGAACAGGGAAATGCCTTGTTTAAATCTACCTGTTCTGCCATACCTCCCAACATTTCGAGATGGGAATGAGGGACACCTACTAGCAAACCTATGTAGGCATAGGACACGCCTCCTGCCACACCCACTTAAAGGAGAAGTAACCAAAAAAAAAGTTCATTGAATCCACAAGGGATTTTTTTTTACCACTACTATTCCTTTATATTGGCTTTTAAAATGTACAAATGCAGCAATTTATAATTTGGATGAAAGGTTTAGCACTGGGAAACTCTTTTTGAAAGATAAAAAGTGCATTTTATATCCATCTATATAGATCAGACCAAAATGAGGGACAAATGAGGGGGAAAGAGGAAAAGTGGGACATTGCTTCAAATCAGGGTCAGTCCCTCGAAATCAGGGAGAATTGGGAGCTATGGTTCTGCCTCTCCGTGTCACGATTGCGGGTCACCAGCGGACATAAAGTCAGCAGGCCCCGCTAGCCTGCGATGACGGAGGGACGTACAGGTATGCCCATCTGCGCAGCCGTGCCATTCTGCCGACGTACATCGTGAGCTCAGGATGGAGTTCCCTTGTCCTAGGGATTTCCAGAGAATGGAGACCAGTTATATTGAACTTGAACTTGGTTGAAGGGAATGCCTGGTTTGAAGATTCAGGTGTTATGTAGTTTTTATGCATAAGATAGAAGCTTGACAACAAAGCACGAATACAGCGCCTTGAGGCGATTCAGTTCGCATTGTAGCGCTATATAAGTTATTCATTCATTCATTCATTCAAGATGCCTTTAGTGAAAATTTCTACACTTGCAAATGTGTGGGTTTCTTTTTTCCAGGTGGTGCTGGTGGATGAAATTGTGAAGTGGAAAGAGGGTCCTAGAAAGGAGTTGGATAGGACTAGACTCCTAGAGGAGGATGTTAAAGGGCCTACTGGATTGAGTTGTTATGCCCAAAGAGTAGAGCCAGTTCATATCGACAGAGGACTAGTCTGTATGCACTGGTTGGATGGAAACTCCCGGAGTTATGAGGGTGTACTATGCTCTGAAATGTGATGTTTCCTCCTTCACTTCTTGAGTGGGCCTTAGAGATCGACATTAATCGTTTTCTCCAGGTGTCACATTTTGAATTAAAAGATAGCAAAACAGAATTACTTTATTTTGTTTGCACCCACAGGAGCTGTGTTGGGTTGCCATCATTTTATAAACAGTTTTTTTTTAATTTTTGTATTTAACTAGCAAAAGTTGGATAGACTGAATACAGAAGGGTATTGCATAGAGTTGCCACCTCATCCCTTTAAACCCGAACACATATGTATTACACAGGTTCTGAGGCTAATTTAAAGCAGATAAGGCACCGAGCGAGTTTCATTACCACCTTAATCAGCCTCAGAACCTGTGTAATTAATGTGTGTTTGGTTTTAAAGGGACGAGGTAGCAAACCTAGTATGGCATAAAAATGTGCATTGGCACAATTGCGGTGAGTGCAGAGGTGGCGTGGGCATCAGTGCAGTGGCAAGTGAAGATGGGGCACGTGGGAGGGGTGGTGGAAGCAGACGGGAGAAAGGGGGTTATGCACAGTGGAGAGAGTGGGGGTTGGTGCAGGTGCGGTGCAGGGGGAAAAGAATGTGGTTCAGCTATGGTGGAGAGAGCACAGAGAAGTTGATGTGAAGGTGCGATTGGTTTTCAGATGTGCTGAAACAGTGATGTTGGAGGGGTGGTGTTGGTAAAGTGGTGGAGAAGGTGTGGGGGGTGTCGGGCACTGTGGTCTGTAGTGCCTGTACTGAGGAACTGTCAGCTGTAGTTCCAAATCTGGTAGCAGCCCTTCCGGGCGGGGAAGGGGGTTGGAGGTGTGAGCTGCTAGGCCAGAGATTACAGTGCCTATGTGAGCTCCAGCAGAAGTTACAGGGGAGAGAGGTTGTTTAACCACTTGACCACTGGGCAGTTAGAACCCCTTCCTAACCAGACCAATTTTCAGCTTTCGGTGCTCTCACACTTTGAATGACAATTACTCAGTCATGCAACACTGTACCCAAATGGATTTTGTGTCCTTTTTTTCACACAAATACAGCTTTCTTTTGGTGGTATTTAATCACCGCTGGGTTTTTTATTTTTTGCGCTATGAATCCAAAAAATACTGAAAATTCAGTAAAAAAAAAAAGATTAGTATTGGCAAGTATTGGCAGAGTATTGGCAAGTATTGGCAGAGTATTGCACAGTGGTGGCAGAGTATTGCACAGTGGTGGCAGAGTATTGCACAGTGGTGGCAGAGCATTGCACAGTGGTTGCAGAGCATTGCACAGTGGTGGCAGAGCATTGCACAGTGGTTGCAGAGCATTGCACAGTGGTTGCAGAGTATTGCACAGTGGTGGCAGAGTATTGCACAGTGGTGGCAGAGTATTGCACAGTGGTTGCAGAGTATTGCAGAGTATTGCACAGTGGTGGCAGAGTATTGAAGGCACTGACCAGCGCTGTGGGCACTACGCATCCAGCCCACAGCGCTGGTCCTGTCTCTCCCCCTTTCCGCTTCTCCCCTCTCACTGTACCAATCGGTACAGAGAGGGGAGGGAGGAACCGGCGTCATGAAGTGACGCCGGTTTGTGTACATGTGATTGCTCCGTGATTTGACGGATCGATCACGTGGTAAACGGCCGCTATCAGCGGCTGTTTACCGTGATGCGCCGGGTCCACGGGACCCGGCGGTCACGGATGTTCCCGAGTGCGTGCCCTAGGGGGCACACGGGAGCAAGTTTCTGGGAGGACGTCCACTTAGAACAAGCCGACCGCGCTGTAGACTATGGCGCAGTCGGCATGTGGTTAAGGTGATAGAGCCAAAAATCAGAGGGCCGTGTCCCATTGCAATACAGACTCAACTTCTGCAAAGACTGCTCTGGATGTGCTTCCTGTTGAGTATGGTTGTTGTAAGGCTGGGTATTGCTGTTGTTGATGGAACTGGGCCACATTTAAAAGTTGATTCTGCTGTACATGTGTAATAGTGTCTTTGGGATAAGCAAAAATAGCGTCCATACCTGGTGCATGTGTGGTAGCAACACAATGTTAAAATATGCTACATTACCCTTAGAGCAGACTAAGCTGTTAGTGACAGCCTTGTTGATTTCCTTTAATCTGCAAAGATCTCCATAGATACCAGCAATCGCCTACCAGTACAGTATGTCTTGCATCAGTAATAATTTATTTGCAGCTCCTACATGTCACATGGTCTACTAAAGGGAGTCTCAAATAAGTTAATAGTGACAGGAGGCTTCCTGTGCCAGGAGCTGATTGCTGGTGTTGGCTGCAGTTTAGAGAAGATCAGCAGCAATGTCACTGAATGCAAGGCCGGGTGCATTGGCAAGTGTTGTAGGAGGGCGAAGGAGGGTGAAAGTAGGTTAGATCAGCAGTGGGGGGGGGGGGGGGGGGGTAAAATGTTCAAAAAATGCTGATTGAAAGTTTCCTCAGCATTTTATACCTGTGTTTTTCTACATATTGCATGATGATTCTTTTACCGACAAAAACATCAAAATTACATAGCTCCCAACTTTCCCTGATTTCGAGGGACTATCCCTGATTTGGAGCAATGTCCCTCTGTCCCTCATTCCTCCTCATTTTGATCTGATCTATATAGATGCCTGTAAAATGCACTTTTTATCTATCAAAAAAGTGTTTTCCAGAGCTAAATAAACAATACTAGTAATACTAGTGGTAAAAAAAAGCACTTGTGGGTTTAACCAATCTTGTTTTTTTGTACAATTCTCCTTTAAGGGGGTGTGACAAGGGGTGTGTACTATGCCTGCATACTTTTGCTGATAGGTGTCCCTCATTCCCATCTCAAAAAGTTGGGAGGTATAAAATTATTATACTCTGAAATGCTTTCAGAGTTCTAAATTTTTTTTTTACCTTAATGCATTATCTGCATTAAGGTAATAAACCTTCCGTGCCACAAGATCCCCCCAGACCTCCCCTTTCCATACTGACCTGAGCCCAATCAATGCAGTGCAATGCCTGAGAGCAGCGGCTCTTTCCACTCTCTCCCACCTCAAAGGGCCACTGGCCCCTGCTTCTGTCAATCAAATCCTGTAATGTGGGAGCAGGGGGCAGGACTGAGCCGTGCTGTTTGTGTCTATAGACACAGACAGCGCAGCTCGGGATCGAGCCTGCACGTTTGCACGTACACAGAGAAAAGGAGGAGCCAGGAGCGCTGGCGGGGGACCCCAGAAGAGCAGGATTGGGGCTGCTCTATGCAAAACCATTGCACAGAGCAGGGAAATATAACATGTTTATTATTTAAAAAAAAAAAATAATGAAGGCTTAAATCACTATAAAACATTTCATTTAGATCTCAAAAATATTAAAACAACTCAAATTTAATATTCTGGAAGTTTCCTAAAACATATATTGACTGCCTTTATTAGAAGCCCCCTTCTAGGGCTGGTAACACACATATCAATTTTGTTCAGCTGAACAAAAAAAAAAAATCTAACAAATACTGCCTTCCACACTATACAGCAGGAATGGATGAATCTCCCACTGTAGCCTTTGTATTTTGACAGTCAGCCCCACCTGCTGTCAAAATCAAACAGCGGCTTCATCTTATTGGATGCAGCCACTCTTCAGCTGACAATTTTTCTCCTGACTTCTTTGATTTTTCAATTGAAGCATGTTGGGCACCACCCACTAAACAAATTTCCAGTTCCTTAGTAATTGGCTGAATTTCATAGGCAATGTCTGGCAATGCAGATCAAACTAAGACCCCATTCACACTATGTAATGGTCTTTTGCAAATTTCCATGTGTTACTGAGGCATTAATTCATCAAGAATGGACTTTAAATGCATAGGCCCATGCATTGTGGTGCACTGCAGTGTAGATCCATTGCCACCTACTCTACTTATGCATTTGAAAGCCATTCTAAATAAATAACACCACAATGCTCTTGACAGAGTGCCATGTGTTATTGTGCATTGAGTAAATGCATGGTAAAACATGTTTTTGCAATGCATAGGTTTGAAGGGGGCCTTATGGCTAACTATAATTTTATAATTTCGAATAACTTAATTCTGAAGACCCCCCCTCCTTGATAACTACCCCCGCACTTGTACCTTAGATTAACAGGTGGTCCAGTAGCCTACACCATATTGAATGGCTCTCAGTCAAAACCCCTCTGCAGGCTTATAAGTTGACAGCTTTTGCATTTGGGCCTACTACAAACCCAGTATCCCTGCCACTATCATACTGGCATTGCATCCTTCTGTTGTCTAGCACACCTACTGTATTACTGCACCACATTCAACCTGACTCTGAACCTCCCAAAACCCCTGACACTGCACCTTTCTGCCACCCAGCAACTTTGCAACTGCATAGTCCACTAGCGCTCCCTCTGTTCCTGCTATTCTTTTCACTGCTCCCTCTTGCAGAGACACGCAGAAAGGAGGTGAAGCTGAGACTGGAGTTTCTTGATGCTCTGCCCACTCCACATTTGGCTTCATCTGGTCTACATTATATCCTCCCCAGTGCAGACCCTAGGTACAGATCATCTTCCAGAGACTCAAAAGATTTGATTCAACCACTGGGAGACCTAGGAGAAGATCCTCAAAACTGTTTGTCATCTAAAGCCTCGTACACGCGATCGGATTGTTGGTCAACAAAACCGTGGAATTTTGTCTGAAGGGCGTTGGCCCAAACTTGTCTTGCATACACACGGCCACACAATTGTTGGCCAACAATTTTTTTGTTTACAAAAGTTTTCTTGAAAAAACATAAAGGAAAACAGTAACTGTGTCAGACAAAGTTCAAAAACATGAACAAGATACGGTATTTCGCTACATGATGGGGAATAGGGACATAAAGAGAAGGGGATGTTGCAAAAAAAAAAAAACATTCAATATACATTATATTTCTCTGTAGATATATGGCATTTTTCTAATCACAATTTGATGTATTCCAGTGTATCCATTTGCTATTGAAGGTTTGTAAAGTGTCATACAAAGTGTGGTGGATACGTTCCGAAAGTTTGATTGCTTCCATTCTGGCAAGGACTTGTGACCAAGGGAGAGCTGGGGAGCGCCAATTGAAAGCTATAACCCAGTGTATGGCAACAAACAGGGTAAAAATTAGTTTTTCACAAGGTGCGGGGATATTGGGAATGGAAGAGAAACATAAACACATTTGTATCGTTGGGGTAATTGAACGACCTGCGATAGAGGATATTTTGCAGGTCACTTTCTGCCAGATAGAGTTAAGATGGTTACAACTCCAAAAAATATGTGTTAGGGTGCCTAGTTCGTTACAACTCTGAAGCATAGTGGTGATACTGCAGGGTATATGGAGTGAATTCTGGTGGGTGTCATATACCACCTTGTGTGCAGTTTAACTGCTGTTTCACGTACTGAGTATGATCTTGTGTTTTTAAACACCCCATAGCTTCTAACATCAGATGACTTTTACTAATCTGGGATAAATACCACATCTCATTTCTGGGTAGAGTCACCGCTATCAAAATGGCAATTTTACCTAAACATCTTTTTTATTTTAGAGCCCTTCCCATTTATGTTTCCAAATCTTACATCGATTCAATTCAAAGAGACGTAAACAAATTTATTTGGCACCATAAAAAAACAAGATTTCACAAGACCATATTATACAGACCCCAACCTCTCGGAGGATTGGGGCTCCCAGATCTATGGCGCTACTATTTATCAGCTAGACTCGCGCAAACAGCCCAATGGCATGCCTCGTCTTCTCACATCCCATGGTTAAAATTCGAGTCACAAGCCATTCTCCCCTTTATCCCCTCAGGACTACTATGGTCCAAAACTATCAAACCTAACCAGTTTATCACTCATAACACTATAGTATATCAATCATTATACCTTTGGTCGTTATATGGAAAGAAATTTCAATTGTCATCTCTCCTCTCTCCCCTTCTCTCATTCATAGGAGACCCAGACTTTCCACAAGCGTTCCAAGATAGTTCCCAGTTTCTCCTTTGGCACTTAGCCGGGGTCACCACATACCAAGCCTTCAAAATAGGACCTAATTTTAGAACTTTTCCCCAATTACAAGCACTCCACGATTTCCCCCACTCTGAAATACACAGATACACACACATTAAACAATTTTATCTTAGAAGAGGCTCATTAGATTCCTGCGTAGAAAGCACTCAATTTAAACGCCTATGCCGCTCCTCCTCCAGAGATAGGGGGATTATCTCCAAACTATACTGCATGCTTAACGAGTTCGCTCTAGCAGAAAAAAACAAACAGATGCTTAGCTGGGAAACCGACACAGGCCTTACCTTTGAACCGCATGAATGGTCAGAAATGTTAGTTGTTGGCCAACAATTACGAACGTAGTGACGTACTATGTTGTTTTTCAGCTCTTTAGCGCCACCCATTGGGCTCCTTCTGCTAATTTCGTGTTAGTAAAAGTTTAGTGTTGATTCGCACTTTTCAGTTAGTTTCTGAACGGCCGTTCGTCAACCAGACATGTTGCGGAATCGGAGGAGATAACGTGTTATTTATTATTGGCCTTGGAGTTATTGCTTTGACATCATTTTTTTGGTTGAATAATGATTTGATTTGGTATACCGTATATACTCCAGTATAAGCCGAGTTTTTCAGCACATTTTTTTGTGCTGAAAATGCCCCCCTGGACTTATACTCGAGTTAAGCACTTTTCTGCAGCAGAGAATGATATTTTCCGACCCGACTTTGGGGCCCGTATCTCGGGACCACTTGGTGCTAGGAACCCCAAATTTGGTGTTCAAACCCAGTGCACTACAACATATCCAAATATGGGGTTCCTAGCACCAAGCACCCCCGAGATATGTGGCCACAAAATCCAGTTGGAAAATGTCATTCTCTGCTGCGGAAAAGTGCTTGACATTTTCTGAACCGAATTTGGGGCCCCGTATCTCGGGGCCACTTGGTGATAGGAACCCCATCTTTGGATATGTTGTAGTGCTGGTTCCACTGGGTATGAACACCAAATTTGTTCCTAGCACCAAGTGGTCCCGAGATATGGGGCCCAAAAGTCGGTAAACTGTGTCCATCTGCAGCAATGTCATTTCAGGACCCTTTGGGTCCAGAGACCCCAAATTTTGGGGGCATCTAGGAACCCTTAACTACCAAGTTTGAAGTTTGGGGACCTATGGCTGCAAATGGGCACATTGAGGCATGCAAATGGGCATTGTTGACCCTCTTTTCCACTTACAGTAGCTGCGCATTTCTCACCCTAGGCTTATACTCGAGTCAATACATTTTTTGTGGTACAATTAGGTGCCTCGGCTTATATTCGGGTCGGCTTATACTTGAGTATATACAGTATTTTCTATATTTTTGGATGCATAGAATGCACTTTTTGGTTAAAGCAGAGCGCCACCTGAAAAAAAAATGTAAAAGTCAGCAGCTACAAATACTGCAGCTGCTGACTTTTAATAAATGGCCACTTACCTGTTCCAGCTGTGTCGGCAGAAGATGACGAGCGATCGCTCGTCTCTCGCTGCCCCGCCGCCATCCTCTGTCAGGGAATCAGGAAGTGAAGACGCAACGTCTTCACTGCCCGGTTCCCTACTGCGCATGCGTGAGTCGCGCTGCGCCCCTCTATTGGTCCCCGCTGTGTCATGGGAACTGTGTTTCCCAAGACACAACAGGGCATTCTCGGATAGAGGCGGGGCAGCTCGGATAATGCGTCCCGGAAGTGGGTGCAGATACCTCTATTATACAGGTATCTGCACCCCCCTCCCCCCTGAAAGGTGCCAATTGTGGCACCGGAGGGGGGGAGGAATCCGATAAGCGGAAGTTTCACTTTAGGGTGGAACTCCGCTTTAAGTTCTATTGGCAGATAGCATGTCTAATTTTATTTGTTTTCTTTTTTTAATGCACAATAAAAAAAATTGTGAAGAATAATACTTGGCTATGTGTTTTACTTCAAATGACAGTTTGGGAGTCGGCAGTTACATTTAAAAAATCCAATGTAAAATTGACAAGGGACACCAACATAGTTGTATCTTTAATCTTAAAAACTACGGGATAATGGTGTTGTGGTAACTTGCCCAAATAAAAAAAAAAGCATAATAATATTATTCTTGATATCACTAGATGTTTGCAATAACTCCATCAGTATCACCAGCAAAGCAGCTTCATTATTATCCCATTAAAGAAGAAGAGAATTGTGCGCTACACTTCAAGATTTCATAATCTGCCGCGTCACGAACATTAATTCTCCATTATGAACGCTAGTTTACAAGACCGACCACTTCTGGCTCGTCCTTGCTTCCGAGCATGCGTGTTTGTACTTTGGATTTTTGTCCGAGAGACTTGTGTACACACGCTCGAAAAATCTGACAGCAGACATTTGTTTGCGGAAAATTTTAAAACCTGCCACCCAACATTTGTCCACGGAAAATCCGACAACAATTGTCCGATGGAGCATTTACACGGTCAGATTTTCCGCCAACAGCCTGTCATCGAACATTTTCCGTCGGAAAGTCCGATCGCGTGTACGAGGCTTTAGTCTTCTTGATTGATAGCTATGCACTTGGCAACTGTGCTCTACAGTCAGATAGTCAGTCCTTGGGTCTCAGGGGAGTCTGTGCATTGTGCCGGGGAAAGGGAGATGTTAATAAAACCTGCCCACGGCATCATCACTACCCTTCCATTGCGGCAGCCATCATGTCCAACATCCAAATGTATCCTTCATTTTTTTTTTACTTTGAAGGAAAACATTTTATTTGAAATACAACAACACTATTATCCCTCCTAAACTATCGAAACTTCTAAATTATCTCTACAATTGTATAATTTTAAATGTGGATGTTTTTAATTATTAATAAGCAATACAGCAGCCTATGTATAACTGTATACTTGGTTTAGTTATGAAACAACATCATTTATTTGTATAAAAAAACAAAACAATGACTCACACTTAAGCCTTTAGGTAGTCCCAGATAAATTCATAAGGCCTTATTTACCGATTTATAATGCAGTCTGTTTGGGAATTTACTGCCTTGTAAGATGCATTAGAAGGCAAAGAACCCAAAGGCATATATAAAGCCAATTAGGTTTCAAAGGGCAAAACAACTCCATCCTAAATCAAAAGGTGGCAATTAGTTTATATATTAGATTCCACATACAGTGTTCAACTACATACTGCTATACAATACAATGAAATAGAAACAATCCACTTATGTTTCTTTTTCTTCCCCCTCTTAACCACTTTCAGCCCCGGACCATTTCGCTGGCAAAAGACCACAGCACTTTTTGCGATTCGGCACTGCGTTGCTTTAACTGTCAATTGCGCGGTCGTGCGACGTGGCTTCCAAACAAAATTGATGTCCTTTTTTTCCCACAAATAGAGCTTTCTTTTGGTGGTATTTGATCGCCTCTGCGGTTTTTATTTTTTGCGCTATAAACAAAACAATAGCGACAATTTGAAAAAAAACACATTATTTTTTACTTTTTGCTATAATAAATATCCCAAAAAATATATAAAAAAAACGTTTTTTTTCATCAGTTTAGGCCAATATGTATTCTTCTACATATTTTTGGTAAAAAAAAATCGCAATAACAGTTTATTGATTGGTTTGCGCAAAAGTTATAGCGTCTACAAAATAGGGGTTAGTTTTATGGCATTTTAATTAATATTTTTTTTTTTACTAGTAATGGCGGCGATCTGCGATTTTTATCGTGACTGCCACATTATGGCGGACACATTGGACAATTTTGACACATTTTTGGGATCATTGTCATTTTTACAGCGATTGGTGCGATTAAATTGCACTGGCTCACAGTCTCTGCTCTAATTCATCCCAAAGGTGTTCTATCGGGTTGAGGTCAGAACTCTGTGTAGGCCAGTCATGTTCCTCTACCCCAGACTCGCTCATTCATGTCTTTATGGACCTTGCTTTGTGCACTGGTGAACAGTCATGTTGGAACAGGAAGGGGCCATCCCCAAACTGTTCCCAAAAAAGTTGGGAGCATGAAATTGTCCAAAATGACTTTGTATGCTGATGCCTTAAGAGTTCCCTTCACTGGAACTAAGGGGCCAAGCCCAACCCCTGAAAAACAACCCCACACCATAATCCCCCCTCCACCAAATGATTTGGAGAGGTGGCACAATACTTGTGGCAATATAGTGTGGGTGAGCGAGTTTGGGGTGGAAGAACTTAACTGGCCTGCACAGAGTCCTGATCTCAACCCGATAAAACACCTTTGGGATGAATTAGTGCAGGGACTTCAAGCCAGGCCTTCTTGTCCAACGTAAGTGCCTGAACTCACAAATGCGCTTCTGGAGGAATGGTCAAACTTTCCCATAGACACACTCCTAAACCTTGTGGACAGATTTCCCAGAAGAGTTGAAGCTGTTATAGCTGCAAAGGGTGGGCCAACTCAATATGGAACCTTACAGACTAATGCCTTATACACACGGTCAGACATACCGACCACAAAATCCGTCAGATTTTTTCAGACGGATTTTCGCCGAAACTTGTCTTGCATACACACGGTCGCACAAAGTTGTCTGAAAATCCGATCGTTCCGAACAAGGTGACGTACAACACATATGACGGGGCTACGTAGAGGCCAGAAGCCAATAGCTTTCGTCTCCAAATGTTTTCTGACCCTGTGTGGCACTTTGTGCATCGGAATTCTCTACACACGATCGGAAACAGTCCAATCAGATTTTGTTGTCGGAAAATTTAAGGTCCTGCTCTCAATCTTTTCTCAAAAAGTCCGCTAGAGCCCACACACTATCGGAATTTCCGACAGTGTGTACGGGGCATAAGACTGGGATGCAATTAAAGTCCATGTGCTTGTAAAGGCAGGTGTCCCAATACTTTTGGCAATATAGTGTGTATATATATATATGTATATATATATATATATATATATATATATATATATATATATATATATATATATATATATATATATATATATATATATATATATATATATATATATATATATGTATATATGTAGCACTAACCCCCGAAGGAGCTGCTGGTTTAAAGCGGAGCGCCACCTGAAAAAATTTTTTTTAAAAGTCAGCAGCTACAAATACTGCAGCTGCTGACTTTTAATAAATGGACAATTACCTGTTCCTGGTTCCAGCGGTGTCGGCAGAAGATGACGAGCGATCGCTCCTCTCTCGCTGCCCCGCCGACATCCTCTGTCAGGGAATCAGGAAGTGAAGACACAACGTCTTCACTGCCCGGTTCCCTACTGCGCATGCGCGAGTCGCGCTGCGCGCCTCTATTGGTCCACGCTGTGTCCTGGGAACTGTGTTTCCCAAGACACAACGGGGCATTCTCGGATAGAGGCGGGGCAGCTCCGGATAATGCGTCCCGGAAGTGGGTGCAGATACCTGTATTATACAGGTATCTGCACCCCCCTCCCCCCTGAAAGGTGCCAATTGTGGGACCGGAGGGGGGGGGAATCCGATAAGCGGAAGTTACACTTTAGGGTGGAACTCCGCTTTAATTTGGGCTTACCGTTACCTTCTTGACCTCGTATGTGTCTAGGGGTTTCCCGAGGTAGATGGCCCAAAGAACTGCAGAGACCGACACTGGATCCGCTTTGGGATTTTTATTTGCAAAAATGGTAGACAAAAACACAGTCTCTTAATAAAGGATAGAGGGTATAGGTAGGAAGTTCCGGAACTCTTGGAACTGCTTGAAACTAAATGACTGAATGTCTCTCACTATGAAATCCAGAGAATAGCCATTCACAACTGGATATTACAGCTATCGGATAAATCTCCTCTCAGTAGATTTAGCAGCCAATAGATTATTCAGATAGAGCAAAGTCTCTGCCACAGACTTGGTTGTAGAACTTGTAAATGAAAGTCTCTGCCACCGACTTGGTTGTAACTGAAGGATAAACGAACTTAGAGAACCCTCATACGGTACCAGTATCTTGCAGCCGGTCTGGCGATACCGTACGAGTGTGGATTCACCTGGTGTCTTTCAACTTAGCTTCCAGGCTCTTGCCGAGGCACCAGCCTTTTGCATGGCCCTTTTCTGAAGAGTCCTCCCCTGGTTGCGTTCTCAGTTGCTGGGCCTCTCCAAAGACGAGACGGCACCGGACCACCTTAGAATCCTCCTTCCAGTTACTGTGCCTCGGGCTAGCCACCCCTGAGACTCGGAAATGGATGGATCCGCACCCCAGGCCATGAGGGCCCCTGAGGGCTGGTCAGGAGGACCAGGACCAAACAGACAGAAAGATCTTCTGAACCAGAACCCAGAAGCATGTGATCTCAGTACCTTAAGTACCCTCTCCCAGAAAGCACAGCAAGACAACACACTCACTGATTGGCTCTGAGAGAGATTGGCACCCAATGCACCCAACCGGACTGCATTCTTGTGCTTGCCAGAGGTGACACCGACACCTATGGCCAAGCAGAACACAGTGCAATACAGTCAGACTGGTACTGAAACCATAATTTAGAACAATTAACCCTAAAACCCAACTGTGGTTTTAGGAACATTAAATTAAAAAAACATATAGTGCATGCTCATCAGGAGCCCGGCGCTACATATATATATATATATATATATATATATCACTGGGACGTTTTTAGGGCAGTGCGCCCTTTTTGGCCGGTGTGTATTTTGGGTCAATGAAGGTACTTTTTGTAGGGAGAGAAGGAGGTAAGTGTAGAGAGTCCTCTAATTATTTCACAGTGGTACATGTTTGGGCGGGTTGGTCGATTGAACTATTTTTTTTACTTATAGCAGAACTGCAGCCAAAAACAACAAGATAAAATTAATAGACCATTACAAAAATAAAATGAAAAACAGCATTGTTGCAATATTCACTTTCAATCCAGAGCTCTCCCCCACAGTACTTATTTTCCATCACAATATCCAATTTGCCCTCAGTCTGATAGCCAGCATCAGTCAATTAATTTCCCTTGAGACCAGACTGTCCTGGACCCTCCCCAGCGACTGGACAGTGAAAGGAGAAGCAGCACAGTGATGAGCTCATCCTTATATCACTCTGCTCTCTCCCCCTATCAGCACATAAACAGATTGGCTCCTTTTGCTACCCCTTCCTCTCTGTCCATCATGGACACTTCCCCTTTCAGGAACAAAGACTTCTGAAAAGTGAAAGAGTAAGACAATTGTTCTAATGATTTCTCCTCTGTGCATTAGCTTTTAAGCACTAGAATATTAGTATAAACAGAAAATATGTCCCAAAGGAGTAGGAGGATATTACGCAAAATGTAACGTAACAAAATGTACATATTCTATATGGACAGTGGACAGTTAATATAGTTATTTATTTATTTTAAGTTCAACGTCCCTGTTACCCTCTGGCTAAAAGAAAGATAAAATGAACAGTTCTGATGTCCTGTAGATATGAACTGTCACAAGATCAGTTAATGGTGTTACATAGGCAGTAAGTAGAGGTTATCTCAACAGGAAAAAACAGATGTATTTATCCATTATGACAGATGATGAGATGTACGTGTCTGTGTGTATGCTAGAGAATGGAGGCAGAAAATTGTCAGAAAAGTTTCTCATATAAGAGCAAAGTCTTGGAAATGTCCATTATGATTTTCAGCTTATACAACACCTACATCATCTCAAACCCCTGGCCTGCTGTACGGGCACTGCAAAAGAGTCAAATTCAGGTACAACTGTTTTTAGTAAAGTGGTTGTAAAGGCTGAAGGTTTTTTACCTTCATGCATTTTTTTCATGAAGGTAAAAAACCTTCTTTGTGCAGCTCCCCCTCAGCCACCCCTAATACTAATCTGTGCCTAATCTCGATCCAACAATGTGCACGAGAGCAGCGGCTCTCCCGGGTATCTCGTTCCTAATTGGCTGAGATGCAGCAGCAGGAGCCAATGGCTCCTGCTGCTGTCAATCACAGCCAGTAAGAAGGGAGCTGGGGGTGGGGCTGAGCCGCGCTCTTTGTGTCTTATGGACACAGCGGGGCTTAGGAGTGAGCACGCACAAGTGCTCTCAGAGTAAGCAGCTTGTTATGGGGGCACTCGGCAGGTGGGAATGAACCAGAGTGCCAGCTAGGATCCTGAGAATAAGAGGATTGGAGCTGCTCTGTGCAAAACCATTGCACAGAGCAAGCAAGTATAACATGTTTGTTATTTAAAAAAAAAAAAATAATTGCCTTTACAAACCATTTAAAAAATACACAAGGACTAGCCTCGTTTTGAGATTTGGGTGTTTACAAGTTTTAAACTGTTTTTTTTGCTAGAAAATTACTAAGAACCCCCAAACATTATATATTGTTTTTTTTTTTCTAACACCCTAGAGAATAAAATGGCGGTCATTGCAATTAATTTAATAAATAAATAAGACAACAGTAAAGTTAGCCCAGTTTTTTTAATATTGTGAAAGATAATGTTATGGCAAGTAAATTGATACCCAACATGTCACGCTTCATAATTGCGCCCGCTCGTGGATTGGCATCAAACTTTTACCCTTAAAAATCTCCATAGGCGACGTTTAAAAAATTCTACAGGTTGTATGTTTTGAGTTACAGAGGAGGTCTAGGGCTAGAATTATTGTTCTCGCTCTAACGATTGCGCCGATACCTCACATGTGTGGTTTTACCACCGTTTTCATATGCGGGCGCTACACACGTATGCGTTCGCTTCTGCGTGCAAGCTCGTCGGGACGGGGCGCTTTATTTATTTTACTTGCTTTTATTTATTTTTTCACTGCTTTAAAAAAAAAAAAAATTGGGTCACTTTTATTCCTATTACAAGGAATGTAAACATCCCTTGTAATAGAAAAAAAGCATGACAGGTCCTCTTAAATATGAGATGTGGGGTCAAAAAGTCCTTAGATCTCATATTTTGACTTAAATGCAATAAAAAAAAAAAAACTATTTTGTCATTGGAAAAAATTACTTTGAAAAAATGGCCCTTTAAGACGTATGGGCGGAAGTGACGTTATGACGTTACTTCCGCCCTGCTATGGTACGGAGACGGGTGGGGGCCATCTTCCCCTCACTAGTCTCCATACCCAGCCACGGACAGGTCCCGATCGCCTCCGCCGCTGCTGATGGCTCCGGTAAGCGGCGGAGCGCGCAGGAGAGCGGCAGGAGGGGGGTGGCACCTCTCCCGCCACCAATAACGGTGATCTCGAGGCGATTCCGCCACAGAGACCACCATTATCGTAAACACGACCGGCTCCTGAAGAGATGGATACCTTCGGTTGTGGCAGCAGCTACTGCCATTACCAAGATATCCATCTTTAAATTGCTGATGTATATGTACAGGAGCCGGTCGGCAAGTGGTTAATGATGTACTGATTACAGAGCTGCAATAATTTGTGTCTATTATGTCCACCTAGAGTTCAGCTCTACCTTCTTGCAGCCCGTGTAAAGATTGTTGGCTTTAACACAAATGCATCCATAGACGGCCAAAACGTTTTCGTGCTGAGAGCACAGTGTTATACACAGCTCTGTCTCTAGTCATGATCAAGAGCCAACAGGATTGGCTCTTGATCGTGTGACCACTGTGACAGCCAATCACAGCAGTCAAGTGATCGGGCATCCAACCTGCCCCTTGGGTGTAGAGATCCATGTAAAGGGATGCTGAGGCTGGGTGGGAAGGGGTTAAAGCTGAACTCCAGGAAACACATAAAATGAACCTTTGCAGTGGGGCCCCTCACACTGCAAGGATTAATGCTTGTTCAATCTAAGGATACATGAATAAGGAACAATACTTACTTTATTTGTCTCTCAAGCAGAGATCATTCAGCTGTGCAACTGGTCCAGTGCTGCCAACTCTCTAAGGCAGTTTGGGCCACAATCGCATGCTTGCCTCCTCACATACAATGCCCTGTACTGTATGTGATGATGCCAAGGGATTGCCCACAGCCTGGAGCTTTGTGCAGAAGAGAACAGTGTGGAGTAGAGTGGAGGGGGGTAGCTAATACACCTTATCCCTGCACCCCAAAACTAAACGGGTCTTTTACGACATTCTCTATTGAAAAAAAATCAAGAGAATGATCACATCGGCGGGTTACAAAAACATCTAGAGAATCAATGAACAATTTCCCAAAATCAGTGGGGGAGGTAAAATACTCTCCAGTCTCCACAAAAAAAAGAAAGGAACAATGTTCAGATCTGTCAGTAAATAGATCGTCAGGTGTCAATCACACAGAGTTCCTTGATGAACCCTTTCTCTAATCTATAAAAAGAGAAAATGTAGGCATACAGGAAAGGGACGCGTGATTCCTGTACATCAAGCTGAACCACAAACTGTATTTCACCAACCAAAACATAACTAACAGAGTAGAAGAAAAGAAAAGGGATAATGAGAAAAATAAGGAGAAGAGAGAAGGACGAAGAAATAGTAGGTCTCTCCACTCTCCAGACCACCCCATAGCCGATAAAAGAAAAGAAGGGGATGTGGATAGGAGGAGAGGCTCACTACGGCGGGTCTTCCCTGAGGTGCCAAAGCTCCCAGATCTTATTGTGCCTGTCTGGGCTTTTTAGATTTTACCTAATTCTGAAGTTCAGCTTTAATGAACATCCCATTAAGAAAAATGTATCCACTTGGCTGGCTGATTGCTATTAGAGGCCAGAGGTGGTACAGCCCATAAAGGACCATGGATATGTGGGTCCAACAGCCATTAACTGGCATTAAAGATTATAGACAGAATACTAGATATGTGCAATTTGTTTCGTTCCGAATTCGTTTTTAAAGAATTTCGACAAATTCGTTAATTCGGAAATATCCGAATTAACGAAAATCTGTTTAACAAATTTTTCAGAATATTCGTAAATTCGAACATTCGAAAATTTGTAAATTCGTACATTCGGAAATTCATACATTTACACATTCATAAATTCGTACATTCGTAAATTCGTAAATTCGTACATTCGTACATTCATAAATTCGGAAATCTGAAATAATTAACTAATAATAACTTGACTATTACTAACTATTAAATTATAGGTATTGTAATTTCCTTTTTAAATTGGTTAGTGAACGTAACAAATACAAATTTATCTTAAGTTACAAATTATCCGAAATAACGAATGCCGTATCCAAACAAATGGAATGTAATGAATTAATAATAATTAATAAAATTAAAAACTTTTTATTATTTATTATTAATTTGTTACGTTCCATTTTGTTTAGATGCGGCATCCGTCATTTGGGATAATTCGTAATATCAGATAAATTCGCGTTCACTAACAGCCAAATTTGAAAGGAAATTACAATACCTATAATTTTTTTCGAATTTCCGAATTTTCTAATTTACGAATGTACGAATTTACAAATATACAAATTTCTAATTTACGAATGTAAGAATGAACATATTTACGAATTTACGCATTTATGAATGTACGAATGTACGGATTTACGAATGAACGAATTTACTAATTGCGATCATAACGAATGACCCGAAAAACGAAAAAAAATAAAAAAAATTATGAAATGAAAACTAAAATGAACAAATTTTTGGGCAGTGCACATGTCTACAGAATACCATTTGTGGTGGAGTTGAGGAGAGCTCCCAGGTGAAGTTAACAGTCCACTGAAGTGAAGTGTACCCGGACGGTACAGTGTGTCCCAGTGGTGACCTGTGTGAAATAAGTGTCAACACGGATTGTTGAGCACTTAAAGTTTAGAAAAGTTAAGAGCTCTCATAGTCACAGCATGCTCAAGTATCCATGGTGTAGCAGAAGAAGGTCAAGTGCCTCTGTGCCTGGTGTGCTCGTAAAAGTAAATGCATACTGTCATTCCAAAGGACATAATGGAATGTTGCAGGTGCTGGTTTGATGCTACTCTGTTATTGAATTAACGTGTTCTGTAGACCGTGAACTGACCTATAACTTTGAAGGAAATTCTTTTCTCTTTGTAGCACGTCCTTAATATGTGCATAATAAAACTTTCAATACCACAGAAGGGTTTGATGTCACGATGATGTTCAGAGGTGTCAAATGATGGTTGAGCCTGTCGCTGCAAAGTCTTCCACAGACTCGTCTGCTAACATTGCCATTGCTGCTTCATAATATTAGGAGATTGGCCACTTCATGTGACCATTTTAATGTTACTATGCGGATATGTATAATCTTTTGCATAAACACGACCTTTGGGTTGGTATCCCAATTGAGGTTCTCCAATGAATAGCACATCAAAACAATTGTCTATTATTATAATTTAAATTTTTTTTAAGTCCCTGAACATTGGAACTCAGTATGATGACAACACAGATCTCTTCAAATAGTACATTATAATTGTGCCCCACTATAAAAGTGATAGGGCACCCCTGAAACAATTAAAGAGAGTGGGAAAATGGCACTGGACATGTAATGTTATCTATTTGGTTTTGCTATCCTATTGATGTTGATGTAAATGATCAGGCGGCTTCCACACTCCAGAGGATCTCTACAGTCTCCTTGACATGTAGTATAATGGAAATTGAAGCATTGCCACCTTGGCTGAGGTCCTGATCCAAATGAAAGTCAGGGGGGCCATTTAAAGAACATCCAATGTGTTTCGGTGGTCCAAAGATGCACCTTCATTGGGGCTAGAAATAACGTAAGTACATCTTCGTATCAATACAGTATCCCCTCATTATATCGATAATATGAGGAGGGGATAATGTGTTGAAATTTAGATGTCCTTAAGATTTTTTAACCCTGATAAAGGGGGCATCTTCGGACTTTTTGGATTATCCCCTGACTTTTATTGACTTTTAATGGAATAAAGTTTTATGTGGACCTCTTAGCAGTGATGTGATGCTTCACTTTCCATTTTTGTTACCGAAACTATTGAAGACATTACACCAGCTGATGTCTAGAACAGCTGCTGGTCTTTTTAAACTGTACACTTTCCATTATAGAACATTAGTTGCCATGACAACATAGCATTAGCGTCATTTATATTATCTTCTAGCATTTGACATATGTTCTAAGTCTAGACACAAGTAAAAAGTCCAAGTTCATTTTAATATGACAACTAGGATCCTTGAAAGATGGCATGTTGACATTTGCATCTCAACATAATAATGACTGAGCAGACCTAAGCTGATTGTTGTGGTCATTTCCTTAGAATATAAACGATTTAACTTGCCCTGGGATAAGTAAATTATTTTCTTTGAACATGACATGATGCACTTAGACTTAGCACTTAGAATAACGCTGGGCATAGAGGACAATATGAAGAACTGAAGACTAAACACGGCCTGTAGATGGTGCAGCTGCTGGACTTTATTACCGGAAGCATTCAGTCATAGAACCTTAGATTCCCCGACAACAAAGATCAGCATTGAACTGTGATAGGCTTTATGAATAATGTTGCAGATTTATTTTTATTTTTTCCAAATGATATTTTATTGAGTGAATAATGCTGGATACAAAACAGACTAATACAGTACACAATACTACGTATAAGTGATTACATGGGTAGCATTGGGGCTTAGTGATTATCACTTATGCAGCACTTGTTTTCTTGGTTTAAAAAAACAATCAGGACACTACCTGCATGGAGTTTACTTGATGCAATCACTGATGCAATTTTGGATGCGTTCCTGAATGCACTGAATCGCATGTCAAGTAAAATAACATGTCTTTCTATGGAGGACATTCTCATATACTGTATGCAGTCTGAAAGTGATGTGATTTGAGAAAGGGTCCTGTGCGTGTTTTGTGCGACGCAGTGTGATTTTGTAAGTAAAATGAAAACAGCATGGAAAATGCATATGTGTTCAAATGCAATGCGATTCCAGTGCATTTTCCAGGACTGCTGTATTTCTGCAGTTATTTCCAGGGAGAGAATGAGAGAGAAAGAGAGAGAATGGATTGCATTGCAAACTCATTGGAATCACAGAGGGACAAGGAAGACATCGCACTGCCTGTGATCTTTCAAAAAGCACTACAAAACTCATTGAAATCACATATCATTAGTGTGAACTTAGCCTTATTCTCCATTTGGTTTCCTACCACATTCCAAAGACATGCTGGTAGGTTAATTGGCTTCTGTCTAAATTGGCCCTAGTAAGCACAGGTATGCATGTGAGATAAGGACTTTAGATTTTAAGCTCCCTGAGGGCAGGGACTGGCGTGAATGCACAAAAATATGTATATCACTGTGTTAGGCCGGTCATACACAAATCTTAATGCTGAACCAGCCAAGATTCAAATCATTAAGGCTGCATTCACACCTGAGCGTTTTGTCGCCCTAAGCCTGAAGCTACAAAACGTTTGAGGGGATAAAATACATTATTCTCTATGGAGATGGTTCACATCTCCACTCCAAAACGCCTGAAGCCGAACGCCTGAAGCTCAAACAAGTTCCGGACCCTTTTTTGTCGCGCGAATCGGGCAGATTTGGGCGTTCGTACCCCCATAGAAACTAATGGAAACGCTCGATTCAAGCGACTAGCGCGACAACGAGCGTTTCTACGGGCGTTTTGTCGCTGCATCTGCTCAAGTGAAGTAATATTTTACATGAAGGAAATGACATAACATAACAGGAAGTGCACAGATCACCATTTTAGCAGACATACAGACCAGCAATATGGAGGATGAAGTAGATGATACTGTATGCCTGCTGGATCAGGAGACCTTTATTAGAATGGTCAAGGAGCACCCCTGTCTCTATGATACAAGAGATGCAACGTATAAACTCAGAGCGAGCAAGAGGAGGGCATGGACCCAGATTGCCATGAAAGTTTTCTCAAACTGGGCAGACCTAACTGGCCATGTTAAGGATGTAAAAGGTAAGATAAACCCCTGCAAACATTAGTATATTATAGAAAAACAGTACCACTTCACACCCGGGGCCAATTATGACATTTCTTTCCTACATGTAAAATCTATAATTTCTTGGCTAGAAAATGACATAGAACCCCCAAATATTATATATGATTTTTTAGAAAAGACCCTAGAGAATACAATGTCGGTCGTTGCAACTTTTTATATCGCACTGTATTTTCGCAGCAATTATTCAAATACGTTTTTTTCATGCTTTAAAAAAAAAAAAAAAAAACCAGTAAAGTTAGCCCAATTTTGTTGCATAATGTCAAAGATGAAGATACGGCGAGTAAATAGATACCCAACATGTAAAAAAGTCATGCAAGCCGCATCTTTGGAGCGCTAAGCGCCCCTTCCCATTGAAAACAATGTGGCAGCGCTCCAAACCCGCCTGCAAAGAGCCTCTGCAGCGGCGATTTGCGTGCCTTTCTAACCCTTTTTCGGCCGATAGCGGGGCATTTTTAACCCCCGCTAGCGGCCGAAAAAGGGTTAAAACAAGCTGCCCCATTGATTTTAATTGGTAGGAGCAGTGAATAAACCGCTCCTTCACCGCTCCAAAGATGCTGCTAGCAGGTCTTTTTCTTACCGTCCTGCTAGCGCACCGTTCCAGTGTGAAAGCCGAGTCAAAGGAGTCGCTTTTGTCAGGCGCTATACAGGCGCCTGAAAAACGCCTCAGTGTGAAAGGGGCCTATGCATAGGAGTATGTGATGGCACACTCTGACCCCTAGTGTATATTGTATGGATACTGCACACAAAGATAAATATATATTTTAAAAAAAAAACACGGAACTTCTTCACAATAAATCAAGCAATTTTATTAATTATTCACATAGCATAGTATACGGTTTTATTATTATAACAAAGAAATAAAGACTTAAATTTATTGAATTGCCTCAAGCTGCCATGGGACCTGTCCTGCTGGAGACATGAAGTAGGACGCAAATTGATCCCTGACATGTGTCCCTTGTCTGCTTCCACGCACACCGGTCCAATGCGCTCTTTCCATACTCTCAAGTACTGGCTCCTCAAAATCATATCCATCCCGCTGCCTTACAAAATTATGCAATGCACATGAAGCCTTTACAGCAGAGACTGCATTTTGCATATTGAGAACAATCGGAGTGTGCAGTACCCGCCATTTATTTGACAATATGCCAAATGCACATTCTACCACACGACGTGCTCATGTTAGACGGTAATTGAACACACTCCTCTGTTCATTTAGATTGTGCCCTGAGTAAGGCCGTAGTAGATGCTCACTCAGAGCAAAGGCCTCATTTCCAACAAACACACTGGGTAGGGGAGGGCCATTTGTGCCCGGGAGTGGCCTGCTTTCCGGAAGGTCCAGACAATCGGTACATAGGAGGTGTCCAAATGAGGAATTGGTAAAAATAGCAGAGTCAGCGCTGCTGCCATACGAACCAATGTCAATGTACCGGAAGCAATAATTGGCATCCGCAACCGCCATCAAAACAAAGGAAAAATATTTTTTATAGTTGAAATATTGGCTTCCGCTTCCCATGGGCTTAATGATCCTGATATGTTTCCCATCGATCGCTCCGACACAATTAGGGAAATTTCAGCGTTGCAGGAAAACCTCCGATATCTGTGACCACTCTTCTGATGTAGGTTTTTTAAACACGATATCCTTCAAAATCTCCCAAATTGCAGAGCAGGTGTCACGGACTATATAACTAGCTGTTGATTTCCCTATCCGAAAGCTATAGTGCAGACTTGATATAGATTGTCCAGTTGCTAGGTACCTACAAAGAAATAAATATATATATTTTAATTTGTGTTTTGACAGTTAAAATGCTAAAACTCAAGTGGAAAAGTCTACGGGATGTCTACACACGACATGTACGCCTGACCAGGGAATGTAGGAGTGGATCTGCAGCATGTGCTCCAAGAGAGTACATGTATGCTAGAGAACTGGAGTTCCTTCGGCCATTGCTGGCTTTGGGGCGGTAAGCTATCATCTGTACGAATGTCATTAAACAAAATGTAAAGAGAAAGTTCTAATAATTAATTCCTATTTTCAGTACTGAAAACAGCTGGGAGGACAGCTCCCAAAATAATTTGGACCCACAAGCAAGCCAGGCATCAGGCGGTGAACAAGAAGGACAAGATCCGGAGAGCCAGTTGTTGACTCCGGCGCGCTCTACAGCAACAACACCTGTGGGAGACCGTGACGAGGAGTCCACACCACCTATTGCTGTTCGTGTACCAGCTAGAGGAACACGAAGGAGGGTTCCGGAACCGGATTTTAACAGAATGCTGGACATTATAGCCGGTATGTCGGACAGGATGACCAGCAATAGGTCCCATGTTCAAGTGTCTGCTAGGTGTCTGGAAGGTCTGATGGAGAAGGTTCCATCAGAGCTCCAGGCAGACATGCTGTCAGGCACTATACGCTACATTGCGACCTTCATCCCGCTAACCACCACATATAGGTCCTCTGAACCTCCCCCACCATATGGTCCTTATGCTAATCCCCCCCGCCCCATCTGCCAGCACTTCCTCGGTTTTCAGCACCACCTCCTAATTACCCTCCTCTGCCTACACCGCCACCAACCAATTACTACCGTCTGCCAACACCACCACCACCTTCTAATTGGCAGCCCAATGACCATCCATCTGCCTCCACCTGGTCACAATATGGCCATGCAATGGATGTGGTCAATGCACCTAACGAGGGAGTCAACTCCTCCCAAACCTTTCAGCACCTCTGATTTTTTTTTTTTTTTTTATGAGCTACGTTAGCTCCGGTTGAGCTGTATATTTTTCAAATTAAAAAAAAAAGAGAATAAGTAATATTTCGTTAATATTTGATAGTAACAAATAAAGTTTTTTGTTTAATATTAAAATTGTGTGATCGGATGTTTATTTTTCCCTCAATTCTTTACAAAAGTAGGAATTTTATTATAATAATCATTGTAATATGTTATTTTTCGCAGATGAAATGTGTATACCACTAATAACGCCCCAAAATACATACATTGCACTGATGACACGTGGCACTGACAGGTGGTACTGATACGTGAACTGGGGACACGTGGCACTAACATGTGGCAATGATGACACGTGATATTGACAGGTGGCATTGATACGTGGCACTGATTATACGTGGCACTGGGGACACGTGGCACTAACATGTGGCAATGATGACACGTGATACTGACAGGTGGCATTGATACGTGGCACTGGGGACAGGTGGCACTAACATATGGCAATGATGACACGTGATACTGACAGGTGGCATTGATACGTGGCACTGATGATACGTGGCACTGGGGACACGTGGCACTAACAGGTGGCAATGATGACACATGACACTGACAGGTGTATTGATACGTGGCACTGATGATACGTGGCACTGGGGACAAAAACAAATAAGAAGAATTTACCTCAGTGTGATGATTAGTCGTTCCACTGGGGGTATACTGTTCCGGAAATAGGTGTCCATTCTTTGCAACCGGCTACTGAGTAAACCCAGTAACTCATCAAAGCTGTGAGCAAGAAATATGGGGTTTATTAGTGGACATTATAAGACAGGAACAATGTCAAACATCATGAATCCAAATTACTTTGACTAACCTTTTTATGGACATCCTTGTGTAGTCCAAGAATTTATCATCATGCTCACGTAGATCACTATACATGACCCAAAATTGGCCTCTCTCTTCTCGTTCGGCAATTACTGGGTGGATCCAATATCTGCGTGCCCTCTTCTTTCTCCTCTCTCTTTCATGTAGAAAGTATGAGGTAACCGTGGCTGCTGCCAGAAAACACGCCATCTCATTGTCACTCATCTTTGTGCAGAAGATAGTACAATATGGAGCAGGAAGCACAATGATGAACCGGTAGTACAGTATTCACCCAGGAAGCAGATGAACAAAATCTAAAAACATAGCAACAAATGATGACAGTGATGATCATTTTTCCTATTGGCTATCCAGAAAAACGATGAAGTTGAAAAACGCCTCAAAACGATGTATGCAAATGTGCAAAAACGACCGTATTCGCGCGACAAAACGCCGGTAAAAACGCCGGTAAAAACGCTCGTTCCGCTACGCTCAGGTGTGAATGCAGCCTAATGGGCAGGCTGAATGTACCAAGTTGATCGATCAACTTGGGTATAACCAGCCTGTCGGGTTCACTTACAATTATCACTAGCGGCTGCTATAGCGGCTAGTGATAATCACTGTCTTCTCCCGGAAAGGATGGCCTTCCCCACCTTCCCGCCGGAAGCAGACAATAGCTCGGCAGAAGGAATTTCCCTGTCAGCACTATCCATGTTGATGGGGACATTTTTCTAATTTCTTGCACCATGTATGGCCAGGATTTCCCCTTCCCCTTATCGGGACTGCGATATTGTGGCGGACAAATTGGACACTTTTGACTTCTGAAACGGGACACACAGATGGCGGAAAAAAAAATCTGACAGCGGTTAACCCCCCTACACACACACACACACACACACTCCACTCTATCTCAAATGAAAAAAAGTTTTGCCTATAGTTCTTCTTTAATCGCATTGCTAGCACAAGATGTGAATGTCACTTATATGAAATTCAAAAAAAGAACCGTACAACTCACAGGACCTGTGAGCTGTACGGTTCCTTTTTGAACTATTGTTAAAGAGACAGACCTCTTCATTGGGATCTACTATCCATTTAGTATTTGCCATCTTGTTACTGGGAACCAAAAGGAGGCTTATATTCATCTCTGTTCTAGTATATCTAGGGGTGACTCTAATGCTCAGCTGCCCATGGAAACTGTAATATAGGTGTACACATTTATGAAAGTTTGCAGTGTTACCATATTACTCAATGTTACCTGCCTATTGTGACCAAGGACCAATGCTTACAGACCAATGCGTTTTCTCTAACCATGAGTTTACACATTTATTTTACACATGAAGCCCTGGTTCACATTGATACAATTTGACATGTCAAATCGGCAGCAATTGTCGGCAATGGCACCGTCCTAATCGGTGCGGCGCTGCACCTATTTAAAAAAGTAGTGACATGCGGGAGTGAAATCGCGCTTCGTTCCCGCAGCTCAGTGTGAACCTGGGCTTAGCTACATTTATATGCATTTCACAGGTTGCTTGCCTTTAACAATGAATCAGCTTTTGAAAAGCTGAAAGATGCAAGATGAAGGATTTACAATGTACAAAATACAGGCCATTAACCTTTTCAAGAGCTAAAGAAAAAAAAACAGTAGCGACAGACATTTTTGTTGAAGGAACATGAAAAGTTTATTTCATCACAAAATGTCAAGAGGACAAATCAGTGCATTTCAGGAGTTTGAAATTGCTGGATGGTCCCAGGCTTGAATGAACTGAAAATTATAAACATTAAAATCTCAGTATTAGGAGAAGGCTCCAACGGCTGATTGCCAAGGTTTTGCAATCAGTGGCTGTAGCCTGCTTTTAATACTGAGTGGAAGCTCTGCTAGAGTTGGTCATTATGGTGATGAGGGGATGTCAGCTGATTGGTCCATGGTATTCTTATTCACGCTTTGCCCGTCACTTGGTGAACTAATAATGGGGTTCAAAAGGACTCTTTCCGCCTTCAATAGAGTGCTTCCAATCCAAGACTATAGTACTTTCCTACTTTAAGAAGAAGGGCAGTTACATTTAAGGTAGTACTAAACCCAAAAAAACATAATTTTAATATATTGCAGCCTATCAATCCTTAACCACTTCAGCCCCGGAAGATTTGGCTGCTCAATGACCAGGCCATTTTTGCGAAATGGCACTGCGTCGCTTTAACTGACAATTGCGCAGTCGCTCGAGGTTGTACCCACAACAATTGATGTCCTTTTTTTGTCCCACAAATAGAGCTTTCTTTTGGTGGTATTTGATCATCTCTGCGGCTTTTATTTTTTGCGCTATAAACAAAAGAAGAGTGACAATTTTGAAGAATCACAATATCGTTTACTTTTTGCTATAATAAATATCCCATCCCCCAATATTTTTTTCCTCAGTTTAGGCCAATATTTATTCTTCTACATATTTTTGGTAAAACAAAATCGCAATAATCGTATATTGATTGGTTTGCACAAGAGTTATAGTGTCTACAAAATAGGGGATAAATTTAGGGCATTTTTATTATTATTTTTTTTTTTACTAGTAATGTTGGCGATCTGCGATTTTGCGACGGACAAATTGAACACTTTTGACACATTTTTGGGACCATTGACAATTATACAGGAATCAGTGCTATATAAAAAGACTGATTACTGTATAAATGTCACTGGCAGGGAAGGGGTTAACATTAGGTGGCGACCAAGGGGTTAACTGTGTTCCCTAGGTTTGTTCTAACGGTAGGGGGGATGGGACTGACTAGGGGAAGAGAGAGATCATGTTCATACTTAGTATGAACACACAATCTGTCTCCTCTCCCCCGAGACAACCAGGATCTGTGTGTTTACACACACAAATCCCTGTTCTCGCTCAGTCACGAGCGATCGAGAGTGCCGGCGGTCATCGCGGCCAAAAGGCAAAGCGACGTAAGGTAACGTTGATTTGCCCAGCTGAGCCAACCTGCCGCAGTAAAGCTGCGGCCGCTGGTCTGGAGGTGGTTAAATGAGGTGGCTATATTAGTTTTCTTTATTTAGGCTTTTTATTCATTTATTCTCACCAGGTCCATCACTGCTCACCAACTGCTGTCAAGTTGTTACTTCACATGGAGCGCTCAGTACAAGGTCTAATGTCTGTGATGTCTCTGTTTTCTGAGTCCACCCAAGTTTTATCCTGTGTTGGGCCTTGATGAAAGGGGAGTGGTGTTTACCCCAAAACGTGTTGGCTGTTTTTATATGACTTTGTCAACAATTACAATTATCTTTTACTCTTTAATTTCAATGTGTTTATTAGTTTTATGAAATGTACAAAAGAAAAGCGAAATAGCAGACGGTATAAATGTAGTCAACATAGGTGTGCGCAGCCTATTGCATTAGGGTGTGCACCCCAAAGCTCAAACACATATGCATGTGTGTGTATACTGACGATGTCAGTAGGGCAGAGATTTGTGTCAGTAGGGCAGTGGATGGTGTCAGTAAGGCAGAGATTGGTGTCAGTAGGGCAGTGGAGGGTGTCAGTAGGGCAATGGACAGTATCAGTAGGGCAGTGGGCGGTGTCAGTATTTTTTATGTTTATTAATACATTTATTATTTTTTACAGTTTTATTTATTTATTTTACAATTTTTTTTGGAGCCCCATTAGGGGGCTTTGGTGAAATATTATAGGTCTAAACAGGGGGAATCTGCACCACATGAGTGATTAGGGTGTGCCCAGGCACACCCGGCACACTCTGTGTGCGCACGCCTATGGTAGTCAGACAATACAAATCTGTTTACATAACTGGGGTCGTACTGAACAGAGACAATGCAATTACAAGTAGTAACATGGCCTGGAGAAGGATTGCTTCATAGAAAAAGCCAAGTGGAAAAATTGTTGTCCGAACAGCCAGTTCATCCAATCAGATGCAGCCGATGTTTGGGTATTTTGACAGCTGGCAGGATCAGCTGTCAAAATACAATAGCCACAGCAGGATATTCTTCTATTACACCTGTAGCGGAATCCCCGTAGGAGATGCTGGTGAATAGGGATCCGCCACTCTGCACAGCCAGGCACACCAAATTTTCCACAGGCTCGCGTGAGACAGGAAACAGTCCAGCAGCTTTGTTTGTTTTTTTTTTATTTAGGGGTTAATAAACTTGAATGTGGATAGGGGTATTATGGGATGCCAACTTGACTGGAAGAAAGTCTGTTCAGGGACACTTCAACTATATACATAAATGTATACTCCTCTTCCTCCAGCACATAACTTGCTTGTAGAACAACTCAGACCCAGTTGGAACACTGTTTTTGTGGATCTGGCAAGGCACTCAGCCAGATCAAGCAAAGGCCCTTTTACAGGCAGGGACCGCGGGCCCCTTTGGTGTGTAGAAAAAGTCCAGTGTTCAGCTACATTCCTGTGGCTACTGATCCCAGCACCACCTCTTCAGGCGCTGCCAGCAGTGGCGGCCCATGCATTGTGGGCGCACCTGCGCCGCCCCCCCTGACACTTCCGCCGCCCTCTCATGTGCCCGGCCCCTTTCAAGACACCGGGCACATGAAATACTATGGCGGGGATAGGTGGGGGGTGTGTATTTTGAAGCATGTGATTAGAGCCAGATGCTCTAATAGGCTTCAAAATAGAGTGGGCTCTTCCGCCAAAGCCTAGCGTTTTGGCGGAAGAGAAGACACGGCGGAGGAAGCCCGAGTAGCCGAGTGGACACAGGAGCCACAGCCGCTGCTTCCCACCACTACAGAAAAGGGGGAGAGTCCCGTCACTCGGTAAGTGCTGCCGGACCGGCCACGGGTGGGGTTAGTAAAGTGACAGCCGGGGGACACGCCTGGCTGCATTTGATGGGCACAAGTGGCTGCATATACTGGGCACAAGTGGCTGCATTTGAGTGGCTGCATTTGAGGGGCACAAGTGGCTGCATTTGACGGGCACAAGTGGCTGCATTTGATTGGCACAAGTTGCTGCATATGATGGGCACAAGTGACTGCATATAATGGCACAGTGGCTGCGTTTAATGGGCACAATGGCTGCAATTGATGGGCACAGTAAGGCTGCAATTGATGGAGGGGGTTTCAGTATTTTTCAGTTTGTTTGCGCCCCCCCAAAAATTTTGAGCACTAGCCGCCATTGACAGCCAGCCCACCTGGCTGCAGCTGCCCCTTTCACTAGCACTCCTGGCTACTTCCCACAGTCCTCCCAGACTGCCACACCCACCAGCCACCCAGCTGTTTTCTCCCTGGAGAGCTAGCTGGCTCCAGGCAGCTCCTCCTAACCTCCCTCCCATTCTTCTGAAATCTTCTCCAAGGTTCCAGCAAGTAGGGGGAGGTATCAGAGATGGTGCCTGATGAGTCCTCCAGTCTCCCTGGATCACTCACCCTGACCTGGTTTTAGACACAGACTTGGCTGGCAGCCAAGCCTAGCAATTTACACATACCGTATAATCTGATCAGAGAAATATGTTAGCTATTTTTTTGCTCAGCCTGCAGGTTGAATAAAAAAATCTACATGTGTATAGCCAACTTAAAATAGTAACTCTTGGAAATTATAAATCAGTAAACCTGATAAAAGTATCCCAATGCGTTTCGCAAGACCATGCTTGCTTCATCAGGGGTAGATGCGTGTGTAGTACAGCAAAGGCTGGATCAGACTACCAATTGCTTGGTACCCAGAGGCGAGCCTCCCCCCGCGTGGGAACCGCTGAGGGGGGGGAGACCGCTTGCTTCTGACACATGCGACACACGGGCGGGGATGAAGCACGATGGTGGCCTGTAGCCCCGCCCACTGAGCTCCGCCAGTGGCGAGGATTCCTACCAGGCCCTGCATCGGTGGAAGCCGATGGTCGCTTCACCGGGGGGCCCGACAGGTCCCGTAGAGGGCTCCTAGAGTGGAGCAAAGCTCTGGGGAGAGCCCTGGTGAAAAACACTCCAGAGGCCTAGACCTCCAAGTATGTGGGGACACCTCACCTCCTGCTGCCAACCCCCGAGGCCTGATCCTTAATGAGGGCGGACACTTGGCTGTGCAGCCACTCTTGACCCCTGGTCGCAGCAGCCACCCACAACCAGGCCTCCTTTAATCTAATGAGAACCTCCAGAGCAAATGACAGCTGACATCCTTCTGTATAGAGTGGGTTGCAAGGCATGGTGGGTGTAATGTAAGATAAATTCATGGGCGCCAGACACTTCTTGAATGCAAAAGAGATTTATTTTCTCTTGAACAGAACAGTGGTAGAGAGGGTTTAGGGCTAGGACACCCTTAGGAAATGGCAAAGTCGATTAGCAGACTCCAAGACTTCTACAGGTAGACAGCCATGCAGGGAAAGGCATCCAGCAAGACACCACATCTGCATGTGTAGGAGCGCTCTCCTATGGCAACAACCTTAGAACAGTTCCTAACACAGATTGTAACGAACTCCTTTACTTTTATAGAGTCACTTCTTGTAGACTCTCAGCCCACTGAGCTCCCAGTCTCTCTCACTAGACTTGCTGATTCACTGCCACTGAATCCCTTGAGCTCTTCTAATCTTCTTACTTACTAGTATCTTCCTCAAGCGTCATCCCCGCTTCCCTGCTGGGTCCCTGGCTTGGCACTCCAGATACTCCTCAAGCATCACCCCACTGGCTGGTCCCTGGCTTGGCACCTGCTGAATTTTCCCGATTCTTAACCATCCCCGGTTGGTGGGAATACTGCTCCTGTACTTGTTTCAGCTACTCACTGTGGTCCCCGGTAACAAGGTGGTTGGTCCCTTAGTGGCGACAGCTTCCCCTCTACCTCCGACCACGACAGGTTCTGCGACCGGAAGAACTATAATTTCTGGTTGGACTGCAAGCTGCAATCCCATCCCTGTGCTGCTCTCTTGCTTCTGGATAGGCCCTCAGGCAGCCTAGCAGCCAGATGTGCCCGGGGTAGGCCCAAACTCTGGACTAGCAGCCCGGGAAGCACAACACATGTCCACCCAGACAGCCATCCAGGTGGCACAGAACACCGATCACATGACCTCACCCAAATAAATAGGCTCTCCCAGCAGTCCAAGGGATCCAAGAAAATCCCTGCCCAATGGCCAAAACACCCCATCTATTCCTAATCTGACTTTGCAATACCCTTGTCTTATCCATTGTCAGCAGATACCCGGCCATCTAGTGACAGAAGAGAGAAGTGCAGCAATTCCAGACTTAGGGTGAAATCAATTGATCTCTCACAATTGGTCAAGGCAATGATACCTGGCAGGTAAATTTAGGAGCAACCTTGCCTAGACATCAGGGTAGTACATGTACACATGGTTATAGAACGGGTTAAAGAAGACAAGGGGCAGTTATAAACTTTACAATGGTGTAGCACAAGAATTGGTATTAGGCCCAGTTCTTTTCACTCCTTTTATTAATGGCATGGTGGAAGGAATAGAAAGTAATGGTGCCATTTTTGCTGATGACACAAAATTCCATATTTGTTAAAACTCAGCAGAATAGAGAGTGACATATTGCTGAAGGATCTTAACAGTGGCGTTATGGACAGGTAGAATGGCTGAGGAAATGTAAAGATGATGAATGGAAGGTTATGCACCTAGGTTATAATAATAGTTTGATTCCTATATATTAAATGGAATTCAGAATACAGCTGGATAAAGAACAAAACCGGAATAAATCTGAAAATACTGGTTACCAGTAAACTAATGAGCACATCTTAAAGTGATACTAAACTCTGGTTTATTTATTTATTTATTTATTTTGTATTCAAGTACGTATTCTCAATTTTAAAAAAGTCCCTTCTGTTGTTCTCAGCCCCCTCCAAATCTTTCAATTCCTTCTCTTTGTTGCTGTGATCTGACTTCCAGTAAGTGCAGCTGTGCATGGTAGCTCCCATACTCTACCCAAAATTAAAAAAAGTGCCTTTAGTTCTACTTAAAGCGGAGCTCCACCATAAAGTGGAACTTCCGCTCATCGGAACCCTCCCCCCCTCCGGTGCCACAATTGGCACCTTTCAGGGGGGAGGGGGGTGCCGATACCTGTATAATACAGGTATCTGCACCCACTTCCAGGCATAGATTCTGCGGCTATTACGCCACTTCCTGTCCCCCCCCCCCATGTCTGCTGGGAAACACACGGGTCCCAGAGACAGCAGGGACTATCCATATTGCGCAGTGGCAAGGCTTCACTTCCTGATTCCCATACCGAAGATGGCGGCGGCAGCACCCGAGAGACGATCGACAGTTCAGCTTCAGGTGCCGACATCGCGGGCGCCCTGGACAGGTAAGTGTCCATATTTTAAAAGTCAGCAGCTGCAGTATTTGTAGCTGCTGACTTTAAAAAAAAAAAATTTCAGGGGGAACTCCAGCTTTAAGTAATGGATGTATATGGATGCTTTTTGGAGTACAAGGATATCTTTTAAAGTATAACTTTAGGCAATTTTCTATTTTTTTTTTTTTTTTTAAAAGCAAACCGGACTGCAATACCCACCCTCGACCTGGTGCTGTATCATGTAGTATTTTTTTTTTTTGCCACAAGATGTCCTTAGTTTCTTGTGTTGAATGACACCACTGAAGGGAGAGAGGGTGTCACGTCACATTCGGCTACCCATCACATTTTGCTAACCGCTGGTGTGCGCATGCGCGACGCCGCCATTTGCGTTCCAACACTGTTGTAAGACACCACTTTGCCACTTCGGGGCATGGCCTCGCTCGGCATAATTATAATCTGACTCTGTGTCCACTTGGATGGTGGGGCTTGAACCTGGACTCAGGGGTGTGGCCACAAAATTCTGCGCTACGGTGTTGGAACGCATATGGCGGCGTCGCGCATGCGCAGTCCAGCAGGTAGCCTAATGTGATAGGTCGCCATATGTGACGAAACACGGGCTCCGTTCATGTCATTACTTCAGTGCTGCTATCTCTATCACTGACAACCACCCAGCCCAAAGATGTGACAAAGAGGAAAAGGGCTCTGCATCATCACATAACCTGAAGACCTAAGGAAAAGGTGGTTATAACAAAATAGCTTGAAATATTTTGATATTTTGATATTAAATAATTATTAAATTATTAAATTATTATTGATATTTTGATATTTTGAAAAATATTGCCTAGGGAGCCTGAGAAGAGGCGGGGGGGGGGGGGGGGGGGAGTGCAGGGATGTTGGCTTTAATACCAAAGCATCAGCTGCAATTGGACATAAAATTGGCCACATCTTGTATTATTGAACTTTTTCGGTCACTGTACTGTAAGGGTTTAAAGCAAGGTTTCTCAACAGGTTTCCAGGGAGTCCTACGGTTCTTCCAGAGGTTGTCAGGGGTTCCTTTAGCAATTTCTACCTCTCAGGTAAGTTCCCGTTGTCACCAGTGATCAGTGTTGGTCATCTTACTTTAAAAAGTAATTAGTTACATTACAAATTACTTCTCCCAAAAAAGTAATTGAGTTAGTAACTCAGTTACTACATTGGAAAAGTAATTAGTTACTCAGCAAAGTAACTGACTTTTTTTTTAATATTCTTAGGGGCGGGTCTAGTATTACTGTAAGCAAGGGGCGCGTTCCCCCCTGCACGTCTATTTCACCCCCAACACATATATCTGTTCCCCCTCTGTACCCCACTACACGTCTGTCCACCCGCCACACATATATCTGTTCCCCCCCTGTACATCTGTCCCCCCCAAACTCACGGATCGGATCGTTGCAGAGTCACGGATCGGATCATTTTTCGGATCAGCAAATAATAATTGAATTTGCAAAAACCTTTGAAAATTCCACCACCATAAAGCCCCCACTGTAATATCCACGTCATCTCCCCAACTGTAATATTGTCTGGGTATAGCTGGGTATGGCTGGGTATCGCCGAGTATGGCTGGGTATCGCCGAGTATGGCTGGGTATTACCGCGTATTGCAGAGTGTGGCGGGGTATGGCCAGGTGTTGCGGGGTATGGCGGGGTGTTGCAGGGTATGGCAGGGTGTTGCAGAGTATTGCGCAGTATTGGCAGGGTGTTGCAGAGTATTGCGCAGTATTGGCAGGGCGTTGCAGAGTATTGCGCAGTATTGGCAGGGTGTTGCAGAGTATTGCGCAGTATTGGCAGGGTGTTGCAGAGTATTGCGCAGTATTGGCAGGGTGTTGCAGAGTATTGCGCAGTATTGGCAGGGTGTTGCAGAGTATTGCGCAGTATTGGCAGGGTGTTGCAGAGTACTGCGCAGTATTGGCAGGGTGTTGCAGAGTATTGCACAGTATTGGCAGGGTGTTGCAGAGTATTGCGCAGTATTGGCAGGGTGTTGCAGAGTATTGCGCAGTAGTGGCACTGGCAGGGTGTTGCAGAGTATTGCGCAGTATTGGCAAGGTGTTGCAGAGTATTGCGCAGTATTGGCAGGGTGTTGCAGAGTATTGCGCAGTATTGGCAGGGTGTTGCAGAGTATTGCGCGGTTTTGGCAGGGTGTTGCAGAGTATTGGCAGGGTGTTGCAGAGTATTGCGCAGTATTGGCAGGGTGTTGCAGAGTATTGCGCAGTATTGGCAGGGTGTTGCAGAGTATTGCGCAGTATTGGCAGGGTGTTGCAGAGTATTGCGCTGTATTGGCAGGGTGTTGCAGAGTATTGCGCTGTATTGGCAGGGTGTTGCAGAGTATTGCGCAGTATTGGCAGGGTGTTGCAGAGTATTGCGCAGTATTGGCAGGGTGTTGCAGAGTATTGCGCAGTATTAGCAGGGTGTTGCAGAGTATTGCGCAGTATTAGCAGGGTGTTGCAGAGTAGTGGCAGCTGGCAGGGTATGGAGGGATGGCTGCTGCCATCCGATCTCTCCCCTCCACTGTACAGATCTGTACACAGAGGGGAGACCAGCATCATCTTGAAGCCGGTTTGTTTACAAAGTGATCGCTCCGTCATTTGACGGAGCAATCACATTGTAAACGGCCGACGGGTGCACCAAGATGGCCGCCGCTCCGGAGCTAGGCCGAAGCCGCGGCCTTTCCTAAGGCTGAGGCCGCGGACGGCTCCGCGATCGCGGCGGGTAATTGCGGTAACGCCGCCCCAGTAATGGGAACGGCGTTACCGCGAGGGGAAGAGTAATCAGTTAGATTACTCGTTACCCTCTAAAGCAACGGCGTTATGTAACGCCGTTTACTTTAACGGCGTTAGTGCCATCACTGCCAGTGATCTTTTTATCTGTAAGGAGTTAGTTCTTCCCAATGACCACAATTGTAAGAAGCATTCTTCCCACGGCCCATCAAACTAATGTAAAATGGAACACACGGGGGGTGCCAGCTAAGTGCAGCATCAATCAATTTGTTACGATTAAAAAGCCAAATGAAAACTCGTTGAAATATAAAATCAAAGAGCTTATCTGCAGCCATGCCAGATTGGATGGAAGCCGTCCACCGGAAGAGTCACTTGTGACAGCAAACAGCGTGTTGTCAGTGAGGAAACCATGCGATTCTGTGTATGACTTTTTTTGTCATTCAGTATGCTGTACATGATTTTACAAGGTATAATAAAGTGTTCTTTGCCAAGACTGCTCTTTGGTATACATCTCTTATTCAAAGTTCCCCCAAAAAAGTCCCCCCTTTTTGTTGGAACCCATAAAAGCAATACTGTGTTTTATATCCCACATGCTTACTCTATATAGTGATTGGCCTCATTGAAAGTCCGGCCGACCAAACTTTCTCTCTTTTTGGTCAGTGAGGAAACCAAAACAAAGGTTTCTTCACAGTAATGCCCCGTACACACGGTCGGAAATTCCGACGGAAAATGTCCGATCGGACCATGTTGTCGGAAAATCTGACCGCGTGTGGGCTCCATCTGACTTTTTCCGTCGGAATTTCCGACGGAAAAAATTTGAGATCCTGCTCTCAAATTTTCCGACAACAAAATCCGATCAGACTTTTTCCGATCGTGTGTAGAGAATTCCGACGGACAAAGTGCCACGCAGGCTCAGATCAAATTACGAGACCAAAGCTATTGGCTACTAGCCTCTACGTAATTCCGCCGTACACAACGAACGTCACCACGTTCAGAATGATCGGATTTTCCGACAACTTTGTCCGACCGTGTGTATGCAACACCAGTGTCGGACAAAATCCGTCGGAAAAAATCCGATGGATTTTGTGGTCGGAATTTCCGACCGTGTGTACCGGGCATAAGAGCTGTGAAAATGTGGAATAGACTCCCTGCAGAGGTGGTTCTGGCCAGCTCAGTAGATTGCTTTGGCCTGGATACTTTCCTAAATGTACATAATATAACTGGGTACTGACAATTATAGGTAAAGTTGATCCGGGAAAAATACGATTGCCTCTCGGGGGATCAGAAGGGAATTTTTTCCCCTGCTTTAGCAAATTGGAGCATGCTCTGCTGGTTTTTTTTTGCCTTCCTCTGGATTAACTGTGGGTATAGAATGGGGTATATGGGATTGTATGATATATTTTTTTTATTTTTTTTATTTGTGGTTGAACTGGATGGACTTGTGTCTTTTTTCAACCTAACTAACTGTGTAACTATGTAACTATGTAAGACCAATGTTGCAGGAAGTGAGGAGAGTCACTGTGGGACACAAGGCAGGTCACACCTGGGGTGTATACCACAGCAACCAGCCCGCCCCAGGTGTGACGCCTCCTTGTGTTCCTTTTTTGTAATTTCAGAGATTCATTCCTGTTTCAGGTGGAGATGCCTACTGAAGTACAAAATCATATTTGGGGGGGGGCACACCCTAAAATGTGTTTGAATTCAAGATGGTGATGCTATAAAGCCAACAGTACAAAACAGATTAAAGCGCACACATTCAAGAATGACATTTCCTGCAAGGCTAGTTAAAAACACCTGAATATATTAAAAAAATATGGGGGTTTGATCACACTATATGGCCATGGTTGAGACGCAGGATCTTTCATTCTATTACTAGGGTAGGACCCACTAATTCGGGGTACTTTGTCGCAGTAAGTGGGCTTAGCACTATATGACCCTATAGTGTGACCAAACCCCCGTATTTATTTGAATATGTTCAGGTGTTTTTAACTAGCCCTGCAGGAAAGGCCTACTGAAGTACAACACCCTTCCTATGGGATTTTTATGAATTCTTTATGATTATTTACTGATCTACCTATGCTACACAAGCATATCTTTAAAGCGGTGTGTCAGCTAAAAAAAAAAAAAAATTAAAAGTCAGCAGCTAAAAAAAAAAGTCACTGCTGACTTTTAATAAATACACTTACCCTCCCAGGGCGCCCGCGATGCTGTTCGTGGAGGCCGAGATGTCCCTCTGCGTTCCGGATCCAGCGTCGCCATCCTCAGTAAGGGAAACGGCTTCGCGCGGCCTACTGCACATGCGAGAGTCGGCGCGCGGCCTACTGCGCATGCGCGAGTGGGATTTGTGAATGGGGAACGCAATGTGTTGTGGGACACAGTTCCCATAACACACTGCGCCCCATTCCATAGAAGACGGAAGGAGAGAAGATCACCGCAGAGCTGGAGGAGGCAGATTAGGACAATCTGCCTAGCAACAGCCATTTCTGGTAAGTAAAAAAAAAAATTTTTATTTTTTTTTTCATTTGAAATTGTTACTAACATTTTTAAAAGTTTTTGTTTTCAGGGTGTCCCACCACTTTAAATTTATTTAGGGGGGTAGAGGCCAACTTCTGTGGATGGTGCATTAGCATTTGTTTGCGCCACCATTTTAATTGTTGTGTGTACACTAATGTATGATGAGCTGTAGATATAGTAATTTTATATAAATTTAAAAATTTTCCCTGATACCAAAAAGTTACTTCAAGGGTTCCTTAAAAGGTTGAGGAAGGCATGAGTTTGAAGGTTTTATGTGCAACAAAAGGTCAAAAAAACACACATGGAGGTCATGGTTTTGTTATTTTGTCCTCCGGACCAAATACATTTGGAGTTTGCAGGCTGCAGAACTTGATATACCTGTCTTTTTTTTTTTTTTTTCAACCAAGCAATTTTTTGTGAATTCCCTGCTGACATACCATATGCAAACATTTCCATTTGTAGTGTTTCTCATTTCATTGAAAAGATCCCATCATTATGAAATACGGCATCGCTTATGCATAGAAGTACAGTTACAGTAATACAGTTGTTTCTTATAGAAGCACGAGAACAATCAAACCTGTCCGCTGCTGGCATCTATTGAGCTGTGTATGGCCACATAGCTCCCAACTGTGACATATTAGTAGACATGTGCAATTCGTTTAGTTTTTTTTTTGTTTTTCATTTTTTTTCGTTATTTTCGTTTTCGTACAAATGAACGAATCGTTCGAATCGAACAAATCCGATTAACGAATCATTCGAATCGAACCAATCCGAAAAACAACGAAAATCCGAAAAAAACAAATTAGAAACAACAAATGTACTAATGAAGAAAATCCGAAAAACGAAAACGAACAAAAAAATTCGTACATTCGTAACTTTTTTTTTTTTGTTGAATTGGTAATTTTCCGTGTCCCTTACAATGGTGCTGCTAAACGTGCTTCGAATGGATTGAACAAAAAAATTCGTACATTCGTAACTTTGTTTTTCGATTCGTAACTTTTTTTTTTCGATTCGTAACTTTTTTTTTCGATTCGTAAATTATTAAGATGTAATAATAGCATACACATTACATAAAATTATGAATTATGCTCCGATTACGAATCTACGAATGTTACGAATGTTACGAATGTTACGAATGTACGAATAAATACGAATGCGTCCGAAAATTAAACTAACGAAAAAAAACGAATCAACGAAAAAATAACTCTTACGAATGTACTAATCGTTACGAATACGAACACCGACGACTTACGAATGTACGAATCGTTACGAATCAACGGAAACGAAAAAAACGAAACTAAAAAAAAAAACTATTTTTTTTCGGAAACAAAAAAAACGAAACGAAAATAAACCAATTTTTTTGTTGTGCACATGTCTACATATTAGAAGTGATGTTGGTCCCTTCTATACCTTTATGAGGAGCTATCATTTGCCCAAGTCAGATTTGATTGGCTGCATAAAAGCAAACGAAGCAGCTTGCAGAACCTAATGTACGATATCCATAGGTGTGCACCCCAAAGCTCAAACTCACATGCGGACAAAGCTGACCCCAAGTGACACTTTTTAGGGACCAGTGACATTATTACAGTGATCAGTGCTAAAAAAAATGCACTGATCAATGTATAAATGACAATGGCAGGGAAGGGGTTAACACTAGGGGGTGATCAAGGGGTCAACTGTGTTCCCTGGGTGTGTTCTAACTGTGTGGGGGATGGGCTCACTGGGACAACACAGAGATCGCTGTTCCCGATCACTAGGATACACGTTCTGCCTCTCTGTGGCGCGATCGCTGGTTGCCGGCGGACACAGTATCTATTACATGAAATGAGGTACAGGTACGTCGTGTTGCAGAATAGAGCCGACCTATGACAGTATATGTACTGTGGCTGGTTGGCAAGTGGTTAATCTAATTTATATTTTTATTTTTTTAACTTTATTGCTGTCACAAGGGGTGAACATGTCCCTTTGTGATAGCTTTGGGCAGGTGACAGTTACTTGTTATGTAGCTACCAGGAGTCTTTTAGACCCCCAATATCTCCCCTGCCCTCCAAAGCAGCTAATCAAACACAGATCATGCTTGATCATTTCCATCCCTGGATGGAACAGTCAGGGAAAGACAGCTCTGAAAGTGACAAAATAAATCACTGCTTCCGAGTCCATCTGTCAAAGAGGGAATGGGGGAACAAATGTTCCTCCATCTCCTCTGTGGGCAGCCGTCCAGAATGCTTACCATGGGCCCAGGCCCCAGGAGGAACGGGGAGCCTGGGAACCACCGTGAGCAGAGGCAGAGGGGTGGGTCCCGTCTGAGTTCTGTAAAAGTGACCACTTTTATAAGAAAGCTGATCAATGGCTTAAAAAATGGTTGGGGCCATGATCCTGGTATAACCACTTGCTCACAGGACTTTTTAATACATACTGTACTTTGGTCAGTAGTTAAAGCTGAACTCCAGACATAGAGTACCTTCAAACTTTCACATTTGCACAGGCTCCTATCTTGAACTGAAACTACTTACTGATTCACTGCACACTGTGACCTTTTCACAGTGTGCATTAAAAGCCACAACAAGTTATAACCTGCCTCATTTCCTGGCTAGAGAATGTCCAGCATCAACTAGCTCTTTCCTCCCCAGTCCAATCCTCTTCCAATCGTAGAGGATCAGCATCATATGCTGGTGTTTCCTAGGGGTGTCTGCATGCACATAGAGCCTGCCTAGGAACACCCATTCCTCCAGACTGACATCACTCCATCAAGACAATTTGATATTTGCATACTCATCCCAATAGCCAGCCCACTGCCTGCATTAGGACTGAGACAGGGTGGTGCGATGTTTTCCATAAGCTATGTACAGCACCCTGTCATCCCCTCCCACCAGCCATCATTTGTCTGTATTGCACTGGATAGTGTTTCTCAACAAGGGTGCCATCTGGGTTCCCCTGGGGTAACACACACACAGGACCCAGAAAGTCCAACAAAAATAAAGCACCGCTCCAGATCGGTCCACATAATACCCCTTCCGTAGGTCCTTCGAGGTGCCCACCTAGCTCACAACCAAAGAAACATGATTAGAAGAAGTGGATGGTCGCACACTCTAGTAGGATGCTTTAAAAATCTTTATTGTAGCAATAAAGACCCAGTATGATCTGGATAGGGGGGCTGTCATGTATAGGAGGCCTCTGATGTCATCTGGACGGGTAATGTGAAAGGGTGACTCTAAGGAGAAGGGGGGACTCTGACATAATGGGGGCCTCTGCTGTGAAGGGGGCTTCTGATGTAACAGGGGGACCTCTGATGTGATGGGGGGACCTCTGGTGTGAACAGGGGGGGTAAGGTGATATGGGGGGACCTCTGATGTGATGACCTGTAATGTGAAGAGGGCTGCAAGCGGCTTGCTATGATGGCACACGCAGAAGAGGAGGAGCAGAGAGGACTGGCGGAGGACCCCAGAAGAGGAGGTTTGGGGCCACTCTGTGCAATACCATTGCACAGAGCAGGTAAATAAAAACTTGATTCTTATTTTAAGAAAAGAAAATAGGCATTACAACCCAGTGGCGGCTGGTGCTCCATTTTATGGGGGGGGGGTAAACAAACTATCCGCCACGCCACAACCCCCCCGGTTGTGGTTGGTCAATAGTCCCCCCATCAGCCCCGCACTTACCCCTGAAGTGAAGGACATGGTAATATCTGGGGAGATGTGATGCTGGGGAATGTGGGAAGATGTGTAACTGGACCAATTTGAAGGGTTTGGTGTGCCTGCCAGAACAAGCCGAGCTGATTATGAAGGGAAGCCAACTGAGAAGCAGGACGGAAGACCAGGGGAGCCGAGCCAAAATGTCAGGTGCGCCTGGATGACATGCAGCACCAAGCTGGACGGGAGGAAGGAGAATGGAAGCCTGTCCTTCTCCTCTCTGCCAATCAGGTCTCAGATCCCACTTCCTGATTGGCGGGAGGAGAATCAGGAAGACAATAGCGAATATTAATTTGCTACTGTCACACAAGTGGGTGGGGTTGGGTGAGCGGGGTGGGCCCACCACCCTTTTTGAAGCCAATCAGAGCCTCCATGTGTCTGGTGCCTAGATTAGGGGCAGTGGTGTAACTAGAACCTTCAGGGCCCTGGTGCAAGAAACCATGAAGGGCCCCCTGAACCCCAGCCGAGGCCCTTCCGTCCGAGTCCGGTGGTGGAACTCCAGGACTCGGTCATAGGTATCACATTTGTGAGCCCTGTAGTTCCACCACTTTTATCACCAGTTTTTATTATTTTTTACAATTCTTTAGGCGTCCCGTTGGGGGACTTTGGTGAGATATCAGAGGTCTAAACAGACCTATGATGTTACACCTTTGAGACAAAGAGGAAGAAGGGAAAGGGAAATTGGGTCCCTGTCCTCTGGGGAGAAGTGGGCCCTGTCCCCAGGAGAGATTGGGTCCTTGTCCTTGGGGGAGATGGGGTCCCTGTCCCTAAGGGAAATGGGGTGCCTGTCCTCTGCGGAGAAGTGGGCCCTGTCCCCAGAGGAGATGGGGTCCTTGTCCCCAAGGGAAATGGGGTCCCTGTCCTTTAGGGAGAACTGGGCCCTGTCCCCAGGGGAGATGGGGTCCCTGTCCTTAGGGGACATATCTCCCAGAAAGACCTGTCAACATCTGTGTATGACGGGGAGGAGGGGGGGTGCTGGCAGACAAGCCTGCGGTGTCCTTTGGGGAGCCGGCTCTCATAGGGCTGAACTGCATCTGTGTGCTTAAAGTTTGTTTGCCCGGGAGAAGCATGCAGTGCAATGTGAGACAGACTAAGGGGGCGGGACTCTGGCTGGGGAGGACAGACACCGGACTTAGCAGCACTGCATGGAGCAGGAGAGGGGGACCCGGAGGAGCGGCAGAGGACACAGGTTGTGTGGGGAATGCAAAACTAAAGAGCAGCCAGTGCGGTAATCGAGCATGGAGCTCTGCTAGTCACCCCCCACCTCCAGGCACCCGTGCGCCCGGTGCCTGACCGCCTATGCTGCCACTGGCCATATGTAGAGGGGGCGGCATGGGCCCCTTGCAGCACAGGGCCCGGTTGCGCTCGCGACTGCTGCACCTCCTATAGTTACGCCCCTGATTAGGGGCCAGGCTCATGGATTAGGGGGGTGACGGGCCGCCACTGTTACAACCTCTTTTCCTATTATTTCATTAGGTCCATTGTGTGCATTGTCCCAGGTTCAGGTTACCCATTGATGAGTACCATTTACGGTTTTTACATTTTCGACCAGGGTGCCTCGAGATTTTGCAATATACAGATATATATATAAATATATATATGATGAGGTCAATGGATGAGGTCAATGGATCTAAAATAAGGTATGTAATAAAGATGGACAGGTTTAATTAAAAATATCTCATTAGCATGTTGATGAGGGGAAAATATGAACCAGCAAAGGAAAAATATAAGCAGATTAAACTTCAGCTTTAAACTTTACTAACTATACACAGTAGCAATGAGATCAGCAGAAAATGTACATATACATAGACTGTATATACTGTACATAGACTATATATATATTGTACATAGACTATATATATACTGTACTTAGAGTGATAGTATGAGAATTATGTTCTGCACACATGTCCCTTCACATGACATTATTATTTTTGCTACACTGGATTTATGAGGATCGCTGCACAGTTTTTAGACCCATCATATTTATATTTTATCCTTCACCGAAACGGACTTTAATTAATTTAAGCTCATACAGATAGCTGCAGATTCCAGAACAGAGGTAAATTAATTAGGACTTATCTGGAGTCGAGCGTCTAATTCCTGGAAAATGAAATACAGTATTCTTTGACAAACATTTGTTGTGACAAAACCAAGTCCCATAAGAATCCTGATTAATTAATGTGATTGCAATAGTATGACAAATGAATCCCATAGCAAACAGTACGCACTGCATGACAGGTCTGCTGCTGGATATTTAAAGGGGACTGAGAGAAATATATATATGTGAGACGGACAAAGAAGAGCACCAGTCAGTTGTCTTGAAATACCTTAAATATTTATGGAATTGAGACAACAGGAAGATAGAAGGTAACCGACGCGTTTCAGGGCCAAAAAATCCCCCCCTTCCTCAGGGCTTGGATAGGAATAGGAAACTCTTCCTATAAGACTCTAAATATCAAAGCTCCTGGGAATTGTTTAATATTAAAGGAGGAGCATTATTAGTCTGAATAAATGTCTGCTTGGGGGACTTACATTATGTTACAGAGGGGGCTGGTGTGTTGATGGCATGGTGAGACTGCATCGTATATGTCAATTTCTTATTTTTCCCACAGCTCCACCATACTAATCCTGCCTGATCAGTAGAGGTATCCACTGTTATGGTTTTGGCCTGAGGCACCACAAAATCTTGAGTAGGGATAAGCTACGAGTAAGGCCAAACTAAGTTTGATCCCACAAGAAACTGTCACATAATAGAAGTGATAGAAGACTACCCACCCAATCAGCTGCACATAACAAAGAGGCAGGGATGGTGACATCATTACCCTAATGTAGTCACATGGCCATATTTGGTCAATGATGTCTCTAGCATCTCCGCCTGACAGCCACACGTAATAAGGGGGTGGCTGCTGGTGACATCATTGACCTAATATGGTCACAAGGCCATATTTTGTCAATGGCATTGTCTAAAACATGGCCATTGGCTTTCCTTCCATCATGTGACAGTCTCCTACAGATTTGGGCCAAACCTTAGCTCACCCTTTATCCTGAATCCTTGCCCCTCCTCCTCTACACAGCCACACAAGTTAAAGTGTAACTTCACTCGACACATTAAATAACACTGCTGTTAGCATTAGTAAATAGATAGGAAACTTTATCATATTTACTTGTTTTAAACTTTTTTTTTATTTTTTCTAGGAACACCATGCACTTCTGGTGTACACATAGTCTAAAGAATCTTGTCTGTGACCACCATGCTGGGCTCCGGGCGCTGTTCCCCACCCTTGGAGGGGTCCCCCGCTTCAACCCCGGGGGAGACATCATGCCTTCTACCCCCGTTTTCCTTGGTGGATACCGGACTGGGCCTAGGGGCCATTAGTAAGTACTCCAATCTATTTCCACTATGTTGAAACATAAATTCCCAGCCCTCCCTTGTTTTAATTATCAACCCTTGCTCTCTTTTTCTTAGTTTACTACTTCATAACACTCCTGATGAATGGCTGAAATGCCAGGAAACGCGTAGAGTGCCACTAGATGCCAACAGTTACTCTTCTTTATTATATTGGTCTCTCAAACGATTTACTATAACATGTATATTTACCATGTCTATTTTTATTTGTATTGCATGCTATGTAGCAGCATATTTATTGTAAGTCTGGTGACTACCTATTTACTTGATACAAAACATTTGACATGTATCTTAGACTGTAATAAATCATGTACTGTAATTTTATTTTTTTTTATATTGTCATTCTTTCTCTACATGGCGTACCCTCAATTAAAGTCCCATTAACTCACCCCCTCCTATGTTTTTATTACAAATAAGGTGGGCAGACTGCAGTTCCTCTTGAATAAGCACCTCTGTGTCAAGATGGCCACCAAAATCTCCCAGGATTTCAGCATCCAAACGGAGGTGTTAGCCTCCCAATGATCGCTGCCTGGAGTCCATAATAGAGGAAAGATTAGTCTCCAGTGAAATAGATAGAAGAGGTTGGATGGAACTATAGCGGTGCAAACACAATCAAACCAAAGAAATATTTTGATAAAAACTTCCAAATTTAACATAAAATCATGTTAAAAGAACATAGGCCTAAAACCCATAAATCTGGTCTGTGAACTGTTTAGAGTGGCATAAACTTGAATCTCGACATGTTTCACCCTAGAAATGGGCTTCCTCAGGTGATGCTATCCGCTTGGGATCTCAGCCTTCTAATAGACAAAAATATACAAATAACATACCATAATTATTACATAAGAATTTTTTTTTATATACAAGTCATTTACATTTAATTGAACTTTATGTATATGTATGCAAATATCAGCCATCCAATATGCTTACCCTGTATTCCTGAGACAACACTTAGAACAATGTTCATAAATGTATTTAAAGAGGAGTATCTATAAAAAAAAAAAAATTAAAAGTCAGCAGCTACAAATACTGCAGCTGCTGACTTTTAATAATTGGACACTTACCTGTTCCAGGGTCCAGCGATGCTGGGGGGTCAAAGCTCCGCTCGTCCCCCGATCCGCTCGGTGGCGTCGGCATTGCAACTGTGGGCACCTGGCTGTGGCTTCACAGCCGGGCACCCACTGCGCTTGCGCAAACGGCGCCGCGCGGCGTGATTGGCCGCGCAGTCATCTGGGACCTGTCATGTGTCCCAGATAACTGACAGGAGGGAGGGAGTCCTTCCTGCGCTGAGGGGAAGTGATGTCACTTAGCCCGGGCACTGAAGGAGGCAGACTACGAGGGACCCCCCTAGCAACAGGCATTTAGAGGTGGGTTACATTTTTTTTTTTTTTCCAAATGTTTTTTTTTTTTATTTGTTTAGGAATTTTAAACTTTTTTTTTTTGGGGGGGGGGGGGGGAAACACTTTAATAAATGGTGAAGCGCTAAAACCACTGCAGAGCTGGAGGTGGCCACAGGAGGCAGACACGGACCAGATTAAAAATAAGCAAAACCAACACCAATAAATAGTGCCAATGTTTATGTGCAAACTAGCAATTCTCATTTCAAAAAAAGCAAGGTGAACACACTTACTTAGTTCAAGCTGTCTAAATGAATAACAGCAGGGGAGGGGCCACCGAGCAAGTTTGTTCAGATGTTAAAATAAAAGTAAAGACAAAAAAATATACTTAGCTAAAAATGCTAAGCGATAGATCATCTACGTCAACTTGTGACACAGAGAGTGATTGTATACATCAACAGTCAAGTTCAGAAAAAAAGGAGAAAGAAATAACCAACCTGCATTAGATCCTGTGGGCTGCATGTGTCCCCTCATGTCTCCAGCAGCTTGTAAGCCAAAATGTCGGCCGTTATATGCCTCCCACCCGGCCGGGTGTGGACATAATGATGTCCCACGCATGTGCAGTCACTGTAATACCTCAATCTCCTCAAAGCCAAAAGGTCATAGTGCTCAAGGACCCATGGGGTAAGATGGACACCACCAAAAGGTGGGGGGATTGCATATCAAGGGGTAGAGCATTACCCAAGGCGATCAAAAGCTGGTATTGATCGCGCTGTAGGAGGAGTGTATGGAACTAGAAGAGGGAATATGACCAAGGGACAGGAAGGCACAAGGCGACACGAGAAGGCGGGGTAGCACCAGGGGCAACAGCACCTGGCAAATACGTTCATGCAGCCACCCAATTGCTAAGTTTAGTGGGAAAGCACTTCAAATTTAAAATGACATAGATGAAGGGGCAAAAAAGCACACCTAATTGAATATGTAATGAAGGAAAAAGCACAATATTAATAAAGGGACTATTTACTATCGAATAGCCAAAGATGCAAACACACACATTTACAACGGTCCAAATTGCATAGATAGTATAAACACAATTAATTTGATACAAGTTCCATAAATATGACAACGACAATACATTTGCAAATAATATATCAACTTTAGTATCAAATTGAGGAAGATTTCTAAAGAAATAAAACTAATAAAGGAAAAGGTAAAAAAGAGAAATTTTCGAACAATTGTTTTAGGACACAAAGAGAAATGTTGGAGAGTCCAAAAGTGGAAGGGTCAGAAAAAGTTTACAAACAGACAAACAACCAACCATCAGACAAATGGTAAAGACAATGAAAAAAACAAAAAGGACAAATGAACAATCGATAACTCACAACCAATCAAGCAAAACGAATATCAACAACTAAACAAACAAGAGGATTATGAACTAAGGAAAATCATCAAAACTATAAAAATGGTTTATAGCTTAAGGTTTTGTTTAAACCTGGAAAAGCAGTGGCCTTGAGCATATGTATCCAATGAGATTCAAGTTGTAATAATTTTTGGTCATTTCTTCTCCCTCGGACATCGGGTGGGATATGCTCAAGTGCCATAAATTTTATTACTCTTAAATCAAAGTTATGAAATAAGCCTACATGTCGGCTAATTGGTATTTCCATTAAACATTTTTTTAATGAGGGGAAGATGGTCCCTCACTCTTTTGAAGAAGGGTCATTTGGTCTTTCCAACATAAAAACTGTTGCATGCACATTGCATTAAGTAGACAATACCAGGCGTTTGCCGTTGATTGTTAGGAAGCATGAGTAGTAGAAGTATTTGACATATATGGGCAGTACTACTCACACTTCTTACATGAAAAAGTACCTGGAGCAGATGACATTGTTTTGCTTTGGGCCATATATTGGCTCTGGGCCAAACGATCCTTCAAAGATTTAGAGCACTTATAGAGCACTTATAGTTTGTCAATATATTTTACAAGCAGTAGAATCTGCTAACAGAAGTGGCCAATATTTGTTGATTATTTGTCTTACTTTTTGGTGCTGTCTAGAGTATGTGGTAATGATTCTCACCGGCTGCGGATCTTGTGTATTTTTAGATTTGTAGATCAGAGAGTTACGTGTATGTGTATTCGCCCTATTGTAAGCTTTTTTAAAGCGACTGTTACTGTAGTCTCTATGGCAGGGGCGCCCAACCTATTGAAGCACGAGGACCACTTAAGAGACTTGGTAACTGGTCGTGGGCCACAATGAGCAGAGCAGGCGGATGGCAGGTCAGTGTCCGCTCTGCATATGCAGAGCGGACATGGACACAGCCCACTTAACTCTTTTTTTTTTTGCGGATCGGATTGGAGGTGGGGCACAAGTCGGTTTACATCTGCCGCTCCTTAGAAGTGAATGGAGGGTCCGATTGGGTGGGACTGACCATGTGAAAGGGGCCCAAGGCGGGCCAAACGTGGCCCACGGGCCACTGGTTGGGCACCCCTGCTCTATGGTGTAGACGTGAGTATAGTATCTTAGCTTCTACTTCAAAATCTTTACGATTACTACAGTTTCTTTTGAGACGAAGGTACTGACTGTAAGGAATACTTTGACACAGATGATCTGTCGCTTAGCTAAGTGTATTTTTTTGTCTTTACTTTTAGTTTAACATTTGAACAAACCTGTTCTGTGGCCCCTGCCCCCACTGTTATTCATTTACACAGCTAAACCTAAGTAAGTGTGTTCCCCTTGTCTTTTTTTAACCTCACTGGCGGTATGATTATTTCAGATTTTTGATGCTGAAAGCGGTACAATTATTTTGCATGGAAATTTGGCGTTTTATATTGTAGGCCTGTAATTCTTAGGCACCTTTCACACGGGACAGATCCGTATTGATCCGCCCCGTGAAGATCTGCTGCTCAGCGGGGATCGCTCAGCTGATCCCCGCTGAGCCGGCTGATGACAGGGCGGTCCCTGCACACTGTGCAGGGACCGCCCTGTCAGATCTCCGCTCTCCCCTATGGGGGATCGGATGAACACGGACCGTCGGTCCGTGTTCATCAGATCCGCTCTGCAGATGGATGGAAAAATAGGGTTTTCCTCCGTCTGCAGAATCGGACAGTAGCGGAGGCGGACGATATCGGGTGTCAGCGGATGTTCATCCGCTGACACCCGCTATCCCATAGGGGTACATGTATGTCCGTTTTTCATCCGAAAACGGATGGATGAAAAACGGACATACGGTCCGCACGTGTGAAAGGGGCCTTAGGATTAACTCACTTAAATCTGTCCAAACCAGAGTCTAGTAGACATCATGGGTATGATAAAGTTTGAAACACCAAATCATAAATTATTATATAATAAATAACTATAAATAATTATACCAAATAATAATAATATAATAATAATAAAAATTATTCAATAATGTAATCAAATCAAAAACACAGAAATTTGCTCAGTTGTCATTACTTCCAGTGTTTGATGATGGATTTCCCCACAAATCACTATCACTCAATTCTGCAAGTGATTCTAATTTAATATCACTGTTTTCTAGCTGGTCTTAAACTGCTTTTGATGTAATGGGACGGTTTTGGTTGCTATGGACAATCTCCAGTTTCCAGGCAGAAAGAACAGTTTTTATAATATAAAACTGCATGCAGGGCACTGGACAGACCACTAGGGACAAAAGGGATGTGAAATAATTTCATCCAGTAATGTAATCTGTAAGATTACAGTATACTGTATGTATAGTGTGTGTTTCACTTTTTGAATTTGGCGCCGTACTCAGTCCCCGTGCGTCGCAATGCTCGCAGGGAACGGAGCCCGGCTCTGTGATGAATCGAACGGAGTACGAGCCGATCACACTGCGGGGAGACATCGCAGGATCCAGGGGACAAGGTAAGTAAGCTCTTCCTGGATCCTGTAATGCAATCCCGATTGTGGCTCGGGGTTACCGCTTTTGGTTCTGAAAATCCACCCCGAGCCAGACTCAGGAATGCCGCCAGGGAAGTTAAATGAGAAGTGCTAGTTTGCACATAAACATTGGTACTATTTATTGGTGTTGGTTTTGCTTGTTTTCAGGCCGTGTCTGCCTCCTGTGGACACCTGCAGCTCTACAGTGGATTTAGCATTTCACCATTTATTAAATAATTTTATGAACATTGTTCTAAGTGTTATCTCAGGAATACAGGGTAAGCATATTGGATGGCTGATATTTGCATACATATACATAAAGTTCAGTTAAATGTAAATGTAAATGTATATATAAAAAAAAAGTTCTTATGTAATAATTATGGTATGTTTTTTGTATATTTTTGTCTATTAGAAGGCTGAGACCCCAAGCGGATAGTAAACCCTGAGGAAGCCCATTACTAGGGCGAAACATGTCAGGATTCAAGTTTATGCCGCTCTAAACAGTTTACGGACCACCTTTATGGGTTTTAACATTTAAGCCTATGTTCTTTTAACATGACTTTTTAGATAATCTTGTTAATACATTCTGAAGATTTTATCATAATATTTCTTTGGTAGACATGTGCACAACAAAAAAATTTGTTTATTTTCGTTTAGTTTTTTTCGTTTCCGAAAAAAATTTGTTTATTTCCGTTTTGTTTTTTTCGTTTCCGTTGATTCGTACCGATTCGTAAATTCGTAAGTCGTCGGTGTTTGTATTCGTAACGATTCGTACATTTGTAAGTCGTCGGTGTTCGTATTCGTAACGATTCGTACATTCGTAAGAGTTATTTTTTCGTTGATTTGTTTTTCTGTTAGTTTAATTTTCGTTCATTCGTTTATTCGAAAATTCGGACGCATTCGTAGTTATTCGTACATTCGTAACATTCGTAGATTCGTAATCGGAGCATAATTCATAATTTTATGTAATGTGTATGCGATTATTACATTTTAATAATTTACGAATCGAAAGAAAAAGTTACGAATCGAAAAAAAAGTTACGAATCGGAAAAAAAAAGTTACGAATGTACGAATTTTTTCGTTCAATCCATTCGAAGCACGTTAAGCAACGCCATTGTAAGAGACACGGAAAATTAAGATTCGAAAAAAAAAAAAAAGTTACGAATGTACGAATTTTTTCGTTCATTTTCGTTGTTCCTGTTTTCGTTTTTCGGATTTTCTTCATTCGTACATTCGTTGTTTCTAATTATTTTTTTTCAGATTTTCGTTGTTTTTCGGATTCGTTCGATTCGAATGATTCGTTAATCGGATTCGTACGATTCGAACGATTCGTTATTCGGATTCGTACGATTCGAACGATTCGTTATTCGGATTCGTTCGATTCGAACGATTCGTTCATTCGTACGAAAACGAACGAACGAAAATAACGAAAAAATAAAAAAAAAAAATAAACGAATTGCACATGTCTATTCTTTGGTTTGATTGTGTTTGCACCGCTATAGTCCCATCCAACCTCTTCTATCTATTTCAATGATTCTGGGATGAGGTGCTCCATGTTATGATAATCTATCCACATTAGCTCATACTCCATTAGTGTCAAATGTTTTTATGCCAAAGAAGTGGCACAGTGCCACCTACAGGTTGGCAGATAAACTGCATCCCTGGCAAATGGTAAAGAATCTCAAATTATATCTGACAACTGATTACTGCACCTCTAAACAGTGTAAAGCCCCATACACACGGTCAGACTTTTTCATGGATTCTGTCCGATCGGACAATGTTGTTGAAAAATCAGACCGTGTGTATGCACCATCGGACAGTGTACGTCGGATTGTCCGACGGACAAAGTCTTATCTCCTGCTGGAAAGATTTGCCGACAACACGGTCCGATCACACCAAATCCGATCGTGTGTACGGTTGTCCGACCGGACAAAGTGCTACGCATGCTCACATCACATTACAAGACCAAAGCTATTGGCTACTAGCCTCTACGTAGTCCCGTCGTAGGCAACAAACGTCACCACGTTCAGAATGATCGGATTTTCCGACAACTTTGTCCGACCGTGTGTACGCAAAACCAACATCAGACAAAGTATGACGGACAGGATCCGACGGACCTGGTCCGCGGATTGTCCGACCGTGTGTATGGGGCTTTAGAATCATAGGGGATACTCCGATAAGTGACATTGCTTACTTGCCATGATATAACATCAAACAATACGTCCAAAAAAGTCTAAAGATGTTCTTACAATATAAATAGGAGTATTTCAGCCTCATCCTGTTTAATCAACAGATCAGCAAACATGTTAAAGTGTAAATATTAGACAACTACCACAGCACAGAATGTTGCAACAATGTCAATATTAGGGCGCTGTGACATCACTGCAAAGCACACAATGACGCAACCAGCTAAGTATTAAATGGAAATTAACATGTTTTTGTTTTTGAACAGGTAAGTTATAATAACTGGGAGTGAATCTTTTCATATACTATTCACGGCTTCTCAGATCTACAAAGGGAAATAAAGAGAGTTTATGCAGCCAGTAGAAAATATATAAAGAATGGAACTGCGCTTACCCAATGTGTGAAAAAGCTGTTTCAATGTAAAGCGCTACTGCGTACTATAATGTGCTACCGTGCAATAAAAATGTATGTGTGACTCAACAAGTGCTACTGAATATGATTATAAAAAAAAAAAAATTGTTATAATAATTAAATTTTCTTTTATAATCATATTCAGTACCACTTGTTAAATCACACATACATTTTTATTGCAGGGTCCAGTTCTGTTTAGCATACAGTATATTTCACACTACAGTTACATTCCTACGCACTGTATATAGTGCAATACCTGAATTGTAATAGAGAAGTCTTATTTCAGTGCACACATTTCACAGCGATAACAACCAAAATAAAAATCACTTATATTCTCTGAAGATCCCTATTCAAATTATACAATACTTTATCTATCTACCCATAGGCAGATATTGTCTATGCTGAGAGTGGGCAGTCTATATATCAGTGATGGCGAACCTTGGCACCCCATTATGTATTACTTACCTTAGATCGAAGCCCTCGCAATGGTCCTCGTTCACCGCTCTGGCCGGCAACATCGCTCCTGGAGTTACTTCCGGGTATCGCGGGCTCCGGCGATGTGATTAGCCGGAGCCGCATTGCCGTCACTCCCGCGCATGCGCACGCGAGCTGCCGGCAATGCCACAGTCTTACTGAAGCAACGGCACGTACTGCCAATGCTTCAGTGTGCATGTGCCGATGACGTCAGCACATGCAGATACAGGGGGTATCTCCTAAACCATGCAGGTTTAGGAGATATCCAGGGTAGCAACAGGTAAGCCTTATTATAGGCTTACCTGTACCAAAAAGTGGTTGTAAAGGGTTTACAACCACTTTAAATTGTTTTTAAAGTCCATTTTTTTTTACATTTTTTTAAATTAAAATAATAAACATGTTATACTTACCTGCTCTATGCAATTGTATTGCAGAGAGCGGCCCTAAAACTCTGTGGTCACCCGACAGCACTGACCGCTTCCCCTCTTCTGTGTCTGCTCCATAGAAAACTGTTTGCTATGGGGCAGACGTGCAGCTATTTGAAAACAGCAGGAGCCAATGTTCCTGCCTCAGTCCCTGCTGTTCCTGCCTCAGTCCCTGCTGTTCCTGCCTCAGTCCCTGCTGTTTCTGCCTCAGTCCCTGCTGTTTCTGCCTCAGTCCCTGCTGTTCCTGCCTCAGTCCCTGCTGTTCCTGCCTCAGTCCCTGCTGTTTCTGCCTCAGTCCCTGCTGTTCCTGCCTCAGTCCCTGCTGTTCCTGCCTCAGTCCCTGCTGTTTCTGCCTCAGTCCCTGCTGTTCCTGCCTCAGTCCCTGCTGTTCCTGCCTCAGTCCCTGCTGTTTCTGCCTCAGTCCCTGCTGTTCCTGCCTCAGTCCCTGTTGTTTCTGCCTCAGTCCCTGCTGTTTCTGCCTCAGTCCCTGCTGTTCCTGCCTCAGTCCCTGCTGTTCCTGCCTCAGTCGCTGTGAGTAGGCGGAAAGAGGAGAGAAGAGATGCAGCCGTGCACATTGCTGGATTGATTGAAGGCTGCGCCTAGCAAGTTGTAGCAAGTAGCAAGTTGTAAAATGGCTTTTACATTAATAAAGGGAATGCATTAAAATAGAAGTAAACTTCCGTTTAGGAGATATTTACTGTACATACAGCTGGTGACATCACCAGCACATGCGCTCTGAAGGGACAACCACCCGGGCCGTTCCTTCAGAGTCCCGTGCCGTAAACAGCAGCTCCCGCGTGCATGTGTGGGAGTGACATCATTGCGGCTCCGGCCACTCATACAGCCAGTGTCCACAAACCCGGAAGGAAGACAGGAAAACAGGAAGGGCTTCGTTCTAAAGTAAGATTCACATAATGTGCTAGTATGTGATGCATACTAGCACGTTAGAACTTGCGGATTAAAAAAGAAATCGCTGGCAGTTTACTACCGTTTTGAAGTAAAAAAACGTTTTAGCTTTAGAACCACTTTATATCTGGAGCTGGGGAGATCATTCTGGATGCCTAATTTATATGTTATTAGGCATAACTAGACCTCTGATGCTGTGAGGTCTCTATGACTGGTAAATAGCAACACTAATGGAACACTGAAGCCCATGTATAGAAGCAACACATGGTATTTTATATGGACTTTATTTATTTGATACTGTTATGACACAGATCACTTTGTTTTGCATAAATATTATATGATTATTTTTGTGGAACATTTTGGACACAGATGGTTGATGTTTAGTGGGTTATATGATGATTTTTAGAATCTTATGTTAATTCACAGGGACATCGCAACACATTTTGCGCTTTTATATTTTGCAATACTTTGCATTCTAAATATCATTGAGTGCCACAGTCTACACTACTTAAGTTGTATAAATTTACACTAAGCACAGATTTTTACATCATTTTTTTAATATGGCCACTATTATGCCCTGTACAAGCGGTCGGAATTTCCGACAACAAATGTTCGATGTGAGCTTATTGTCGGAAATGTGTAGGCTCCATCGGACATTTTTTGTTGTGATTTCCGAGAAACAAAATTTGAGAGCTGGTTCTCAAATTTTCCAACAACAAAATCCTATGTCGTGTGTACACAAAACGCACAAAATTCCACGCATTCCACACAAGTCACTGCGTTCTTGATGTTTGGCATTTCTGACAACGTTTGTGGGACCGTGTGTATGTAAGACAAGTTTGAGCCAACATCCGTCGGAAATAAATCCAGGATTTTGTTGTCGGAATGTCCGATCGTCTGTACGCGGCATAACTCTCGCTGATAACAATGATGGGGCACCAATCCTCCAACTGATATCAACACTGGGGCACTATTCCTTCCACTGATACCAATGATGGAGCACTATTCTTCCCACTGACACCAATGATGGGGCACTATTCCTCTCACTGATACCAATGATGGGGCACAATTTCTCCTGCTGATACCAATTGTGGGGCACTATTCCTCCCACTGATACCAATGATGGAACTCTATTCCTTCCACTGATACCAATGATGGGGCACTATTCCTTCCACTGATACCAATGATGGGGCACCAATCCTCCAACTGATACTAACACTGGGGCACTATTCCGTCTACTGAAACCAATGACGAGGCACTATTCCTCCAACTGTACCAATGATGGGGCACTATTCCTTCCAAAGACGGGGCACTATTCCTCCCACTGATATCAATGATGGAGCACTATTCCTCCCACTGATACCAATGACGAGGCACTATTCCTCCAACTAACACCAATTATGGGGCACTATTCCTTCCAATGATGGGGCACTATTCCTCCCACTGACACCAATGATGGGGCACTATTCCTTCCATTGATACCAATGATGGTGCACTATTTCTCCCACTGACACCAATGATGGAACATCATTCCTCCCACTGACACCAATGATGGAGCACTATTCCTTCCACTGATACCAATGATGGGGCACTATTCCTCCCACTGACACCAATGATGGAGCACTATTACTTCCACTGATACCAATGATGGGGCACTATTCCTTCCACTGATACCAATGATGGGGCACAATCCTCTAACTGATACCAACACTGGGGCACTATTCCTTCCACTGATACCAATGATGGGACACTATTCCTTCCACTGATACCATTGATGGTGCACTATTCCTCCTACTGATACCAATGATGGGGCACCAATCCTTCAACTGATACCAACAGTGGGGCACTATTCCTTCCACTGATACCAACATTGGGGCACTATTTCTTCCACTGATACCAACAACAGGGCACTAATCCTCCCACAATGATGGGTCATTGTTTACTCCCACCGTTGCAGGACATGTTACACTCACTGGTCACATTCTAGTCCCCTAAAGCCTGAAGGACCAAAAACTTGCCCTTTGTTTAGTCTGGAGAGCCCTGCATAAAGCCGGCCATAGGCGGTCCGAATGACGACCGCTTCAGCAAGAACTAGCTGCTATTCGAACCATGCATGGGCAGGCTGAATGTACCCAAGTTGATTGAACAATCAATTTTTGGGCACAACCAGCCTGCCGGGTTTTATTAGCCTCTAGTTATAATCACTGTGTTGTCCCAGTGGGGGCGGCCTCTGAGACCTCCCACTGGGAGAACACAATGGCTTGGCACGAGGGATTCCCCTGTCAACACTGTCTGTCTGTTCCATGGTTGCAGGAAAGAAATTTGCTCTGTCTATGGCCGGCCTTATAGAATGGCTTATTGTAGTTTGCATATCGTTGTTACACTTTACAAGGTTTGATTACATATGGATATGGCTCTCAGTACACGTAGAGGGGCTTGGAAGATAATGGGACTTTGAAGTGCATTGTGCAGGATTTGCAGATTATTAAACGAGGTCATGGAAGCTCGTGACATTTTCATGACATTTAGCAGAGTTATCCCTTAAATCTTAAAATTGTAATGTTCTTTTTACATCCCACTGGAAAGACATACGGTAATTTAAATCACAAGTCTTTTCTTCTGCCTGCACCTCCAGCACCTAGTCTATCATTTACTTGTTTACTTGGCAGATATGTGGTGGCTCTCGTTCCAATGCAAATGTCAAATTCTGTGTACCTGCTTAGAGTCATATAATAAGGCCTTCGGGGCTGATCATTCCAGTTCTACCACATTACAGCAATGAAAGCCTTTGAACATAGAGCTCAGAAAATTGTTTTGCTCTTTCTTCCACTTACATTTTTTAATGACTAATATGTGTCACAAATAAGCTTTTCATCATTTTGGAATGTGTAGTGTATAACGTCTTGTGCTGCCAGGCACGATTGGGCTAACTGTAGATATTAGAATTTCATATTAAAGACCAACTCCAGGATATTACCAATCCCTTCTCTCTCCCCCTCTAACTAACAGCTTATATGAAAAAAAAAAGCCCATTATACTTACCTGAAGCCACGGCCACATGATGATCCTTCTATCTTCTTCTCTTTACTTCTCAGGGTCCTTCTTCGGGTGTCCACATCACTGCCTGCTTGATGTACAAACCTTCTATTCGTGGAGGCAACACTTCCGGTGACCAGGTCCTCTCTCCTAGGCTCCAGAGGCAGGATAACTTGAAGGGGCGGTGAAGGAACCGGTGCCCAATGTAGCGCTACCTCCATATGGGTCACTGGATATTGCTTGTCCCCTTGCGCTGCCCTGACCCTGGGAACTTCCTAGTCCTTCTGACACTCTAGGTTCTGACATGATGTATACCCCTTTAAATGAACCACAGACACAATGTAAAAAATTCAGCAGACTTCTGTATTGACCAAGAAAAACAGTGGGTGCAAAAGTCAGCCAAACCCTGAGACAACACTCAAGACTGATTGAGTTGTAAAAAACGGCAGTTAGGTATCTTTAGAATAGCAGAGCAAAAACAGACAGTAATGGATAATAAGTAGTATGCAAAAATAGTGGACACTGAATAATTAAATGGGCCCAGAGAGCTCAATGGTGGTGGTGGTGGTGGGGGGGGGGGGGGTGGGCGCTGCTATTACTAGAGAAAGTCTGGCCTGCAGGGAACTCTACTCCTATGAATGGGAAAAGGGTTAAGCAGTATTTGGGCCAACTCTCCCTGCAGATGATGTGATAAGGGCACTCCAAGTGTCAGGTCTGAACACAGTCTTTGCTGGCACATTGGAGCTCAAAAGTGTTGAAAGGAAAATCCTCAGGGAGAGAAGAGGAGTGAAGGTTCAAGCAGTCAGCAAGCAAATAGTGGGTATGGCAGGAGTGGAAAGTTTCTCTGTAATCCGGGTTATGATGTCTGAATGCAGTGTCTATGTGCTGTATATTGCTCAAAAGAAGGGGGTTTGGGCATAAACCCACTCACCAGATCCTGAAGGTAGTCAGCGATTCAGGGTCTGTACCCAAGCCAGTGCAAGGATGGATGCAGCATGTATGTGAACTCAGCAGTCCAGGTTGGTGCTTGCAGAGCGGTCCGCTGATCGTCGGCAGGAGTGACAGAGGATCCTCTTATGTCCCACATCGATGCAGACAATCTCAGGTTCCTGGTAGGCCCTGGTCCCAGCAGCCAGACAGCAGCTCTGATGCTTACTGATGGATCCCAGGGAGAAGAGAGAGGGCCCATCTCTTTAAATAACCTTTCTCACAATCATCTTCTTAATTAGAAGCTTGCTGGGAGATGTAGTCTAAGAGAGACTTAGGAGTCCAGTTATGGCTGAACACAGGACTACAAGTCCCAACGTCCTTTGCTTCTGTGCTCAGAGATGTGATGCAAGAAGTCTGAGTGCAGCACTAGGGGGGAAACTGGAACAATCTGCAGCAATGAAAGTAATGTCCACTGCATTCATTTTATGGTAACCTGCACCTGGCTACACCAAAAAGATACTGAGAAGGGAAAAAGTCTGGTCCCCAGGGCTGGAAATGAGCTTTTCTCAAAGTGGAAATTAGGACTTTGATTCATTAAACTGCTGCAGGATGGCTTAGGAAGAGGTGTTTGGAATCAAGACTGAACTGAGTAAGGTAACTGAAGCACAATTCACTATTTACATTTCATTTTTTCCTGGAGTTGGACGTTAATGTCTATAGAGGAAAGTGTAGAATAGAAAGGAACCTGCAATGGCAGCTTACCGGTAATGAGTTGGGAAAGCAACAGTGGTCAGTCATACAAATACAACAAAGCTACTTGATAGACCCTCAGAGACACAAGAGGGCATCTTAAGCCAACTGTACTCAACACCATCCAACCACTATCAGATCTCTGAGTCTAGGTTCAGAAATATTAACAGCAACCTTGGGGGACCATTTAGGTCTAGCCTATATGGAGGGCCAGAGAAGACTCACCAGAGATGCCTAACAAGAGAAAACACCATGCTTGGAACCTGTCCAATCAATATTTCCTTAACCACTTGCTTACTGAGCACTTAAACACCCTTCCTGCCCAGACCAATTTTCAGCTTTCGGTGCTCTCACAATTTGAATGACAATTACTCAGTCATGCAACACTTTACCCAAATTAATTTGTTGTCCTTTTTTTCCCCACAAATAGAGCTTTAATTTGGTGGTATTTGATCACCTCTGGGTTTTTTATTTTTTGCGCTATAAATGAAAAAAGACCGAAAATTTTGAAAAAAAAAAGCATTTTTCTTTGTTTCTGTGATAAAATTAGCAAATTATTCATTTTTCTTCATAAATTTTGGCCACAATTTATACTTCTACATGTCTTTGGTAAAAATAACCCAAATTTGTGGATATTATTTGGTCTTTGTGAAAGTTAGAGAGTCTACAAACTGTGGTGCGAATCATACAAAACTATACAAAATTGATCTCATCTGATGTACTGGTGGCCTATCTCATTTCTTGCGACCCGAACAAGCCAGGAAAGTACAAATACCCCCCAAATGACCCCTTTTTTGAAAGTAGACATTCCAAGGTATTTAGTAAGAGGCATGGTGAGCTTTTTGATGTTGTCATTTTTTCCCACAATTCTTTGCAAAATGAATTATTTTATTTTTTTTCCCACAAAATTGTCATTGTAATAGGTTATTTCTCTCACATGGCATGTGTATACCACAAATGACACCCCAAAATAAATTCTGCTACTCCTCCTGAGTATTACAATACCACATGTGTGGGACTTTTATACAGCCTGGCCACTTAGAGAGGCCCAACATGCAGGGAGCGCCATCACGTGTTCTAGGAGCATAAATTACACATCTAACTTGTTGACTACCTATTACACTTTTGAAGGCCCTGGAGCACCAGGACAATGACACGTGACACTGACGTGGCACTGATGACAGGTGGCACAGATGACACGTGACACTGATGTGGCACTGATGACAGATGGCACTAATACGGGGCACTGATGACACGTGACACTGATGACAGATGGCACTAATACGGGGCACTGATGACACATGACACTGATGAAAGATGGCACTAATATGTGGCACTGATGACAGATGGCACTTATACGTGGCACTGATATCATGTGGCACTAATACGTGGCACTGATGAGAGATGGCACTAATACGTGGCACTGATGACAGTTGGAACCGATACATGGCACTGATGACACGTGGCACTGATGACAGATGGCACTGATACGTGGCACTGATGACAGATGGCACTAATGACACGTCACACTGATATGGCACTGATGACAGATGGCACTATGTGGCACTGATGACACATGGCACTGACATGGCACTGATGACAGATGGCACTTATACATGGCACTGGGGACAGGTGGCACTGGGGACAAGTTGCACTGGGGACAGATGGCACTGGGGACAGGTGGCACTGGGGACAGATGGCACTGGGGACAGGTGGCACTGGGGACAGATGGCACTGGGGACAGGTGGCACTGACAGATTGCAGATTTTCTTTTTTTTTACTCACGGCCACTGCAGCCGTTCATCTCTCCCTCCTCACATGCTGTCTCTGTGTGAGGAGGGAGATTGGCGCTGAAAGATGATCTCATATGTTTCTCATTGGACACGCCAATCGCGCTGTAAACGGCCGCTGTGATTGGCCGTTTACAGCGATCTGTGACTGGCTGTGTCCGAGGGACAGCACAGAACTTCCCCGATGCGCGCTCTCAGGAGCGCGCATTAGGGAGGTGCACAGGAGGACGTCCAGGGACGGCCTCCCGGCAGGGAGAGTCCGCGCTGAAGCCGTCTTTCGGCTATAGCGCGGGCGCGAAGCGTTAAAGAGTCTGCTGCAGACCACAGATCATTTCCCAGTGAAAAACAACAGTTCAGAAGAATGTTATCTAATGTTTATGGGCTCCTTAAACTGATAATAAACCCTAAAACACAAATTGAATATATTTCAGCTTACCAACTCTTAAATGTGATCACTGCATTTGTTTTCTTTTTGCCACAGATTCTCAATTGGATTTAGGTCTGGACTTTGAATGGGCCTTTCTAACACATGAATATGCTCTGATGTAAACCATTCCATTGTAGCTCTGGCTGTATGTTTATGGTCGTTGTCCTGCTGGAGTCTTTTGCAGACTCTAACAGGTTTTCTTCTAAGATTGTCCTACATTTGGCTCCATCCATCATCCCATCAACTCTGACTGTCTTCCCTGTCCCTGCTGAAGAAAAGCATCCTGACAACATGATGCTGCCACCACCATGTTTCACGGTGGGGATGGTGTGTTCAGGGTGATGTGCAGTGTTAGTTTTCCGCCACACATAGTGTTTTGCTTTTCGGACAAAATTGTGGTCGCATTTGACCAGAGCACCTTCTTCCACATGTTTGCTGTGCCCCCACATGGCTTCTTGCAAACTGCAAACGGGACTTCTTATGGCTTCCTTTCAACAATGGCTTTCTTCTTGCCATTCATCCATAAAGGCCAGATTTGTGGAGTGCGTGACTAATAGTTGTCCTGCAGTTCCTCCAGATTTATCATGGGCCTCTTGGCTGCTTCACTGATAAATGCTCTTCTTGCCCGGCCTGTTTCAAGGGGTATGAATAGTTCTTCAAGGCACTGTAGATGGACTTGACTAGCAAATTAAAGACAAACTCCAGCAAACACAATCTGACTACTGTAAGCACTCCTTGTCTCAACCCTCTGCCACTGGACAGCTTGATATGTTAATAGAAGTTGAAAAATAACTTACTAGCTGGATCGCTAGATGAAGATAAAAGGAAAAAGCCTACAAAACAAAACTAATTAAACCACCACATCTAAATCTGCAATTTATTACATTTTTGGTTTAGGTTTAAGACTTTTGGGCAGTACAAAACATGACTAGGGTAGGTAAGTGCTCACCCGAGACTGCCCTACCTATGTAAGCCCCACTTACCCCCCCCCCCCCTCTACTTATCAGGAATGACAACGCAAAACATAAGTGGATTTAAAATGTCTGAACACAGCCTTTTATTAAACATACACTTTCTATATAAAAACATAAAAAAAAAAACATACATAACTTATCCAGCTATCAAGATTAGAGGTCCCTGACGGTGCCACATTGACATTTTTTTGTGTCTGAAGCACCAAATAGCTGAGCTGCGACTCCAGCCGCAAACACCGTCTTGGAGCCTAAACCAGCTGACCTCAGACACCCACCGGTCTTAACACTAATATGCATTGTACTGTACACACTCGAGGACTCCATACCTCAGATGGATCCCCACCGTTTTCCCAATAACCATAAATAGACCTCCGTCAAGGACCCCAATTGCCAAACAAATTAAGAGAAAAAAAAACATTACACCGGTAAAATTAATACTAAGGAGGGTGGGTGGAAGGGATGCTCTTCCGACGATTTCCTCTCAGCAAGTGTGCCAGGACCTCCCTGTCCGGACAACTGAACTCCCGGCCCCTCCCTGTCACACCCTCCTCTGAGCCAATAAGGTAAGTGCCAGGACTGACCATGCTAACATTATAATAGATTAACCCCTGCCAACCGGTTCCCCTTCTCACCCTGTCACATATGCCCTATACTGATTCCGTTCCTCCTCTGCTCCAGGCATGTCTTGACTAGGGTAGGTAAGAGCTCGCCTGAGACTGCCCTAACTATGTAAGCCACACTTACCCCCCCCCCCCCTCTACTTATCAGGAATGACAACGCAATGACAATTACGGTGGCCATGCGGCGGTAAGTGTCACCCCCCCCCAGGCTCCGCCTGAGACAGGGATTCTTCCCAGGACTGGCATGCCCTTAGCAGGGGGGCCTGGAGAGTCCAATTGTGGGCTCCATTATAATAGATTAACCCCTGCCCCGGTTCCCCTTCCCACCCTGTCATGTATGCCCTATACTGATTCCCTTTCTCCTCTGCTCCGGGCAAGATTGCAAATTAATTTAAAAACATCCCCCTCTGCTGCTCAAAAGTAGCACTGCACCAATATAAAACATGCTCCTCACCCCTCCTGAAATCCTTTGCTAACAAAAGACAGCTTGTTTTACATTAGATAGGCGAACAGGGGGGAATTTGAATGCCTCTTCTTCATTAAAGTTGCCTATCTGCCTGTCCCCCCCTGTACAGTGAGCTGCGCACATGCAGCTCACTGCAGAAATTAGGCAATGCTGTGGGAATGTGTGAATGGAGCCTTATGCATCTTGTGAGTTGCCGCTTGTGCTTTAATAAAGTATTTTCCTAAATACTGCACTTAGTTGTCGCCCTCTGCTGTTTCCTTTATATACAGTATTGCAGAGATTACTTCAGTCTCATTGAGGATATCTTTGGACCTATGGACTTTTTAGAAACAATCCGCACCCACACATCGATAATTGTCTGCGCTCATTGACAAAGCGAAACTGGAGCTGTGGGATCACGTGACCGGACCGTGGCAGATTTAAAATAGGTAAGTACACAGACCTTTTTTTCTACAGGATAGGTATGAGGAGGGGGCAGGGAACAATTTTAAGAATAGTTATAGTTGGGATTTTCTTCCACTTTATGTTCATTTTTTTTTTTTCACTTTAAGGTATAGATATAATAATCAAACACCATGAAAAGAATGGAATTACCCAAGGTGGTATTATACAGAATGCCTGCAAAAAGAATTACTACAGTAGAACCTGTAATCTGGTTTCTCCCAGGCCATCAGAATGATATCACAACATGAGAGATCTCATAGAAGAAACACCCGGGGGACATACCTAGTTTCTCAATATCGGCATCTAAAGAAGGAAATGTTATAGACAAACTGATATATATATATATACACATGGACCAACACAGATAAAAATGTTCCTCTAAGAACAAAAGGTCACATACAATGGAACATGTGAAATAGAAATCTGCAAATGTCATTGGTGTGGGATGTGTGAACTAGTAATAGGATAAAAACTTACATTTTATTTTTGTATATGAGCAAAAATATTTTTTATATAGTGTGCATATTTTTTAAGGTTTATAACAATGATTTTTCTTCTTGCTGTCTTAAATAAATATTAACGTTTCAAAAGTTGCAAGGCATTTTTTTTGTGTATTGGTGTAGTTAGTGTATTCAACTTAGTGCACGATTGCATCATACAGCATACATATTACAGTTGTGTGAAAAAGTTTTTGCCCCCTTCCTGATTTTTTATTTTTTTTGCATATTTCTCACTTAAATGATTCAGATCATTAAACTAATTTTAATATTACACAAAGCTAACCAGAGTAAAGCACGCTAACAGATCACAAACACACATCATGTCACAATCTAAAAAAGTTCAAGAACAGATTAGAAACAAAGTAATGTACATGTATCGGTCTAGGACAGTGATGGCGAACCTTGGCACCCAAGATGTTTTGGAACTAAATTTCCCATGATGCTCAACTACACTGCAGAGTGCATGGACATGGGAAATGTAGTTCCAAAACATCTGGGGTGCCAAGGTTCGCCATCACTGGTCTAGGAAGAGTTTCAAAGCTATTTCTAATGCCGTGTACACGCGAGCGGAATTTCCGGCAGAAAAAGCCAGATGGAAGCTTTTCAGCGTATATTCCGATCGTGTGTATGCCTCATCGGACTTTTTTTTTAGAAAATTCTGACGGACGTAGAAATAGAACATGTTCTAAATATTTCCGACAGAACCAATTTCTATCGGGAAAACCACTCGTCTGTATGCTGTTCCGACGGACCAAAAAACGACGCATGCTCTGAAGCAAGTACGAGACGGAAGCTATTGGCTACTGGCCATTGAACTTCCATTATCTAGTCGTACGTGTTGTACATCATTGCGTTCTTGACGATCGGACTTTGGTGTGATCGTGTGTATGCAAGACAGTTTCAGCGGAATTCCGTCGGAACTCCGTCGGAAAAACCTTCAAAGTTTATTCCGACGGGCAAACCGGTCGTGTGTGCGTTGCATTAGGCTTTGGAATTTCAGTGAACCACAGGGAGAGCCATTATCCACAAATGGAGATAACTTGGAACAGTGAGACTCTAAAAATAGCGCCTGTAAAGAGCCTCTCCTGTCTCTCCAGTGTGAAAGCCCGAGTGCTTTCACACTGGAGCGGTGCGCTTGCAGGACAGTAAAAAAAGTCCTGCAAACAGCATCTTTGCAGCGCTGTAGGAGCGGTGTATACATCGCTCCTAAAGCGCCGCTGCCCATTGAAATCAAAAAGCTTTGGGGAGTGGGCCGGGAGATAACAGCTGCAGAATGTGATGGAATAGGGTGGCTGCTCTCAACTCTTTCTTGATGTCGGCCTCCTTGGGGTTGTGACCCCTCACCTTCAGTTTTCTCCTCTGCTCTATCTGGCACCCAAGTTGCATCAGTGACCTCATCATCATTATCATCTCCATCTTCTCCATCATCATCATTTCCACTGGAGACAACTTGGCAATACGTTGCGGCTGGGGGAACATGAATGCCAATTTGTCTACCAGTGTTCTTCCCTCTCTCTAGGCTCATGTTCCTGTCATCCTCAACCTTAGACCCAACATCTGAATCCAGTAATGGCTGGGTATCATCAATGAGCAAGTGGCTGACGCTGCGGTCAAATAACTCAGCTGACCCCTCCATGGCTGATATTGGGGCTATGGCAGGAATAGATGTGGACAAGGAGGCAGGTTTATCCACTCTGGCAACTGCAGGGGACTGCACACTTGTCTCTGCTTGCGTGACAGAGGATGAGAAGGAGGAGGAAGGTTTAGTAAGCCAGTCCACCAGCTCCTCTGCATGCTGTGGCTGGATAGCACAAGCAAACTCACTAAACAGAGGAAATGATGCCCTGCCTGAGTACTGACTACCACGTCCACCTTTGGCTGTGGATACATTTTTGCTGGCCCCCTTACAGTGCCAAGGGAACGTCTGCCTATCCTTGTTGTCCTCCCAGACATTATTGGGAGGGAGAGGGGGGTGCTTATAAGCAAATGTAAAGAAGACGTCTGTACAAAGATGCACTTTAATCGATGTAAAGTGGTGTTTGGTGCACTTTACATAGTTACATAGTTACATGGTAGGTGAGGTTGAAAAAAAAAAAAGTCCATCAAGTCCAACCCATGTATGTGATTATATGTCAGCATTACATTGCATATCCCTGTATGTTGTGGTCGTTCAGGTGCTTATCTAATAGTTTCTTGAAACTATCAATGCTCCCCGCTGAGACCACCGCCTGTGGAAGGGAATTCCACATCCTTGCCGCTCTTACAGTAAAGAACCCTCTACGTAGTTTAAAGGTTAATCCTCTTTTCTTCTAATTTTAACCACTTTCAGACCGGACCAACTTGCAGCCAAAGGACCAGGCCCCTTTTTGCGATTCGGCACTGCGTCGCCTTAACTGACAATTGAGCGGTCGTGCGACGTGGCTCCCAAACAAAATTGACGTCCTTTTTTTCCCACAAATAGAGCTTTCTTTTGGTGGTATTTGATCGCCCCTGCGGTTTTTATTTTTTGCGCTAAAAACAAAAAAGAGCGACAATTTTGAAAAAAACGCATTCTTTTTAATTTTTTGCTATAATAAATATCCCCCAAAAATATATAAAAAAAACATTTTTGTTCCTCAGTTTAGGCCGATACGTATTCTTCTACATATTTTTGGTAAAAAAAATTGCAATAAGCGATTATTGATTGGTTTGCGCAGAAGTTATAGCGTTTACAAGTTAGGGGATAGTTTTATAGCATTTTTATTAATACATTTTTTTTTTTATTAGTTATGGCGGCGATCAGCGATTTTTATTGTGACTGCGACATTATGGCGGACACATCGGACATTTTTGACACATTTTTGAGACCATTGTCATTTATACAGCAATCAATGCTATTTAAATGCATTGATTCCTGTGTAAATGACACTGGCAGTGAAGGGGTTAACCACTAGGTGGCAGTGTAGGGGTTAAGTGTGCCTAGAGGTGTGTTTCTTAATCTGGGGGGGCGTGGCTGTCAACTAGTGAATGCTGATCTCTGCTCCAATCACAGGGAGCAGAGATCGGCGTCACTAGTTGCTAGGCAGAACGGGGAGATGCTGTTTATTTCCGCATCTCCCCGTTCAGCCTTCCCGTGAGACGATCGCGGGGATCCCCGCGGCGATCGAGTCCGCGGGACCCGCGACCGGCCTCACGGGGGTCCCGACCGGCGCGCGCGCGCGCCACTCGCAGTGCGCGCCCGATGGCAAGGCGGCATCTTAAAGGGGACGTGCCTGTACGCCCTTATGCCTGTCCGTGCCATTCTGTCGACGTATATCGTCGTGCGCCAGTCGGCAATCGGTTAATGAGTGGCCACGAGTCTTGTTAAACTTCCTTCTGCGAAAAAGTTTTCTCCCTATTGTGGGGTCACCAGTATGGTATTTGTATATTGAAATCATATCCCCTCTCAAGCGTCTCTTCTCCAGAGAGAATAAGTTCAGTGCTCGCAACCTTTCTTCATAACTAATATCCTCCAGACCGTTTATTAGTTTTGTTGCCCTTCTTTGTACTTGCTCCATTTCCAGTACATCCTTCCTGAGGACCGGTGTCCAGAACTGGACAACATACTCTAGGTGCGGCTGGACCAGAGTCTTGTAAAGCGGGAGAATTATTGTTTTATCTCTGGAGTTGATCCCCTTTTTAATGCATGCCAATATTCTGTTTGCTTTGCTAGCAGCAGCTTGGTATCGCATGCCATTGCTGCGTCTACCATCTACTAGGACCCCCATGTCCTTTTCCACCTTAGATTCCCCCAGAGGTTCTCCCCCCAGTGTATAGATTGCATTCATATTTTTGCCACCCAAATGCATTATTTTACATTTTTCTACATTGAACCTCATTTGCCATGTAGTTGCCCACCCCATTAATTTGTTCAGATCTTTTTGCAAGGTTTCCACATCCTGCGGAGAAGTTATTGCCCTGCTTAGCTTAGTATCGTCCGCAAATACAAAGATTGAACTGTTTACCCCATCCTCCAGGTCGTTTATGAACAAATTAAATAGGATTGGTCCCAGCACAGAACCCTGGGGGACCCCAATACCCACCTATGACCATTCAGAGTACTTCCCATTTATCACCACCCTCTGAACTCGGCATTGTTGCCAGTTTTCAATCCATGTACTCACCCTATGGTCCATGCCAACGGACCTTACTTTGTACAGTAAACGTTTATGGTGAACTGTGTCAAATGCTTTTGCAAAATCCAGATACACCACGTCCACGGGCCTTCCTTTATCTAGATGGCAACTCACCTCCTCATAGAAGGTTAATAGATTGGTTTGGCAAGAACGATTCTTCATGAATCCATGCTGATTACTGCTAATGATACCGTTCTCATTACTAAAATCTTGTATATAGTCCCTTATCATCCCCTCCAAGAGTTTACATACTATTGATGTTAGGCTAACTGGTCTGTAATTCCCAGGGATGCATTTTGGGCTCTTTTTAAATATTGGTGCAACATTGGCTTTTCTGACTTTAATTTGAGTACTCACACTACACAAACACACTCCACGAATACACTATAATGTACTGCAATATAATGCGCCAAACGTACAGTGACGCACAGAGAAGTAATTGCGTTAAACTTGCAGTAACGCACACAGAAGTAATTGGTGTTAAACTTACAGTAACGCACACAGAAGTAAATGGCGTTAAACTGGCAGTAACGCACACAGAACTATATGGCGTTCAACTCGCAGTACCTCACACAGAACTACATGGCGTTAAACTGGCAGTAACAAACCGACCCGTTTGTTCGGATGTTCGCCGAACGTGCAAACAACGAAAGTTCGTCCCGAACTTATGCTCAGGCTGAACCGTGCCGAACTGTTCGCCCATCCCCAATTGTGGCACAGCTGACGCATCACCATTTATTAAAATAAAAAATTACATTTACAGACCAACACCATAACAACATATACTAAAATACAACATTTATTCAACACAAAATAGATATTCAGGACGTGAACCTGATGAAATGACTGCTGTTACCCCTGTGACGACTTATTCCAGACAGAATTAGCAGGTATTATCTTGACCGATTTAAATCCGCCTTTACACGGGAGTAAATTCTGTCTAAATCTATATCTAGCCAGAAAAATAGCTGTAATAAAAAAAAATACCTGGGCAGAAAATTGTTTTTGCCAGGCTTTATAAGATCATATGGCGGTATAAGAAATGTTATTTTCCGCTCTACTCTACAGTTAAGCTTAAGGGTAGAATGTAATAACAAAACGTTTCTAGAATCTATTGTTCCGTCCCAGGCCACAGTCTAGCTTTACGCTGGGGGCTTTGGCTTTATTTAAATGACAGGGGAAAAAATCTCCAGTGTGCATTAGTTGCTTTTAACATGTTTTAAAGTCTAAAGACACCAGAGTAGCAATTTTTTATTTATTTTTTAGTATCCATTAGACCCCTTTCACACCTGGCCGCCTGTGCATTTGCGGTAAAGCGCCGCTCCTTTTAGCGGCTCTTTTGCTGTTTAACAGCTTCAGCCCCTAAAGATTTTACCCCCTTCCTGACCAGAGCACTTTCTGTGATTCGGCACTGCGTCGTTTTAACTGACAATTGCGTGGTCGTGTGACATTGCACCCAAACAAAATTGATGTCCTTTTTTTCCCACAAATAGAGCTTTCTTTTGGTGGTATTTCATCACCTCTGCGATTTTTATTTTTTGCGCTATAAACAAAAAGAGAGCGACAATTTTGAAAAAAACACAATATTTTTTACTTTTTGCTATAATAAATATCCCCCAAATTTTTTTTCCTCAGTTTAGGCCGATATGTATTCTTCTACATATTTTTGCTAAAATAAATCACAATAAGCGTATATTGATTGGTTTGCGCAAAAGTTATAGCGTCTACAAAATAGGGGATAATTTTATGGCATTTTTATTATATATATATTTTTTTTATTAGTAATGGCAGTGATCTGCGATTTTTATCGTGACTGCGACATTATGGCGGACACATCAGCCAGTTTTGACACTATTTTGGGACCATTGTCATTTATACAGCGCTCAGTGCTATAAAAATGCACTGATTACTGTGTAAATGACACTGGCAGGGAAGGGGTTAACCACTAGGGGCGATGAAGGGGTTAAATGTGTCCTAGGGAGTGATTATTACTGTGGGGGGGATGGGCTTCAACTCACATCACAGCGATCAGTGCTCCCGATGACAGGGATCGGTGATCTCTGTCATGTCATAAGGCAGAACGGGGAAATGCCTTGTTTACATAGGCACTTCCTCATTCTTTGGCTCCATGACCCGATCGCCGGGAGACCGGTGGACATCCGCCGAGGGCATGGTCACACTGTACGCGGCGGTGCGCACCTGCCAGATAGCCCCGTCAATTAAAGGGGATGTACAGGTATGCCTATTTGCCCACCGCTGCCATTCTGCCGATATATCGGCGTGCAGCGGTTGGCAAGTGGTTAAGCAGCGCTTTCCGGCCACTAGTGGGGTGCTTTTAACCCCAAAAAAGGGCTTAAAAACTCCCGTGTTGCGGCACTTCCGAAGCAATGCCCACTCATTGCAACGGGCAGGGGCGTTTTGGGAACGCTGTAAACAGTGCTCCCAAACCGCCCCAAAGATGCTGCTTGCAGGACTTTTTTTGAACATCCCGCGAGCGCACCGCCCCAGTGTGAAAGCACACATTGCAATGAATGGGAGCAAGTTTTCAGGCGCTTTACAGGCGCTATTTTTAGCGCTAAAAAGGCTGAAACTGCCTCAGTGTGAAAGAGGTTTGAGAGACATTTTCGGCAGGTGCGTGCGGAAAAAGTCTGGATCCTAAAATGTTACAGATTTAAGTGACTTGCTGTGCCGGTCCTCTTGAGAAATTATTTTTTTCAAGCTCCAGCAGAGATCTCTAGCAGCACCCAGTCTATTTCTGGCCGGCTAATTTACAGAGGTGTTCCTATCTTAAGCATTGCATTACATTCTGTCCACTGTTCTTAAGAATCATATAAATCTCCATAATTAAACTCTCCAGACTATGCAATCGGTATATCAAGTTTCAGCATCCCGTGTCTGCTTAGCTGAAAGGTGCTCATTAGCTAGCAGGCTTCCAGGGCACCCTTATGTTTTCAAGATGTTACCAAACACTTTATGATTTTATAAGAACTAAACTCTCTCAAACAACATTAACTATTTTTAATCCTTATGCCGATAGCGTTAATAAATAGATAGAAAGGTATATTATATTTACTTGTTTTTAATAAGAAAAATAATAATTATGTAGCGCTACCCCCGTAAGGGCTGTTCGATTTCGGCCCTTTTCCCCCAACACAGCACTCACCAGCAGGCAAAAAGGATTTTCACACTCTCTCCAGTGGCTCACTAATCTGTCTAGTTCAGTGGTCTCCAAACTTAAGCCCAAGGACCTTTTTCGGCCCTTTGCTTGCACTTTATTTGGCCGGTTGGGGTACATTTCCTTTCACTGATACAAGACGCTATTCCTCCCACTGACATCAACAACAGGGCACTAATCCTCAAACCAACACCAATGATGGGACACTATTTCTCAAACTGGCACCAATGATGGGCGCTATGCCTACCACTGATACCAATTATGGAGCACGATTCCTCCCACTGACACTAATGATGGGGTACTATTCTTCCCACTGATACCAATGATGGGGCACTATTCCTCCCACTGAAACCAATGATGGTTTAGGAGATGTGGTTCTTAAAGTAGAATTATAGGCAAAACTTTTTTTTCATTTTGGATGGATTAAGAGAGGGCTATAGCCCTTGTAGCCCTTTCCTTCATATCATTCACATACTCTCGGTGACACATCCAATTTCTCCATTGCACACCTGTACTCTTCCCCTTTGGTTCACCCCACTTTTTACACATGGTTTTTCTTCTTTCCCTCCCCCCCTCCTCCCTTTCTTTTCCCCCTGCCCCCTTTTTTTTTATTAGCTAGTCAGTCACTTTAAATGGCACATTAGTTTTCACTATAAGTATATAATTTTTTCACAGAAGCCCAATGGGCTCTTATCCACTAGCATCCACTACCATAGTTGTTGATGGGGGTTTCCTTCTCATTAGATGTCCTCTAACCAATGGTTTTTGCCGGTCTGTCGCCACAGCGCTATCACCTCAGCTCCCGGGGGGATGGTTCTCCCATAGTGCTTCCAATCGATTATAACATTCTCTTAATGGAACTTTAGGTTTATTTGTTCCCTCTCTTCCTGCCTGAGTTACTACTATTAATGGGCAATCTACATTTTATTATAGATACTTCCAGTATACAGCTGCTCCTGATGAGTGGAAATTATCCAACGAAAAGCGCTGAGCCTATACTGATGCTATGTCACAGCAATCATGCATGTACCATGGGTTTTTTATTTTGTGAATCAATTACTTATTACCAATCATATTTATTACATATTTGGGTATACTGCTATTTTATTACAAATCATGTGGAACAATGTTACATTATGCTATTATACTTATGTTTATATTATGTGATTTACCAATTATGTTTACTATAATTCTGCATGTTACTTTTTTTATATTATATTACCTTGCACTATGCCTGTCTGTACTAATAAATCTTGTATTTACCAAAATTGATTGATTCATTACACTTTTAAGGAATGTCTTGAGGACCCCCAGGTCACCAGAACTAGTGTCCCCATTGGAAGATTTCCCCTCAATTACTTTTCTGGGGGACAACCCAAAATTTGTGATTTTATTTTACTTTAACTTTTAATGAGAATGATAACCAGGACAAATAGAGAGGGTGGATCTCCTTAATGGTGGCACAGACAGCAATAAAAACTGACAGGTGCTATAATCTACCTCCACTCTATTAAAAACAAAATAAAAAGAAGTTTTGTGTTTAGTTATACTTTAAGGTTTATTGTAGAATGTTGAACTTGGATGGGCATGGCACCTGGCTACTCTTGACCCAAGCTAGAGATATTTGGGTGCTTCTGGCTGTCTTGTACTTGCACTAAAGCTCTCCCCCTGGATCCAGACTTGTGAGGTATTGCACTCCACTGTCCTCTCTGTAGCTTTGGGTGTGGTGACCGGCAGTGGCGTCGCTAGGGAGTGGCTTTTGGGGCTATAGCCCCCGAATCTGGGGCCCATAGCCCTGAGTCTATGCAGGGGTCCCCAAGGTGAGGGGATGCTCTCTGGGGACCCTGATGCAAGTGGGAGGCTCTCTGGGGACCCTGATGCAAGTGGGGGGCTCTCTGGAGACCCTGGTGCAAGTGGGGGTTCTCTGGGGACCCCAATGCAAGTGGGGGGCTTTCTGGGGACCCTGATGCAAGTGGAAGGCTCTCTGGGGACCCTGGTGCAAGTGGGGGGCTCTCTGGGGACCCCAATGCAAGTGGGAGGCTCTCTGGGGACCCTGGTGCAAGTGGGGGGCTCTCGGGGACCCCAATGCAAGTGGGGGGCTCTCTGGGGACCCTGATGCAAGTGGGGGGCTCTCTGGGGACCCTGATGTAAGTGGGGGGCTCTCTGGGGATATAAATACACACACACACACGTATATTACTGTATATACATGTGTATGCCCGCCCAAGCGCATAACTTTGTTTACTGCGCTGCTTTGGGCTCTAGCCCCAGATCTTTTGTAGACCTAGCAACGCCCCTGGTGACCGGTATGTACTCAGGCCCTTTCAGTAGCTCCTAGAATCCAGAAAGCTGCTGTTTGGGCCTCATTGCTGCATGGGCTGATTCTGTTTCTGCTTGATATCTTCAGCTAAGTCAAGCTGAGATTGGGCTGAATGAAGGATTGAGGCTTCCCACTCCTCCTTCTCTCTCTGTCATTCTTCTGCCCCAGGGCCAGAGCCCCCCAGCACAGGAGTCTCCTCCAGACAACTGGACCCAAGGCTCTGCTTCCCGACTGCCAGGTTTTATGTGTTGTTTCCCCACCATCTGGGCCCTGCCTCCCCAGGGATTGGTGGACACCCATAAATATTCAGGCTGCAGCCTCTGTTCCTTCACCCACTAGATCCTGGAACTACCAGAAAGTTCCAGAAGACAGGGGGCGGTAACAGCCTCCTACTGCACAGCCTCCTAACAAAATTAACCCCTGCTCCTCTGCCTACAGGGCAAATTATGACATACATCTCAGGAGACTTCATGGGCAATTCTTTTTCTTCCATCTGAGGAGGGGTTTACTCAGCTAAGCACACTCTTCAGTTTGCATGCCTGAGCAGATGGATTCCAGATGGATTCCATGACATATTCTGCCCTTACTCAAGATGGCTGGGGTTAGAAATGCTAGGGGGTGTTTTTTATTGTGATTTCTCTACAAAATAAAGCATGGAGACATAGATGGATGAATGAGTTTGTTTTGAATAATAAAAATGCATTAAATGGCATTTTCAGTTTATGGTGTGTGTGATGCTGTTCATTTCTCTTTAGGCCCCTTTCACACGGGGCGGATCCGTATTGATCCGCCCCGTGAAGATCCGCTGCTCAGCGGGAATCGCACAGCTGATCCCCGCTGAGCCGGCTGATGACAGGGTGGTCCCTGCACACTGTGCAGGGACCGCCCTGTCAGTTCTCCGCTCTCTTCTATGGGGGATCGGATGAACACGGACCGTCTGTCCGTGTTCATCCAATCCGCTCTGCAGACGGATGAAAAAATAGGGTTTTCCTCCATCTGCAGAATCGGACAATTGCGGAGGCGGACAATAGCGGGTGTCAGCGAATGCTCATCCGCTGACACCCGCTATCCCATAGACATGCATGTATGTCCGTTTTTCATCCAAAAACGGATGGATGAAAAACGGACATACGGTCCGCATGTGTGAAAGGGGCCTCAGCAGTTTCTCCTTCTAGTCTCACATCTTCAGCTGGACAATCAGCTACCAGGTGATGCTCCAGTAGGTCTTAGACTGGATGTATAACTGATTATAAATATGATTCTATGGCTATATGAAATTAATTACTTACCGGCCGCATCCCCAGGTGAAAATAAAGGAAAGAAAGCTTAAAAAATAAATCTAATGCAACCATCACATCACATCTGAACTCGTTGAGCGGGTTGAATTAAAAAAAACTTACCCGATTCCCCCATCCACACATTCAAGGTGGATGGGGGAATCCTCCCCGCTGTGTCATGGTATTCTTGCAGTGGGGAAGCTCCCCGGCTTTCAGAATACACAGATCAGTGTTTCAGCCTATTGCCTGCAGTGCTGATCAAGCAAGAATTTACCGACAAGGTGGTTGAAAAGAAGTCGATCGGTAGAACTGAATTTCAATCCATGCATAGCCAGCTTTAGAATTGGTAAGCTGCACTATAATAAATGTTTGCTTTTGGGTTTAATGCCACTTTAAACAATAAAAGTTAGCAACAAAATATTTTGTACCAATAAAAGAAAAGGAAGCATAATAAAGCCAAATAATAAAAACCAGCTACAAAATGAAAGACTTGCCTAGAATATTTTTCAGGCAGAAATGTGTGCAGAGAGTTTGAAATATTTAAACAATGACTACGCGGAAGATAAAGTACACGATTAGCCCCTGGTGGTAGGTAAATTGCAATAGCAATTTTTAAAAAGAATCTGTGATAAAAATCATACATATTTGAACATTGCCATTTTTTATTGTTTCATTTCAGATCTGGAAGACCCAACTCCCTTGTAGTATGAGATTCTTTCCAGATTACCTAAAACATAGGAAATATCGGAAAGGACACATTTTAATGAATTCATGTGACCAAAGCAAAACTGTACTGCCAAAAGCAACAAAATAGCCCAAATGTGACCCCCCCCCCCCCCCCCAAATATTGTCAAGCAAATGATTTCACTGAGCAGTGACCTGTGCTAGTAAAACTGTACATATCATTGCAACTACTAACAGTATCCGGATTGATTGTACCTTGCTTTTTTGAGGACAAATTGGGCTTTCATTTGGTGGTAAATGGTAATAAATATCTTCAGATTTTTTTTCTTTATTATCAAAGGAAAACTGACACAAAGAATAAAAAAGTAATAAAAATATATATTTGTTAAATGTAGCTGTATATTTCCTGCTATTACTATAACTTACAACCAAAGAACAACCCAAAATAAATTCTCCTGCCGATCACAGTGATACCACATATGTGTATGTTACCCTTAAAGAGGAAGTAAAAAACGTAACCTGCAAGTTAAAGGCATAATGAGCTAGTATGCATAGCATACTAGCTCATTATGAATAACTTACCTGAGAACGAAGCCCCCGAAGCGACCCTCGTCCACGACCTCCGCCGCTGCCATCAATCCCAGAGTGACTTCCGGGTCTCGCCACTCCAGCGCTGTAATTCGCTGGAGCGGCGATGACGTCACTCCCGAGCATGCGCACAAGAGCGGCATATCGCCGTGATCTCGGCATGCTCAGTGCGCCTGCACGCCGCTGTCTACAGCACATGCGCCGTAGACAGCGATGCCTTTTTTTTTTTCTAAATATCTCCTAAACCATGTAGGTTTAGGAGATATTTATTGGACCTACAGGTAAGCCTTAATCTAGGCTTACCTGTAGGTCAAAGTGGTTTGTAAGGGTTCACAACCACTTTAAGCCTCATACACACGATCGTACTTTGTACCAACTTTCCCGTGGATTTTTGTACAAAGGGCGTTGGCCCCAAGTTGGTATTGCATACACACGATCTGACTTTTTAGGCAACAAACATGAACGTAGTGACGTTTCAACGTACTGACGACACTTCAAAAGAGGACGTTCGAATACTCCAGCGCCACCTTTGGTCAACTTCTGTATTGTTGTCTGATCTTTTGCATTGGTTCTGAGCATGCGTGTTTGTACTTTGTACAAAAGTCTGATGGTTTTGTGTACACACGGTCGGACTTTGCTCCATTGGACTTTTGTTGGCAGAAAGTTGGTCCGTTCTCACTGCCAACAAAAGTCCGATGAAAACGGAAAAAGTTGGTCCGATGGAGCGTACACACGGATGTCGGATGTTGGTCCAAAACAGCTAATTTGCATGTTTGTTGTCAAAAAGTCTGATGGTGTGTACAGGCCTTTAGTAGGGCCCAAAAGCAATAGTGAACATTTTGCTTTTTTTTTTTATCCTACCTAAACCACTTGCCGACCGCATCACAAGGATGTACGGTGGCAAAGCGGATCTACCTAGTATGTGATCTGGCACTTCCGGGTAGGGGGCGCTGTGACAAATCACAGCAGAAGGCAATAAGCAGGTGCCGGCCAATCGATGTTAGCCGACACACGCCGATCGCTGGGAAAACACACAGAACAGAGCTCTGCCTATGTAAACAAGGCTGAGCTTCATTCTGACAGGGGGAAGGGATGAACTTTCTTTCCCTGCAAACCAGGTAATAAAATCCATCCCTTAGTGAAAGCACCACACATAGTGTACACGGAAACTGGCTAGGCACACATTTAACCCTTTGATTGCCCTAGATGTTTAACCACCTTGCGCCCAATATACGTCATATGATGTCCTCTACTTCCCGGGGGTATATCTGAATGATGCCTGTAGCTACATACATCATTCAGATATTGACGTTTTCAGCTGGCGATTCCCTGCACCATAAGAATGATCATAGCGGCTGTTCCACCGCTTGATCGTTCTTATGGGCAGCGGGAGGGAACGTCCCCCCCTCCCGCCACCCTCCGGTGCTTCTACCGACTCACCGATTCCATCGGGCGCGATGTTATGACGTCTGAAGATTTTTTTGACGGAATTCCGTTCAAGCTGTCTTGCATACACATGGTCACACCAAATTCCGACCATCTAGAACGCGGTGACGTACAACACGTAGGACGGGATTAGAAAACGGAAGTTCAATAGCCAGTAGCCAATAGCTTCCGTCTCGTACTTGCTTCAGAGCATGCGTAGTTTTTGGTGCGTCGGAACAGCATACAGACGAGCGGTTTTTCCGATAGTAATCTGTTCTGTCGGAAAAATATAGAACATGTTCTCTATCTTAGTCCATCTGAATTTTCGACAGAAAAAGTCCAATGGGGCATACACACAGTCGGAATATACGATGAAAAGCTCCCATCGGACTCTTTCTGTCGGAAATTCCGCTCGTGTGTAAGCGGCATCAGAGTTAAATGGTTTGTTTCAACCCTTTAACCCCCACTTTTGCTGGAAAGAGTGTTCTATTAAAGTGTTACTAAACCCAGGACCCTGCATTCATTATATCTGGTCTCCCACAGTACGCAAAACATAAAAAATGCAACAGTTTTTGTAAATATAATCTGCTAAATAGCTTTTCTCATCAGCAGTTAGAGCAGCCTTGTGATTTCTATCAGTGTCCAGCAGAGCACTGGTTAAAGATTGTAGGAGGAGTTTTCATTCTTTTGTGATTGTCCTATCAGGATGCAGGACCCCTGACCCTCTGTCTGGACAGGGCTGATTGGCCCTGTGCTGATCACATACACTCTCCCAAGAAAAAAAAAAGCTCTCTAGCAATACACACCAAACTGAGCATGTGCGGCTTGCCCCCAGGGCTCTGTTCTATGAGGAGATGGTTTAGGGACTGTGGAAGAAGGGGAGGATCAGAGCAGAGAATACAGGATTAAACAGCCTTTTTACACAATGCGTAGGATTAACCCCTTAGGTTCCACAGTGAGTATAACAAACATGCTTTACTGAATATACAGACTGATTTTACTGTTGTGGTATTAGTAAGACTTTAACTACTTGCTTACTGGGCACTTAAACCCCCTTCCTGCCCAGACCAATTTTCAGCGCTGTCACTCTTTGAATGACAATTGCGCGGTCATGCTACAGTTTACCAAAATTACATTTTTATCATTTTTACACACAGATAGAGCTTTATTTTGGTGGTGTTTAATTGCTGCTGGGTTTTAAATTTTTTGCTAAATAAAACAAAAAGGGACCGAAATTAAAAAAAAAAGAAAAAAAAACGGTTTCATAGTTTGTTATAAAATTTTGAAAACAGGTCATTTTTCTCCTTCACTGATGTGCGCTGATGAGGCTGTGCTGATGGGCACTGATAGGCGGCACTGATAGGCACTGATAAGGAGGTACTAATGGGCACTGATAGGTGGCACTCATAAGCACAGATGAGGTGACACTGATAGGTGACACTGATGGTTGGCACTGAAGGGCACTGATAGGTGGCACTGATGGGCACTGGTAGGGGACACTAATAGGCAGCACTGATCTGTGGCACTGATTATTATACACTGATGGGCATTGATTGGCAGCACTGGTGGGCATTGATGGGTGGCACTGTGGGCACAGGTAGGTGGCAATGTGGGCACTGGTAGGTGGCACTGGTGGGTACTGATAGGTGGCACTGGTAGGTGGCACAGTGGGCACTGGCAGGTGACACTGGTGGGCACAGCCGCGGTTTTCTGAGTTAGGGACCGGTGTCCCTCTGACAGAAGCCAGTGATCGACTTTTTTTCCCCTCACGCTGACAAAATCGTAAGGGAAAAGGGTAAGGGCCCGGGTTCGACCCCCTTACTCGGATCTGTGATCAGCCGAGTCTCATAGACTCGAAGATCGCAGAGCGTGCCACACGCAACTCGCAGGGTCGTGCAGACTGCGCTTGCTCGGGAGGACGTCCATGGACGCCCTCCCAGCAATTAAGGCCCGCGCTGCAGCCGTCTTTCGGGTATAGTGCGGGCGGCAATTAATTAAAGGGAGTTGGAAAATAACAGTCTTACTTGTCAATGAATATAAAATAAAAAAAGAACACTAATGCAGCCACCACATGTAAGAATTGGAAAACTGCAGTCTATTAACATTTTTGTTTTTGGGTTTAACACCACTTTCATTTAGCTACCTGTATGTATCAACTGCTTATATCCTACCCATCACCTGCTCAGTTTAAATGTTTTCATTGTGACAAAAAGCTGGTCAGAAGACCAAAAATTTAATCAGCATTAATATTAATGTAAGATAACTACTGAATTTACTGACTGCATTCAACGGTGTACGGAGCAGTTATCCTGCTGATTTGTAAAGGATGATTACCTGATGTGTTTTTCTTTGCCGTGGCATAGCAACACGAATAGCAGAAGTAGCAACCGCTAGAGGAACAATGGCTCTGAGCGGCTCATCCCTGACCTTGAATCAAGTATTGTACCAAGAGAGCCATTATTATGACATCTTTATTAACTGGAAGAGGTTTTGGTGCTCATACATTTGTTAAATAGTCGTATTTATGTGTATGGTAAGGGTTATTGAAAATCAAAAGATATTGCTAAGATTACGTTTTCATCTTGTATTGGGGCACAGATGTTTAGCTAAGGCTATGTTTATTGCGACATCAAAGCTAAGTTATAAATATATTTTGCTGCTACCTCAAACCATGTTGAAAAATGAATGACTTAAAGTGATTGTAATGTCTCGTTTTATTTATTTTTTGTTAAAAATAACAAACATGTTATTCTTACCTGCTCTGTGTAGTGATTTTGCACAGAGTAGCCCAGATCCTCCTCTTCTTGGGTCCTTCTTCGGCACTCCTGGCCTCTCCCTTCTGTTGAGTGCCCCCAAAACAAGTAGCTTGCTATAGGGGCACCCGAGGCCGAGCCGCAGCTCCCTGTGTCCATTCAGACACAGACCCGCAGCCTGGCCCCTCCCCCTCTCTTTCCTCATTAGCTCGCTGACTTTGATTAACAGCAGCAAGAGCCAATGGCACGTCCCTGCCATCTCAGCCAATGAGGAGGGAGAGTCCCAGACAGCCAAGTATTTTGTGCAACATCACTGGATCTAGATGAGGATTAGGTAAGTATTAGTGGGCTGCTGCACACAGAAGGCTTTTTATCTTAATGCATAGAATGCATTAAGATTAAAAAAACTTCTGCCTTTACAACCACTTTAAAGGAGAAGTACTGCACTCGTTCTGCACTCCTGGACTGTCACAGAGCTGGTCCAATGAAGCCTGGATCCGCCCACATGCCTGGACCGGCACCCGGCTCAGCCTCGCACCGAGCCACTGAGAGCCTGAGCTGGTCGCTCCTGCCCCCTCCACAGCCCAGCACTCCAGTGAGCGAGGGGGTGGCAGAGCAGAGAGCTGCTGACTGACATTTACCAGCTCTTTGTTCAGGAAGCCATGAGAACCGAGTGATTAGCAGTGTTTGATTGCTCGGTTCTCAGTGTTAGAGCAGGCAGGGGGCAGATGCAGCCTCAGAGACAGGAGCAACGCCGCCTGCTGTCTGTAATGTTGAGCTATATACCCTTATCTGCAATGCTGAGCTATATACCCTGATCTGTAATGCTGAGCTATATACCCTGATCTGTAATGCTGAGCTATATACCCTGACCTGTGAGGCTGAGCTGTATCCTCTGTCCTGTAATGCTGGGACTGTATACTCCTGTCTTGTGATGCTGAGCTGTATACTCCTGACACTATGGGTGAAAGCAAGTGGAATACAGGGGACGAGTGGGTGGATTCTATAAGGGGTGGGGCTTATGAGAAGTGGAAGTGGTAAAAAAGGAAGGGCGGCTCCCCCATCCTAAAATTTCACCAGCTGCCACTGATGTTTTTAAAAATGGATTTTCTTCAATAAAGATACTGGATTTCTCATTATACAGTGTGCGGTCATCTACCTCATCTTGTCTACATTTCACAGCTGCAAACCAGACCAGCCCCTGTTCATGAGGACGAGGGACTAGCGTGTGGTAGACCTACCTGGAGTGGTGTCTGCAAATTTTTGTTTGGATTAACAAGTAGTACCCTACATTCATTCACCAGAGGGCAGACCTTTGGTGACCCCCTTATTCAAAAGATGCTTTCAAATCCAAATAAGTTCCCCCCTGCACACCTCACATCTCTTTTAAAGGACAGGATGCAATGATGATACTTGTCAGCTTTAAGATGAGGACAAGGTGCCTTGCAAGAGGGGGAGGCTTTGCTGATTCATGAAGGGGGGTGGGACCCACTGCCATGACAATGTTACCCTGCCACTAATCCTGTTGCAGATGACAGATTCCTGGGGCAGCTGAAATGTAAATAAATTGGAGAGGATTCAGAGTGATGTCATTGACCAAATATGGTCATAACTGTATTTGGCAAATTACACCACCCAGGATCCCCAACAGGTTGTTTGTACACAGGAGCCAGCAGGGCTTACTGTTTGTCAACAAACAGAGGCTGGTAAGGATTTGTCACTTAGCAGCAGTAGTGCTACCACTGCTAAATGACAGATCCCCGGCAGCTGTTTGCAAACATATAATGTCAGTTTTAGAGTCCATCCAACTGTATCCACAACTTCTCATGCAGGTTTAAGGTACCCTAAAAGCAAGCAATGTAACGGATTTGTATATTTTTATTGTTTCACTATAAGCTACACAAAAAGACCCTCTCCCCGTTAAAGGGTATTTTTTTTTTTCACATTGGTATTTGTCCCCCATGGCATTGTCCAGCTGTCCATGCCATTTTTTATTAACAAAAGCTTGTAAATTGGCCTTGAAAATGGCCAGGAAAAATAATTGTCTCCCATAGATTTTAATGGGGTTTAGTGCTCTGTTTGAGTTTAGAGGATTGTTTCTGGGTTTGCCAAACCTCCTGCAAAATGAGCTATGCCCGGTTAGCTCATCCTTAGCTCTCAGCTGCTTTTGAAGTGGCAACCCGTCTTACGATGTCCAGTACAAACATCTGCTAAACTTTATTGGCTTCAACGAAATGTGCCACCATGCAGAGGTTACCTAGTGTAATTGATAAGTTCACCTTTCATAACATGTTACATGCTACACCCATATTCAGGGTGTGACATGCAACATATTGAGAATGGACTGGCCCCCGCACCATCCTGATTCCCCAATCTGACAGCTAGCAGGGATACCCCCTGTCTCCCTACATCATTCATTCAAAGTGTTATGTGAATGGAAAACTGCAGCCTTTTGTGGCTGTCAGCTTGTAGTTCTCAATGAACTACCATGGCCCTGTGGAGTGCCGTGGTAGTTAATTCCCTCTTCCTGTCAGGTTGTATCTGCTTGCTCATTTATGGGCACACAGATACACTGGCAGATCTGCTGGAGACCTGCATGGCACCAGCGATTTGCTGATCACTGGTGCAATGCTTTAAAGGCTCCAATTAAGAAAAAAAATTTAAATGCACATTTTTTTACTTGCAAAAAAATGTGCATTTATTATTTTTTTCTAAAAGGTGAACTTATTCTTTAACCCCCCTGGCGGTATTCCCGAGTCTGGCTCGGGGTGGAATTTCAGTACCATTAGCAGTAACCCCGAGCCACACTCGGGATCGCATCGCAGGATACAGGGAAAGTACAGAGAAAGTTACTTACCTTGTCCCCTGGATCCTGTGATGTCTCCCCGCTGTGTGTGCGACCTGTCTCCTCGCTCCATTCAAACAGTGCCAAGTGCCGCCGAGCTCCGTTCCCTGCGACGTTGCAACGCACGGGAGCGGAGAACGGTGCCAAATTCTAAAAAGTAAAAACACACAATACATATACAGTACTGTAATCTTACAGATTACAGTACTGTATAAAAAAATTACACATCCCCTTTGTCCCTAGTGGTCTGTCCAGTGCCCGGCATGCACTTTTATATTATAAATACATTTTTTTCTGCCTGAAATTTGGAGATTGTCCATAGTAACCATAAAGTATCCCTTTAAGTGAAAAGTGGTTTTTATAATAAATTAGAATCACTTCCAGAATTGAGCGATAGCGATTTGTGGGGAAATTCCTCATCAAACACTAAATCTAATGACAGCGACAATTCTGCAACTGAGCAAATTTCTGTGTTTTTGATTTGATTAAATTATTGAATAATTTTATTATTATTATATTATTATTTGTTATAATTACTTATAGTTATTTATTATATTATAATTTATGATTTTGTGTTTCAAACTTTATCATACCCGGGATGTCTACTAGACTCTGGTTTGGACAGATTTAAGTGAGTTATTCCTAAGAATTTCAGGCCTACAATATAAAACACCAAATTTCCATGCAAAATAATTGTACCGCTTTCAGCACCAAAAATCTGAAATAATCATCTCGCCAGGGAGGTTAAATAAATTTATAAAAATACTGACAACTTCCTATATGTATGAAAGCAGTTGGATTTTTTTTCTATCACAAGGCAAGGTGGGAATGATCTCAGTTATGCCCCGTACACACGGTCGGAAATTCCGACCACAAAATCCGACACTGGTGTTGCATACACACGGTCAGACAAAGTTGTCGGAAAATCCGATCATTCTGAACGTGGTGACGTTCGTTGCGTACGACGGAACTACGTAGAGGCTAGTAGCCAATAGCTTTGGTCTTGTAATGTGATCTGAGCATGCGTGGCACTTTGTCCGTCGGAATTCGCTACACACGATCGGAAAAAGTCTGATCGGACTTTGTTGTCGGAAAATATGAGAGCAGGATCTCCTGAAAAAGTCCGATGGAGCCCACACTCGGTCGGATTTTCCAACAACATGGTCCGATAAGACATTTTCCATCGGAAATTTCGACCGTGTGTACGGGGCATAAGTGTCCTTAATAATGGTATTAGATACATTCTTTCTCATGGTGGAGCTTATGCCATGGTTGAAGGCAGCATTTTCTATTACTAACTCAAAAAAATGCTACCAACTAAGATTCATGGACTGGCAAAAGCTGAAGATCTCCATTCTAGACTGACCAGTACTGAAAGTAGATCAGATACTAACTTATGTAAGTAAGGTAATGAAAAAGTACATTTGTAAACAGTAATGATAACTTATTCTGTTTGGTTATGCTATTGTAAATGTTCAAACTGTTGTGTTTTGTCACAATGCTCTTTCTAGCTCTGCCTACGGTTGAAAAATAACTTTTTTTCATAGAAGAAATATTCCGGTGGGACTGACAGATGAAAACCGGAGCAAACAAAAAGAAAACCTAAACCCGCAACAACCAAGAGAAAGCATATTCTGCTTCCCACAGTGCATATTTCATGAAGAGACAAAATAAGTCATGGAAAAGATTATCATAGTTTTTGTTAGACCATCCTTGCTCATAACACATTTTCAGAAATGGAAAGAAAAGATGTACAGTTATGATCTATTGAGAAAGTATAGTCTTTTTTTTATTTTCTCGTGTTCTTTATTATTTATTGTTATTTATTATTCTCAGGGCTAAAATTGTATACAGTGTATATTTTTTATTTATTTTAAAATAATAATCAGAAAAATTGCACAAAAAGATTATGTAGCATTCTTTTCAGCCAGCGGTTGGAAACTCTCAATTCCCTTCACATGTTCTTCATAATCTTCCTACCATCCCAGGAGAGCTTCACCGGATAGGGTCTTGGACTTCAACATCCAGGATTCCCTGCAAGCAGAGGAGGAGAAAGCAGAACTTTTCCCAGTCAAATTATGAGAGAACAGAGCAGTCTATGTCAGGGAGCCAATGAGTACAGACCTGCTGTCTGTGGGGGCTGTGCCCATCCACCAAGTGGCCATTGCCATGGGTGCCTAAGGTCAGGAACAGCAAGGGGGAAGTCTGAACGCTAGGACTGAGCCTTGTGAGAGACCTGATCTTGAAGATTGAGACTTCTGGGACAACTGACCTCCAAGCGTATGGAACCAGACCTGTTGCACGCCAGAAGTGGTGAGCAGAACTATAGAGCTTAAGCCCTTACTGCCAACAGTTAATACAATAGAGTCTGCTCCTTACTTAGCAGCACATCAGCCATCCATTGTAAACTCTTAGAGGGACAGTTTCAAATGCTCCACCTTACAGAAGGGCCCAAATGATAGCCAGCTAATACTCACTATTAGATGCCATGTTCCCCTTAGTCACCTCCAGGGGTTCCCCTTTATCAGGAACGCGTATACACACTAGAGAGTGCAATCAAGGATTTTTTGGGGGGGATTAGCTAATGCTGATACGTTTAACCCTGTTTGCATTGGTTAAAGTTTGGGTTAGCATTGCTGCAGTGTAGGTAATTGCCATAATTTAAGGCACTGTTCACCCGATTTAGTTCAGCACCTTAACATGTTCAGTTGCCTGCCTACTGGTTTATGCTTTGTGTTTGACATGCTTGCAATGCTAATGCAGTGGGGGGTGGGGGGGTGGCGGGTGTATGGGATATACACTCACCGGCCACTTTGTTAGGTACACCTTGCTAGTACTGGGTTGGACCCCCTTTTGCCTTCTGAACTGCCTTAATTCTTCGTGGCATAGATTCAACAAGGTGTTGGAAATATTCCTCAGAGATTTTGGTCTATATTGACATGATAGCATCACGCAGATGAGGTAGATTTGTCAGGTGCAGATCCATGATGCGAATCCCCATTCCCCCACATCACAAAAGGTGCTCTATTGGATTGAGATCTGGTGAGTGTGGAGGCCATTGGAGTACAGTGAATGCATTGTCATATTCAAGAAACCAGTTTGAGATGATTTGAGCTTTGTGGCATTATCCCGCTGGAAGGAGCCATCAGAAGATGGGCACACTGTAGTCATAAAGGGATGGACATGGTCAGCAACAATACTCAGGTAGGCCGTGGCGTTTAAACCATGTTCAATTGGTACTAAGGGGCCCAAGTTGTGCCAAGAAAATACCCCCCACACTATTATACCACCACCACCAGCCTGAACCATTGATACAAGGGCAGGATGGATTTATGCTTTCATGTTGTTTATGTCAAATTCTAACATAAACCTGAATGTCGCAGCTGAAATCGAGACTCATCAGACCAGAAAAAGGTTTTCTAATATTCTATTGTCCAATTTTGGTGAGCCTGTGTGAATTGTAGCCTCAGTTTACTGTTCTTAGCTGACAGGAGCGGCACCCAGAGTGGTCTTCTGCTGCTGTAGCTAATCTGCTTCAAGGTTTGATGTTTTGTGCATTCAGAGATGGTATTCTGCATACCTTGGTTGTAATGAGTGGTTATTTGAGTTATTGTTGCTTTTCTATCATCTCAAACCAGTCTGCCCATTCTCCTCTGACCTCTGACATCAACAAGGCATTTTCATCCACACAACTGCGGCTCACTGAATTTTTTCTTTTTCGGACCATTCTTTGTAAACACTATAGATGTGGTTGTGTGCAAAAATCCCGGTAGATCAGCAGTTTTTGAAATTCTCAGACCAGCTCATCTGGCACCAACAACCGTGCCATGCTCAAAGTCACTTAAGTCCCCCTTCATCCCCATTCTGATGCTCGGTTTGAACTTCAGCAAGTTGTCCTTACCATTTCTAGATGTGTAAATACATTGAGTTGCTGCCATGTGATTGGCTGATTAGCAATTTGTGTTACCAAGCAATTGAACAGGTGTACTTAAAGTGGTGTTTCACCCTAAAAAACAAAAAAATAATAAAAAAAAAATAATTGGAAAAAACATTTTTTTTACATACCTCTAAATGCCTGTTGCTAGGGGGTCCCTCGTAGTCTGCCTTCTGCCTAGCCTAGGCTGGTGGCATCCCTTCCCCTCGGCGCAGGAAGGGCTCCCCAGTCACCTGGGACCTGTCACGTGTCCCAGATGACTGTGCGGCCAATCACGGCGTGCGCTCCCGTATGCGCAGTGGGTACCCGGCTGTGAAGCCACAGCCAGGTGCCCACAGTTGCAATGGGTCGGATCAGGGGGCTAGCGGAGCTTCGACCCTCCACATCGCTGGACCCTGGGACAGGTAAGTGTCCGATTATTAAAAGTCAGCAGCTGCAGTATTTGTAGCTGCTGACTTTTAATTTTTTTTTTTTTAAAGGGATACACCTCTTTAATAAAGTGGCCGTGAGTTTAACAAAGGTTAATTGTGAGACTGTGATCTTTGTGCATTCGTTTTTTTTTTTCTCTGGGGTGATGTGTAACATTGTAATATGTATAGTTTGTAGCTCCTGAAGCAGCAACAGAAGGCATTCTCCAAGCAAAGTGAGGGTTGCTGAGATGGGTTGACACAGACTAATGGTTTTAATGCATGGTACACTCTACAGTATTACGTTACAAGCAAGGCGGGGAGGTATAGGGAGGGTGGGGTGGGAGGGAGGGGAGGGGGGAAGGTTGGGTGAACTATGTTAGTTCGTTGTCCACTAATTTTTGGTGGCTGGTTGCCCGCGTTGGGCAGTGTTTTTGTGTGTAGTGTATAGAGTATTGTTTTTTATTGTGCGTGTATGTATGTAATGTACTGTCCTTTAAAATTTAATAAAAAGATTTTTCAAAAAAAAAAAAGTGGCCGTGAGTTTAAAACATCACTTCAAAAATCTACAAATGTGAAAAAATGGACATAAACAGTTTATTTTTTAAAGGTCACAGCACTGGCTTTAAATGTTATGGTAATTATAAAGGACACAGCACTGTGCTTTGAAAGTTTAGCTTCTATAAATTTGGGATAAAAGATGCAACTCCCAACCTCTATTTTACTTGTATGCATCTAGCACAATTTAGAATGCAGTGCTTATATTACCACCACACTGAAATACTCATTTCATGCACAGTGACAGGTCTTTTATTTAAGTGGTCATAGACGGCTTCTTCCGCTAATAGTCTAGAGATCCATTAGCTGGTTTGGCCGTGGCAAAAAGCAGACTCATTTGCAAGCTGCAATTGCTTTTAATGTGCCAGCATGTCACCCTCTAAGGATGTGCAGGGCCACTACTACAGGCTGAACACTTCATATATCTGTTTCCTGGAATAGATAAGCAAAAATAGCCAAATGGTATGCTAAGAACTGTGTAACTATGATTTTTTTCAGTGTACAATATTCAAGCTACGGCATATGAGAAAACGGTTGCTCTAAGAATGTCAGTTGGACCTGCTTTAACTTTAAGGCAAAATCTGTATTCATGCATAAAGAACATGAACCCACTGGAACCAGTTCTCAGTTTAGTGAAGTCAGATTATAGTTTTTTTTTTTTTCCATGCGCAACAATATCTGTCAAAACTGTAATTACATTGGCACGCCGCCCTATCATAGATACATTCCTTTGTTAGCTCTAAAGGTAACACCGAATCTGGCAACAGAATGAATAACCATCGAGGCCTGACCAAGCTTTCTGACATTTATACAGAATATTTCATCAGAATTATACGTTAGCTTCTCTAGTACACAGAAGACAAACTCATGGAGTTGTGAAACCCTTGCTGAATCCTTTCTCAAGCTCTTGGAGTGCGCATGCTCGGATTCAGCATGGCACATGCTACGAAAAGTGTTGCAAAGCATCCTGGGTCCCGTGACATCACCACCACCAATTCCGCCTCTACTGCACTGCGGTCAACGCTAGGCATGTGCATTCATTATTGTCCGAATGCATTTTCGCCCGAATTTCGGGAATTTCACGTTCGTTTTAACAAAACGATAACGAACGCGCAGAATGCCAAAAATCCGAAATAAAAAAATGCTTTATTTTCCTATCCATTATATTTTCATATTGTTGTGACAACAGTTCGATATAGATAGAAGATTCAACATGACGGTGACAATAGCGATCTGTGTTTATCGAGCCTGCGGTCGAATGTGCCTAACCTAACTCTAGAAGTCCAAGATTATTCAACATAGAGAGAAAAGATTCGACATTATAGAGACATGAAGATTCGATGAAGCAGCAGAAAACATACGATCGTCACGAGCGGACATTTAGGGTCAAATGCTGCACCCATAGGCTATAGAGGAATTCTAATGTTGTTTGACTAGTAATAATACTTAATAATTATAATTAGTACTAGTCATACAACATTAGAATTCTACTATAGCTTATGGGTGGAACATTCATCAGAAATGTATGATTGCGGCGGCGTACAGTTTAGCTGCTTCGTCGAATCTTCTTACAACATCCGACAGACACCATAAGCCTTCAATTGACAGATTTGACCTTAATTAATTTGGATTTTTGTACTAATACATTTTTTAATGAAACAAAATAAATAAAAACGAATTTCGTGAGTAACTAAATAAATTCATTTTTCAGACGAAACTGAAATTCCGAAACTAAATATTTCAGTGTCTGCCTCCTTCCCTATTTCTCCAGAGTCAGCTACAGCTCCTGAATTAGCTTTCCCTAGTATTGGACTACTATATACAGCGTGTAAAATAAGTATTGAACACGTCACCATTTTTCTAGATAACTATATTTCTAAAGTTGCTATTGACATGAAATTTATACCACATGTCGGTAACAAGCCATGCAATCCATACATACAAAGAAACCAAAACAAATAAGTTCAGAAATTAAGTTATGTGTAATAACATGGAATGACACAGAGAAAAAGTATTGAACACATGAAGAAAGGGAGATGCAAAAAGGCATGGAAAGCCAAGACACCAGCTGAAATCTATCAGTAATTAGAAAGCAATCCTGCCCCTTGTCAGTGCAAATTAATATCAGCTGGTTCAGTCTCAACTGATGGTCTATAAAATTGTCTCATTACCAAGGTGTCACAACAGAAACATCTCATGATGGGTAAAAGCAAAGAGCTCTCTCAGTCCTTCACAGGCTTATTTTTGCAAAACATACTGATAGCATTGGTTACAGAAGGATTTCTAAACTTCTGAATGTTCCAGTAAGCACTGTTGGGGCCATAACCTGGAAGTGGAAAGAACATAATTTCACCATAAACCGGCTACGATCAGGTGCTCCTCTCAAGATTTCCAACAGAGGAGTGAAAATAATTATTAGAAGAGTTGTCGGACGACTTGTAGAGAGCTTCAGAAAGACCTGGAATTAGCAGGTACAATTGATCCAAAGAAAACAATAAGTAACGCACTCAACCGCCGTGGCCTGTATGCACGATCACCACGCAAGACTCCGTTGCTGAAGAAAAAAGCATGTTGAAGCTCGTTTAAAGTTTGCTGCACAACATTTAGACAAGCCTGTGAAATACTGGCAGAATATAGTCTGCTCAGATGAAACCAAAATTAAACTATTTGAATGCCATAATACACACCATGTTTGGAGGTCAAATGGCACTGCACATCACCCCAAAAACACCCCCCATACCAACAGTGACATTTTGAGGTGGGAACATAATGGTGTGGGGCGATTTTTCAGCATACGGCACTGGCAAACTTCATATCGTTGAAGGAAGGATGAATGGAAAAAATGTACCAAGACATTCTTGATAAAAATCTGCTGCCATCTACCAGAATGATGAAGATAAAATGAGAGTGGGCATTTCAGCAAGACAATGATTCCAAACACAAAGCCAAGGAAACTCTCAACTGGTTTCAAAGAAATAAAATAAAGCTACCAGAATAGCCCAGCCAATCACCTGACTTGAATCCAATAGAAAATCTATGGAAAGAACTAAAGATCAGAGTTCATAGAAGAGGCCCACAGAACCTTCAAGATTTGAAGACTGTGGAATAATGTGGCCAAAATCACACCTGAGCAATGCATGTGACTAGTTCCTCCATATAGGAGGTGTCTTGAAGCTGTCATTACCAAAAAAGGATTTTGTACCAAGTATTAAATACATTTCAGTTAGCGTGTTCAATACTTTTTCCCCATGTCATTCAATTTTGTTACACATAACTTCATCTCTGAACTTATTTGTTTTGGTTTCATTGTATGGATTGCATGGGTTGTTACCAACATGTGGTGAATATTTCATGTCAATCGCACCATCGGAAATATATTTACCTAGAAAAATGGTGACGTGTTCAATACTTATTTTACCCGCTGTATATATAAAACCCATGAACTTTATCAGATTGAGAAAAACTGCCTTTGCATCTACCATTCTCTCCATGACAAAGAAAAAAAGTTCAGCCCCATGAAGGCAGATATGCAGAGCTACCACTACAGCTTCAGTCAATGAAAAGTGATCTATGAATGTAGAAGGGGACCTTTCATTCATCCAGCTGTCCTCCATTCATAGAGCGCTTCTCATTGATGGAAGCTATAGTACAGCTTCTATGAATGGAGGAGAAAAAAGGGCAGGCATAGTCAGCACTCTCGAAGACAGGTCCAGCCAATCGTATTACTCCCACAGAACAGGAAGATTGGTAATGGGGGGGATGGGGGTGGTGACGGAGGACTTTGAATTTCAACAAAGACGGCAACCAGCAGCACAAGGGATGCTTCACATTGGTTGTAAGTACAATCCCCTGGGCTGTCATTGAGGCATTTATGCACATGCGTGTGGTCCTGTGAACTGCCTCCTGGAATTTCTATGCCACTCATTCCAGGTGGCAACTTGCGAGATCTTGTGCACGCGCGGACACAGCACAGGATCTCTGCCAGTTTACTCGCAGGGTCCGCAGCATGTCTGTACTTGCACAGGGGGTTCGGTGCATGCGCAGACACTCTGCAGGTCCCATAGATCTGGCAAAGATCCCTGTGGCTTGTCTGTGCATGCACCGTATATTAATTCAATATGGCGTCACTGGGGAGGACCAGTGTAAGGGGAACTTTCCCTACAAGCAAAACATTGCACTCCATGGAATTACATAGAGGGGAAAATTTGAGGATTTAACCACTTCCCACCTGTAGGACGTCATATGATGCCCCGGACTTTGAGTGGACTTTTTTTCAGCCGGTGATTCCCTCACATATAAAAGCCATCTTTAGTGGCTTTTTAGCTGCTTGATTGCTTTTTTTACAGGTGGTGGGAGAGGACGCCCCCCCCCCCCCACTGTCCTCCGATGCTCCCCGTGCGATCGGGGAAACTGGAGAATGAATCCTCTCCCGGCACCAGTTTACCATAGAGCTGGCCGTGGACCAGATGATCCCTGGCCATCTCTATGACCCTCGGAGGCCGGAATTGACGTCATGACTTCTGGCTCTGGCTGATGTAAACATTGCCAGTTTTTTGCTGGAAAGCCTAAGATCTATTTTGTTTTTGGTCTCAGGCTTTCCAGCATAGAGCAGAGATGTGGGGACTTATAGACCCCCAGATCTCTCCATAAAGAGGACCTGTCATGCCTTATTCCTATCATAAGGGATGTTTACGTTCCTTGTACAGTAATAGGAATAAAAATTATCAAAAAAAATAAAAATTTAAGGGAAAGTGTAAAAATAAAATAAACAATAAAAAAAAACCCCCGCTGTGCTCGCACGCAGATCGAACACCTACGTAGGTCACATCTGCATATGTAAACCACACATGTAAGGTATCACTGTGATCGTTAGAGCAAAATCAATATTTTTAGCACAAGGTCTCCTCTGTAACTCTAAACTGGTAACATTTTTAAATCATAGCCTATGCAGATTTTTAAGTACTGTCAAGTACTGTTTAAGTACTAGTTTGGCGCCATTCCACGAGTGCGCGCAATTTTAAAGCTTGACATGTTAGGTATCTATTTACTCGGCATAACATTATCTTTCACATAAAAAATTAGGGTAAATATCGTGTTTTTTTTTTTGATTTTTTTAATTCACGAAAACCACCCACCCAAAAAAAAAATATGATTTTTACATGTAGGAGAGAAATGCCAGAATTGGCTTGGGCTGGAAATGTTCTTTTCCACAGTAAGGATGGAGCTTTTCTTTTACAAGGACCTGAGAACATCACCGTTACTGGATTGAATAATAACCATATGTTTTTGGATGCAGAAGACGCACATTGAGCGATTGCTCTTGTGCTAAAAAACAGAAATTACTAGTAATTGTGTTTCCATGTAAGTTTTATGGTACTACACCTCAGAGAGCAGACCCACCTACATACATAAGACAGAAACAGGAAGAGTTTGAATTGACTTGCCCTTCCTCTGATCCCTCAGTGTTTTCCACTAAAATAACACAGAATACGAAGAACACAATGGAGAGTTATTATGTGCTGTCATTATGTGAAAATACAAGTATAAGCACAAATTATTTCCATCTTCCACTACACTCTATTATAGCAGACCAGATATAGAATGCAATTACCCAAAAAGTGAACAGAAGTAAACAAAATCCTGAAACCATGGTCTACTTCAACCTTGTGTAATAGCATGTCATGAAAGAGAAATTTGGGGTTCCCACCTATAGGAACACTAAGAAAAACTGAACCTCGGAACGCTATCCTGGGAGAAATCAGGCAACCTAATAAACAAAAGTTTTAATCTAGACGTAATAGCAAAGGCAAAATCCTAAAGAACAATTTGAATAAATATCTTGACTTAACCACTTGACCTCCAGAAAATTTACCCCCCCCCCCCCCCCCCCTTCCTTCATGACCAGGCCATTTTTTTGGTGATACGGCACTGCATTATTTTACCTGACAATTGTGTGGTCATGTAACGCTGTACCCAAATTAAAATTGTCATTTTTTTCCACAAATAGAGCTTTCTTTTGATGGTATTTTATTATCCCTGTGGTTTTTATTTTTTTGCGCTATAAACAAAATAAGACTGACAATTTTCAAAGTATCAACAATATATTTTACTTTCTCCAATACAAAAAAATCAATTCCAATAAGCGTATATTGATTGGTTTATGCAAGCGTTATATCGTCTACAAACTATGGAATATATTTATGGATTTTATTTTATTTTTTATACTAGTAATGGTGGCGATCAGCGACTTATAGCGGGACTGCGATATTGTGGCAAACTATCGGAACACCAACTGACACTTTTGACACTTTGCTGGAACCACTGACACTGGGAACGGGTCAAACATCTAGGGCAATCAAAGGGTTACAGTGGATGTAAACCCAAAAAATATATATATATTTTATGTCATAATGTAGAGTATAAGATTTCCTATCATTTGAGCACAGTCTTGGCACAAAGAGTTAATCCAGCTCTGAGCAATCCTCTTTTATTGTTCAGTGAGATAAATCTTGACAAACAGAGAAAAACTTTGTCAAATCCTCCTCCTTGCTGTGAGTGACAGGTGATTTACATATCTCGTGCACTAGCCTAAGAGACATGCATTATTTTTAAATTCCCTCCCACTCCTTTCTTTTGCTGCTCTGCAAGGATTGGCTGTTCCACACATCAGCATGATTTGGCATGCTGAAGTCATGTGGAGACTTTTCTGGGTTTTGACTGAATGTTAGTGATCATAGCAGAAGTTCAGAGTAAGAAATACACAGGAGAAAATGCATGTTGATAAGGGGAGTGTAGAGGTGGGCGGGGAGTCTACTGAAATCACGACTCCACCCACTGAGCCCTGGAGAACAGACCCACCCACAAAATCTGCAGTTTTTCGGGTCTCATAGCAGACAGAGGGGAGACATTTGACAGATAAGTATACATACAGGAGGCATGTATATCCTTCTAGATAACCAATATTGCAGTAGTTTAGAAAGGATGAGAGTGGGTTTACATCCTCTTTAACTGTGTACCTAGCCAGTGTGCTGCTTTCACTAAGGGATGTGATGGATTCTAGTCCCTGCATTGCAGGAACACAAGATTGGTCCCTTACCCCCTGTCAGAATTGAAATATGCCTTGCTTATGATGGCAGAAGCAGCCCACCGCTGGCGCGCACGCTCCCCCTGCAGAATCAAATATATATGTGTGATCCTGCCCACAGCTGTCACCCTGTAGCAGGAAAAGTGCTATAGGGCAGTCAGCAAGTGTTTAAAAATGATATTACATTCACAGTTTTTAGGTACTTTTAGCAGCTGATTTCATCATTTATTGAATATGCAGCTTTTTTATCTTTTATTCTTTGACTATGTTCCAGTTTAAGCTGGTGCCAGGACTGCTGCCCCAGGTTTTCTGTTTCAGGGTGGCTCCTTTCTTTTGCAGCATCCTATTGAGCCACCCTTACATGCAGGGACTAGAGTTGTCTCTCTACACTTTGTGCATCAATAGAAACACACAGCCTACCCTATAGCCTAGGATGGTAAGGCACTCCCCCTGCTGCTCGCCCCGGCAAGCTAATGGACTGACTGTGGACTGCCCTGTCCACTGGTAACTCTTTCCTGTGAAGACCGGAAGTTCAGGGAAGCAGCACTGAAAGAGAGCAGGAGCCAGCAGCACTGAAAGTTGTAAGCGGCAAATACTGGGGTAAGAATTTGAATAGTTTAGTGAGGAATGTTTTATTTATGGTGTTTAAAGCGGAGCTCCACCCGAAAGGGGAAGCTCCACTTGTTTGCACCCTCCCCCTCTTCACTGTTACATTTGGCACTTTTTGGGGGATGGGGGTTGACAGGTACCCAATCCCACTGTTACATTTGGCACTTTTTGGGGGATGGGGGTTGACAGGTACCCAATCGCTGTGACGATCTACAACAACATTCGGTCCTTCCTCCTTCCCCCCGCAGCCTTCTGGGACCCAGAAGACTGCGGGACCATTCAGAAAGGGCAGTGCAATTTGTACAGGCACAGTAGGAAACCGGAAGGCTTGACTGGAGGTTTCCCTTAACTAAGATGCCCAGCACCTGCCCCCGAAGTTGACTGAAGAATCGGCTTGGGTGCTGACATCGCTGGATCCCTCGACAGGTAATTGTCCTTATATTATAATTCAGCAGCTACAGTATTTGTAGCTGCTGACTTTTTTTTTTTATGGGGGGGGGGAGACTGGAGCTTCTCTTTAATGTGTTAAACTAGTAAACACTGAGTATTTTATACTACTTTAACATCTGAAGGGGAAAATGGAAAGAAAAAGTTATACGCACTCTGTAAACTCCAACAAGGTTGACTTGGAGCATAGACGGGGCTTCTTCTCTTTGCTCCTGTGGATGAATGGAGTGATAGGGAAGGAAGGGGAAGCTAAGTAGTATGCCGCGTACACACGTTCGGACTTTGTCCGCCGGACCTAGTCCGGGGGGACTTCCCCACACACGCCCGGACTTCCGAGCGTGTGACTTGCCCACACACGCCCGGACTTCTCCGGCCGACAATCCGCTGGAAAAAGTCTGCGGGAGTGAACGGACTTTCCAATGAGCGGCAAGTCCGTTCATTTCAAAAGTCCGGAGGACTAGCCTACTAACGGCGGGATTGTCCGCCGGACTGCCAAGTCCAGCGGACAATTTTAAAACAAAACTTAAAACCTAGTCCGCCGGACTTTTGGCGCCAAAAAGTCCGCCGGCGCCCACACACGAGGGGGGATTGTCCGGTGGACTTGGGTCCAGCGGACAATCCCGCGGGATAGTCCCTTCACGTGTAAGCGGCAGTAGAAGCACCCAGGGCTGGCTATTAGCTTAACATGTCAATTTGTCCTCCATAAACAAAGCACAGGTTCACTTTAAATGCACTTCCCTTGTTAATCTAAGTCCCACAGAGCAATGCTAAATCTGAATACACTAAGCTAGAAGCTAGCAGAGCTCTAAAGAGTGTTTTATAGACCAGGCTTAATCAAATGGAGTAAAGCCAAAACTCTTATCACAGCCACAAGCTCTTGCCTCCGCACAACAGGCCTGGTTATTTTACTGTTTGACGTAACAGAAGATTTCAGAAGAAACAACTTTAGAAGCCCAAAGAGCTTTGACTCATTGAGGTAAATTTATTAAAATCAAATAGGCTGTTCACTTTGCAAGAGAATGTTCCCTTAGCTTAGTGAATGAGGTGAAGCTCTGCTGACTTCCATCATCCAATCTTGCAAGCACAAATGTGATTTTTTGTTATTTCCCTTGCACATGATTGGGTATTCTTTGCAAAGTGAATTTTCACCACGTTCACTAATCTAAGGGAAAATTCCCCTGCAAACTAGGAATTCCCTTGCAAAATGAACCCCTTTAGAAAATAAACCCCTTTATATCAAGTATCAGGAAAACGAGCACCAGTTTTATTCTAGGAAAACGATGTACCATTGTCAAATTTTTTTACTTGAAAATACCTGCCTAACCTTAAAGCGGAACTTTTGACTGCAGACTGATTCAACTCATCTATGGTTGACTTCCTTGGCCATGCAATTAGGAGCTGTATTCAACTAGCATCTAGAATTCCCATCTTAGACAGTTGACACCAGAACAGGTGACACCTATTGAAAAATGAAGTCCTTCCCTCAGCCTGTAACAAAGTTACAGGTTTTTGGGGGGAGGAGGGAAGTGAGTACAAATTTTTTCAGGACTTACTGCCACATTGCATGTCCCAGAAGGCTGCCATGCAAGCTTGTTCATACACAGTGGGGGGCTGGCTGTGGTTCTTTTTTTTTTTTTTTTTACTAGTAATGGCGGCGATCTGTGATTTTTTTTTTTATCTTGGGGACTGCCTGTAGTTCAGAGAATCATTATTCCTTAAAAATCATCACCTAAAAAGTAAAACAATTATAAAATTTACATAAAATAGCCAAGCAAGCAATAGTATTGGCTTGGAAATCCCAACTCACAGTATACTGGAGGTCAAAAATAAGGTCACACGAGCCATGATACATGGAAAAATTGACACCAAATGCACCAAAATCTGGCAACCATGGGTAGATAAACTTTTGCTGGCTGACTTTGACCCCACTCTGCTCAAACTTTAACACAAGGCCTACAACTCACCACCACTCTCCCCCCAATCCGATGAGCGCCATGACCTTCGGGCATCCCTTCCTTCCTCCTCCCCTATGTACAAGCTGCCTAAGCTGCCAGAACTCAACCAGTCCTTTCTCGTTTGTGAACCCAAATTACTATGTTGTATACCTGTATCCAAGATGACATGCACCAGGGACCCACAGGGGTGAGAATCAGCTGTGGGAAGACAGCATTACACCCCAAGCATTGATATGTAAAAGTCAGCAGCTACAGTATTTTTAGTTGCTGACTTTTAGAAAGTAAAATACATTGGGACTGCCTGGAATAGTCCAGTGGTAGACTTTACGTTAATGAAACATAAACTCTCATGGATCATTATCAAAGAGAAGATAGTCAGCATCTTACGTGATACTTCTATCAGGTTTGAGCCAATCTGGAGCCCATGTTACTTACAGACTCCATCTTAATCCCTTCTCTTTGCTGGGTAGGGTGGGCCTGTTATGTGGGTGGATTATTTCTCTCTCTTTGCTCTTCCTTTCTTACTCCCTTTTCCTCCTTCCTATTCTTCTCTCCTCATTTTGCCCTTTGATGGATTAATGTCCTATTATGACTTAAAGTGGAAGTAAACCCCCCTATCGTTTTCAGCCAAGGAAGCTGCCATCTTTGCCTCTGTTTAATCTTCAACTGCCACAGTGCTGCACATGTGATCCGTTATGACACCAGCCATTGGATGGTTTCAGGGCCAGGTTAAGAACATCATGGGCCTGGTGCTGAGGATTTTGGTCGGGCCTTTTATAAATAAAAATGCAAACAATTTTTTGTTATAACAAATTAAATTAAAGAGAGAGAGGGAGGATGAGAGAGAGAGAGAAAAAGGGGATGAAAGAGGTGTGAGGGGTAAGGGAGGGAGGGAGGTTGAGAGAGAAAGGGGGGATGAGAGAAAGAGGATGCACATGAGCATGCGTGGGAAAGACATCAACGCAGCCCGGCCAAGGCAAGTGACTGAAGGCACAAAACCCGGAAGGAAGACCTGGTGAAGATGGAAGCAACCGGCCCCGCCGGATTGATCACATCACTGGAGGGCTCAGTCTGACAATTTAAGTGTACCCTAATGTGCTAATATGCTGTGAATACTTGTACATTATGGCATAATCTACCTCAGGGCCTCTAAAAAGTAGTAATGTTAGAAAAGTTTACTACAGCTTTGATATCACAGGAGCCTCTCAAAAATATTTTCAGGGACACTTTTTTTTACAAGTGCTATATTTAGAGTAGCTGACATCCCCTATGTTCACCTATACATCACAATAGTAATTACAAAATTAAATGAGTACTAATAATGGGGCAGAACAAATATGAGGACTGAGATTTCCTTTAGTTGAACTTACAAAAAAGTGTGCCCATTCTAGAGCATTGAGGATATTCAGTATAATTTTAAAGAACTGTTTTTGTGGGTAAGAGGCATAGGGGAGGAGTATGGATGGTATAAAAGTGGGAAGTATGTGCAGGTGATGGAGAGGAATGTGGAGGGTCTAACAGTGGGCACTATGCACATGAAAGGAGTGTGGAGGGTATGGCAGAAGGCACTATGTACAGGAGAGGAGTGTGAAGGGTATGACAGTGGGCAGTATGCACAGCAGAGGAGTGTGGAGGGTATGACAGTGAGCAGTATGTACAGGAGAGGAGTGTGGAGGGTATGACAGTGGGCAGTATGCACAGCAGAGGAGTGTGGAGGGTATGACAGTGAGCAGTATGTACAGGAGAGGAGTGTGGAGGGTACGACAGTGGGCACTATGTACAGGAGAGATGTGTATAACAGCGTGCACTATGTAAAGGATAGGAGTGTGTAGGATATGACAGCAGGTGCTATGTATAGGAGAGAAGTGTGGAGAGTATGACAGTGGGCTATGTATAGGAGAGGAGGATGAAGTAATCTGGGAAGGAAAAATGTAAAAAGGTTTGTGGAAGGATGTTTAGGGACTGCGTAGTGGTTAAGCGGGCCATACATGGATTGAATTTACACCAATTAAGCAGAGACCAGCCATAGTCGATCTATGTATGGGCTAGCTGGTTTTACACAGGTCAACCTATTAACCGACTTGAGTACAACCAGCCTGTCAGGTTTTCCCGAAAACAATCAGTGCTGCCAGCTATAGTTAGCAACACTGATCATCGTATTCACTGGCAGAACACAATAACACTGTGGGAGTGATTCCCCCATCCACAGGTCAGCAGGTGAGAGGGTGTGTGGGGACAGGCTGGGGAGAGATACTAGTCAGTGGCTGGGTAAGCACTGGTTAGTATCAGAGCCAGATACACACATGTGAGGTATTGCCACGATCGTTAGAGCAAGAGCAATAATTCTAGCACTAGACCTTCTCTGCAACTCTAAACAAGTAACCTGCAAAAAAATGTAAAGCATTGCTTGTTACACAAAAAAATCGTGCTAACTTTAGTGTTTTTTTATGAATGAAACAGTTTCTTCCCCAAAAAAAACTTTTAAAAAATTGCTGCGCAAATATCGTGTAACGTAAAAAGTTGCAAAGGCCACCATTTTATTCCATAGGGAAAATGGAAAACAATATATATAATGCTTGAGGGTTCTGAGTAATTTTCTATCAAAAAAAAATGATGATTTTTACATGTAGGAGAGAAGTGTCAGAATTGGCCTGGGTAGCAAGGGGTTAATTATCATAAGTAATATACAAATAATTATTATAAGCACTGTGATCTCATCCTCTCAGTCTGCTGCAGAGTGTTCAAGCTTGTATTTATACTGGCCGCTCTGTATGTAGCTTCTGACCGACTGCGCAAGTAGCCCTGTATCTCCGGAACTATAGATGATAGCAGCCCCATATATAACCAGTGTTGAAGTAGGTATTTACCTACATACCCACCAAATGGGGAGTCTCTATGACTCCTGGTCGCTGAGCTACAACCCTCGAAGTCGATCTTTTTTTTTTTTTTTTTTTGATTTTTTTTTTTTTCTTTTGGGCAAATGGGCCTATCTTGAGAAAGGGGCCTGGAGCTGCAGCTCCAATAGCCCCTATGTTAATCCGGCCCTGGATGGTTTGACTGTTTGGTTGAGAGCACAGCCAATGTGCAGCTAGCATTCACGGCATGCCTTTTTTTTTAGACTGTTAAATCGATGGGTTTACTTCCGCTTTAAAGACAAATTGTGTAGCACTCTTTATTTTTTGTGCCTGTTATCTACTGAAACGAAATGGAGCAGATACCAGGCTCCTGTAGAGTTAGCATACACATACACTTGTTCCTGTACACTTGTTCCTGTTCTTGAGTTTCTCTGGTATCTCCCTTTTGAGGGTAAACTTCGATATTTGCGTTTGCCACACCTACAATACATGTTGTTAATGCATGTTTTTTTTTATCTTTGTGTCTTTGTGTCTCGCCTGCGTTGCGATCTCTATTGGCCTTTAACCATCAAGAGCTCATGGCTGTATTGTTTCCTATTTGTATGTTAACCTGCAATAAAAACGCTAAAACAGAAAAAAAAAAATACAAACTTACGTTCATCCAATAAAAAAGATGTTATTGTGTGTTGACAACTAAATCAAAGCCTGACATCCTACATTTAATGTGTATGTCAAGCATCAACTTTTTTTTGCCAGTCTTGGATAGAGTGAGGAAGAATTAGAGCTCCTGTCTGGTTTTTACTTCTATCCAAAGCTCCATTAGATTCACCCTCACTTCCTGTTTCTACAAGTTTTACTGGAGAGGAAGTGAGGAAAAATCTGCAATAGGTAAACAGACAGAAATAAAAATCTGATGTGGTTCTAGCCTTCCCCTGCTCTACTGAAAAGAATATTTTTGTTTCTGTCTGTATTGCTGTTCCCATCACTTTCTGTCTGGTTAAACATTTTCAGCAGAAAAAGAAGTGAGAATAAATATTTTTAACAGAGTTCTGCATAGCACATCATGGCCAGGATCCAAACCCACAACCTTTGCTGTGTCTGGCAGGAGATCTTCTTAATAAACCATCTGAGATGCTGGACAGCTCCTTGCCTGGAACCTTGGATAAATGTGTTTTCTATCTTGTTTCTGGTGAACCTTGAACTCCTCGTTCCTCCCATGAACTTCCTATATAGGCCATGCCTTTCCACTCAACTACACTTCCACTTGATCCCAACCTGCAACCACTTGTTACTGACTTTTGGCTTGTCTACTGACTACACTTCTGCTTGATCCCTACCTGCTATATCTATTTCTGGACCCCGGCTTGCTCACTTTCTGGCGGGGTGATCCTGAGGACCGCGACCTGGTACTAACACATAGTAAAACCCATCTCCACCATCAGGAGCTCGGTAAACATCAGTTAGTGCTTAGATCCTGCACTTCGGGTGAGCCCATGTCATCCTCCAGGGTGACCTGCTTAAACCCTTTTTAGCTGATCGATGGGAGCCTCTCTACCGCTATAGCTCCTGGTCCCTCAGCCTGACCCCTGACCATGACATAGCATTAAGAATCTGACAGGGGTTCTAACTCTTCCCCCTGTATTTAACCACTTCCCTCCCACATTACTTTAAGTGGAGATATCTGGAGGATGCCTGCAGCTACAGACATCCTCCAGATATCTTTTTTTTTTCAGCCAGCGATTCTGTACAATGTAAAAGCCATCTTATTAGCTTTTTAGACATTGGATTGCTTTTACAGGGAGCGGGAGGGGGCAACACCCCCTCCTGCCACCCTTCTGCGCCTCTCCGGGCTCTCCCATGCGATTAGGAAGCCGAAGATCAGACAGTGGCGCCGGGTTACCACACAAATTCCCGAGCACCGGATATTCACTGGCCATCTCTAGGACCCTGGGAGGCCAGAAGCAACGTCATGTCACTTCTGGTTCTGGCAGATGTAAGCTGACATTTTCTTCCCTAGAAAGCAGAGATCAATGTTTTTGTTTTGTTTTTTATCTCATGCTTTCCAGGGTAGAGGAGATATCTAGGGTCTTATAGCAAATACCATGTGACATAACAATTTGCAACAATCACCATTTTTTTCTCTGCTACAAAACCATATATAATATTTGGGGGTTCTGAGTAATTTTCTATAAAAAAAAAATATATATTTTTACATGAAGGAGATAAATGTTAGACTTGGCCTTGGTGGGAACTTGTTAAAACTAAGAAAAGTTTTGGCTGGACATGTGTAGACAGAAGAAATCCAGCATATTAATGTACCACCAAACTGGTATAAAAAAAAAAAAAATCTATTTAAGTATGTATTCCTAGCTCAAAAAATGCCCTTCTATTGCTCTCAGCTTCCTCCAAATCTCCAAAGTCCTTTTCTTTTGCTGCTGTGATCTGATTTCCAGTTAGATGGTGATGTTCGTTCTCCATGGTCCCACTGTGTGTAGGAATGTAGCCACCCTCTCTTGCTCACTCCAGAGATGGACTATGGGATTTGTAGTGTACATAGAGCAGTGCCCATGACCACAACTAACATGCACTGCTCGTTCCAAATAAACGAAAGTGAGGAGGAAAAGGAGAACTTCAGGAGGTTCATGGGGGACATTACAAGGAGGCACAAAAACACAGTAAAAAAAAATACATGAAAAATACATTACAGGGCTATTAAGAAGTGGATGTATTTTTTGGAGAATCAGGATATCGTTTAGTGTCACTTTAAAGTGGTTGTAAACCCTTTACAACCACTTTTAACTACAGGCAAACCTATAATTAGGCTTACCTGTAGCTACACTGGATATCTCCTAAACCTGCACAGTTTAGGCGATATCCCTGTATTTGCATGTGCCAACGTCATTGGTACATGTGCACTTAAGCAAACTGAAGCTTCAGTTAGACTGTGCCGTTACCGGCGGCTCCCACGCGCATGAGCGGGAATGATGTCGGAGGTAACCCCCGGGAGCCAAGTCGGCCGCCGGCGCGGTGAACGAGGACCGCTGCGGGGACTTCAATCTCAGGTAAGTAATTCATAATGAGCTAGTATGCTTATGCCTTTGATTTGTAGGGTTTTTATTTTTTTTGGTGGGGGGTGGGTTACGGTTTACAACCACAAGACTTCAAATTGTGGATTTGCCTGTGTTGCCCTGGTAAATCACTGAGCCATGGCTAAATGACTGCCCTGTTAAGGACCAGCAGTGTCTTGCTCCAATCTAGTCAAGAAGACACTGACCTACAAGGCAGATCAGATCAGTTTTTATACAGAACTCTATAGGTCAGAGACACATTTGGGGTCTGAAGCACCATCAGAGCCACCACAACATATGTCAAAACTGAATCAATCTGTCCTGCTCTGAACCTAAAATGGCAGTGCACAAATAACAATCAAATAGACAATAAAAGGGAAAACATAAATACACTAAATTAGATAAAACTACCTTAACTAGACCCAAAAAAATCCACACCCTCTATTATAAAAAGTATGCTTTTATTTTGAAGCCCATTGCACCTAAGCTAAGTAGCACAATACCTAAAATTTCCATTTTTGCTAAATCATTTAACCACTTATTAGACCTCATTATTTTATGTTGTTTTACTGGAAGAAAAGAAAAAACAGCAATGGAAAAAGTAAAGTAGAAAAAATATGAAGCTACAATACACAAATAAGAATAAAAAAATAAGAAAAAGAGGGCTGAATTAAATAAACTAAAATAGTCTAAAGACACCAAAAATAACACACCTTCTAAATAAATAAATTAAATATCTGATGTTTTTGTTATCTTCACTGCTTAATAAATGTTACTGAAATTACTCTGCTCACCTGTAATACAGGTTTGAGAAATTAAAGATATCTGAGTCCAGTTAATCAGTGACAGAAGCTATAATATAATAAATCCTAAACAAGAGGAAAACCTAAAACACTACAAATTACACAGCTGCCACATACATTTTTATTTATACGATCAGCCTCCTGCATACCAGAACGGTAATATACGATGCATCCCTGCTACCCCAACCCAAATCATGGAAAATGGTCTGTCACTGAAGACCTAGGCATGGGGTTTAGGAAGGATCACACAATCTCAATCTGGATTGGGCAGATGCTAAAATTGTTACTTCATTCAACGTAATTACCGTCATAGAAGGCTAAAGAAAACTCACACAATTTCTAGGCAGGTGGTAAAACACTGCAATAAAATTTTCTAAAATCTTTTCACTGTATAGTCCTGACTCCTGACAAAGATTTTTTTTTTTTTTTACTCAGTACTGGAGTTACACTTTAAGGAACATAGAAAAAGAGGCATACCTTTTATCATATATGTCATCCAGGTTATAGGAAAATGCTTCTCTGGGTTCAGGTTTATGACAATCACAACACATAAAACACACTATGCAGATCACTATAAACTCACTCCTAGGCTTAGATTTAAAAAAAAATATAAAACCATTATGTGAATTTTTAAATTTAAATGTCAGTTGGGCTATAAACATTTATTCTAATAATTTATAATCAAAAGCTGTGAAAGAACCAGAAACCTCAGTTGCAAAACTATTGCTGCTTAGCTTCTCCTAATTATAGCAACACTGCCATCTAGCCACAATGTATCATTAGAATTACCTGCTCTTACTTATAATTCCTATGATTTATGGCACATAAACGCGGTTAATATTGCCCTAAGAAGGTAATATTATTAGAATTATTATTGAAGGTGGAACTTGATTTTTTGAAAATGTCATGAATTAGGCTTATTTTTGGGGGGAAATGCAGCAGAGTAAGATTAATAAAAACCTGTTACATAAAGAAGAAAATACCTCTAACACTCAAGTAGGATGCACTACTGAGAATAACGAAAACATAACAGGAAACAAATTCTAACCTTAGGGATATATTACACCCAAAGGTAATTTAGGGCATATATTTTTAACCCGTATGGGGTACCTGCAGGATTATATTCCTAGCCCTGTGAGTATAATTTTAATTATATTCTTAAACCTATGGACACATTCCTATAGAGGTTGTATTTCTAATAGTAGACTAGCTCTAGGGGTATAATATAGAATACATTCCTAACCCTGAGGGGAATATTTGGGAATATATTCCTATCCCTAAAGCTATATTAGATAATATGTTTCCAATCCTATGAGTATATAAGGTGATAAATTCCAAACCCTGGGGGGTATAGTAGGAGATGTATTCCTAACTCTAAGGATATATTAGAGATTGTATTCCTAAACCTAAACCTAGAAGTATATTAAAGAATATATTCCTATCCTTGAGGATAAATTAGGGTTTATTAGGGAATATATTCTCAAACCATAGAACCATCAGAGTTTATTACAAAATATATTTCTTACCCATGAGGTATATTGGGGTTATAAATTCCCAAACTCTAGGTGTTTATTAAGCATCAGCTACCTACCGTAGTAAGGTCTCACTCACGCTATGCGTCTGTGACCCATGTGACGGCCATGTTTACCCACATGGGGATGCACAGTATTATCTGCAGTTAAATGAGCATGCAGGTTAGTTAAAGACTGTTAAAGACAGAGCTGCTAATAATAAGAATGACAGAGAGGATCAGGTGATCATTAACCCCTTCACGCCTAAGGGTAAAACATATCTAAATGCCTAAGCACTATTTTGCAATTTTGACATGTGTTAGTAAGACTGCATATCATCACAACTACTTTGTGTATCCAGGTGTATTATACCATATATATCCAGGTGGATTTTTTTTTTTCAGGACAAATTGAGCTTTCTTTTGGTGGTAACTGGTGATGGATATCTCCTGATTTTTTTTTTTTTCTATTATCAAAGGAAAACTGGCCCAAAATAGTAAAAAGAAAATATTTTTTAGCTGTATATTTCTTGCTATTATAATAATTTACCACCAAAGAACAACCCAAAATAAATTCTCCTGCTCCTGATGATTGCATTGATACACACATATGTGGATATTAGTTGTTTGTACCCGAAGTACAGCCCAGAAACAATGGTACACATTTTGAGACTGATACTAATTTATTTTTTATAAAAAAATGTTTACAATGTATACAATGTATCTTCATTCAGAAGAGGAAATAAACACAGGGGCGGGCTCACAGTGATTGATCACTGTGATAGCCAAGCAGATGCCCAGTGACCCAGAACCGATAGTCCCAGGTCCCGATCATTAGTGAGAGCCGGCCTCTGAGCTGGGAGTGCGCAGCACAAAGGAGAATACTCATTTCTACGGCCCCACTGAAAAAAATCCCACTTCCATGAGGCCGCATATATGTGTAATGTCACCATGAAGGGATTAAGAAGGGATTGGGGAACCACTGCTTTGGTGCAGGTGCAGTACAGAATTAGGTGTAGGAACATTTTTTTTTATAACTGTTCTGTCTATTTGTTCTTAGATAACTTAGTGGAACTTTATCCATGACAACTTGATAAAAAATAATGTTCTTTAGAAAGGAACATACATTCCATATTATTAATTATGTTACCAAATTAGTGTGTGCTGTAAATTACCTCCAGCATTGCTCCTGTTTCTTCTTGCTGGAGGCTGCCATTTTGCTAAAGCCCAGAGCCCCTGAACAGCAATAAATCATAAAGTAGAACTAAACCCATTGATTTAATGGTTTCAAAAAACAGTTACATTCCTGGAATGCCAGGATTTCTAACTATCATATTTGCTTGTGTCCTCAACCAAACCTTTAAACCATCAAATGGCTGGTATCATAACTGATCACATGTGCAGCATCATGGCAGAAAACAGCTTCCTTGGCTGTAAAGGATAGGGGGGTTTAATTCTGCTTTAAGGCTGCCCACAGATCGGCCTCTACAAATTCGGCAGTGCCTAAAAATAGAGAGTAACTGAGCATGTGCAGCTGAGCGGGTGAGACAGTGTATTACTGGATTTTAAACAGTATAGACCAGGCATGTCAAAAGTTCCGGTTTCGAATGGCCCACTTGGTAATTTTGACATATATATCTTTTGTGGCCCCCAACAAATCCCAGAGTGCCGGGGGCAACAAAAGATAGATATGCTGGCTGCCTTGGAGGGGGAGGGACGAGTGCCGTGCCGTGCATACAGGAGAGGAGTATTTCCTGTTTACACAGCATCCTGTGTAAATTAAAGAGGCCGCCGATAAAAAACAGGAGTTTCTCCTGTATGTCTGTTGGTGTTCGTCCCTGTCTTCTCCAAGGCTGCAGATGGACATGAATCAGGCTGCACTGATGGCAATGGTGAGTCTGCATTCATGTCAATGTGGGTGCTGCATTCATGGCAGTGGAGTGGGTGCTGCACTCATGGCAATGGAGTGGGTACTGCACTCATGGCAATACGGTGGGTGCTGCATTCATGGCAATGGAGTGGGTGCGGCATTCATGGCAATACGGTGGGTGCTGCATTCATGGCAATACGGTGGGTGCTGCATTCATGGCAATACCGTGGGTGCTGCATTCATGGCAATACGGTGGGTGCTGCATTCATGGCAATATAGTGGGGGCTGCATTCATGGCAATATAGTGGGGGCTGCATTCATGGCAATACCGTGGCTGCTGCATTCATGTCAATGGAGTGGGTGCTGCATTCATGGAAATACGGTGGGGGCTGCATTCATGGCAATGGAGGGGGCTGCATTCATGGCAATCGAGAGGGGGCTCCATTCATGGCAATCGAGTGGGGGCTCCATTACCGTGGGTGCTGCATTCACTGCAATATAGTGGGGGCTGCATTCATGGCAATACATTGGGGGCTGCATTCATGGTAATACGGTGGGGGCTGCATCCATGGAAATACGGGGGGTCTGCATTCATGGCAATGGAGTGGGTGCTGCATTCATGGCAATGGAGGGGGCTGCATTTATGGCAATGGAGTGGGGGCTGCATTCATGGCAATCGAGTAGGGGCTCCATTCATGGCAATCGAGTGGGGGCTCCATTCATGGCAATCGAGTGGGTGCTGCATTCATGGCAATACGGTGGGTGCTGCATTCATGGCAATACGGTGGGTGCTGCATTCATGGCAATGGAGTTGGTGCTGCATTCATGGCACTTGTGAGGCTGCAGATGGGCACTGATTAGGCTGCATTGATGGGCACTGACCCTTATTTTGCTTCACAGTTCTTTATTTAAAATTTACGATTTTTTTCCTGAAACTTCCTTTTTAAATTTAAGGTACGTGTTATAAGCCGATAAATACAGTATATCCAAATAACACGCCCAAGCTATTCACCACACACAGCACAAAGGCAAGATAATTCTTGTTAGGCAGTGTATTAATGCTCAGACGAACACACTTACACCAAATTTTAATGGTTTTAAAGAATGTCAGGCAAAATGGTCGCATGTTCACTTCATCAAATCTGGCCCTCTTTGAAAAAAGTTTGGACACCCCTGGTATAGACACTTATTTTTAATGTTGTACTTAGCTATACCTGCAAAAGGGGCCAGCCTGAAGTGATCTAGCAGGACTTCATTTTCTGACTAAAGTTCCACCTTAACTTACTATTAGCCATAGAATTAATAATAGTTTATTAAATGTAAAGAGCTGTGATAATTGTAAATGCCCAATTTCTTTACGATAATGCTAACAAATCAGCAAAGGCTCCACAATTAGGTTGATTACTGCTTTTTTGGAATATCATTTAGACACCTAGTTAGACGTTAAAGTGATACTTGGACAGATTTAACCCAATTCAACCTTTTATCCTCACTAATAGAAATGAAAATACATAAATACATAAATAAGGAGGAATGGACCCTAATACATAAATGTCACAATACTTAGTTGGCCAGAGAGATTCTGAAGTATACTTGAAAATCTTTGTAATGCCAAGGTCTTTCTTTCACTGCATAGAAAGGCTTGCTAAGTGCTTGTTTGTTAACCAATGCATTGCCAATTATCAGCAGTAACTCACAACACAAGAATTGAGTGGTATATGATAAACCAAGATTATTGTTCAAAGAGAATGCAAATCCAAAAACAAAAATGTAACATATTATCAGGGGCGGACTGACAACTCATGGGGCCCCCGGGCAATAGAAGATCATGGGGCCCCCTTGGTCCCCACACTCAAGGGGACCAAGCACACACACAGGGGGGGGGGGGACACACGCACACGCAGGGGGACACTGGAGGGAGAGCGCACACGCAGGGGGACACTGAAGGGAGAGCGCACACGCAGGGGGACACTGGAGGGAGAGCGCACACGCAGGGGGCACGCACACACAGGGGGACACTGGAGGGAGAGCGCACACGCAGGGGGGGGGCACACACACACAGGGGGACACTGGAGGGAGAGCGCACACACAGGGGGGGACACGCACACAGGGGGACACTGGAGGGAGAGCGCACACACAGGGGGACACTGGAGGGAGAGCGCACACACAGGGGGACACTGGAGGGAGAGCGCACACACAGGGGGACACACACACAGGGGGACACTGGAGGGAGAGCGCGCACACAGGGGGACACTGGAGGGAGAGCGCACACACAGGGGGGGACACGCACACAGGGGGACACTGGAGGGAGAGCGCACACACAGGGGGACACTGGAGGGAGAGCTCACACGCAGGGGGGGGGCACACACAGGGGGACACTGGAGGGAGAGCGCACACACAGGGGGGCACACACACACACAGGGGGACACTGGAGGGAGAGCGCACACACAGGGGGGCACTGGAGGGAGAGCGCACACACAGGGGGGCACTGGAGGGAGAGCGCACACACAGGGAGGCACACACACAGGGGGACACTGGAGGGAGAGCGCACACGCAGGGGGACACTGGAGGGAGAGCGCACACGCAGGGGGACACTGGAGGGAGAGCGCACACGCAGGGGGCACGCACACACAGGGGGACACTGGAGGGAGAGCGCACACGCAGGGGGGGCACACACACACACAGGGGGACACTGGAGGGAGAGCGCACACACAGGGGGGGACACGCACACAGGGGGACACTGGAGGGAGAGCGCACACACAGGGGGACACACACACAGGGGGACACTGGAGGGAGAGCGCACACACAGGGGGACACACACACACAGGGACACACACACACAGGGGGACACTGGAGGGAGAGCGCACACACAGGGGGGGACACGCACACAGGGGGACACTGGAGGGAGAGCGCACACACAGGGGGACACTGGAGGGAGAGCGCACACACAGGGGGGGACACGCACACAGGGGGACACTGGAGGGAGAGCACACACACAGGGGGACACTGGAGGGAGAGCTCACACGCAGGGGGGGGCACGCACACACAGGGGGACACTGGAGGGAGAGCGCACACACAGGGGGGCACACACACACAGGGGGACACTGGAGGGAGAGCGCACACACAGGGGGGCACTGGAGGGAGAGCGCACACACAGGGGGGCACTGGAGGGAGAGCGCACACACAGGGAGGCACACACACAGGGGGACACTGGAGGGAGAGCGCACACACAGGGGGGCACACACACACAGGGGGACACTGGAGGGAGAGCGCACACACAGGGGGGGACACGCACACAGGGGGACACTGGAGGGAGAGCGCACACACAGGGGGGCACACGCACACAGGGGGACACTGGAGGGAGAGCGCACACACAGGGGGGGACACGCACACAGGGGGACACTGGAGGGAGAGCACACACACAGGGGGGCACACGCACACAGGGGGACACTGGAGGGAGAGCACACACACAGGGGGACACTGGAGGGAGAGCGCACACACAGGGAGGCGCACACACACAGGGGGACACTGGAGGGAGAGCGCACACACAGGGGGGCACACACACAGGGAGACACTGGAGGGAGAGCGCACACACAGGGGGGCACACACACAGGGGGACACTGGAGGGAGAGCGCACACACAGGGAGGCACACACACAGGGGGACACTGGAGGGAGAGTGCACACACAGGGGGGCACACACACAGGGGGGGACACGCACACAGGGGGACACTGGAGGGAGAGCGCACACACAGGGGGGGGACACGCACACAGGGGGACACTGGAGGGAGAGCGCACACACAGGGGGGCACACACACACAGGGGGACACTGGAGGGAGAGCGCACACACAGGGGGGCACTGGAGGGAGAGCGCACACACAGGGGGACACTGGAGGGAGAGCGCACACACAGGGAGGCACACACACAGGGGGACACTGGAGGGAGAGCGCACACACAGGGGGACACTGGAGGGAGAGCGCACACACAGGGGGGCACACACACACAGGGGGACACTGGAGGGAGAGCGCACACACAGGGGGGGACACGCACACAGGGGGACACTGGAGGGAGAGCGCACACACAGGGGGGCACACACACAGGGGGACACTGGAGGGAGAGCGCACACACAGGGGGGCACACACACACACAGGGGGACACTGGAGGGAGAGCGCACACACAGGGGGGGACACGCACACAGGGGGACACTGAAGGGAGAGCGCACACACAGGGGGGCACACACAGGGGGACACTGGAGGGAGAGCGCACACACAGGGGGGGGAAACGCACACAGGGGGACACTGGAGGGTGAGCGCACACACAGGGGGACACTGGAGGGAGAGCGCACACACAGGGGGGGACATGCACACAAGGGGACACTGTGGGCTGGGGGGTGACACTTTGGGCTGGGGGTGACACTGTGGGCTGGGGGGTGACACTGTGCGCTGGGGGGTGACACTGTGCGCTGGGGGGTGACACTGTGGGGTAGGGGTGACACTGCGGGGTAGGGGTGACACTGCGGGCTGGGGTGACACTGCGGGCTGGGGTGACACTGTGGGGTAGGGGTGACACTGTGGGGTAGGGGTGACACTGTGGGGTGGGGGGACCCGGGGCCCGTGACTCACCGATGCCGATACCGATTCCGATGCTCCCCGCCGGTGTTGTGCCGAAAACGGTTCCCCCCTCGATACACCGGCCCCTCCACTCTTTTCTTCCATTAGGGGCCCGGACTCGGCAGGTTGAAGCGGCTGTATTACATGCCGCGAATACTGCTAACAGCGCGCGGCTCCCCACCGGCCCCTCCTTCCCTCCCGTCCGTCCCAGGTGACGTCACGACGCATACAGTAGAAGCACCTGGGACGGACAGGAGGGAAGAAGGGTCCGGCGGGGAGCCGCGCGCCGCTAGCAGTATTGTTAGCGGCATCGCGGCATGTAATACAGCCGTTTCAAGTGGCCCCTCATGTGGCCGAGTCCGGGCCCCTAATGGCCCCGGGCCCTCGGGCGGCGCCCGAGTCACCGACCTGTCAGTCCGCCCCTGCATATTATAGCATATTATGGTTGCCAACAACCAAGCTGTACTAATATGTCTGCCGTTGTTCATCTCCATTACATGGTGGTTTATGGGTTTAGTAGTTTACATACATTTTTGGGCTTCAGTGCAGCTCACAGAAAGTGAATGTGTGGTTTAAAAATGTAACGATGATAAATATGGGGAATATTTAATTAAATAAAACAAAAAAAAAGGCTTGGCGAATTGTAAATTATAAATAAAGGGTGGTGCCTGACTTATAAATATAGTTAATAGACAGTGCCTCCAGCCGATTATGGCAATTAATAAATAACTTAAAGCAGAGTTCCACCCACTTTTACAAGGTGGTCTTAAACTAAACACCACACCTCCACTGCTCTTTTTGAATATCTCAAATTTTATTTTATTTTTTTCTTTCTTACCTTTGTAGCGCCGACACTTTTTTTCAAAGTGTGCACTATTCTGTAAATTTAGTTTTTCCCAGAACTGTAACTGAGTTTTGGGGTTAATTGTCCTAGGTCATTACTTTGGCATCAGTTTGGCTGGGCTGTACTAGAGTTCTGCCTGGTCATAGGTGAGGTGAGAACGCAGTCTGGTTGGATGGACGCATTGGGTACCAATCTTTTACCGGAGCCAATCAGTGGGCGTGTCTGGCCCCACTGTGTATTCCGGGAAGGGGTACTTAAGGTGCTGTAGTCACGTGTTAATGGTCCTTTGGTGCTTCTTCGGTTCTGGTTCCGGTCCGGACCAGCCCTGTGAGGGGTCTCAGTTCAGGAGCGTCTGCTGACCCCGTAAGCCTGGTCATCCTGACCAGCCCCAGAGGCCCTCATGGTCTGGGGTGGGGATCCATCCGTTTCCGAGCCTCGGAACTGGCTAGTTCGAGGCACAGTAACTGAAGGAGGATTCTGAAGTGTCCCGGTGTTCTCTCAGGATTGGAGAGGCAACTCGACAAGCGACCAGGGGAGGACTGTTCGGAGGAGGGCCATGCACGATGCTGGCTGCTCGGTAAGAGCCTGGGAGCTGAGATGTATGGACACTAGTTGAATCCGCATTTCCTATGGTATCGCTGGATCGGCTGAAAGATACAGGTACCATAGGAAACGTTCCTAACCCATCCTTCAGCTTCACAACCAAGTCTGTGGCAGAGACTTTTCCATGTTCACTTAACCACTTCAGCCCCGGACCAATTGGTAGCCAAAGGACCAGGCCCCTTTTTGCGATTCGGCACTGCGTTGCTTTAACTGACAATTGCGCGGTCGTGCGACATGGCTCCAAAACAAAATTGGCGTCCTTTTTTTCCCACAAATAGAGCTTTCTTTTGGTGGTATTTGATCGCCCCTGCTGTTTTTATTTTTTGCGCTATAAACAAAAATAGAGCGACAATTTTGAAAAAAATGCAATATTTTTTGCTTTTTGCTATAATAAATATCCCCCAAAAATATATAAAAAAAAATTTTTTTTCGTCAGTTTCAGCCGATACGTATTCTTCTACATATTTTTGGTAAAAAAAATTGCGATTATTGATTGGTTTGCGCAAAAGTTATAGCGTTTACAAAATAGGGGATAGTTTTATAGCATTTTTATTAATATTTTTTTTTTACTAGTAATGGCGGCGATCAGTGATTTTTATTGTGACTGCGACATTATGGCGGACACATCGGACATTTTTGACACATTTTTGGGACCATTGTCATTTATACAGCAATCAATGCTATTTAAATGCATTGATTCCTGTATAAATGACAGTTGTAGTGAAGGGGTTAACCACTAGGGGGAGGGGTTATGGGCTGTGACGTGTGTGTTTTTTTACATTAGGGGGCGGGGCTGACGTCTGACGTCTTTGATCGGCTTTCCCGATGACCGGGAACAGCCAATCAATGACAGGCAGAGTAGGAAGCGTGGGGAGAGGTTTGTTTACACATACCTCTCCCCGTTCTTCAGCTCCGTGACCCGATCGCGGGACACCAGCGGCAATCGGGTCCGCTGGTCCCGCGGCTGGGGTCACGGTGCTCCCGACCGGGTCGCAAGCGCGCCGCTGGCGGCGCACACGCGACCCACGGGCAGGCATTTAAAGGATCACATACAGGTACGGGATTTTGCCTGCCCGTGCCATTCTGCACACGTATATGTGCATGAGGCGGTCGGGAAGCGGTTAAAGTTTCACAACCAAGTCTGTGGCAGAGACTTTGCTAAGTCCGAATCACTTGTTGGCTGCTAAATCTACAAACAAGGGTTTATCCAACAGTGAAGTGTCCAGTTGCGAGTGGCTAATCCCTGGATCATCTAGAGAGACATTATCTGAATGTCAGCAGTTCTAAAGTGCCTGAGCTTTATCACCCATGCCCTCTATTCCCAACTGAGAGACTGTGTTATGTTTTAAAGTTTTTTTGCAAATAAAAACCCTCAAAAGGACTTTGAGTGTCAGTCTCAGCAATAACTGGGTACTAACCCTGGGAACCCCTAGACGGAAACGACGAGCTACAAGGAGGAGGTAATTGGTAAGCCCAGAAATCTATAGCCGCCCCACAGAGGGTTATTGGTGCTACACCTTAACGTCACATCCTCTTCTGCGGTGAGCCCTCCTCCTTCACCCCTGCTGCCTTCTGGGACCTGTGTGTCCCAGAAGATGAGCAGGCCATTCACAAAGCGCCACACGACTTGCGCATGCACAGTAGGAAACTGGCTGTGAAGCCTGAAGGCTCCACTACCGGTTTCCCTTTGTTGGAATGGCGGCACCTGCACCCGATCTGATGGACGGATCGGCCACGAGGGGGCCGACATTGCAGGCTCCCTGGACAGGTAAGTGTCCTTATTAAAATTCAGCAGCTACAGTACTTGCTTTAATAACAATATGAATTTTTGTACAGATTCTTAATAGTATACCACAACAATTCCCTGAGTTCTTTAATCTATGGTGATTTCTTACCAATGTATAAATATCTCCCAATTAAATTAACAATTAAATATAATTTATTAAAATACAAGGATAATTATACAATTACATACAAAACTGGAATTACTGGTGATTAATATTTCACACACACAAAGACATCAATGCAGTAGGTGGGTGATTTCTTTTCAATTTCAAAGACAAAACCCGAAACAGCTACAACCAACTATAAAAGGGTGATCAACGATGCTTTAAAATATTAAAAATAAGAACCCTAAACACTCTTAAGATGATTTCTTATGCCCCGTACACACGGTCGGATTTTCCGACGGAAAATGTCCTATCGGACCATGTTGTCGGAAATTCCGACCGTGTGTGGGCTCCATCGGACTTTCGGATCGGATCCTGCTCTCAAATTTTCCGACAACAAAGTCCTATCTGACTTTTTCCGATCGTGTGTAGCGAATTCCGACGGACAAAGTGCCACACATGCTCAGATCACATTACAAGACCAAAGCTATTGGCTACTAGCCTCTTGGTAGTCCCGTCGTACGCAACGAACGTCACCACGTTCAGAATGATCGGATTTTCTGACAACTTTGTCCGACCGTGTGTATGCAACACCACTGTCGGAAAAAATCCGACGGATTTTGTGGTCGGAATTTCCGACCGTGTGTACGGGGCATAACTCTCCGTGGCTGGAGGAGAGAAAGAAACGTATCTTGAAGAGCAAAGCGAAAACACTATTTAATTTCTAAATAAGTCCTAAATTCACTAGCAAAGGGGGGATTTGGGGACTTTGAATGAGGTGGGTGAGAGTGGCTAAATGATAAGTCAGTTTTAAAAAAGATACCTTTATTGTCAAAAAGCATCACAGCATAACATAAATGCAATGAGTAAATATGCAATCACTAGATCTGTTAAAGTAGGGTACTGTCAGAAACCTACTTTGCCTCTGTCTGTGGGAAACGCCTGGGGCAGCATCTCAAAGTATATCTCAACCTGGTTGAGAAACCCTCTGCATTGGACTGGATTGCCCCCAAATCGCTGGGAAGCGGAGTGGAACCAGACATACCTCTTATAGAGGTAATACTCAAGGTGGGTGCCTGCACAGAGACTGGAGCAACGGCAGGGTCGGCCTGCAACATAGGTTATACCGGGCGGCCACAGTGGGAGATTCCAGGTAAGCCGTGCGACTCAGGAGCGCTTGTAACACCATGGCAAACTGATCCATGCGGTGATCCAGTTCATCCGATCTGGAAAAAATATTACCAACAAGTGGATTTACAGTATCTTCTGAATTCATGGCCTTAACCTACTGTCAGAAACCATGAAATCAGACCGAGACACAAGTACAGTTAAATCACACTTGTTTAATAATAAAAGTAAAAAGAACAAACGTTTTAGGTGGACTTGTAAATTATTCAGTCTAGCGCTGCTACTTAAAGACTTCCTATAAATTAATTAATGTGTCAAACATTTTTGTCTTCACTTTAATTTAAAGTCTAGAACACATCTGTAAACACACCCTGGAGTCGATTTATATTACCTATTCACAGCGCAAAATCATCACCCATAAGAGCCACTCAGTTTAATGCCTGATCTTCAGGAATTTTAATTTCCTCAACACCTGGAACTTGTGTCTTTAGGAGATGAGGGACACGCCGATAAGGATAGCTGTCGATGCAGATAGACACATTTATGGTAATGACACAAATTTGTCCTAGTAATGCTGTTTTTCCATAATAACAACATATCAGCTTTATTCCACCATACTTCTCATGGATTTATAAAGAAGTATTTTTGTACAAGGAAATTCACCTAATGTAACTCGCTAACCTTTTTTTCACACATTCTTCCAGGAAAGTACTCCAATGGGACCCAGAGGGTGTTAGAAGTTATGCACACCAATGAAATGGTGAGAAAAGTCACAATTTATTTTGTACGATGTGGGAAAAACACTTCCAGGGCTGTCTCAATGTGAAATGAATGCACAGCCAGGGAATAGGATTTGGATTATGCTTGCATTTCTAATCTGCATATTCACAATATAAAAAAATAAATAAATACATAACAACAAAACAATTAAAGGAGAAGTTCACCTTTGGGCTACATATTACATGTTCACCGTTTTTTAGGGTGGAACATATTACATGTTCCTGCTGGGTTTTGTCACATTTTTGGGGTTGTGTTCAATGTGCAAAGAGAGATCACATAAATACTTATAAGTATAACATGTACAGTGGCGTCGCTAGGGGGGGGTGCGGTCCGCACCTGGATGCCACCCGCTACAGGGGTGACACCATCCCGAGGGTGAGGAAAGCCCTGGCCCCCTTTGGCAGTTTTTTTTTTTTATAGCTGTAAACCCACCTCCAGCGCTGTGGCTGTGCCTGCCCTGTGTTCTCCTCCGTCTCTCTGTCTCTCACTACCGGGGTGCTGCCTGAGCCTGTCACGATCTATTCTCCACCCGTGTGGCGTGGCTGCAAACTGTCCTCTCCTCTTCAGCTGCCGCCTGGGTTTTTCTTGTATCTGAGCCGCCCGAGCTGGTTTGGTAAGGGGGAGAGGGGTGTGGGCTTGTGATGGGGGGGGATGTCCTCCGCGGTGTTGTGACAGGTGGGGGGGCTTGATGATGAGGTTGGTTTTTGTGCTGGACACAGCTATATTATATGGAGGGGGGTGGTTTGTCCTGGGGGGGCTGAACTGATAGGGGGGGTAGTTTGTCCAGGGGGGCTGTACTGATCGAGGAGGGTGGTTTTTCCTGGGGGGCTGTGCTGATAAGGGGGTAGTTTGTTCTGGGGCGGGGGGGCTGTACTGATAAAGGGGGTGGTTTGTCCTGGGGGCTGTACTGATGGTGGGGGGGTAGTTTGTCCTGGGGGGGCTGTACTGATGGAGGGGGTGGTTTGTCCTGGGGGGCTGTACTGATGGCGGGGGGTAGTTTGTCATGGGGGGGCTGTACTGATAATGGGGTAGTTTGTCCTGGGGGGCTGTACTGATAAAGTGGGTCGTTTGTCCTTGGGGGAGGGGGGTCTGTACTGATGGAGGGGGCTGGTATGTCCTGGGGGAGGGGTCTGTACTAATGAAGGGGGATGCTTTGTCCTGGGGAGGGGTCTGTAATAATGGAAGGGGTGCTTTGTCCTGGGGGGAGGGGTCTGTACTGATGGAGGAGGGGGTTGGTTTGTCCTGAGAAGGGGCTGTACTGATGGAGGGGATTTATACTTAGTGGGGGTCTATACTGAGGGAGGAGGGTCTATATTAAGTGGGGGGATCTATACTGAGGGGGGACTATATTTTGTGGAGGGAGGGTCTGTACTGAGGGGGGACTATACTTGGAAGGGGGTCTGTACTGAAGGAGGGGGGTCTGTACTGAGGGGCGACTATAGTTGGTGGAGGGGGGGGGGGCTTGACACATGTTTTACCGCATCGGGTGACACCAACCCTAGTGACGCCACTGAACATGTATGTTCACCAATCAGTGCCCGTTAGTGATGCCAGTCCGTGCTTGCTATTAGTCCCGCCTATCAGTGCTGCCCATCAATGCCCATCAGTGTCGCCTATCCGTGCCGCCGCCTATTAGTTCCCATCAGTGCTGCCTATCAGTGCCCATAAGTGCGGCATATTAGTTCCTCCTCATCAGTGTCCCCTAATCAGTGCCACCTCATCAGTGCACATCAGTGAAGGAGAAAAATTACTTAATTACAAAATTAACTGACAGAAACTAAGTGGTGTTTTTTTTTTTTTTTGTAAAAAAAGAAAAAACCCAGCAGTGACTAAATACCACCAAAAGAATGCTCTATTTGTGTAAAGAAAATGATAAAAATTTCATCTGACCACACAATTGTCATTCAAAGTGCGATAGTAGGCAAGTGGTTAACTTCCTTTCAGGCTGGGTTCACTAGTGCAAATTGGATGCGGGGGTTTATTGGATGCGAACGCTCTCCACTCCACTCCACTTCTTCTGGTCCATCTTGGTTCAGTGACACTCATCATCATTCAACCCACTTCTTGTGAGGTCAGGGTGTCATGGACTCACCCTACTACAGTACCGAATGTCACTCATACTCACTGATAGAGGGATAAAAAACGACCCCACACATCACATCACTGCAGTTGAGACCACTGTAAAAAATGTACATGTGCTAAAAAGTTTTTAAAAATTCAGGAAGGGGTGGGAAGTTTTGCCGGGGCCTATGGGGCTCTCAGTCCCAAATAAGTTAATAAAAAAATAAAAATACCCTTGCATTTTTGCTTAATATGTTTTGCAATAAAATGCACATGACTTAAAACATTGTGCAATGTAAGGTGTATTGAAATGTACAACACCTGTATGGCAACATGCATTTTCACTAACCACCTCAGCCCCGGAAGGCTTTACCCCCTTAATGACCAGGCTATTTTTTGCGATACGGCACTGCGCCGGTTTAACTGGCAATTGCGCGGTCATGCGACGTTCTACACAAACAAAATTTATGTTGTTTTGTTTTCCACAAATAGAGCTTTTTTTGTGGTATTTGATCACCTCTGTGGTTTAAATTTTTTGCGCTATAAACAAAAAAAGCGACAATTTTGAAAAAAAATAACAATATTTTTTACTTTTTGCTATAATAAATCTCCAAAAAAGAAATAAATTACATATATTACTACATATTTTTGGTTAAAAAAAATGCAATAAGCATATATTGATTGGTTTGCGCAGAATTCATAGCGTCTACAAAATAGGGAATATATTTATGGCATTTTTATTATAATTTTTTTATTTTTACTAGTAATGGCGATGTTTAGCGCTTTAAGTGTGTCCTAGGGAGGTGTTTCAAACTGTGGGGGGGAGGGGACTGACTGGGAGTAGAGAGAGATCACTGTTCCCAATTACTAGGAACAGCAGATCTCTCTCTACTCCCCTGTCAGAACAGGGATCTGTCTGTTTACATTGACAGATCCCCATTCTGGCTCTCTGAGGAGTGATCGCGGGTGACTTAAAATAAGGACACCTACCTGTCCAGGGCGCCCGCAATGTCCTCACCCGAAGCTGACCCGTCCTTCGGCTCCCGGGTGTAGGACCGACATCTTCAGTAAGGGAATCAGGAAGTGAAGCCTTAAGGCTTCACAGCCTGGTTCCCTGTTGCCCAAGACCTGAAGCGCGGAACTGTATGTTGTCAACCGGGCGCTCGGGTTTGGCACATCACGGATCTGGTGGACAGATTACTGGGAGAGGCTGGGGAAGACCTGGCTGTCATGGTGCACGTTGGCACAAGTGACAAAGTCAGAGGCAGATAGAGAGTCCTAAAGAACAAATTTTAGGGACTTGGGAGCTAAATTGAGGAAAAGGACCTCCAAGGTAGTATTCTCAGGAACATCGAGCCACACCAGAAAGGAAGAGGGAGATTAGGGAAGTAAACAAGTGGCTGAGGAGCTGGTGTAGTAAGGAAGGGTTTGGGTTCCTGGAGGACTGGGCCGACTTCTCAGTCAATCACCAGTACTTTAGAAGGGACGGACTGCACCTAAATTAGGAGGGTGAAGATCAGCTGGGAGTAAAGATGGCCAAAAAGTTAGAGGGGTTTTTAAACTAGGCGACGGGGGGCCCAGAGGTAAACATAGTCGGCACGGAACATATTCTAGAGGGTAGTATTGGGGGCATTAGTGGTAGGTTGACTAAAGCACATAAACCCAAGGTAAGTACAGTAACAAGTCCTAGTTGCAATCTCGGAACACCCAATAAGAGGATAGTATGCGACCAGACTAAACTTCGTGGCATGTTCACCAATGCCAGGAGCCTGGCGGACAAGATGGGTGAACTAGAGATACTGTTGAACGAGGAGGATTTAGATTTTGTGGGAATTTCAGAAACCTGGTTCAACAGCTCTCATGATCGGCTGGCAACCATTCAAGGGTATACCCTTTATCGCAGGGATAGAGAGGGTAAAAAAAGGGGGAGGGGTATGCCTATATATCAAGAATAATGTACAGGTGAATGTGAGAGATGACATTACTAAGGAAGCTAGGGAGGAGGTGGAATCCTTATGAGTAGAGCTCCAAAGGGATGATGCTAAGGGGAAAATAATACTAGGAGTATGCTATAGGCCCTCTAACCTGAGGGAGGAGGGGGAAAGACGGATCTCCTATCACAATTTGGATTAGCAGCAAGGATGGGAAGTGTTATCATAATGTAGGATTTTAATTCTCCAGACAGACTGGGTGGAGGGAACCACGCATTCGTCTAAGGCTCGCCAGTTCCTAAATGTCTTGCATGACAATTTCATGGTTCAGATGGTAGACGCACCAACTAGAAAAAAAGCGTGGGGGTTACATTCTTCAAGCGATTCCTTTATGGTCCTATCTCTAGCATAACATGCTGGCTCATGCTAGTGAGACTCTTCCCTTACCTTCTCATATAAAGAGTTCAAGCCTGCCATTTCCTGAAGCCAAATGTATTTATTACTATTAGTATTGTTAATAAGAATCTTATTTAAACATTCTTTCTGCAAAGTATAGTTATGTTATACATTTCAATAACTTTAGTAATTAGAGGGTATAGAAACTAGTTATCTTTGCCATATGTGGCATGTTTCTTATGAATTTTTGACTCCGAGCTGATGATTATGTTTGACAAGTTCTCTATCCGTTCATATATGCTTGGGTATCTTCATTGATTTTAAATTTTGTTCATAGAATATAATAATATAATTTATATGGTTGGCTCTCAGTGTTCTGTAGGGATGTTCCTTGCGTCTCCCTTTTGCTACCCTCGGCTGCTTATTGTTTCAGTGGGCAACTGACGATAGCTCATGTACCCTTGGAGGGAGACTCTCTCTCCTCAACGAATATGTTATGAGAATATATATGTTTTGCTTCATATTAATGACATTCCCAATCCACATTTTCTTTTTGTGCTTTTCTTTTTCCCTCTTTCTTCCTTTATCCCTAATATTCCGGAGACAAACTCTTTCTTATATAGTCTTTGATGGTATATTATCCTATTTTTTGATCCTTTAATACCATGGCTCCTTTGAATATTTTATCCCTAAATGTTTAGGGATTTAACATTCCACAAAAATGTACTAAAGGCTTTTGCACCTTTACATCCAAGAAAGCACATATTGTATGTCTCCAAGAAACCCACTTCACTACACAATCCACCCCCAAATTCTTCAATTAAACCTACTCACAAGTATTTACGGCGTCAGCTTCTACAAAACAGCATGGTGTGCTCATAGCATTCCACCGTAACACACCATTTTCAATATTTAAAGAGATTAAAGATCCGGAAGGCGATATGCGATTCTTACAGGGCATTTATTAGACACAGCTGTCACCAATGTTTGATATTACGCCCCTAACAAACAACTTAATTCCTTTCTTTCCCATTTACTACAAACAAGACTCACATAAAATAGGTACTATAATTATATGTGGTGATTCTAATCAGACTATCTTTCCCTTTCTAGATAAATCACCAATACCTCAGACTCAAAGATCTGATACACACTCTTTCTCAAAACTTTTAGCAAAACATAACTTAGTAGACTCTTGGCGTGAGTTGAACCCTACCAAAAGACAATACACACATTACTCATTCTCAAGGATTCACCATATATTTTTGTCCACGGGTATGGTGCCTGAAATCTTAGATTCAAAAATTGTTTCCATTCCTTGGTCTGACCATAGTGCAATCTACATTACTATAGCTTCCACAATTCCGAAAGCACGCGACCGAACGTGGCTACTTCGAGATTTTTTGCTCAAAAATCCAGTACATGAACATAATATTGAAAATGCACTTAAGGATTATCTAAAACATAACTACACCTGACATCAACCCAACCACTTTATGGGAGGCACACAAACCTTTTCTCCGTGGCATATGTTTACAACAAGCTAATATATTCAATTGAGAATGGAAAAAACTCTGTCACACTTCAGAAACAAATTTTAATACATGTTATATGGTGTTTCAACACAACCCTTCATCATCCAGATTAAAACTAGATAAAGCCAAATTGGAATTCCACTTATTTCTCACTGAGTCTGCAGACAAAACCATTAAAAGATCACAACATACCTTTCACATAAACGCAAACAAACCAAATACGCTTTTAGCCCAGGCTTTAAAATCTTGTCATAACCCGACCAACCCTATTCGTCTTAAACTATACAGAGATGTATTCTCTAATAATCCTGTGAAAATTCTACAAAAATGTAAAACACAGTTAAAAAATGTATACTCATCTGACAATGAGTTGGATCCCTCTATAGCAAAACGATTTTTTCTCTCACATTTCTCTTCCTGCATTATCCAAGCAATTGGAAGTGATGGAGGAATCTGTCTCGGTTGGTGAGGTGTCCGATGTTATTAAGAATTTGAAATTGAATAAGAGACCTGGTCCAGATGGATTTTCTGCTCTTTACTACAAATCATTTGCAGAGACCTTATCACCGGTTTTGACAAGTACCTTCAATTCCCTCTTGGAAGGTCATTCTTTTAAGGAGAGAAACTAACTGCAATCATCTGCATGCTCCCCAAACCACATACAGATGACACTATTTGGTCAAATTACCGCCCTATTTCTTTATTAAATTTAGATATAAAAATTTTAGCCAAAATTCTTGCCAAGAATAAACAAAACAAAATTATAGGTAATCTTACACACCGCGGTCAAGTTGGTTTCATCCCTATTCGACAAGCTAGCGATAATATCAGACGTGCAACCCTTTTGTCACATGCCTCTAAAATACGTTGTACTCCCACTTGTTTTCTCTCCCTTGACACGGTATCATGGTCTCATATGCACCCTTAATAAATGGGGCTTTGGCCCACATTTTTTGCAATGGATTTCTGCATTATACCATGAACCGAAAGCTTATATTAAATATGCAGGCTACAAATCGGATGAGTTTGATATTCAGAGGGGCACGCGTCAAGGATAACCGCTTTCCCCATTATTATTTGCATTACTTATCGAACCTCTGGCACAAAGAATAAGGATGGAATCTACAATCAGAGGTATTGAACTGGGAGGATATCAACACAAATTATGCTTATTTGCAGACGACATCCTTTTATTTTTGTCTTCACCACAAGTTTCTGCACCTAACCTTATGCTTGTACTACATAAATTTTCACTTATCTCTGGTCTTAAAGTCAATACCCAAAAATCACTGATGCTGAACATCTCACTAACCGAGACAGAGAAAAAAAAACTATACAAAACTTATTACCCTTCAAATGGGTAGACTGTAGCCTTCCATATTTGGGTATTCAACTCACTGCCAATCCCTCAGATTTATTTTCTGCCAACTATCCAGCCTTACTGAAAAATACTACTAGTTTATTATCTAACTGGTCATCCTTACCAATTTCTTGGTTTGGGAAAATCAATATTATAAAAATTACCATACTACCTACATTTTTATACTTATTTAGAACCCTTCCGACTCATATTCCTACCTACTTTCTTAGAATGATTCAACAAAAGGCAATACAATTTACTTGGGGGAAAATCAAACCTTGGCTACCCAGGAAAACTTTAGTCCTACCTAAATCAATGGATGGTTTGGGATTTCCAGATTTTTCGACCCATTATAAAAGGCAGCTCAACTGGCACAAAAAATGTCAAAATATCACTCGACTCGATTCCTCTGTGGGTATTAATTGAAGCAATAGATTGTGATCCTCTCCCCATAAATAATATCTTATGGTTACATCCTCTAGACCGTAAAACTATAAAGAATCCAATTTCTAAGCATTCCTTATCCATATGGGACAGGCATTAAACCCCACATGGTCTACAATCTCCACATAACCCACTTCTTTCTTTCCACAAAAACCCGGCCTTCTATCCTGCTTGGGTATCTCCCAGAACTTTTAAAGCCTGGTCTAAGGTAGGCATTTCTTGTTTATATAACCTCAACGGCATCAATATGTCCTTTCTCAGAATTATACGAGTCCTTCGGGCTCCCTGAATCTGAAATATTCAAATCAAAAAATGTTATACTCCTCTTCTCAATGCCACTGATAAATTTACACACCCTCTCTCAATTTGAAAGAATTAGTCTAAAAGACCCACATGCCCGCAGTCGCATCTCAATAATCTATTCTCAATTGATTACGAACGCAAAATCAAATTTACCTACATATACTGATAAGTGCGAAAAGGATCTTGATCGCAAGATCGATCTTCAGATGTGGTCTAATATATGGTCCAATACTAGATCTTCTTCAACAAACATAATGGCAGTCGAGACATCATTTAAGGTACTTACAAGATGGTACTTGGTTCCTGCCAGAATAGCCAAATTTGCAAGAGACATCTCAGACCTCTGTTTCGCGGTTGTCTTGAACAAAGTGCATTCATGCACATTTGGTGGAAATGTCCAATAGTGCACTCATTTTGGGGAAATGTTTTTCTAATAGCCTCAGACATATCAGAGTGTTCTATCTCACCAGACCCAATGTCCGTTCTTCTCAATTTAAAGCCAAACTCTTACACAGAAACAATTCAAGCCATTCCTTTTGTTCTTGATAGCTGTGAAGCAGACAATAGCCAACGCATGGAAATCATCTATTTTGAACATTGCAGAAACCAAACTCAGAATGAATGAATCATTTATACATACCAAGATGGACGCTCTAGATAAGGTCAATATGAAGTTTAACATATGGAAACCATGGGATCAAATATCATACGCCAGACAACTTTAATAACCGAGTACTCTCTTCATGGTGATTGATACCCTCTCTTATTTTCATTAACAAAATGTATACATAATATTTGTCTCCCCGGAAACCTGCTATCTTTCATTCCCATATGCCCTTCTCTTCTCTCGTCATTTTCTTTCCTTGTTCTTTTAGGAACTACTCTCTTCTCAACTCCATTTTTTTTTTGCGCAGAATAACTGTTATCAACAGGTAATTTTACATAATTGAAGTTATGGTCAATACCTAATTCAATTTAAAACACTAATGTGACTTTTTTATACCTTCTCCAATTTATTAATATTTCTAACTTCAATTGAAAACTACTTACAGGGGGTCCCCGGGTTACAAACAAGATAGGGACTGTAGGTTTGTTCTTAAGTTGAATCGGTTTGTAAGTCGGAACAGGTACATTTTTTAAGTGTAGCTCCAGACAAAAAAATCTATTTTTAACGTTTTTTAGATAACAGAGAAGGGTTATCACCCCTGTAACATTTGTTTTGCTGTCTGTGCCCCTGTTCAGAAGATTTCACCTCACCTTCTGTCCCAATGACAATTGGATTTTGAAAATTTCGGGTTGTTAGGGAAACATGGACTGGTGATAAAGCATCAGTGGAGACACCTTTTTCCCATATTAACACTTACAGGAGTGAACTTCCCTTCCTAGGGGTAGATTTCCTCTCACTTCCTGTTGTCTCCCTCCGTTTGTAAGTCGGATGTTTGTAAATAGGGGACCCCCTGTATATGCATAATATAAGCTAATATTTTACCATTACATGGAGTGCTCATTTTATCACTATGAAAGTTGATATCTATTTTAAAGTGAACCCATTTCCATGGGAGATATTATATATATATATATATATATATATATCATACTTACCTGTATTTTCTATAATTTAGTATAATATTCTGCAAATTTTGTCAAAAATAATATATTTGTTATTATTTGATGTTTCAAAAATAAAAAATAAACTTTTGATTGAGAAATAAAGCATTACTGAATCTATTGATTAACAACAATACAGAGCTGATCACGAATGTGGAAATACGGGGCAATTTAGGAAACAGCGATCACGTCAATTGGCTTCAGTATAAATCGCACAAATAGGAAACATAAGGGGGAATACACTGAATTTCAAAAGAGCCAACTTTACTAAACTACGAACCTTGCTAGAAGGCATAAACTGGGATAAAATCTTAGGAATAAAGAGCACGGAAGAGAGCTGTGTTTGCTTTAAGAGCATATTAAAACGGGGCATTAGCCAATTCATCCCATTGGGTAATAAATTTAAAAGAGCGAACAAAAGTCCTGGATGGCTTAACTCCAATGTAAAAATGCATATAAAAGCAAAAGAGCCTTCTTCAAAAAATACAAGGTTGAGGGATCATAATCAGCATTCAGACTTTATAAGCAATGCAACAAGAAATCTAAGGGTGCAATTGGAGCGGCTAAGATAGAACACAAAAGACACATAGCCGGGGAAAGCAAAAAAAAAAAAAATATCAAGAAATTCTTTAAGTATGTAAACAGTAAAAAAAGGGAAGACAGACCATATAGGCCCCATAAAGAATGAAGAAGGTCATCTGGTTACAAAGGATGGGGAGATGGCGAAGGTATTGAATTTATTCTTCTCCTCCGTCTTCGAGGGAATCGGGGGGCTTCAGTAACCAAAACTGCAGGGTTTATCCTCATGACACATCACAGGAAGGACCTCCATGGTTAACAGAATAAAAATTAGACTTGGGGAACTTAACATTAATAAATCACTGGGACCAGATGGCTTGCACCCGAGGGTATTTGGGGAACTCAAGTCAAGTAATTGCCAGACCATTGTTCCTAATTTTTACTGACAGTCTGACTGGAATGGTACCAGCTGATTGGAGAAAAGACAATTGTAGCACCAATATTTAAAAAGGGCCCAAAATACATCCCTGGCAATTACAAACCAGTTAGCATAACATCAATAGTATTCAAGCTCTTGGAGGGGATAAGGGACTATATACATGATTTTAGTAATAACGGTATCATTAGCAGTAATCAGCATGGATTCATGAAGAATCGTTCTTGCCAAACCAATCTATTAACCTTCTATGAGGAGTTGAGTTGCCATCTAGATAAAGGAAGGCCCGTAGATGTGGTGTATCTGGATTTTGCAAAAACATTTGACACAGTTCTCCATAAATTTTCTCTGTACAAAATAAGGTCTGTTGGCATGGACCATAGGGTGAGTACATGGATTGAAAACTGGCTATAAGGGTGAGTTCAGAGGGTGGTGATAAATGGGGAGTACTCAAAATGGTCAGGGGTGGGTATTGGGGTTCAGTGCTGGGACCAATCCTACTTAATTTGTTCAAACGACATGGAGGATGGGGTAAACAGTTCAATCTCTATTTGCGGACGATACTAAGACAAGCAGGGCAATAACTTCTCCGCAGAATGTGGAAAACTTGCAAAAAGGTCTGAACAAATTAACAGGGTGGGCAACTACATGGCAAATGAGGTTTAATGTAGAAAAATGTATAATAATGCATTTGGGTGGGAAAAATATGAATGCAATCTATACACTGGGGAGGGGGGGGCCTAGGATGGAAAGGGACCTGGTGGTCCTAGTAGATGATAGCAGCAGCTTATGCCATTGCTGAGCCTAACAAAGCAAACAGAATATTGGCATGCAATAAAAAGGGGATCAACTCCAGAGATAAAATGATAATTCTCTCGCTCTACGAGACTCTGGTCCGGCCACACCTAGAGTATGCTCTCCAGTTCTGGGCACCAGTCCTCAGAAAGGATGTACTGGAAATGGAGCGAGTAACAAAGAGGGCAACAAAGCTAATACAGGGTCTGAAGGATGTTGGGTATGAGGAAAGGTTGCGAGCGCTGAACTTATTCTCTCTGGAGAAGAGACGCTTGAGGGGGATAGAATTTAAATTTACAAAAACTGTACTGGTGACCCCACAATAGGGATAAAACTTTTTTACAAAAGGGAGTTTAATGAGACACGAGGCCACTCATTAAAATAAGAAAAGAGGTTTAACCTTAAACAACGACGAGGGTTCTTTACTGTAAGAGTGGCAAGGAAGTGGCATTCCCTTCCACAGGCGGTGGTATCCGTGGGGAGCATCGATGATTTCAAAAAAATATTAGATAAGCACCTGAACGACCACAACATACAGGGATATACAATGTAATACTGACAATCACACATAGGTTTGACTTGATGGACTTGTTTTTGTTAACCTCACCTACTATGTAACTGAGTTTCCATTATTTCTTATGTGGAAACTCACTTTGATATAAAAGTGCTTTGTATTACAAGTATGCTTCTGGAACAAAATTATGCTCGTAATCCAAGGTATTACTGTAATAAAATATTTACAAAAATGTGAAGGGTGTACTCACTTATATGAGATACTGTAGGTCTAGGATGACTGGAGCAATGTCATGACATCACTTCCAGTCCAGGGAAGGAAACAATTGCTTTTATAGACCCCAGACCTCTCCATAAAGAGGACCTGCCACCCTTTATATCACAAGGGATGTTCCTTGTGCTAGGAATAAAAGTGATCAAGAAAAAAAAAAAAAGTGCCCCTATACCTCAGTGCTTGCATGCAGAAGGGAACGCATATGCAAGACATGGACACATATGTAAACAGTGTTCAAATCACACGTGAAGTATCGCCGCAAATGTTCTAGCGAGATCAATAATTCTAGCGCTAAACCTCCTACTCTAAACAGGTAACCTGTAAAAATGTTTAAACCGTTGCGTATGGAGATTTTTATGTATCGTAGTTTGTTGCCATTCCACGAGCGTGCATAATTTTAAAGTGCGACATGTTAAGCATCTATTAACTGAGCGTAACATCTTACCAAAAAATTGGCTTATCTATAGTGTCTCTTGCATTAAAAAAAAAAAAAAAATTCCCCCAGAATTTTTTTTTTTTTTTTTTTTTTTAAAACCGCTGCGCAAATATAGTGTAAACATAACAAAATTGCAACTATATTCTCTACGGTCTCTGCTAAAAAATTTTTTTTTTGGAGAAAAACACTGACTTGCTTGTAAAGAAAAAAAGCACCAGACAAGGCCAGGTCCTCCACTTTAGTCCAGACCACACAGTGGTGCTCTCCCACAAGTTTTGAGCTAAACTCTTGTCTTCCAAGTTTTGCTGAAACTTACATTTTTATTATGCAGTAGAAAAGCCTTTTACTAATATATCACAATATTCCCTTTTCTCATACCTACAAGTGGAGCACGCTCTCAGGGCACAATTTTCAAAACAACCCTTAGTATAGCAAAGAATGCCACTCCGCCAAAAGATCTTGCAGATAGGATCAACTAAAGGGCTGATATCAGGGTTATATGAATATCTGGGACAGGAAATAGATTTAAGGGGGAGACTTGAAAAGTTAAAAGTAAAATGGGAAAAAGATGTGGGCTCAATAACGGATATACAGTGGAAGAGAATCTTGGAGAAAGGGTCAAAGGTGTCAGTATCTCCCCCGCAGAGAATGTCACATTTGATGTTGATCAATAGAGCATATTATACCCCCAAGCGACTGTTTGGTTTTGGCAGAAGGGCCGATAACTGTCCCAGATGTCAAAAAACAGGAGACCTTATCCACATGTTGTGGAAGTGCCCCAAATTGGTTCACTATTGGAAGGGAGTGACTAACAGTATAAGTAGGATATTTGGAATTAAACTTGAGCTGGAACCCAAAGAGTGTATATTGGGATATAGAGAACAAAGGGAAGAGAGTAAAAGTAAAAAACTATGGCAGTCCCGAGATGTTTATTTCAAGCCAGAAAACTAACTGCAGGTAAATGGCAATCAAAGGAACCACCTACGGTAGACAACTGGATTGGGATGATAAACGAGAATTTGTACAGAGAAAAAGCGGTATATATAAAAAGAGGCAATATTAAAGAATTTAATAAAATGTGGAACCCATGGCTAACTAGAATGAATCCATCTGAGGTTGTAGACTAAAAAGGGGAAGGGAAAGGGATACTATGAGGAAAGGGAAGAGAGTTCCACTGAGGGGCCCTCTAGGTGTTAAATGGAAGAGTAATCACTAGTGTATGGTATATAATAGTGAGATAAAGCATAGAGATGAATAGAAGTCACGTAATGAAGAATGCATTTCTTGTCATGTATGGTGCCTTTGTATTTTTTATCTTTGACCGTGTATATATGAAAAATTTTATAAAGAATAAATAAAAAAAAAAGAAAAGAAAAGCCTTTTACAACACAGGCCTTTTAGTGAATTTACCAAAGATGATCACTTAAAATACAAAATGAAAAACTCCATGCTGCTTGACAAAAGTTGAACAGATTCTGTTCATAAGGTTTATGCATTTAGCACACAAATGATTGTTGTACTGTCACTTTCTAAAATGTGTGCCTGTGGGTTGAACAACCCCCCCCCCCCCTCTCGTCAGATCCGCTGTACTAATGATCCGACATTGGTATGGTGATCTCCCCCACTGAGCTGCATTGGCCGAGAGTGCTGATCTTGAACTGGCTGGCTGATGGTTTTCCAGCATGCTCGTCCAATAGAATCTGGCGGACCAGCTGACATACACACGGGCCAAATGTTTTTATTGAATCAGCTGATGCCATCCGGCATTTGGCCCGTGTATATGGGGGGCTTTAGTCAACAATTGCTTACCTGACACTGCATTTTGTCCACATACCAATTAAGAAATCACCTGGGTGTGCTTGTCTAGAGACATCTCCTGACAAGAGTCCCCAGCAAGCTGCTGGTTAAATTCACTCATTTAGCCCAGGTTCACATTGAGGGCAGGTTTGAAATCGTGAGTTCAGCGCGATTTTAAACCGACAATGCAATCTGACTTTAGGGGCGATTTGACAAATATCTGTGCGGGTTCATGCACAGGATGTCTATTCAAATTGCCCCCAAAGTTGCCAAAAGTAATACAGGAACTACTTTTGGGAATCAGTGCAGCACCCCATAGTCAGCGTTGCACAGATTCGGACAGTGCTGTTGCTGGCAATAGCCGGCGATTTGACATGTCAAAACAGCCCGATGTGAACATGGGCTTAGGTCAGTGTTTCTCAGCTCCAGTACTCAAGGCGCCCCAACAGGTCATGTTTTGAATGAATGAATAATTTGTATAGCGCTACAATGCGAACTGAATCGCCTCAAGGCGCTGTATTCATGCTTTGTTGTCAAGCTTCTTAGAAGAGGTAGGTCTTGATTTTTTTCCTGAAGACCTGATGGTTTTCTTCCATGCGGATATTGTTTTCAGGATTTCCCTCAGATGAAACAGCTGTGGTAATTACTAAGGCAGTGAAACCGATCACATCACCTGTGCAAAATAATGGAAAGCCTGAAACATGACCTGTTGGGGCGCCTTGAGGACTGGAGTTGAGAAACACTGGCTTAGGTAAGGTTCAAACCTATGCATGTGACTGCAGTATCACATTTGTTCCCTCAGCTAAACCAAGCTGCTCTTAGGAGACACGCAGGGCAAGGCAAGAAGTTAGTACACCCGCAGGTGTCATTTTGCACTGAAGATTCACAACACCAAAGTGACAACGGCACCTGTTGATGCCAGTTAGCACCTTATGGTTTGCACCTAATGGTTGGAAGATTGCATTACTTCTGGATTGTGATTCATTTGCACTTATACACATGGACCTTTGCATTGTGATTTGATTTATGCATTAGTCACCTTATTTACAATTATTGCACTGACCACCATTATATTACTTCTGACTTTTTCTATTTATCAGTATGTCAGTTTATTATTGGATGCAACACATACTGTCATTTATCTCAGCAATTTATATTTATTAATTTATTACTTTGGAGCGCAACACCATTTTTTGATTCTTTCTATTCAGAATGAAATGGCACTACCAGGCATCTCAGTACGCAGCGCATATGCAGGAGCTGCAGGGAAATTGCATGGTCAAAAGAGACCATGCGATTTCCCTGCGGCCACATTTTCAAAACGCTGCATGCATTTTTGGGGAGAAACGCAGGCACAGCAGTCTATTCATTTGAATGGGTTGCCGTGCCCGCATGAAAAAATAAAAATAAAAAAAGTGAACCTAGGGTAAAGTAGCACTGTTGGCTTACATTGCCAAATACTTAGTAACCACAGGTTTACCAGTTAGGCTGGGTTCACACTTATGTAAACTGGATGCAGGTTTCTCCACATCCAATTCGCATGACAGGAGTGTGACCTGCTCTCAATGGAGCTGGTTCACACACCTCCGGGGCAGCTGCAGTCGGAAAGGGTCCTGTGAGTCTTTGGCTCCGATTTAGGTGTGAATTCAGGCAGAAATTGACACGATGTGCACCCAAATCGGTTAACAGGGACGCACCGGACTCCCTGCTTTAAGTCGTGTCAAGTGTGAAACTGGCCTTACTAGAGCCAGTCCAAAACTAGCCAATCATCTAATGTCCATGGCAACCAAGACCAATCAGTTAAATATTTTGTGGATTACAATAATAGTACTGCCTGCACTTGCCACAAAGTACTACAGCAAATGCCACAATACTTGGTTTGACTTAGACAGTAAAAAGATTTATTTTATTTTTTCTTATTTCCTCAGGTTGGGACTGAAATTGATCACCTAGTGATACGTTTTCTGCAAAAATGAGAACAAAAAATTAAAAATATTTGGATAGTGTGATCACTGCAGACCACTTATTTTAAGCCTACAGAATCAAAAGCAGATTCCACCAGGATCAAGCAGCAATCAATACAAAACCAGCTGGAAGGGCAAAAAGTCATTAACCAGGTTGGATAAAAATCTTTACCTGCTAAGCTCCAATCTCTTTGGCCAACTTAACCCTTGTGAGTAATCATTCAAACAGCGCTATCTGTTTTATCCCATGGATTTCTCCAGACATTTCCCCCCAAGCCACAATATAAGACAAACATGAAACGGTTTCCATTTTACAAGACATCCTTTATTAAAGAAAAGTCCAGAAAAACAGACAAGGAGCAGAACTTCAGAAGAACGGATGATCTATTGGTCTTTCAATTCCTTCAGTCTTCTGATGGCGGATTTCACGGTGACAGCCGAGGTGGTGCTGGAAGAACAGAAATAGATTCAGTGATACACAATAACTGCTCAATCTGTGTTCCTCCTTTGTGCTTACAAGGAACGCCAAAATGAAAAGAGCAATCTTGCAGGCAGAGGCTAATTACGATTTGCTGCTCAAGTAAATTAGGACACAGTAATTGCTTTTTGAGTACTACCGAGAATTAGGTTTTCTAGAAAAAAAAACACGTTAAGGAAGAACATCTTTTGTTGTTCAGATGCAAAAAGCAGTCATCTCATCAGCAGAACAAATCCCCAGCTTTTGTTATTTTGGTCACAGCAGCTATAAATTGTAGTTTTTATACTGATTTTGCACTACTACTAATCCCTGCTAAAATGTGTAGAGGGTCTGCCAAACAAAACTACCTGAAAAATAATCATTGCTTGTGGGGTATACTTCTCATAGCTTGCATGCAGCTTCTTCTAAATGTTTGTTATGATACCTTTTGTATGAATGTCCCTTTCCTGCATATTCTACATGGTGAAAATTATAATTCAATATTAACCATGTGCCGACCGCAATACATATATACATGTTGCTGTTTGCAAGTGGCTTACCAGGATTACGGCAGAAGATAGAAGTCATAACCTATTTTTTTTTTTTTACAGCCAGCGGCTGGCTCTCCTGAAAGTGTTCCTAGCAACTAACAAGTTGCTGGAATGCTTTCAGAAGCTGCTCACTATGGGCTTACCGTTTCCTCCAGCCCACCGAAAGAAATGATTCGATGGTGCCACTGGCTAGTCACACAGGCGATCAAAGAGTAGTTCCGCTTTGATAGCCTCTAGGCCTTGGAGGAATAGTGACCTCACTCCCAGTCCAGGGTAGAAGTAAAACTAATTTTTTTTTTGATCTTCTGCTTTTAAAAAGGTAAAGAGATCTGGGATCTTTTTAACCCCCGGATCTCTCGATAAAGAGGACCTGTCATCCTTATTTCTATTACAAGGGGTGTTTACATTCATTGTAATAGGAATTAAAAAAAAAAAAAAACAGCATACACAAGTCACGAACGCACATGTAAATGGTGTTCACACCCCACATGTGAGGTATCGCCGCAAACATTAAAGCAAGAGCAATAATTCTAGAACTAGACCTCTGCAACTCTAAACAGGTAACCTCTAAAGGCATTTAAATCATCTCCTAAGGAGAATTTTAGGTACTGTAGTGTGTGGCCATTCCACAAGCGCGCGCAATTTTATAGCATGACCCGTTCGATAACCATTTACTTGGCGCAACATCTTTAATATTTTACTAAAAAATTGGAGTGTATATTGCGTTTTTTTTTTAACTCCTTAAAATTTATTCCCCCCCCCCCCCCCAAAAAATTATTGAATTTGAGAAACTGTTGTGCAAATACCACTTTGTGACAATAAAATAATAAATTTTTTTTTAGCAAAAAATACTGATTTAAAACAAAAAGTGCTGGTCTTCAAATGGTTAAAGATCATCTAATGTAAAATAAAAGCCCAACTATATTATGTATTTTATATACATTTATTCTTAAAAATGCCCCTCCTACCTACTGTCCCCTGAATGGGATAAACATGAAGTGAAGGCCTGTATTGAAGAACTTGTTTGCTCTCACAATGAATGCAAAATGTTCTCATTGGACAAGGCAAGGGAGGTGGGGCAGTGATGTCACAATCTTTATACTTATAAAGCAGCTGCTCCCAGTGCTCCTGTATAAATGTCAAAACAGACAATTTGATAATTCAGGAGCATTGCTGCTCTCCCAGTTCTCTCCCCTCCCCATCAAGCAATGTCCATTGCTAGGGGCTAAAATACCATTCACCGCTTAAGTAAAGTTCTTCAAAGCAGGGAACTCTCAGGGGAAAATAGCCACCACAAATTCACAGCTCACCTGTACACAAGGCGGAGAGCACACTGTATGAGGGTGCATTTCTATAAATATAAAAAGTGAATTTTCTTAAAAAAGGTGAACTTCTTTAACCAGTTAATGATCGCCTGCCGCAGCTGTACTGTGGCAAGGTTGGCTCTCCTGAGCGAATCGCGTGCACACGTAATCGATGTCTGCCAGCGACCTGCGATCATTTAATAGAATGGGGGATTTGCCTTTGTAAGCAAGGCGGATCCCCATTCTAACAGATCTACTGTTCCCAGTGATAAGGAATAGTGATCTCTGTCATCGCCCCTACAGTTAGAACACGCCTAGGGAATACAGTTCCCCTTGATCACCCCCTAGTGTTAACCCCCTTCCCTGCCAGTGTAATTTTTTCATTGGATCAGTGCATTTTATAGCATTGATCAATGTAATGTCACTGGTCACCAAAAAGTGTCCTTTGGGGTTAGGTTTGTCAGCCGCAATGTCAGTCTTGCAAAAAAATTTAAAAAATTTGCAGATTGCCGCTATTGCCAGTAGAAAGAATTTTAAAATTACACATGTCCCTAAATCCATCCTATAGTTTGTAGATGTGATATCTTTTGCACAATTAATATTGTGATTTTTTATTTTACCAAATACATGTAGAATATAATCAGCCTAAGCTGATGAATACATTTGTTTTATATATTTTTGGGGGATATGCATTATAGCAAAAAGTAAAAAATTGTTTTTCAAAATTGTCGCTGTTTATAGTGGGAAAAAAAACCCAGAGGTGAACCAAGAGGTGATCAAATACTCCCAAAAGAAAGCTCTATTTGTGGGGAAAAAATAAAAAAAATTTTTGTTTGGGTACAATGACGCACAATTGTCAATTAAAGCGACGCAGTGCCGTATCGCAAAATATGGCCAGGTCATTAAGAGAGGAAATCCTTTCCGAACCTTAAGACCCCTTTCACACTGGGGCGGGGGTCGGCAGTAAAAGTCTGCTATTTTCAGCGAAAACAAGGAAAGAGGTCGTGTCTCTTAACATCTGAGAGGCGAGACTGACGGCTCAGCTATACTGCAGTGCCACCCCAGCAGTGGCGTTTTAACCCTCCCCACATCATCACCGGAACCCCTGTCTGAAAAACTGACTTATTGCTCGCCCCATCAGACCGGTCTTCATCTGTCTGCACCTGGACTGTTGGAAGGCTACCAGCACCATGCTCTGCCGTTCCAGTATACCCTGATGAGAGGCAAGCTAAAGTGGATTTGCTGTGATCTGGACTTGCTGTGACCTGCAGTTCTACAGTCTTCTCAGCCCAGCATGCAGGACCTGAATGTGACATCCTGTTCCCCCATGTGAGTGGATAATGTTGCTGTAATAAAAATTGTTTTTTGATACATACTCAGAGGCGCCCCCTTTCCTTGTTTTCTCTCTAGCTTACTGGAACCCGCTCTCTGATTCTCCTGGGAGGCTGCCCTGACTGACCCCAAGACACCTTAAACCATTGAGGGTATATGTATGTACACATCTGTTATCACCCCTGGACTATTGGGTATCATTGTATGAGGTATATACAATTGTGTTTTGCGCCTTTTTTACTTGTTTTTTTGCCATTTTTAGCGGCATTTTATGGCCAATTTTGCAACGCTATTAAGCCACTAGCGGGCGCTTTTACCCCCTGCTATCACCCGAGAAATGGTTAAAACCACAGCAAAGCACTCGGTGCTTTCACACTGAAGAGACAGCAGCGGCTCTTTCAGGGCGCTTTACAGGCACTATTTTTAGCGCTATAGCGCCTGCAAAGCGTGAAAGGGGTCTAAGTGATTAAAGCAAATCAATTTGGCACAGAAACTAAATTAAAAAGAGAAGTATGGATACTTTTTTTTTGCATCTTACCCAAGCCTGGACTGGCTGACGTATAATGACGTCAGGCTTCAGCCACTGTCTGCTGAAAATGGGTCACAGGATGCAGAATGAACTGCACTCCTGTGACCTACAGAAGTACAGCAAAACAAGCTTTGGCTTAGAGCTGCACAATTCTGGCCAAAATGAGAATCAGTTTTTGCGGCGTAAAATCTTTCACATTATACGAAAAAAATTAAATAGGGCTAACTTTACTGGTTACATTTAAAAAAATTGCATTTGAACGACTACTGCGTAAATACAGTGTGACATAAAATGATATAGGGCCTCACGGCCTCTAGTTCAGGTAGGCTGTCCGTGGACACCCTCCTGGGCACGCATCAGGATCTGTGCGCCTTGGACAAATCGCTTTACAGATCGGGGTGTGTGAGGAAAGGAAAGCAGTGAGTACAGCATTACAGTGGTACAAAGTGCCCTGATCATCAGTGGAGCCCCATCAGCACACACCAGTAAAGAAAAAATGACTTATTTGCAAAGTTTAACAGAAACTAAAACTTTGTCTTTGATTATATAGCAAAAACATATATAATAAAACCCAGTGGTAGTTAAATACCAAAAGAAAGCTCCATTTGTCTCAAAAAAAAAAACAAACACTTTCATATGGGTATAGTGCCGCATGACGGCACAATTGTCATTCAGTGTGGCAGTGCTGAAATCTGAAAATTGGCCTGGGCAGGAGGTTAAAGTATAGAGTATTGAAGTGGTCAAAGTAAAAATTCATTAGGTGAGGTGTCCAACTTTTTACCACTTTAAAGCCCAAGTTTATGATACTCGTGCAGCCTTTCAATAAAAGCAGCTGACAGCTACTTCTCCCCCTCTTTCTCCCGCAGCTGCTTTATTGAAAGGCTTTGGGGGGGAGCGGTGCTTGTAACTGCCCCCGCACCAATTACCCCCGACTGTCCTCTGGCTTCCAGTGTCCTCCCCTCCTGCTGTCCTAACTTAGGCTTTAAAGTGTAATTTTGAATCACTTTCTGTCCTAACAGAAAGTAGGTAAAATTTCCATAATAGGAACACAAAAAAAAAAATTTTAAAATAAAGTTTGGCTCAAAAACATCACAACCGATTTTCGATTTATCATCCAGTTAATGGACACAAAACGAACAAACTGTCCAAATGACAGATTTTCGAACGATTTTTCGTCTAGTGTATGGGCACTATAAGAATTTTACACACCCCAGAAGGCAGACCATTACTTTGATCTCCAACAGAGGCTTACCAAAACAAAATCTCAATGTGACCGATTGCTGCAAAGAGCATTTTATTTTCTGGGGATTGTATTGTGAAAACCACACTGTTATTTACTAAAACTGGGGAGTGCAAAAACTGCACAGAAACCAATCAGCTTCCATGTTTTATTGTCAAAGCTTAATTGAAGAAGCCGATTGGCTACCATGCAGAGCTGCACCAGATTTTGCACTCTCCAGTTTTAATAAATCAACCTCACATTTACACACATTTTGTTTCGCAACTTTACTTACTTGTAGGTCCAGGCTCCTCCGGCTACAATTTTCATGCAAGAACCGCAGCGCCAGATTCCTACAGCCTTCCTCTTCATTTTGGTCTAAAGGAGAACATAGAGATGAGATCCCACAATACAACACAATGTCCTTTCCACTTAATGAATAGATGAGACTTTACCTTGCCACAGAAGGAGCAGGTGTACTTGGCATGTTGGCTGATTTCAATTTTCTTGACCATCTTCCTTAGGGAAGCACCATAACGGGTACCATATTTACCCACAATGCCGACCTTCTTGGTGCGTTTGGCCTGCAAGAATTTACAGACATGAGATTTACACTACAAATCTCTGCAAGCTGTCAGACAGTCAGATGAGCCTTAAAAAGGTTGTAAACCCTGGTGTGTCTTTTCACCTTAATACATTCTTCTATGCATTAAGGTGAAAACTTCTGGCAGTCACCAGCCCCCCAGTTTTACTTACCTGAGCCCCGTAATTCCCTCGGCAGAGATGCACTCTTCCTCTGCCCGTTGTCTCAGCTCTTGATTGGATAGCAGCGGGAGCCATTGGCTCCCGCCAATCAAATCCAATGACGCAGGCGGCTGAGGCAGGGCCAAGTCCAGCATTCGTATCTATGGATGCTAAATATTGGACTCGGAAGGAACCCCCCCCCCCCCCAGGAGAGCGCTTCTAGGGGGGGGGGGTTATCTGATGAGAGGAGGAGCCACGAGAGCCTCTGAGGGACCCCAAAAGAGGATGACTGGGGCCACTCTGTGCAAAATGAGCTGCACAGTGGAACCAGGTATGATAGGTTTGTTGTTATTTAAAAAAATCTAAATAAAAAAAACAAAACTTTTACAAATCACTTTAAGCCTAGGTGGTTGGACTGAAGTAGGGAGCAGACATATGATAAATGTAGGTACTGCCCCCCCCCCCCCCCCACCAAAAAATGTCTCCAATTATAAAACAAACAGAGGAGTGGGGAGGATTAGAGTGAAACCCTCTTGGGTGAAGGTCTGCTTTAGCCTCCATTCACACCTGGGCATTGTGGGAGCCAAGCCAAATCACTGCAATTCTGCCTGTGATCTCAAAACGCACTACAAAGCAAAAAACGCAGCTTCAGGTGTCACTGGTTTCAATGGCAACTAATCTGCGGTGCGGCTTTGCATCAATTTATCATGCAGAAAATTGCATTGCATAAAGCTCGTCACCCCCATAAGAAGCTCCTCCCCATGGGATGAGCTTCACGTGATGAAAGGAATTGTCGGCACTCAAGACCTTCGAAATAATATTTCTTTATTAAGCAAGCATGTACAATGCTGCAAAACAGCCTACGCATTTCAGACATTAGTCCTCAGGAGACCTTTAACACTGAGGCACTTTGGCGCTAAAAAAAACAGCACCATAAAAGCTCACGAAAACCTATTTCCATTAAAGAGGAAGTAAACCCTAATGGTTTTACTTCCTCTTTGTTTCCCTGCAAAGGTAAAGCATAATGGACTACTATACATCGCATAGTAGTCCATTATGTGTCACTTACCTGACACAGGAGCCAGCGATGTCACTGCTGTCCCCTTGTGTACGGAGACTCCATCTTCTTTGTGTATCGCGGCTCCGGCACTGTGACTGGCCAGAGCCGCAATGACGCCACATCTGCCCATCGGCGGCATATCACCGCTAGCAGCGACATGCTCATGGCGCATGCGCCGTACACAGCGCTGCCTGTCTTCTTGCAAATATCTCCTAAACCGTGTAGGTCTAGGAGATATTTCTTGCACCTACAGGTAAGCCTTAATCTAGGCTTACCTGTAGGTCAAAGTGATCTGTTAGGGTTTACAACCACTTTAAAAAAATAAAATAATAAATCAATGGATGCACAAAAAAAAAAAAAAAAAAAGAAAAGCGCTGCAAAAGTTCAGCGTTTTAGGGGCAGTTTTCCAAGCACCTCGGTGTGAAAGGGGCTCTTAGTCACGGCTGTGCGAAGCTCGTCACCCCCCAAACGAAGCTCCTTTTCACCGGACGCGGTTCAAGCGACAAAACTGCTGCCGCTGAAAACAATGGCGCCTGAAGCTGCGTTTTACCATTGTAGTCCGTTTTGAGATCTCAGGCAAAATTGCAGCAATTTTGCTTTGATCCCAGGTGTGAATGGAGCCTTAAAGTAGAACTAAAGGAAAAAAAATAAAAACTTTAGTTGTGGAGAAGGATTAGAACTGCTGTCAGTTTTTATTGCTCTGAGTTCCGATAGAGAGGGGGGGGGGGGGGGGGAATCTCCCCATTTGTCTGGATTAATTTTAAACCAAGAGTAAGTCCAGGTTCACACTTGTGCGATGCCAGACATTGTACGTAATTCGCAGCGCCACTGCTGTTCACATTACATGCGATGTCTGTGCGGTGCGATGTCAGTCATACAGATTGTGGTGCGATGTCAGCCATACTTTCGGTCCAAACACGCACAGGACTCTTTTTTCTGTTTGGACCAGAATCGGATCACATGGGTGTTCACACCTATGCGATCTGATTCATGTCCGATCTGTCAGTTCGCAGTGCGATATGCGAGCTGAAATGGGGGTGTCGTTAACATATGACACTCCCCAGCAGTACACATAGGGCAGTGTGAACTGCGTGCGTGTCGGGTGCGATGCGGGAAACCTCGCAGGGTTCTCGCATCGCACAAGTGTGAACCGGTGTCCTGTCGGATACTGTCCCCCATCGGATACTTTCGCATGCGCCATACGGATGACAGTCACATTCCAAAAAATCTCTGAAGATGAACGGCGCCTGCGTCGCAAGTCCAGGTTCAAGCCCCACCATCCAAGTGGACATCATAGAGTTAGAGTCTAAAAGAGCCAAGCGAGGCCGTGCCTGAAGCGTGGTGAGCGAAGCGTGCCCACAAGGGGCCCTCTAAGTTTGTGCAGCCCTATGTCCACTGGCATGGCGGGGCTTTTACTTTAACTCACGGCGCAGGCGCCGCTCATCTTCGGAGATTTTCCAAATCTCCTAGTGCTCTGTACTGTGCAGTACGGCACGGACACTTTGATAGGCGGACATTTGACAGAACACCGGCACTAGAAGTGAAAAGACATCCAAGTTTTGGGTGACATTGGAACAAAGAATATCAGGGGAATCTTCCCATTGGGGGACACACGTTCTCCCTCACTTTACAGGGATTTCACTTCCTGTTTGGCTGTTGGACAGGAAGTAAAGGGGAATCCCCTGAATGGGGACACAGATGGGAAAATGAACCTTAGAGGTTATAATTCTCACTTATTCTATCCACAATGGGTGGGAAATGTGTCTTTAGCTCCACATGAAGAAGTCGCCCCTCCTGCGTACACAGCCCAATGATAATGTATAGGAGAACCCTCCTCAGGGGACACACATCCCCCTCACTGGAGGCCTGTCCTGTGTACACACCATACATACCCGGCCTGTCCTGTGTACACACAAACCATACATACCCAGCCAGCCTGACCCCCACAGGAGGAGACCCGGACATCCTTCTCTATAGAAGGCCCCACCATCACCCAGACACCTCCATACCGCCTCAGCCCGGGACAGCAGAGCCCCCGCAGACAGACACACACCCCGGCTATACAGCGGGGTCTCCCCCGGGGAAGGATGACACTGGATTACATGACGCGCCACGGACACACACAATCCTCTCACCATCTTCGTCTAGGACCCGAGCGGAAAGGGAGGAGCCTACCGCGCCTGCGCCATTTACGCTCCCCGACGCACCCGGAAGTGACCATAGAGAGTGCCGTCCTTCCGTCGTCTCTGTGATTTCCGGTCCTCCAGCTGTCTTGGGCTCTGCTCTATAGGTCTGTTTGTGTCGGTTCTCTCCGGTACCGGAGCCATGGCGTCCTCCAACGCGCTCAACAAGCAGCCGCCGATCCAGTCCACGGCCGGGGCCGTCCCCGTCCGCAATGAGAAAGGTAAGGAGCCGTGTGTGTGGTCCGGGGACCCGGGTAGGCCGCAGAGCCCGGTCTGTGTTGTTGTGAAGCCTATATGGGGGAGGGGCGCCCTGTATACAGATCTATATACCCTTCTATTACTGATCACAGGATGGTCCGGGGGGAGGGGAGATCTGTACATGATCTGAAGATTTGTTTTCCTTTAATGGACTCTTCTATAGATCATTGGTGGACATACACCATACAATCTGATCGTATGAGGACACACAAACTATCCATTCCCCTTGTATCCAATCAGGAAGACCTGTGCATCACATACATGCTGGCAGATCTACAGGAGATTGTACAATCAGATTGTACCATGGTGTATGCTTAGACTAAAGGGTTCCTGCACTCCTAAGGGGCCCATACACCATACAATCTGATTGTACAACCTCCTTTAGAGCACCATACACGCTGCAATCTAACCATATTCTCTCTGAACAATCAACGTTAGATTTACCAAAATAGTGTACTAGGAGGACCACCACATCCAGCCAATCGGAAGGTCCCGTCTCCTACATAGCGGTAGATCTATAGGATATTGTACAATCAGGTTGTATAGTGTATGGCAGGGCTTGACAAATCCCAGGTCACCATGGCGACTAGAAATAACTTCCTTGCGCCCCAGGCTTTTGTCAGCCAACCGCATCCCACTTGCCGACCGTGACATGGCTGAAAGATGGCAACGTCCTCCCAGGACCCCGCAACCCCCCCCCCCCCCCCCCCCCCTGTGTGCTCTGTGATCGATCACCGACCGTTAACCATGTGACCAATCACAGCTGATCCCATGTAAACAAATGGCAATTATCTGCATTTCCTTCCCTCAGAGCTGTCACAGCGCAAGGAAAGGAAAGCTGATAACCGGCGATCCTGTGACAGGCGACATTTACACTGATAATTGGGGCAGCAGCATATCAGTGCCCATCAATACAGCCCCATCACTGCACATACCTGAAGAAGGAAAAATACTTATTTGCAATATTTTATAACCGAAATAAAGAAAAAAGTTTTCTTTTTAAACTTTTTTTTATATTTTTTTATTATATATCGCAAAATAAATTAAATACCGCCAAAAGAAAGCTTTCTTTGTGTGACCAGAATAATAAAAAATGCCATTGGGGTACAGTGTGGCACGACCGCACAATTGTCATTCAAAGAGTGACAGCACTGAAAACTGGTCTGGGCAGGAAGGGGGTGAAAGTGCCCGGTATTGAAGTGGTTAAAAATAAAAAATAAAACTGGCTCTTAACTTTTTACTTTATTTTAAGCTGGCTCCTAGATTCAAAGTCAATGTTGTGTATGGTGAGATCTACCATCAGCTATGCAATGAAAGGGGCTTGTCTGAATACAAATGGGGTGGACTGTGTAGGTCTGCCCCTATATTACATAGTAATAAAAAAGTTAGCTTGTGACAAAAAAAAAAAAAAAAAAAAAAAAAATATATATATATATATATATATATAATATATATATATATATATATATATATATATATATATATATATATATATATATATATATATATATATATATATATATATATATATATATACTAATACATTAGCGCAGCAGTCCCCAACCTTTTTGACACCAGGAACCAACAGTTTCATGGCAGTCAATTTTCCCAGGGATGGGTCAGGGGATTGGATATTCAGAGTTTGTCCTCAGTCCCCCTTCACATTACAACACATTACAGCCCCCCCCCCTTTATATCAGTGTCCCTCTACATTCCAGTACCCCTTCACATTCCAGTACAGTGCAGTTCACTTTATATTATTGTGCCCCTAGCAATCACAGCCTCCTCTGTCACAGTCTGCTCCCCTTCTAATCTCTGCCTTCCCTGCGTAGGACTTCTACCTTTTTTGGGCCAGAGGAGGAGAGGGCACACAGGTATGGGGTGCACAGCAGGTGGTGAGAGGTGACCACAGTCTGCAATGGCCCTGTGAGGACCGCTGTCGCCGCTCACCTCCCACTGTGCGGCCTGGTCATCCACAGGCCGTGGCTCGGCACTGGTCTGTGGCCCGCGGGATTGGAGACCACTAAATTAGAGGTTTTAATTTTTCAGGTTTAAAAAAAAATTAATAATAATCCTATTTTTTTTATGGGTAAAAAAAATATCATTTTTTTTTTCTTTTTTTTTTAAGGACCCTGCAGGGCATTGCTGCTGCAATCAGCAGTTTGCGGGTGCAATGTCAGGCCCCTGTAGACTCTCAGTACAGTTGTCTGCCTACGGGCAGACAGTTAATGGAGAGCAGGAAGAATCAGTGAACAATAAGAGCGCTGACCATCGCCCTCACAGTCTATTGAGATCTACAAGCCATCTGCTGCAGTAGGAGATGGTACTTGTAGTTCATTCATTCACAGACCTCTCTGAATGAATGACACGGTTGTGTGGGTGAAGCCCCGCATGGCCACACTGTTGTCAAATTGTGACAGCGGGTGCAAGTAGAAGATCCCCCAAAACGTTGTCAAGGAGAAAGGGGGAGGGGATCACGGTAGGATGCTGAACATGTCAGATGTTGCATCCTAAATACACGTGTAACATGTTCACAAAGGTAAACGTATACTTTTAACCACCTGATTACTTTGCACTTAAACCCCCCTCGTGACCAGACCAATTTTCAGCTTTTGGCGCTGACGCATTTTGAATGACAATTGCGCGGTCATACAACACTGTACCCAAATGACATTTTTATCATTTTTTTCCCACAAATAGAGCTTTCTTTTGGTGGTATTTATTCACACATGGGGTTTTTATTTTTTGCTAAACAAACAAAAAAAGATGGAAAATTAAAAAAAAAAAAAAAAAAATCATGTTTAATAGTTTGTTATAAAATTTTGCAAACAGGTAATTTTTCTGCTTCATTGATATGCGCTGATGAGGCGGCACAGGTGGGCACTGATAGGCTGCCCTGGTGGGCACTGATAGGCTGCCCTGGTGGGCACTGATAGGCTGCCCTGGTGGGCACTGATAGGCTGCCCTGGTGGGCACTGATAGGCTGCCCTGGTGGGGATAGATAAGTCGGTACTAATGGGGACAGCAAAGATGGCACGGATGGGTGGCACGGATGGGCACTGGTAGGTGACACTGATGTGCAGCACTGGCAGTGTGGGCACTGAGAGATGGCAGTGTGGGCACTGAGAGATGGCAGTGTGGGCACTGGTAGAAGGCACTTTAATAGGGGCAAAGGTGGGCACAGTGGATCGGGCACATTGCAGTGAGAGGGACTGATGTCCCTCTCACTGCCTCCGGTGATCGGCCTTTTTTTTTTTCTGACAGCGCGAGGAGGAAAAAAAGCCGATTACCGGCTCTGTTAAGATCACATGATCAGCTGTCATTGGCTGACAGCTGATCACGTGGTAAGGGGTCGGGACCGACCCCTTACTCGGATCTGTGATCCAGCGAGTCTCACAGACTCGCTGATCACAGAGCGCGCCGCACGCCCTTCAGGGGGCGCGCAGGCAGCTCGTGTCCGGGACGACGTCAATAGACGTAGTCCCGGCACAATAGATCCGCGCTGTAGCCGTCATTTGGCTATAGCGCGGATCTCAGGCAGTTAAGGTTTACCTCCCTTTTTTTTTTAAAAAAAAAACCTCCTTGCCTTAGGCCTGACCTGATGTCATGGACTTGTACAGGCAGATGAGTTATTGGAAAAACAGAGGACCCTTTCAAAAAACAAAACATTTTGTGGATTATAGAGGAGGGGGTGAGTCCAGTGGGATCTATAAAACTTGATGGGCTGAATTATTTAGCTGAAAATGTTTTTTTTCGTTTGTGTTGTGTTTGAGGAGTTTTTGCTTTACCCATCATTTTTAGCCAAAATGTAATTTGCATTAAAACCTAAACTGTTGTCATATGTGAACATACGTTCTGCATCTTTCAGGTGAAATCTCGATGGAGAAGGTGAAGGTAAAAAGATATGTCTCCGGTAAAAGACCAGACTATGCACCTATGGAATCCTCTGATGAGGAAGATGAGGAGTTCCAGTTCATAAAGAAAGGGAAGGAACAGGAGGTGGAAGTGGAGGAACAGCCAGAAGAAAGCACCAGCGACCCGCGTCTGCGTCGGTTACAGAACCGCATGAATGAAGATGTAGAAGAGAGGTAATGGATTCATTTAAACATGATATAACAAGTAGCTGATGGTTGCACAGCTGTGCTCTTCAGAAGGGTATATTGCATGTACCTGGTCCTGATTGTAAACTATTTAAAGTGGTAGTAAACTCTGTTACACCGCTTGTACCTACAGGTAAAACTATAATGAGGCTTACTTGTAGGTACTGTGAATATCTCCTAAACTTGCACATGTTTAGGAGATATTCGGAGTGCATCTCGCTGATGACATTACTGGCGCATGCGCACTGAAGGTCTGGCTTACAGGCCCTCTGAAGGCCCGTGCTGGAACCGGCTTCTGCGTGCATGCGCGGGAGTGACCCGGCCACTCATGTAGCCGGAGGCCGCAACTCTGAAATGAAGACCGGGGGAGAATGTCAGCCCTCTCAGCTGTGACATCACGGTGCTGGAGGGCTTTGTTTTAAGGTAAGTTTCTCATAATGTGCTAGTATGCATCCCATACTACTGCTTTAAAGCTCTGGTGCCCAAACCTTCAGCCAGGTGCAAGCCCTCAGGGTGTGATGCACGGGAACCGTGCAGACTAATCTGTGTTTAACTATTGCCATGATTAATCAGTGATTTCTAGTCTCGTGTAAGGTTTTCAGCCTATGGTTGTCTCTTAAAGCATGTCCCCAGTCTCCAACAGCTCCTTTAGCATGGTCATAGTCTTGACAGTATCCTGCAGCATATCCCCTCTCCTGACCATCTCTTGTATCGTGGCTGCAGTCTCTGACCAGCTCTTGTATCGTGGCTGCAGTCTCTGACCAGCTCTTGTATCGTGGCTGCAGTCTCTGACCAGCTCTTGTGTCGTGGCTGCAGTCTCTGACCAGCTCTTGTGTCGTGGCTGCAGTCTCTGAGCAGCTCTTGTGTCGTGGCTGCAGTCTCTGAGCAGCTCTTGTGTCGGGGCTGCAGTCTCTGAGCAGCTCTTGTGTCGGGGCTGCAGTCTCTGAGCAGCTCTTGTGTCGGGGCTGCAGTCTCTGAGCAGCTCTTGTGTCGGGGCTGCAGTCTCTGAGCAGCTCTTGTGTCGGGGCTGCAGTCTCTGAGCAGCTCTTGTGTCGGGGCTGCAGTCTCTGAGCAGCTCTTGTGTCGGGGCTGCAGTCTCTGAGCAGCTCTTGTGTCGGGGCTGCAGTCTCTGAAATTGAATAGTCACTGAAATTTATGTGCTGTCCTTTGATGTCGTAAGCGGCAATTGAGGCCCCCCAGATATAGAAAGTTGAGCACCACTGCTTTAAAGAGCAGTGTAATGCTTACAACAACTATGGCTTGTTTGTTAATATTTCTCCACTTCATTATCAAAACTTGATGGCCAATTGGCTCAAATACTTTGCTGCAGAACTATCTGCCTTTTTCTATTTTATGAACAAGTTCAAAAACCTTTTTGTACACTGAAAGTTCACACATTTCAGTGATAAATATAGGACTGTCCAGTTGTGCCACTTTTATATTCTTTCTTTTATCTTCATTTAGCATAGTATATTGTGGAATCTTGCTGGCGAAAGAATTGTGTAGAGCAGCCTTTTCTCAACCTTTTTAACCTCTGAGGAACCCTTTAAAATAAATTTCTGTTCTCTGGGAAACTCTTGCTAAAACCATTTTATCAGAGAACAGTGTGAAAAATGGCACTTGCATTGGTGGTCAGTAGGAAGCCTACTCCTCTTACAGTGTTCGTCAGAATTCACCTCTTTCAGTTTGCTTCAAGGATCATGGGTGCCCTGTTGCTTACTCTGCCAAGTGGTGTTGGGCCCAGAACTATGCAGGCACCAACATATGGAAGGTCAATCCACCACAATTCAAATAACCTCTAACAACCTCTGGAGGAACCTCTAAAGCAGCCGCCATTAAATGGCAGCCCACAGTCCGATCACGGACCGTGCAAAGCTCCTGTATAGACCGTCAGGCCACCAGTGTAAAGTCTTCCCTGTTTGGCGGCACGCAGAGACGCAGAGGCTAATGTGGCTACTCCAATGAGTTTGAGAGTGGGAGTGATGAGGAGCCGAAGTTGTGAGTGAGGCAAGCCTGAACCTGCAGCTTGTGACAGTGTGATAAGCACAGTGGAGTGCTGGAGCTGTGTTAAGCCTTCTTGATCTAGTGGAGTGCCAATGCTGTGCTCAGTCCTTCTCCTAAACATCAAGTAACAAGCAACGTGTGGTGTGCCCTGAAGCCCACAGTCTGCAGAGGAGAGATAGGAGGAAGCAGGGAGTGTGGCAGAACCAGCTGTGTGTAAATATGTCACTAACTATCTTCACAGCATATGAAAACCGTGATCGCCCTGAGTGGGGAAAGTTGTAATAGCAGTGACTACCATGAAGGAGGTAGTAACCTGCGATCACTGCTGCTGATTGACGGGAGATCGTTGTCTAAAGCCTACATCTGGTGCCTGCTATGTCTGCTGTGTGGGATTGAAGGCTGCAGGAGGCATTGAAAAGGATCAGAACGCTAATTGTTAGCTTGCTATAGTGCTGTTTTTATCTGTTCTCTCAATCTTAATCCATCTTTGCACCCTCACCCCCTCCACTGCCACATTTGGCACTTTTTGGGGGGGAAGGGGGAAGCTGGTACCTGGTTTTGACGGGTACCCGCTCCCACTTCCTTGTACAAGAACCGCATGGTGATCTACATAACTTCCGGCCCCTCCAACCCCCTTCCCCAACCTCGGCTGCCATCTGGGACAGACACAGGACCCAGGAGACGGCAGGACCATTCAGAAAGTATAGCGCAATTCGCGCATGCGCAGTAGGAAATGGGCCTTGAAGCTGCAAGTCTTCACTTCCTGTTTCCCTTACTACAGATGGCGGCGCCTGCACCCAAAGCCGATTGACGAATCGGCTAGGGGTGCCGACATCGTGGGATCCCTGGACAGGTAAGTGTCCTTTTTATATTAAAAGTCGGCAGCTACAGTATTTGTAGCTGCTGGCTTTTTATTTACTTTTTTCTTTACAGACTGGAACTCCTTAAGTGCCACATCTCCGCTCCGCAGTCATTGGTTACTGCCCCTTATTTTATGTTAAGGGGCACTCTGATGGGCACAACAAAATGTGCCCATCAGCATGCCCCTAACATAAAATGTGTCTTAATATAAAAGAAGGGGCACACATTATGTTAAGATTGCACTGTGACGCGGACCCCTGATGTAAGGTGGCACTGTGACGGGGACACTCTGGGAACAATTGATGTGATGGGCACACCTGGTGTAAAAGAGCACTTTGATGGGAACACCTGATGACGACACCTAATGTAAGGGGACAAATGATGTGGGGGGGGGGGCACACTGATGAAGAAATCTGATGTAAGGGGGCACTCTGATTGGGGAACACCTGATATAAGGGGGTACCCTGACAGTGTTAACTGATTTATGGGGTCACCCAATGTAATGAATTACTGTGTTGGGGGCACCTGATGTAAGGGAGAACACTATTGGGGACATTCACATTTACAGAGTATTACGTGTGTGTGGCAGAAACCGTAAGAAAAGTGACAGAGAGTGCGGCTTGCGCCAAAGAAAGGAAAGTAGACGCGTACAATCTTTCATGGCACAGACTTGTGATTCGGATCTCGGCTTGAAGAAAATTTTAGTGACCATATCTCCTTGAATTTTAATTCACTACCCCTGCTCTAAAGTATGTGTTTTCCCCCTTGTAGGTTGGCCAGACATCGTAAGATTGTGGAACCAGAAGTGGTGGGCGAAAGTGAGCCAGAATCTGAACCAGGAGAAGAATGGCGAGTTGAAAGAGGAGAGGACACAAGTGAGGAGGAGGAAGAGGAGGTGGATGATGAGGTAAGTGTGCACTTCTGCTTTTTTACATTACTTGCGTGATTTGAACTTGTGTAAGGCCAAACCCCAAATTCTATTATGTCACATAAGCCGGTTGTTCATCATTGTCTAATTAGAATATCTAGAGTAGTGTTCCTCAACCTTTTTTACCTTCGTTTGAGATTCCAGGGAACCCCTGAAATAATGTTCACATCTCCATTTCATGGAACATTGGTATGATCAGCGAGCTGTTGATAATACATTTTTTTTTTTAGAAATATTAAAGAAAGTAATAAATATTAAAACATTGCCATCAATTACACTGAAGATACTAGTTGCCTTGCTGTTGCGCTGAGAGTTTGTAGATTATCACTGTATTTTTCCTTTTTTTTTAAATCTGTTTTACTCCTAAGAAACAAAGTGGCAGATTTATCAGCATACGTTGGACTTGCCTTAGTGTGTCTGTGTATCTGTTTTACTTTGGTAGGGCTATTGAATTGTATGCCCTTTAGGGATCGATGAGAATGATTGATTGTATTTTCTGTACAGTACTGAAGAATAACTTGGCACCATATAAACAAACAATATTGATAGATACTCCTGTAAGTGTTGATTTGAGATTTTGGATCACCCATAGGCATATATATATATATATATATATTTATTTTTTTTCAGGAAATTGAGCGTCGACGTTGTATGATGCGACTAAAAGCAGAGGAAAGGAAGAATGAGGAAATGGAAGTGTTGGAGGTGGAGGATGAATGGAAATCTGAGGAAGAGATGGTATCTGAATATGAAGAATACACAGACAGTGAAGAAGAGCCGGAACCAAAACTTAAACCAGTATATATTAGGAAGTAAGTGAGGGGGCTACCAATGCATTTTCCATGGTAATACAAAATGCCGTGAAGCAAGCAATAACATCTGAGCACAGGTATTCCATAACACCTCATATTGTATACTTGGCAATACTGCTATTGCCAAGTATATTCCCAGTGGGTGGCATTATTTACAGAGACTTTGGCCATCCATGTACACCCACAGTTCACTGACCAGGAACACTTATGTGATCCTTCAGTGCTACATGACCGGAACCTGCTAGAACCCAAAGGAATGGTGAGCAATTACTCCTGAGGCAATACTGGCTGGGATTTCTGTATGGGGTGCGGATTAAGCACTGTGACCTACTAGTTCACAACGTGGACTTGCTAATGCACACTGACTGTGCCCCAATACAATTATGATATTACTAGTAACACCCCCATTGCTACACACCTGGTTCCAGCTTTGATCCAGGGCTGCTGTTTAGGGTGGAAGACTGTTGGTGCCATATATCTGCAATTAAGTTTTCACCTACTTTTGAGCATTAGACTGTGCCATTCGTCATATGTCCTGGTACTGTGACTGTGGACTGTATACCACTCTTTACTATTCAGCAGTCTGAGAGCCTAATCTGTTATGTCGGTGGGGCTTGTAGTTGTGACATATGGGGGGTTATTTACTAAAGGAAAATCCACTTGGCACTGCAAGTGCACTTGGAAGTAAAGTTGCTGTAGATCCGAGGGGGACATGCAAGGAAAATAAAAAAAACAGCATTTTAGCTTGCACATGATTGTATGATAAAATCAGCAGAGCTTCCACTCATTTCAGATCTACCCCTCAGATTTAGAGCAACTGCACTTTCAAGTACACTTGCAGTGCAAAGTGGATTTGCCTTTCATAAATAACCCCCATGGTGTTTAAAGTGGTTGTAAAGGCAGAAGGTTTTTGTCTTAATGTATTCTATGCAGGTCTTCTGTGTGCAGCAGCCCCCCTAATACTTACCTGAGCCCCATCTCTATCAAGTGATGTCCACAAGTCCCTCGCCTGTCCAGGACTGTCCCTCCTGATTGGCTGAGACACAGCAGCAGTGCCATTGGCTCCCGCTGCTGTCAATCAAAGTAAGTTAGCCAATCGGGAAAGAGGCGGCGGGGCTGAACTGCAGCGCTGTATCTGAATAGACACACAGCTGCAGCTCTGCTAGGGTGCCCCCATAGCAAGCTGCTTGCTGTGGGGGCAGGAGCGCCAAAGAGGGACCTGAGAAGAGGAGGATCTGGGCTGTTCTGTGCAAAACCACTGCACAGTGGAGGTAAGTATAACATGTTTATTTTTTTAAACAAGACTTTACAATCACTTTAAATACTTGAGCGCTGTTTTGTCATCCAGGTGACAAACGCGTAACCTTCATAATTTGGGATCCATTCCCGCCATCCTCCCACTTCTACTAAACCTTCACTGCTGTATTGATCAGTCAGCTGGTGGGGTGTGTTCAGCGTGTTGTGTAAGCAGCTGCTGCCATTGTCTTGACAATGTTGTCATTTTAATGTTGGAGAGCTGGAGGTGTGTGACTTTTATGCCATTTTTGTCTTTACTTTACAGTTGGTGAATAATACCTTTTTTGACCCTTCTTGTAACAGCCCTTTTGGGTTTCTTGCAGCCCAACTTTTGAAATGTCCTGATTAGTAGCTACTAGTCATTTTGTAACTTGGTTTATATCAAAACCCTGTCTGCTAAAAGCTCTATTTGAAAGCAGTAGGGCCTCGGTCTCTGATCCAGCATTTAGTGTTCATTTCAACCTGTGAGCGGTGACCCTGCCATGAACATAAGCTTTACCAGCTGTTAAGAAATGCAAGTGGAAAGAATACATTCTGTCGTCGTACCCGTGTACATGATTTCTTGTGATATTAAAAACAGCCTTCTTAAGACATGCATATAAAGTAGCAAAACGTCACACAGATATTTTTAAAATCAGTTTTTAGTGGTTTATTGTGCACATCTACTTTTCCAGGAAGGATAGAGTAACGGTTCAAGAAAAAGAAGTAGAAGCACAAAAACAGAAGGAGTTGGAGGTTGAAGCTAAGCGGATGGCAGAGGAGAGACGTAAATACACCCTAAAGGTAACTGTGCTACAGATCTGTCCGCATGCTGCTAAAGTAGAATTCCAGGTTTAATATGACTCTAACCACTTCAGCCCCGGAAGATTTTACCCCCTTCCTGAACGGAGCACTTTTTGCGATACGGCACTGTGTCGCTTTAACTGACAATTGCGCGGTCGTGCGACGTTGCACCCAAACAAAATTGACGCCCCCCCCAAATAGAGCTTTATTTCGGTGGTATTTGATCACCTCTGCGGTTTTTATTTTTTGCGCTATAAACAAAAAAAAAAAAAAGCGACAATTTAAAAAAAAAAAAAAAAAAAACATTTTTGCTATAATATATTTCCTCAGTTTAGGCCGATACCTATTCTTCTACATATATTTTTGGTAAAAAAAAAAATCGCAATAAGCGTATATTGATTGGTTTGCGCAAAAGTTAAAGCGTCTCCAAAATAGGGGAAAATCTTATGGCATTTTTTTTTTCTATCGGGACTGCAACATTTTGGCGGAAACATCGGACGCTTTGACACTATTTGGGACCATTGTCATTTATACAGTGATCAGTGCTATAAAAATGCAGTGATTACTGTGTAAATTGCAGTGAAGGGGTTAAGTGTGTCCTAGGGAGTGATTCTAACTGGGGGGGGGGGGAGTGAATTCAAGTCACATGACAGCGATCACTGCTCTGACAGAGCAGTGATCTCTGTCATGACAAAAGTCTGAATGGGGAAATGCCTTGTTTACATAAGCACCTCCCCGTTCTAAGGCTCTGTGACACGATTGCCAGGAGACCGGCGGACATCGAGTCCATCGGTCCTGTGGGTGCGGTCACGCTGTACGCGGCGGGCGCCCCGCCTCTTAAAGGGGACATACAGGTACGCTTTTTTGCCCACCGCTGCCATTGTGCCGGCGTGCAGTGGTCGGCAAGTGGTTAAATAGTTTTCGTGGCCCAAGATGGCCAAAACAAACTACTTCCATTACATAACTATGTGGCCGCTGTTTGCGCTGTAGTAGCATTGGCAGCAAACCGTATGCGGTGCTGTGTACTGGCAGCAGTATGGGCAACTTCCTGCCTGCTACCAAAACTAAATGGCGCAGAGTTGAATGCTTCTCCGCCCATTGTTTTCTCTGATTGGCTGAGGTGGAGAGGCAGGCAACTCACGATTTCCACCTCGTGCCAGTCAGAGAAAGTCTTGTGTTTTGTTGATTAAAAATAGAAGGCTTTTCTAAACCATGTTCAAGCTGGAATTCTACTGGGGCTACACAAGTGATTTAAGATTAAATCTCTGCTATTCTGAGAGATTTATCCACTTGTTGGCAGTCATGTCATGTGCAGCACACTGAAATCTCTGCAATGCTAACTGTACAAGGAAGGAGCAGAAAGATTCAATCGCCTGTGTAGCTAATACTTCTCTGACTTGACAGATTGTGGAGGAGGAAACAAAGAAAGAGATAGAGGAAAACAAGAGAACTCTGGCAGCTCTGGATGCCCTGAATACAGATGATGAGAATGACGAGGAGGAGTATGAAGCCTGGAAGGTTCGGGAGCTGAAACGCATTAAACGTGATCGTGAAGAAAGAGAAGCGTATGTTCTCATTTTATGTTGTCAGAAACATTCAACCAATGTGTACTCTAAATGTTTAATAATTTGGTGTCTGCGGTATTCATCAGCACGTTTTGTATATATTTACTTGAGACTATCCTAAGTTCATTACAGAACATATTACTACTTTGTTGCTAGTTGTCTATGGAACGCTAGCGTTCTGCTCCAGGAATATTATTTTTGTTTGTAACAGCTATGCCTTCCTTGTTAACAAAGCCGGGGCATTTAACAGGGCTGTCCCCCACCGCCTCTGCACTGAGAACCGAGCGATCGTACACCGTTTCTCACATCTTCCCGGGCAGAGAACTGCTGGACTATCGATTTTACCCCCAACCCCCCGCGCGCGCTCACTGGTGCGCTGAGATGTGGAGGGGTGGGGAACGTCCGTCTCAGGCTTTCAGCGGCTCGCTAAGAGGCTGAAATGGGTATCAGTCCAGGCACATGGCGGATCCAGACTTTGTCAGCATGAGTGGTGCCTGGACTGATTCCTGTGACGTCAGCAGAGAGCGGACTTTAGACCGCTCTCTGCGGAAAACGAGTTTGCACTCCTGTGACCCATAAGAGAAGCCCAGCCAAACAAGCTCAGTCTGGACTTCTCCTTTAAATGTTCCCCATACCTAGAAGTACAGAAAGAAAGAACATTTTGGTCAGGGGAACTTTGAATGAGGCCAATCACTTTATAGAGTAAGCACATAGGATATGAAGCACAGTATTAGGCCCCTTTCAGACGAGGTGGATCCGCTTGCACGGAGTCTGCCTCTGTCCGCCGGCTCAGCGGGAGATCTCTCCGTTGATCTCCGCTGAGCCGGCGGATGACAGGTCCCTCTCTGCTCACTGAGCGGGGAGGGGCTTGTCGAGCATTGCTGGTCTCTATGGAGAGATCGGATGAAAACGGACAGTGTCCGTTTTTCATCAGATCTCATCCAATCCGCCAGCAATGGATCCAGACGTAGAGCCATCTGTCTGTTTTTGGCGGATCGGACTGGGTCGGACATCGGTCGCTCCATAGACTAGCATGGAGCGCCCGTTCAGGTCCGTCGTCAAAACGGACAGGTGGACCTGAACGGTCCATCAGTGTGAAAGGGGCCTCACTTGTATGAGTTTATTACATAATATCCAACAAAAGAGTTTTTTTTTTGGACTTTAGATGAGAGATGTATACCACAAAGCAGTCATTGCAAAGAACATTTTACTGTACCTTGTGAGATCATATACAGCATACTTAATGACAAAAAGTGCATACATAAAATCACATAAACGCAAGGCATGCTAAAAAAACACATATACATATTGACGCCATGGATGGTGCTTTGGCATATCATGGGATGAAGACACGTCCTACACAACATAGGACACTGGAAGGGCTGGATGGTATTTTATCTAGAAGTACTGGGTATTTTTCTTGGCTCCTAAAAGCTAGATGGAGCGTTCAGTGATTAAAGAATATTTGTGTGGCTGGTGAAGGCAAGCATTACTTTGAATCTGTTGCTTTGCACTGCACTTATTTATGTTGATGTTCTAGACCTGGATTTCTAGTATAGTATGTTGCCCACAAAACAACCCCCCCCCCCCATTTTACACCATAAACAGAAAGCTGTAAGTATCATAATCTCTTCTTTATTTTATAGAATAGAGAAAGAGAAGGCCGAAATAGACCGCATGCGTAATATGACCGAAGAGGAACGCCGTGCTGAACTTCGTGCCAATGGCAAGATAATCACCAACAAAGCTCTAAAGGGAAAATACAAATTCTTGCAGAAATACTACCACAGAGGAGCTTTCTTCCTGGTAAGAAATGATGTTCTATAGTTATACTTAGAAGATTTGTACAGAGATTTCATCTAATCTAAATCCAATTGCATCTTAAAGTGGGGTTTTGTAGGGTGTTTTCTTTGTCTCCATATATATACGCATACCTCTGGGTCTGATCCCGCTTTAATAAAAAATAAATAAAATGGAGGTGTCCTTTGTCCGTTTGGATGGACCAGATTGGAGGCAGCCGGGTGTAAACACAGCAGAGTCGGTTTACTTCAGCTGCCCATAGAGCAGTGTTAGGTCTGTTTCTGTCTGCTCTGCACACACAGACCTGTCATCTGCCCTGCTCTGATCAGCAGGGAATCGGCTTACAGATTCCCCGCTGATCGGAATGGCAGGAACCCGTGTGAAAGGTGCCTAAAGCCTAAAAGTTGTGTTATAATTCCTATGAAAGGAGTAATGCCAGTGATGTCATCCACCCACCTTTTCACCTCAGCCAATTGGGAACGGCCTTGTATTTATAGATAAAAATACAGGGTGCTCACTAAATGGCTGGTATACCACATGACCGACTCAATTTCTTTCCAGCCGCACAAGGGAAGGGAGTGAGGCTCGTTACTGCACGGTATTGCTGGATACACAGTGGCCGAAGCTTTCTGTAACCATGAGTAATTGTTTTGGTCACGCTGGCCCAAACTAAATTTTTATAGGCAAACCACCAAACATGGAGTTCTAGTTTAAGATCTATGTGTAGTTCAGAACTGTGGTAGAGGGAGATTCTTAAATTACTGAAAAGCTAAGAAATGTGCTGTAAATGGGGTACATAAAATGAGCAATTTCTCCATACACTACAGAGCTGAGGGGGTCAATATGTTATACTGTTGGAATGTAATTGTTTCTGCTATGGCTGCTTTTAAGCATGTTATTTTTAACATAGAAACTGGGAAAATAATATTTCTTTTCGCACCACAGGATGAAGATGACGATGTATATAAGAGAGACTTCAGTGCTCCCACATTGGAAGACCATTTCAATAAAACTATCCTACCCAAAGTCATGCAGGTAACTTTTTGTACATATTGCACACAAGTACAGTGTTGTGTATGTGCTAGTTTGCTTGTAGACACAAGTTGCTCTGTAACATATGAGGACAGTGTAGAAAGAAGTGTTGTTACTGCCTGGTGGGTGGAGTAATCTCCAAGTACAAGACCGGCTGCTTCAAAGTGGGGCAACAGAGTCTACAGTGTAGACTAGAGAAAATATGTCAAACACAAGGCCCACGGGCCTTTTCGCACCCATAACTTTTTGCAGCCGAAACAAACTCCATTCAGCCACCTCTGGCTCTCGCCTCCCACTCCCGGCTTTTATCAACAGATCCCTGTATGTACACACAGCAGGGACAGATCTCCAGAATCTGAGCGCAAGCACAATCTCTCTACAAGGCGAAGAAGAGCCACCTACACAGGGAGGTACTAGAGGCAGGCCAGGTAGAAGGATGCAAGGGACTCTGTTAGGGATCAACCGATTATCAACGTTCGATATCAGCATTTTCTGAAAAATCTGTATCGTTCTCAAACTAGACCGATTATTAGCGATATTGCGAAGGGGTTTTACCGGGGTGATGCATGCAACACCCCATTACCATTGATTAGAGCGGACGGTCGGCTTTATTTTTATAACAACCGATACGGCTGAGCAGCTGCTCGACTGTTATTACAAGCAATGGGAGCGGACATCCCTCTCCTCCCGCTTGCCCGGGCTCTCCCATCGCACCAGGAGGCCCAAGCAACCAGCCGGCAGGTCCGCCAACTGGCCGAAGACCCGAACAAGGTCGATGCTTCGCTTGGGTCTCGAATCTAGTAATCTGGAAGCGATGTCATGACATTACTTCCTGGATTACTGGCCGATCTTGACGTTTTGAATACTTTGAAGTGCAAAGGAGGTCTTTGGGGTACCTGTCAATGTCTATTACTGTCACAAGGGATGTTTACATTCCTTGTGACAGCAATAACATTGATTTAAAAACATAAAAATGTAAAATGACAGTGTAAAAAATATATAGATAGATAGATAGATAGATTTTTTTTCTTTTTTTTAAATGTACACAATATCAGCCAAAAATATCCGCTATCGGCAGGAGAGGTGGCCGAAATATTGGTATCGTATCGACACCAAAAAAACTATATCGGTCGATCCCTAGACTCTGTACACAGCACCCCCCTGAACCCTGTACTCTGTACATGGCGCATCTCTCTGAACCCTGTACATAGCGCACCCCAGATACAACCAGCCCTTTTGAGGGCAACCATACTGCTGATGTGGCTCGCAATTAAATTTGACACCCCTGGTGTAGAGCTTTAAATTATACCCAGTATTGGGATACATTGGTAACAGGCTAACCTGAGAGAAATGGAAAAGCGGTCAGAAATGTTCAAGTGTAACATCACCCAATGAAGATCGGAAGCCATGTCAAGTCTTGCTTAAAGAACAGGAAGTTGCGCTATCAGCCAGCACCCACTGTTTGGAAGGTTTGAGAGTGCAGGAGCTGCAAGGCCTTGTCATGCTGGGAGGAGGTTTCTGCTGGGGTGGATGAGATCCCAATGGGCGAGGACTGTTGATGTGCACGATGGTAGTTGGAGGCCCAATTCTTGGAAATATGAGTACATCATCTTAGGTGCGTGGGCCGATGCTTCCTTGCTGTTGTGAGCAAAAACGAGGCAAGGGGGGGTAGCCCCAGAGATGCCTCGTCACTTCTGAAGGGTGGACTGTGCCAAGTTGGCATAGAGGCTGAATCGATTACCCTAGAACTGAAGAGTGGCCTAGTTCCTGTCTGCTTACAAAAAGCATTTCTTGGAGCGGAAGAAGTGCATTTTGACTAGTATGTCCCGTGGTGGCTCCGAGTCATGTTTCACACTGAGGTCCATTTCCAGGGGGTGGAGTAATCTCTAGGGGGCACTTTTAGTTGTACCAGCAAATCTCCAAAACATTTAAATTTAAGTGCATTTTTTTTCATACTCCTTAAATACAAAAAAAACATGATTGCATGTAGAAATATATTAGAGCTAGCTCAATAATTTTGTTGAACTGACCACATTTAGAAGCATTAAATAGTTCAACTTTGGAAAATGACTTTTTTGACGCACTTGTTCATATTGTGTTTTTTGTCTTTTAGGTCAAAAACTTTGGACGTTCTGGTAGGACAAAATACACTCACTTGGTGGATCAAGACACAACATCATTTGACTCTGCATGGGGCCAGGAGAGTGCCCAGAACACCAAATTCTTCAAGCAGAAGGCAGCTGGTGTAAGGGATGTGTTTGAGAGACCTTCTGTGAAGAAAAGGAAAGCTTAGAGGATCAATTTTGTGAACTTGTTATAGTTTTCCTGTATTCCGGGATAAATCCTTTATGTAAATAATTTTTTTTTCTTTTGTATGAAATTTTCAGTTCCCAGAACTTTCTTTGTCTATGAAGATTGTGTAAATATTCACAATGCTCTGTAACTTTTAACCTTAAACATGTTTGGTTAGTTTTATGTATCAAGCCTTGCATAAATGTAATATCAAACATTACAATATGCATTCAAGTGTTTCAGATTGTTTGGACTACCTGATCATACGCAGTCTTCTCTAGGTGTGGGATGTTTTACAGCTGGGGTGGGACAATTCCACTGTAGGTGAAATATATAGTGGTATTAGTAGTAATGACATAAAGAACCAGTGGGGGAGATTTACTAAAACTGGTGCACACAGAATTTGCTGCAGCTGTGCATGGTAACCAATCAGCTTCTAAGGCGTGGTTCACACCTATGCGGGTTGCAGTTTGCATATTCCAGGTGCATTTTGCATTTTTCAATACACGTGATCCATTAAAGTCTATGGAACCAAAAACCAAAAAAAAAGTCCCTGGCCCTTTCCATAAAATGCACAGATGTGAACTACATCCATAGAAAATTATGTTAAATGGACTGTAGTGTATTTCTGCAAAACTGAAAATGCACTAAAAAGTGGATAAGTCTGAACCAGGCCTAACTTCAGCTTGTTCAATTAAACTTGAAGCTGATTTACTACTATAAACAGCTGCACCAGTTTTAGTAAATCTCCCCTAGTGATTCAGGCCTTTATCTGGAGTCCATAATTTGATTTCAGTGCACCAAACCTTTTGCCAACCAGCTATTTGCTGATTTCGGAACAATGGCTGATGGCTAACTGAGGCCCCTGCACACAAGTACGTTTTGTGACAGGTGCACTTTAAGCTATTCAGGCCAAAGTTAAAAGGTTCTCTTGATGGCCACTCTTATGCAGCCTATAATTTCCTTTCCCGGTTTATTGGAGCCTTGAGTGAAAATCCATATGTAAGCTCTGTGTACAAGCTTATACAGGGCTAAGGACTCCCCCCCCCCCCCCCCCCCCCCCCCTGCACCCAGGTGACAGTGCTCAGACCCCAGGATTGGCCCCCTCAGGTAATGCACTAATAATATGAGAGGAAGGAGGCAAACTCTTCCAGAAGGGCTCCAACTAGCATACAAGCTGTTGTGGGACATGAACTATTCCTCACTATAATGGTGAGGACTGGATATTAGTTTGGCAGGTCTAAAGCAGAACTCCAGGAATTCACATGCCTTTTTCTTTTTTTTTTTTTTTTGGTGGCTTTTAATGAATTAAACCAGAACTTCACCCAACAGGGGAAGTTTCGCTTTTCCTGCTCAGAGAAAACGAGCCTTATCACATCAGATTACTGCTTACACTGTGGGGAAACAATGTAAAACAAACTCATAAAATGAGAGCACAGCGGGGCACAGCGATATCGGTGGACGGAGTCCAAAGTCGCTGTGTAGCACACATGCCCACAGTTCCGCCCACACAGACTCTATATCCCAGGGCATCCGGGATGTGTAGTCTCAGTGAGTGGCGATGATCATTAATAGGAAGTGACATCGCCGCTTCTGAGACACCACTTCTTGGACCCTGGGGACAGAAACTTTCAGAGCAGAATGATGACATCATGGCTCTTAAGACATTTTGGACAAAATACACAGTTTTAAGCATTACAATGTCAGCCATTTTTCCTAACTGACTATATTGGACTACTGTGCAAATTGAATCACCATCACGGTGGTGTTCTTTAAGTCCAATGAGGTGTATGACATCTTGTGAACTTCTCTTTTGTATCTGTAGTTTACATTTTCGAGTGTTGGGAGTACAGCTGTTGCTATGCTCCTGCTGCTCTGACAGAAGAGATGAATGCCACTTTCTCACACAGCAGCTGCTCTGCCCTCCCCATCCCCCTGGTGTACATTTAAAAAATACTTTGTATTATGTGAACCTAGTCACAAAATACAAAGTGTTTCATGATTGGGCAAGAGAAGAGGAGGGGCAGAACAAGTGCTGCACGTGACTGCAGCTACAGGAGCTGAAACCAGGGGCAGACTGACAACACTCGGGGCCCCCCCGACCAAATAAAGCAAGGGCCCCCTGTCAGACCCCACCCCTACATTTTGCACAAAGTACAATTTCTGCCTTTTTTATTATTTTTTTTTTTAAAATACTGTTTAATAACCGAATCTTTCAACACCAGGAACAAAGCCCTTTCAGTGTCCATTTTAGAGAGTCTGTTAGAGTACCCTCCAGGTCCCATAAGAGACTACAAAAAATGGCTGGCTGGCACCTTGCTCTGGCTTGCATGGTGCACCCTGCTGTGGGTGGGTGGCTGGCTCCCTGTTGTGGCTCAGTGAATGGCTGGCTGGCACGGTGTGCCCTACTGTGGGTGGCTGGCCTGGCTTCCTGCTGTGGGTCAGTGGGTGGCTGGCTGACACAATGCATCCTGCTGTGGGTCAGTGGGTGGGTGACTGGCACGATGCACCTAGCTGTGGGTGAGTGTCTGGCTAGCACGGTGCACCCTGCTGTGCACGGTTTAGGAGATATACCTGTATTTGCATGTGCCGACGTCATGCGGCACATGCGCACTTGAGACAACTGAAGCAATGGTGCTATATGCTGATGCTTCAGTTGTACTGTGCCGCTCTCGTGCACATGCACGGAGTGACGGCATCGCGGCTCTGGCAAATCACAGCGCCGGAGCCGCGATACCCGGAAGTCACTCCGGGAGAACATGTCGGCGGTCAGAGGGGGAGAAGTGGACCAATGCGGGGGCTTCGATCTGAGTTAAATGATACATAATTAGCTAGTATGCTATGCATACTAGCTAATTATGCATTTGTCTTGCAGGTTTTTTTTTGCTGAGGGTTTACTTCCTCTTTAACCCCTCCCCACCCCCTAGTGGTTAACTCCTTCACTGCCAGTGTCATTTACACAGGAATCAGTGCATTTAAATAGCACCGATTGCTGTATAAATGACTGGTCCCAAAAATGTGTCAAAAATGTCCGATGTGTCCGCCATAATGTCGCAGTCACAATAAAAATCGCTGATCGCCGCCATTACTAGTAAAAAAAAAATATAAAAAATGCTATAAAACTATCCCCAATTTTGTAAACGCTCTAACTTTTGCGCACACCAATCAGTAATCGCTAATTGAGATTTTTTTCAAAAAATATGTAGAAGAATACGTATCGGCCTAAACTGAGGGAAAAAATTTTTTTATATATATTTTTTGTGGAAATTTATTATAGCAAAAAGTAAAAAATATTGCATTTTTTAAAAAAATTGTCGCTCTATTTTTGTTTATAGCGCAAAAAATAAAAACCGCAGAGGTGATCAAATACCACCAAAAGAAAGCTCTATTTGTGGAAAAAAAAAGGACGCAAATTTTGTCTGAGAGTCACGACGCACGACCACGCAATTGTCAGTTAAAGCGACGCAGTGCCGAATCGCAAACTGCGCTGGTCTTTGGCCAGCAAAATGGTTTGAGGCTTAAGTGGTATCATTGAACACATCGTAAAAAAGGGACATATGAATATGCACAGTAAAATGAAAATGTGCAATGCACTTAAAGAGGAAGTAAAGCCTCTTGAAAAAAAAAAAAAAAAGACACCCTGCAAGGCAAAGGCATAATGAGCTAGTATGCATAGCATACTAGCTCATTATGAAAAACGTACCTGAAAACGAAGCCCCCCTTATCCTCGATCTTCTTCGCCGCCATCCAGGGCCGGAGTGACTTCCGGGTCTCGCCGCTCCAGCGCTATCATTCGCTGGAGCGACGATGACGTCACTCCCGCGCATGCGCACGAGATCGGCATATTGCCATGATCTTGGCATCTTCAGTGCGTCTGCGCGCCGCAGACAGTGATGCCTTTTCATCGCTAAATATCTCCTAAACCATGTAGGTTTAGGAGATATTTATTGGACCTACAGGTAAGCCTTAATCTAGGCTTACCTGTAGGCCAAAGTCATATGGAAGGGTTTACTTCCACTTTAAGAATCATTTCCAAGGTCCAAGAGAAGTGGTACCCCGTAATGTCCATACAGACCTACCATATACTGAGCATTATATCCAACATAGAATATAAGAGACGTGCTATATATCTACTACTGTACACACAATTTATTAGTAGATACTGAGAATTAAACCCAGCGTACAGAACAAGAGAAGTGGTACTGTGCAGAATCAATACATACAGAATAGGAACAGATACTGAGAATCACACCCAGCTTATAGAACGAGAGAAGGAGTACTGTGTAGTCTATTAGGTTTACATACTAACACAGCCTGTAATGCAAACACATTGGGGTTGATTTACCAAAACTGAAGAGTCCAAAATCTGGTGCAGCTCTGCACCAGTTTCCAGGTTTTATTGTCAAAGCTTAATTGAACAAGCTGAAGTTAGAAGCTGATTGGCTACCGTGCAGAGCTGCACCACATTTTGTACTCTCCAGCTTTAGTAAATCGGCCCCCATGTGTTCAGAGAAATAACTCAAAACAAATGAAATGTAGGTAAAAAAACGTATTCTCAGTACTTTTGGTGTTAATTTGAATCTACTGACCTGCATTGAATGTGCATTTAGAACACAAGTCCTAACTGAGGTTGCAGCAGAAGTAACCCATATTTTGTTTTCTGTGGTGGCTGCTGAATATGGTATGTAGCGGCCATAACCCCTAGTGGCAGCCTTGAATTTTCTGGGCTTACCAAGTACCTCCTCGTGGCTTGTCGGTTGTTGTAGGGTTCTGTTCTAGGGGTTCCCAGGGTTAGTACCCAGTGACTTCAGATGCTGACACAGTAAAAGTCCTTCTCAAGGTTTTTATTTTGCAGGGATAACATCCAACAGTAACACAGTCTCAGGTGGGAATAGAAGGCACGGGTGATAAAACTCAGGCACTTTGAACTGCTGACATCCACTGAATGTCTCTAATTAACCCAGAGAGTAGCCACTCGCAGCTGGGTGTTTCACTGCTGGATAAACCTCTAGCCAGAGATCTAGCAGCCAACGTGTGATCCGGAAAATTTGCAAAGTCTCTACCACAGACTAGATTGTAACTGAAGATAAGTAGAAACCTTTCTCACAGTACCTGGATCTCTTAGTCTACTGTGGGAAGTGTGGATTCTTTAGTGTCCATACAACTCAGCTCCCAGGCTCTTACTGAGCAGCTATCTTGTTGGCCCTCCTCCGAAGAGTTCTCCCCTGGTCACTTGTATGAGTTGCCATGTCCCTCCAATACCGAGAGCACATCGGGATGCCTTCGAATTCTCCTTCAGTTACTGGACCTCGAACTAACCAGTTCCGAGGCTTGGGAACGGATGGATCCCCACCCGACCATGAGGGCCTATGGGGCTGGTCAGAGTGACCATGTTTGCGGGACGGCAGACACTCCAGGGCCCGGGACCCCTCACGGGGCTGCCCCGGATCAGAACCAGGAATCAAAGCAGCACCCGAACCCCGAGCACGTGACTTCAGCACCTTAAATACCCCTTCCCAGACTATAAACCTCTAGCCAGAGATCTAGCAGCAACATGGGATCCGGAAACTTTGCAAAGTCTTTGCCACAGACTAGATTGTAACTGAAGATAAGTAGGAACCTTTCCCACAGTACCTGGATCTCTCAGCCTTCTTGGCGATACTGTGTGAAATGTGGATTCTTTAGTGTCCATACAACTCAGCTCCCAGGCTCTTACTGAGCAGCCAGCTTGTTGGCCCTCCTCCGAAGAGTCCTCCCCTGGTCACTTGTACGAGTTGCCGTGTCCCTCCAATACCGAGAGCACACTGGGATGCCTTTGAATCCTCCTTCAGTTACTGGGCCTCGAACTAACCAGTTCCGAGGCTCGGGAATGGATGGATCCCCACCCCAGACCATGAGGGCTTCTGGGGCTGGTCAGAGTGACCATGCATGCGGGACGGCCGACACTCCTGGCCCCCGGGACCCTCACGGGGCTACCCTGGACCAGAACCAGGAACCAAAGCAGCGGCCGAACCCCGACCATGTGACTTAAGCACCTTAAATACCCCTTCCTAGACTACGCAGCAGGGCCAGACGCGCCCACTGATTGGTACCCAACACTTCCAACCAGGCTTGGTTCTCAGCCTGTCACAGGTGCCTCACTGCACCTATGACCAGGCGGGACCTCAGTACAGCCCAGCCAGACTGATGCCAAAGTAAATCCTGTACAATTAACCCCCAGAACTCCATTACAGCTCTGAGAAAAACTAGATTTACATTGATAGCGCACACTTAATAAAGTGTGGGCGCTACACACTCCCCCTACTTGTTTAGACGATGTCCTCATCGTCTAGCTAAAAAAAAAATAGAAAAAGCTCCTAACATATATTTTACAAAAATGTGTGGTGCCTGAGTTTTTGTTTGGGTGTTGGGACAAGGAAAGGACAGTCTTCACAATAAAACATTTCACATACTGTACACATATACCACCCAGTCTAATTGTCTACACCACCCAATCTCCGGTGAGCTTGACAGACGATCTCGGTGCATCCTGTAAAATAGAAAAATAAACAAATGCAATATAATACACTGTACATTATTGCTTTTAGAAAGCAAAGCTTCATCCCATTCTCAATGAAGCCTTCTTTTCTAAAGATATATTTTTTTTTTTCACTAACTACTAGCTAAAATAGAAAAACTATTCTCACTACTCTTGTTCCCTTTCAGCCGACTCATGCCACCTAGTGGTCAGAGCCGCTGTAACTGCAAGTCCTCATGAAAGGCTAAGTACTGTGGTCCAGAATGGTAGTATTGACGCGTGGCTTTCTTTCCAGCAACTACCTGTCTATCTAACCCCACAGTTCTGTAGTTTCAGAAGAGAATTGCAAAGAGATGAAGACCTGGAGAAGCTCTCCTTGCAAATTCAAAGGCTTGACTCAGGAACAGTTCACCAATAGAAACGGGGGTCAGGCAAAACTAAGTCTAAGTCTTTATCCGGTCTGCAAATCACAACTTTGTCACAATAGATGTGCCGACCATAACTCCAGTGCAGCAGACATCCTTGAAAACGATCATACATCCCCACGGGAAAATGCCTTTTTCCGCAGTGGCTTTGGAACTTTTAGGTAGTCCCAGACATCTTCTGCATACCATTTTTCCCGATTCTCTTCTATAATGTCCAGGATGTCCCTGGGCACGTAAGGGAACTCAAGTCCATACTCTGTTGCCACCCGCTTATGCAACAGTCTCTGAGACCAGGCTAATCTCGGTAGGTTGCGGGTGACTCCATCCCCAGGGGGTATACATGAGTTTGGGGACGTTTTCACCAAGCCTGTAGCATTGCTCGAGAGCACTGGCAGATTCTCAAGCCTGGGCATCAGAGCATTTCTGGCTGAGGGGGTCTCCACTCATGGCGTTTCTTCCCCTTCAATAAGGGCTAGCCAACCCGAAATATCACCACAAGCAGCAGCCACATGACCACAACAATTCCTCAGACATTGCATCAAACAATTCCTCAGCCTCTTAAGCCTCAGGTGAAGAGCAAAAAGATTCTAAGTCAGAGTCCTGTGATACAAATCTCTTTACTGTTTTGGTACTCACGGTTCCCTCTGTGCTTTCACCCGTAGACTGTGATGGCCACTCCAAAGCAATGGCCTTTGTTCGATGAACTGGAGAGGGTTGCGGACCCTTCTTGTGACTAGTCAGAGGCTTTAAGGGTTCCTCTTCCTCCAAGGCAGGTATGCCAGTAAACTCAGTAATGGTGGACGAGGCCGTGTCCATCACCTCGGGGGTTGACTCTCGGACCCGTACAGCAGCAATGTCCTTGTTGAGAGCACTAGCAACTGTAGATGAGACCTGGACTTCGGGCCCTTTGGCCGGAACATAGACAATGTGCTCCTCAGTAGCCACACCTGTGGCCCAGTCCATGTGGTAGGCCCGAGGCAATTCGGTGGGCTGCGCCACCTTGAAGACGTATTCTCCACATCTTCTGCACCTGGCGAACGGCCGGGGGTTTGCAACCAAGCCGTCACACTTCCCGCATAACATGCCGAGGGCCTCCATGTCTCCTGCTGTGTATAGCAAAAACCGTCCCTGCGGCAACAGGCAAATGCCCGTGTCGGTAAGCGCGGTGCCGGGCATCTGTATGCCTGTCAGACCCCTCACTGTAGGCATCCTGGGTCCTGGTACAGGCTGCACGCCCGGAACATGGTACATTCTCTGAGAAGTTTTGATGTCTTTTCTCCAATACTGCGAGAACTCAACCAACTCCTTCTCCTTCAGCAACACACTCACATGCGGTGCCTCGTGCGGGAAAAGAACAGCGCAGACTCCTCCCACTGGTTACTTGGGCTGCGTAACTTTGCGGGCTTTTCAGCAAAGGCTCCTCCCACGCTTACGCACCTCAGTGAAAGTCTCTGCCTAAATAAAGATGGCGCAGTTAAAAAAAACACTTCACCCTCTATTCCATTAGATTGCAAGAGGTATCGGTAAATCCCGGACTGCAAGCCCCCACGTGTAGCGGCCATAACCCCTAGGGGCGGCCTTGACTTTTCTGGGCTTACCAAGTACCTCCTCGTGACTTGTCGGTTATTGTCTAGGGGTTCCCAGGGTTAGTACCCAGTGACTTCAGATGCTGACACAGTAAAAGTCCTTTTAAAGGTTTTTATTTTGCAGGGATAACATCTAACAGTAACAGTCTCAGGTGGGAATAGAGGGCACGAGTGATAAAACTCAGGCACTTTGAACTGCTGACATCCACTGAATGTCTCTAATTAACCAAGAGAGTAGCCACTCGCAGCTAAGTGTTTCACTGCTGGATAAACCTCTAGCCAGAGATCTAGCAGCCAACGTGTGATTCGGAAAATTTGCAAAGTCTCTACCACAGACTAGATTGTAACTGAAGATAAGTAGAAACCTTTCTCACAGTACCTGGATCTCTTAGTCTACTGTGGGAAGTGTGGATTCTTTAGTGTCCATACAACTCAGCTCCCAGGCTCTTACTGAGCAGCTATCTTGTTGGCCCTCCTCCGAAGAGTTCTCCCCTGGTCACTTGTATGAGTTGCCATGTCCCTCCAATACCGAGAGCACATCGGGATGCCTTCGAATTCTCCTTCAGTTACTGGACCTCGAACTAACCAGTTCCGAGGCTTGGGAACGGATGGATCCCCACCCGACCATGAGGGCCTATGGGGCTGGTCAGAGTGACCATGTTTGCGGGACGGCAGACACTCCAGGGCCCGGGACCCCTCACGGGGCTGCCCCGGATCAGAACCAGGAATCAAAGCAGCACCCGAACCCCGAGCACGTGACTTCAGCACCTTAAATACCCCTTCCCAGACTATGCAGCGGGGCCAGACACGCCCACTGATTTGCTCCGGGAAAGATTGGTACCGAATACGTCCAACCAGGCCTGGTTCTTCCTGTCACAGGTGCCTCACTGCACCTATGACCAGACGGAACCTCAGTACAGCCCAGCCAGACTGATGCCAAAGTAAATCCTGTACAATTAACCCCCAGAACTCCATTACAGCTCTGAGAAAAACTAGATTTACATTGATAACGCACACTTAATAAAGTGTGGGCGCTACAGGTGCATGCACAATTTTTGGTCCATTGTGGCACATTAACCACTTCAGCCCCGGACCAATTGTCAGTTTAAGGACTAGAGGTCTTTTTTTCAATTTCGCACTGCACTGCTTTAACTGGTAATTGCACGGTCATGCAATGTTGTAACCAAACGAAATTTGCGTCCTTTTCTTCCCACAAATAGAGCTTTCTTTCGATGGTATTTGATTGCCTCTGCGATTTTTATTTTGTGCGATATAAACGGAAAAAGACCGAAAATTTTGAAAAAAAAAGATATTTTCTACTTTTTGTTATAAGAAAAATCGAATAAACTCAATTTTAGTCAAACATTTGGGCCAAAATGTATTCAGCCACATGTCTTTAGTAAAAAAAAAATGCCAATAAGCGTATATTTATTGGTTTGCGCAAAAGTTATAGCGTCTACAAACTAGAGTACATTTTCTGGAATTTACACCGCTTTTAATTTATGACTGCCTATCTCATTTCTTGAGGTGCTAAAATGGCAGGGAAGTACAAAACCCCCCCAAATGACCCCATTTTGGAAAGTAGACACCCCAAGCTATTTGCTGAGAGGCATGTTGAGCCCATTGAATTTTTTTTTTTTTAGTCCCAAGTGATTGAATAAAGACAAACGGGGATACCGCATGTGTGGGACTTTTTGGGAGCCTAGCCGCGTACGGGGCCCCGAAACCAAGCACCGACTTCAGGATTTCTAAGGGTGCAAATTTTTGATTTCACTCCTCACTACCTATCACAGTTTCGAAGGCCATAAAATGCCAAAATAGCACAAAACCCCCCCAAATGACCCCATTTTGGAAAGTAGACACCCCAAGCTATTTGTTGAGAGGATGGTGAGTATTTTACATCTCTCATTTGTTTTTGAAAATGAAGAAAGTAAAGAAAAAAAAAATGTTTTTTTTCTTTTTTCAATTTTCAAAACTTTGTGACAAAAAGTGAGATCTGCAAAATACTCACCATACCTCTCAAATAGCTTGGGGTGTCTACTTTCCAAAATGGGGTCATTTTGGGGGGGTTTATGCCATCTGGGCATTCCATGGCCTCCGAAACTGTGATTGGCAGTGAGGAGTGAAATAAAAAAATTACACCCTTAGAAAGCCTGAAGGCGGTGCTTGGATTTGGGGTCCCGTACGCAGCTAGGCTCCCAAAAAGTCCCACACATGTGGTATCCCCGTACTCAGGAGAAGCAACAGAATTTATTTTGGGGTGTATTTCCACATATGCCCATGATATGTTTGAGCAATATATCATTTAGTGACAACTTTTTATAAAAAAAATATATATTATTTTTTTTTTCATTAGTCAATCTCTTGGGACAAAACAAAAAAAAAAATTTAATGGGCTCAACATTGCTCTCAGCAAATAGCTTGGGGTGTCTACTATCCAAAATGGGGTCATCTGGGGAGGGGGGGTTGAACTGTCCTGGCATTTTATGCACAACATTTAGAAGCTTATGTCACACATCACCCACTCTTCTAACCACTTGAAGACAAAGCCCTTTCTGACACTTTTTGTTTAAAAATTACGTTGAACCCCCAAACACTATATATATTGTTAAAGCAAAGGCCCTACAGATTAAAATGGTGGGTGTTGCATTTTTTTTTTTTTTCACACAGTATTTGCACAGCGATTTTTCAAACGTGGAAAAAATACACTTTTTTTTATTTTAATGCACTAAAACACACTATATTGCTCAAATTTTTGATGAAATAAAAAACCTTAGTTAGACTTACCGGTAACAGTATTTCTACCAGTCTTTCAGGACAGCACCTGGAGAGAGCGCAGCTCCACCCACTTTCCCAGTAAACACTGCAGTTTTTTCTTTAAAGACCGGATACTTCCACCGTGGCCTCAGTTATTCGTAGAGTACCTCCAGCCATGCTGAAATTAGATAAGCAGAACATAGTAACAACACCACATTTTATATACAGTTAGGGTGGGTCATCGGCGCTGTCCTGAAAGACTTGTAGAAATACCGTTACCGGTAAGTCTAACTAAGGTTTTCTCCCTTCGTCTTTCAGGACAGCACCTGAAGATGATAAGAGAGTACTTACTCTAGGGTGGGACCACCACCTGCAGAACCTTTCTGCCAAACGATTGTTCCGCCGCTGATAGCAGGTCCAGTCTGTAGTGGCGTGTGAAGGTGGAGAAGCTTGTCCACGTTGCCGCTCTACAGATCCAATTTGGGGATGCCCCTGCCCTTTCTGCCCAAGATGTTGCTACAGCACGTGTGGAATGGGCGATTACCCCAGAGGGAGGATCAACTCCCGATGCTTTATAGGCCTCACTGATGGCCATTCTTAACCACCTAGCTATCGTATTTTTAGAAGCCCCGTAGCCCTTACATGGTCCTGAAAACAAAATGGATAGGGAGCTTGATTTTCTAAACTCCTTTGTGATCTCAATATAATGTAAGAGACACCTTCTCACATCTAAACTGTGAAAGACCCTCTCTTTAGGGCTAGATGGTGAGGGACAGAATGTAGGGAGGATTATTTCCTGCTCTCTGTGAAAAACTGATGCCACTTTCGGGAGAAACCCTGGGTCTGTTTTTAACACTATCCTGTCCGGAAAAATAAAGCAAAAAGGTTCCTTTATAGAAAGGGCTTGCAGCTCGCTCACCCTTCTGGCTGTTGTCACAGCTACTAAAAGAACAAGCTTAAGTGACCATAGCTTGATAGTTACCTCCTCCAGTGGTTCAAAGGGTCCTTTGGTCAGGCCCTGTAACACTAGGGATAGGTCCCATTTTGGGAAAACCTTGAAAGGAACTGGTCTTGCTCTAGACAGAGCTTTAAAAAATCTAATAATAAGTGCCTCTTGAGATAAACGTCTCTCAAGAAACACCGACAGAGCGGCCACCTGGGCTTTCAGGGTACTGATTGCCAACCCCAGCTCTATTCTGTCATGGAGGAACTCCAGGATCGACGCAATTTCCTGGGGTGGAAATCTCTTCTCTAGACACCAGGAATTAAAACGTTTCCACGTTTTGAAGTAAATCGCCCTAGTAGTTGCTTTGCGACTGTCTAGGAGAGTAGAGATCAGCTTGTCTGAAAGTCCCTTCTTTCTCAAGATTTGCTCCTCAGTAGCCACCCAGTCAGATTGAGGTGCTCTATGTTTGGATGCTGAAGAGGTCCCTGGGTTAGGAGATCTTTCTGCAGTGGAAGAACCCAGTGGGGTTCCACCGCCATCCTCTGTATTGTAGCAAACCAAGCTCTCTTGGGCCAGAAGGGAGCCACTAGGATCATACTCGTGGACTCCTGTTGTAGTTTCCTTAGAACTAGAGGGATCAACTGAAAGGGGGGAAAAGCATAGCACAGGTGGAACTCCCACGGTTGTGCCAGCGCGTCTAAGCCCCTTGATTGGGCTTGTCTGCTTAGTGAAAAGAAAGCCTTCACTTTCTTGTTTTTCTGGGAAGCAAACAAGTCTATTTGCGGAGACCCCCACCTTTCTGTTAGCTTTTGAAAAACCTCTGGGCTCAGACTCCATTCTGACTCTAGGATTCTTTCCCTGCTCAGCCAGTCTGCTACATAATTCAGGTCCCCCTTCAGATGTACCGCTGTTAGCGATTTCAGGTTGACTTCCGCCCAAGACAGGATCTGACCAGCCAGGAATAGCAAGACTCTGCTTCTTGTGCCGCCCTGCCTTGTTATGCAAGACACCGCCGTGGCATTGTCTGATAGGACCTGGATATGGTGGCCCCTGACTACGCTTTCGAAGGCCCATAACCCCAAAAGGATAGCCCTTAGTTCCCTCCAATTGGAGGATCTCCTGGCTTCCTCGACTGTCCAGTCCCCTTGGGCCATCTGTCCCTCCAGGTGGGCACCCCACCCCCAGGAACTGGCATCCGTAGTTAGTCTTTTGTCTACGGGGAAGCACCAAAGAAGACCCCTGTCGAGGTTTGCGCGATTCCTCCACCACCAGAGATTCCTCTGGACCTGAGGAGGTATCCTGATTAGCTTCTCCAGGGGCTCTCCATAGGACCAATTTTTTAGTATTGTCTGTTGGAGGTCCCTTGCGTGGAGATGCGCCCATTGCACTGCTGGGATAGATGCCGTGAGGAGACCTAGGACTGACATGGCAAACCTGACAGATATTTGCAGGTTTGTCTGCGTCTTCCTTATGGCATTCTGTAATTTCTCTATCTTCTCCTCTGGGAGAAAGATCTTCTCCTGTCTGGAGTCGATGGTATACCCCAGGAATTTTAGGGACTGAGAGGGGATGAGATTTGATTTCTCCCTGTTTAGGATCCACCCGAGACCCTCTAGGTGTCCCCTTGTCCTCACTAGGTCCCTTTCTAATAGATTTCTTGTGTTGGAGAATATAAGAAGGTCGTCCAAGTATGGGACGATCGATATCCCCTCCAACCTGAGGGGGGCTAGGGCTTCCGCCAGGACTTTTGTAAATATCCTCGGGGATGAGGACAGCCCGAAGGGGAGAGCTCGGAACTGGAAATGTATGACCGAGCCTTCTATACTGACCGCAAACCTTAGATGTTTCTGCGATGGTATGGCTATGGGAATATGAAGGTAAGCATCCCTTAGGTCTATGGATGCCATAAAACAACCTTGGGACCGGAGATTTTTTACCGAGAAGATTGTATCCATCTTGAACCTCTTGTACCTGATGGATTTGTTTAGAACCTTCAGATTCAGAATCATTCTGAATTTCCCTGATGGCTTCTTTACCAGGAACACATGTGAATAACTCCCCAGTCCCTTTCTCCCCGGGAGGGACGTGTGTGATCACTCTCTGCTGAATCAATTCCTGTAAGATTGAAACTATGGCCACCGACTTCTCTGGGTCTCGGGGAGTCTGAGTCACATAAAACCGAACGGGTGGGGTGTGAGCAAATTCCAGTCTGTAACCCTCCTTTATTAACCCGAGAATAAACGGACTGGATGTTACTGACTCCCACTGGGGGAAGAAGGCTAGAAGCCTTGCTCCCACGGCTAGAGGATAGTCACTGGGTCTTTGTATTTGGGGCAGGGGGCCGCAACAAGACGCCTGACTTACCCCTCCCTCTCTGTGGCTTCCAAGGTCTTTTGTATCCTGTTTCTTTCGTTTCCGGGGTTTTCCGAAAAGGACGAAAATTTTTGCTACCCTGGGGGGGGGGGGGGGTTAACTTTTTCTTGACCGGAAAAGCCTTCTTTTTATCGGCTGTCCTGTCTAGAATAGCTTCCAGGTCTGGGCCAAAGACTAAATCTCCTTCAAACGGGAGACCACATAACTTAGTCTTAGAAGCTGTATCCCCCGTCCAGGTTTTAACCCATAATGCCCGACGGGCTGAGTTTATAACTGCTGAAGACCTGGCCGACATCTTAATTTTTCGGCCGATGAATCTGCCATATACCCCACTGCTTTTGATAGAATGGGTAAGGTATCAAGTAGATCCTTTCGAGGCGTACCAGCCTCGATATGGGCTCTTAACTGGTCTAGCCAGTGTTCCAGGTTCCTGGCAACCACTGTGGAAGCCATGGCCGGTTTTAAATTTGAGAGGGTTGAGTCCCAAGCCTTTTTTAGGAGAGAATCTGCCCTTTTGTCCATGGCATCTTTTAGGATGCCCATGTCTTCAAATGCTAGGTCGGTATTTCTAGATACCTGAGAAAACGCTGCATCAAGTTTGGGTTTTTTATTCCAAAGTTGAAAGCTATCCTCTTCAAAGGGGAATCTGCGTTTGAGTGACCTAGAAAAAAAGGCGGCCCTCTCTGGGTCCTTCCATTCCTTTTTGATTATCTCGGACAGACAGCTATGCACCGGGAACACCCTGTGCTTCACCTCACCCATACCTAAAAACATTTTGTCATGTAAAGATAGCTGGGTCTTGTCCTCTGTAATATTAAGAGTGGTGTGGATGGTTTTTAGGAGATCATCCACATCCTCTAAGGACAATTTGTATCTAGATGAAGAGCCAGAAGCTTCCTTTCCTTCATCTATCTCTTCCTCAGAACCTGAGGACCCGCTACCCCCTTCATCCTCTGAGTCGCTACCTCTAGATGCAGCTGACGAGTGGGAACGGGGTACTGTACTGCTGCTAGTAGCGGGACGCCTATCTAGATAGGACCTAAAAGGTCTCAAAGGTGTCCGTCATTTCTTTGCGAAAAGAACTGAACAGTTCCCCTTGCTGAGATGCAGCAGTCTCCTCTCTAACTAAATCCCCTATGCAGGATCTGCACAAAGTTTTTGTCCAGGAGTCTCTAAGCACATTCTTACAGACAGGACACTTCCTTTTGTTAGGAGGTGAGACGTGTTTAGTTTTTTCCTTTGTTTTCTGAAATACACCAACAACCAACATCTCAATTTAAAATTCAGGGAAAAAACATACTGACAGAGAGAAAAAACAACCTTAAATTCCCTCTGTATACAGCCAAATGAATCACCCCACAGACTCATTTAAACACAAAAGCATTCTTCCTAAACTGTCATTAGGAACTGAGTGCTGCAGGCTTCCTGTACTAGGAAGGGTTAAACAATCTGGCCCTGAGGGTAAATCTGGGGACACCTGTCCCTGCTTACCTGAGCCTGGCTGACTGAGGTGGCTCCTGCACCTGCCACCGCCGCTTGATCCTCCTCCATTGTAGCAGGATCCCAAGCGCCGAAAAGCCCATTTTATTTGAATTTCGCGCGGCCTCGCCGCCGGAAATGACGTCAGCCGTGTGCGACCGCCCTCTCTCCCTGCGTTCCAGCGGCCGGAACCGGAAGCCGCGTCGCGCCGTCGAAAGTCCGGCCCCCGGTCGGAAATGACGCCCTCGCCATCCGAAACCCGGAAGACATGAGGCACTGAACGGCGCGTCTTTCAAACAGCGCCCAAGCCTCCCTGTCTCCGGTCTAAAATAGAGGATGGGGACCTCCAACAGCCTGACACCCCTGGGTATGAAGGAGAGAGGACACCAGAGCAGCCCCCACGGGTCAGGGAGGCAGCTGGGCAGGTCTGCAAACAAAAAAGAGCAATCTAACAGGTATGCCTTCAACTCTTCCCACCTGGAGAAAGCGCAGCACCCCCTGGTTCCCTGCAGAGCTTCCACCATGGCTGGAGGAAACACTACAACTGAGGCCATGGTGGAAGTATCCGGTCTTTAAAGAAAAAACTGCAGTGTTTCCTGGGAAAGTGGGTGGAGCTGCGCTCTCTCCAGGTGCTGTCCTGAAAGACGAAGGGAGAAAATATGATCTTAGGCCGAGTACATGGATACCAAACACGACATGCTTTAAAATTGCGCACAAACACGCAGTGGCGACAAACTACATACATTTTTAAAAGCCTTTACAGGTTACCAAATTAGATTCACGGAGGAGGTCTACTGCTAAAATTACTGCCCTCGATCTGACCTTCGCGGTGATACCTCACATGCATGGTGCAATTGCTGTTTACATATGACGCCAGACCAACGCTTGTGTTCGCCTTTGCGCAAGAGAAGGGGGGGCAGGGGTGCTTTTTTTTTTTTTTTAGTTTTTTATTTTTTTTTTTTGAACTGTTCCTTCCATTTTTTTTCTTTGTTATAATTTTTATTGTTATCTCAGGGAATGTAAATATCCCCTATGATAGCAATAGGCAGTGACAGGTACTCTATTAGACCCTAGATCTTTCCTCTGCCCTCAAAGCATCTGACCACACCAAGATCGGTGTGATAAAACGCTTTCCCAATTTCCCAATGGCGCGGTTTATATCCGGGAGGGGGGACATTCCCTCCCACTGCTTGTAAAAGCAGTCTAGAGGCTAATTACCCGCTAGAATTGCTTTTACATGAAAGCCGATCCCTGGCTGAAAAGAATGATACCAAGATGATACCTAAACCTGCAGGCATCATTCTGGTATAACCATTCAAAGTCCAGTAACATACTGGACATATATTGTAATCTTTTTTTTTTTTCATGCAGCCTCTTGGCTGAACGAAAAAAAGAGATTGATTGGTGGGTATGCCCACCATTAGAATACCTCCCTTCATCCACCCACTTCTAATGATGGGCATACATGCACCATTTATATATGCCGAAGCATGGGGGCATCCTCCCGCAAAAGTTATGCCATGTACACACGGTCGGACTTTTCCACGGGGCAAGCCTCCGTCGGAATTTCAACCGTATGTACGCGGCATTAGGAGCCAATCACTCCTCCGCCCCTGCTGCCCCCATGCTTCGGCATATATGCTCTTTTTTTTTAACTGTGGTGGTGAAATCACCTCCTACAGCGTTGGAGTCGCGGCTTTATGTATCGTGGGAGCAAACGCTGTTGCTGTCAAGATAAATAAATCCGCGCTGCAACTGAATGGCGCACCTGAAAACAAAAAAATGGTTAACAATAAAACACAGTAAACAAAATTACATACCTGAAAAGCAAGCATGATAAAACATAATAAAACATTGCAGAATAGAATGGAGTAAAAAAAGAGCAACAATAGAGAGAGAGAGAACAATAAAACATTTTATATATATTTATTTTTTGAGATTCACAGGTAAAAAAGCTCCTGACTGTTAGCGACTGAATCAAAACGCTACCACAAAAAAATGTTAGCGACCGCAGGGATCAGGCCTGACTCTGCGAACGCTGCAGTTATGTGTGCTTAGTGTTTTGTAAGTGACAGTGATCGATCGATACTGCACTTGGGTAGGCTGGGCTGGGCTGGGCGGAGGGGTAAAACGCAGGTGCTAGCAGGTATCTGGGCTGATCCCGCTAACAATGCGTTTTTTGGAACCCTAAACTGCTGGGACGCTAGTATAGATCTGATCAGATCAGATATTGATCTGTTCAGATACTGTATCACTAAGGGAGGTGTATGCTTTGCGCGTGGGTGTTTGCGGTACTGGCACTAACCTGGGGCGACGCAGACCTTATTTGACCCTAAAACCTAATTGATATCACCCGCCGGGCGATCAGGGGGTTAAACCTTTATTGGGTAATAAATGGCGGGTGCCCTGACAGTATAAAAAACAAACTAACTAACCAGCGTCACCCGTAGCAGTTATACGGTGATCACTGGTAAAAGGGTTAACTAGGGGCAATCAGGGGGTTAAAACCTTTATTAGGTAATATATGGGGGTACCTGACGCTATATAAAAACCTGACGGGGAACCTAAATAACTAACTGGTTAACTAGCGTCACCAGTGACACTTATACGGTGATCACTGGTGAAAGAGTTAACTCTAGGGGCAATCAGGGGGTTAAAACCTTTATTTAGGTTGTAATATGGGGGTACCTGACCTATTAATCTATTTATAAACCTATATAAACCTGGCGGTTAACCTAAAAAAAAAACTCTTTCTGACCGACACGCCGAGTGTGACATCACTTCCTTTGCCTGTGTTTAGCATTACACAGACAGGGGAAGCATCTGATTCGCCAAGAGCGATCGCGAGGGAGTGGCCAGAAACCACTGGCCGTCCCCTCATCCCGGATCGCTCCTGAAGCGATGCCGACCGTCCCCGCCGGCGGGGGAGGGGTCTGATCGGACCCCCCACCCGCCGGAAGAATGTCACGTACAGGTACGGGATTTTGCCTGTACGTGTCATTCTGCTGACGTATATGTACATGGGGCGGTCGGCAAGTGGTTAAGTAGCCTATTCATATGAATGGTCTGCCCTAACACTGAGCATGTAATGTACGATGTAACATATGTGTGTGTTTATTGCACCACAGCAGACCACACTGGCGTAAATAGCCACAAATGAATGGGTTGCCTTCATGCAACATGCGTCAATGCACAACACATTATAAAAGAGCAAAATACCACGCTAGACCTAAATTGCATATGCTCCTATACACTATAGCACACTCCATGCGTCCTCATACACGCTCCTATACTCCATAGCGCACTCCAGGCGTCTCCCACACGCTCTCCTATAAACCATAGCACACTCAATGCGTCTCCCATACACTATAGCGCACTCCATGCATCGCCCATACACTCTCCTATACTTCATAGCGCACTCCATGCATCTTCATACACTCTCCATGCATCCCCCATAGCGCACTCCACCCATCCCCCATACACTCTCCTATACACCATAGCACACTCAATGAATCCCCAAAACACATTCCTATACACTATAACACACTCCATGCGTCTCCCAAACGCTCTCCTATACAACATTGCGCACTCCATGTGTCCTCATACTCTCTCCTATACACCAGAGCGCACTCCATGCGTCCCCCATACTCTCTCCTTTACTCCATAACGTACTCTATGCGCCTCCCACACGCTCTCCTATACACCATAGCACACTCCATGCATCTCCCATACACTATAGCCCACTCCATGTGTCCTCATACCCTTTTCTATATACCATAGCGCACTCCATGCATCCCCCATACACTCTCCTATACTTCATAGCCCACTCCATGTGTCCTCATACACTTTTCTATATACCATAGCGCACTCCATGCATCCCCCATACACTCTCCTATACTTCATAGCACACTTCATGCAACCCCCATACACTGTCCCATACACTGTAGCGCACTAAATGCGTCCCCGTAAACTTTCCTATACACCATAGCGCACTCCATGCATCCCCCATACACTCTCCTATACACCATAGCACACTCCATGCGTCCTCCATAGCGCACTCCATGCATCCCCCATACACTGTCCCATACACTATAGCGCACTCTATGCATCCTCACACGCTCTTCTATACACCATAGCACACTCCATGCATCCTCACACGCTCTTCTATACACCATAGCACACTCCATGCATCCTCACACGCTCTTCTATACACCATAACACACTCCATGCATCCTCACACGCTCTTCTATACACCATAGCACACTCCATGTGTCTAACATACACTAGAGCACACTCCATGCATCCTCATACACTTTTCTATTTACCATAGATCACTCCATGCATCCCCCATATGCTCTCCTATACACCATAGCGCACTCCATGCATCCCCCATATGCTCTCCTATACATTGTAGGGCACTCAATGCGTCCCCCATATGCTCTCCTATACACCATAGCACACTCCATGTGTCCCCCATACACTCTCCTATACAGCATTGCACACTCCATGTGTCCTCATACACTCTCCTATACTCCATAGCACACTCCATGCATCCCTCATACACTCTCCTATACAACATTGCCCACTCCATGTGTCCCCCATTCACTCTCCTATACACTATAGCACACTCCATGTATCCCTCATACACTCTCCTATATTCCATAACGCACTCCATGCATCTCCCACCCGCTCTTCTATACACCATAGCATACTCCATGCGTCTCCCATACACTATAGCACACTCCATGTGTCCTCATACACTTTCCTATATACCATAGCTCACTCCATGCATCCCCCATATGCTCTTCTATACACCATAACACACTCCATGCATCCCCCATATGCTCTCCTATACATTATAGGGCACTCCATGTGTCCCCCATATGCTCTCCTATACAGAATTGCACACTCCATGTGTCCTCATACTCTCTCCTATACACCATAGAGCACTTCATGCATCCCCCATACACTATAGCACACTCCATGCGTCCTCATACACTCTCCTATACTACATAGCACACTCCATGCATCCCTCATACACTCTCCTGTATTCCATAACGCACTCCATGCATCTCCCATCCGCTCTTCTATACACCATAGCGCACTCCATGCGTCTTCCATACACTATAGCACACTCCATGTGTCCTCATACATTTTCCTATATACCATAGCACACTCCATGCATCCTCATAAACTCTCCTATACTCCATAGCGCAATCCATGCGCCCCTCATACACTAGAGCGTACTCCGTGCATCCTCATACACTCTCCTATACTACATAGCACACTACTACATAGCACACTCCATGCATCCCTCATACACTCTCCTATACTCCATAACGCACACCATGCGTCTCCCACACGCTCTCCCATACACCATAGCACACTCCATGCGTCTCCCATACACTATAGCACACTCCATGCGTCCTCATACACTTTCCTATATACCATAGCTCACTCCATGCATCTCCTATACACCATAGCGCACTCCATGTGTCCCCCATACACTCTCCTATACTCCATAGCACACTCTATGCGTCCCCCTATACACTCTCCTATAAACCATAGCACACTCCATGCATCCCCCATACACTTGACTATACACCATAGCACACTCCATGCATCTCCTATACACTTTCCTATATACCATAGCACACTCCATGCATCTCCTAGACATCATAGGACACTCCATGCGTCCTCCATACACTTTCATATACACCATAGCACACTCCGTGCATCTCCTATACACCATAGCACACTACATGCGTCCTCATACACTCTCCTATACACCATAGTGCACTCCATGCATCTCCTATACACCATAGCACACTCCATGCATCCTCATACACTCTCCTATACATCATAGTGCACTCCATGTGTCTCTCATTTGCTCTCCTATACACCATAGCGCACTCCATGGGTCCTCCATACACTCTGCTATACACCATAACACACTCCATGCGTCCCCCATACACTCTCCTATACACCATAGCACACTCCATGCATCCTCCATACACTTTCCTATACACCATAACGCACTCCATGCGTCCTCATACACTTTTCTATACACCATAGCGCACTCCATGGGTCCTCCATACACTCGCCTATACATTTTAACGCACTCCATGCGTCCCCCATGCGCTCCCCTATACATCATAGTGCATGCAATGCATGCTCCAAACTTTCCTATACACTATAAACACTCCATGCCTCTCCTATACACCATATCGCACTCCATGCATCCCCCATACACTCTCCTATACACCATAGTGCAGTCCCTGCGTCCTCATACACAAGTTTTGAAAATTGGAAAAAAAAAATCCTTTTCTTTCTTAATTTTCCAAAACAAATGAGAGCTGCAAAAATCTCACCATGCCTCTTAGCAGATACCTAGATGGGGTGTCTACTTTCCAAAATGGGGTCATTTAGGGGGGGGGAGGGGGGTTCTGTGCTATCATGACATTTCAGGGCCTCCGAAACTGTGATAGGTAGTGAGGAGTAAAATCACCATTTTACACCCTAAGGGCTCTTTCACACGGGGCGGATCAGTGCAGATCCGCCCCGTGGATAGCCGCTTGCTCAGCGGGGATCGCCGGAGCGATCTCCGCTGAGCAGGAAGATGACCGGAGTGCAGAGATGGACCTGTCAGAGCGCCGCTCTCCCCTATGGGAGATCGGGTGACGACGGACCGTAGAGTCCGTCGTCATCCGATCCGCTCTGCAGACGGATGAAAAAATTGGGTTTTCCTCCTTCTGCAGAAACGGAGCATAGCGGGCACGGACGAGAGCAGGTGTCAGCTATCCCGCTATCCCATAGGGATACATGTATGTCCGTTTTTCATCCTAAAACGGAAGGATGAAAAACGGACATACGGTTCGTCAGTGTGAAAGAGCCCTTAGAAATCCTGAAGGAGGTGATTGGTTTTCGGACATGTGGTATCTCGTACTAGGAGAAGCAGCAGAATGTATTTTGGGGTGTAATTTCACATATGCCCATGGCATGTTTAAGCAATATATCATTTAGTGACAACTTTGTGTAAAAAAAAAAAAATATAATAATTTTCCAGAAACTTGTGGCAAAATATAAAATATTCCATGGACTCAACATGAATCACAGCAAATAGGGTGTCTACTTTCCAAAATGGGGTCATTTGAGGGGGGGGGGGTTTGACCTGTCCTGGCATTTTATGCCCAACATTAGAAACTTATGCCACACATCACCCACTCTTCTAACCACTTGATCCACCAAGTCCTTTCTGACACTTTTTGTTTCCTTAAAAAAAAAATTTTCTGACGCCAACATGCCAGCATACTAGTGATAGAGCTCCGCCTCTTGACCACTCCCTCAGGACCAGTGAATAGCATAAATATAAGGCCTAGTTAGGCCCCACCCCATTCTTCTTTTTTTCCTCATACCTCAACGCATCAGTTAAGAGTAAGCAGTACTATGTCCCCCCCCTCTGCCTCTGTGCAGCATCCGGCTGGGTTCAAGCCTCTCCCAGTGCGAAGTCCCAGCGCTCGGGCTGCTAACATGCGCTAAAAAGCCTGGGAACCCCTTCTCTGGGTCTTATTGGGGTCCCTGCAGTGTTTCCTCTTTAGGAACGAAATCTGCTTTTAAAATTGATAACTGCTGCACTTGTGGAATATGGGGGGCCAGCTATGCTTTATCTCTCTCTTAGCCCCTTGTTTCTCCTTCATGTCCTTCATTACCTTTCCCATTCCCTGCTGTCCTATGCAGGTGTTGCATGTGTGTGTATAGGTATGTATGTATGTATGTATGTATGTATGTATGTATGTGTGATATGGGTGTGTGTGTATATGTATATACACGTTTAACCACTTGCCGACCAGCGCACGCAGATATACGTCGACAGAATGGCACGGACAGGCAGGAGGGCGTATATATACGTCCCTCCTTTAGCCTGTCCGTGCCATCGGGAGCGGCGCGCTCCCGCGCTGGTCGGCACCCCCGTGAGTCCGGCCGCGGTCCCCGCGGACTTGATCGCCGCGGGGACTCCCGCGATCGTCTCACGGAGCGGCTGAATGGGGAGATGCCGAGATAAACAGCATCTCCCCGTTCTGCCTAGCAACTAGTGACGCCGATCTCTGCTCCCTGTGATTGGAGCAGAGATCAGCATTCACTAGCTGACAGCCACGCCCCCCCACAGTAAAAAAACACACCCCTAGGCATACTTAACTCTTTCACTGCCCCCTTGTGGTTAACCCCTTCACTGCCAGTGTCATTTATACAGAAATCAATGCATTTAAATGCATTAATTGCTGTAAAAATGACAATGGTCCCAAAAATGTGTCAAAAATGTCCGATGTGTCCGCCATAATGTCGCAGTCACAAAAAAAAAAATCGCAGATCTCCGCCATTACTAATAAAAAAAAAATTATTAATAAAAATGCTATAAAACTATCCCCTATCTTGTAAACGCTATAACTTCTGCGCAAACCGATCAATAATCGCTTATTGCGATTTTTTTTTACCAAAAATATGTAGAAGAATACGTATCGGCCTAAACTGAGGAAAAAAAATGTTTTTTTATATATTTTTTGGGGATATTTATTATAGCAAAAAATAAAAAAGAATGCATTTTTTTCAAAATTGTCGCTCTATTTTTGTTTATAGCGCAAAAAATAAAAACCGCAGGAGCGATCAAATACCACCAAAAGAAAGCTCTATTTGTGGGAAAAAAAGGACGTCAATTTTGTTTGGGAGCCACGTCGCACGACCGCGCAATTGTCAGTTAAAGCGAAGCAGTGCCGAATCGTAAAAAGGGGCCTGGTCCTTTGGCTGCAAATTGGTCCGGTCTGAAAGTGGTTAAAAAAAAAAAAAAATTGTATGTGGATGTGTGGGTATGCATATGTGTGGGGGTCTATGTAAATACATGTATGTATGTATTGTGGGGGATCAGAGGGGTGAAAGGCCAGTTCAGTAAAATAAAAATGGCTTTATTCAGCAAAACAAACAGAAGAAAAAGACAGGCTTGTCTTGTCACACAGGTGCAGAGATAGCAAAGGTTCAGTCTCTTTAACCAACAGGCTGATATATAGACAAAGTACATGGCTCTAGTCTGAGATACAGTTTTTTTTTTTTATATATGTGTTTTTACTTACCCCAACAAATTGATCATTACACTGAATGCTGCTTTGTGTCTCTCTCTCTCCAAACACACAACTCCTCTGACATCTTCAGCTCAGCTGACAGTAATCAGGGCTGAAGGTTCCTACCCTCTTTAACCCTTTCCTAACCAGCCCCAGACTGACTCTGCAATATGTGTGTAGGTATGTTTGTATATGTGTACATATTTACCGGCGTATAACACGCACTTTTTCCCCCTGAAAATAGGGGGAAACTCAGGGGTGCGTGTTATACGCCGATATCGTACCTCAGAGAAGGAGGGGGATGAGCTCCGCTGCACAAACTGACCCGCCATGTCTAGTCACGAGCGCCGCCGTAATCACCAAGCCGTCACCTTCTGTTTACAGTACTCTGGTGAAATACTGTGGTGGTGAAATCAACTCCTACAGCGCTGGAGTCACGGCTTTACATATCGTGAGAGCAAACCCTGTTGCTGTCAGAATAAATAAACCAGTGCTGCAGTTGAATGGCGTACCTGCAAAGCAAATAATGGTTAACAATAAAACACAGTAACATTACAGTATAACAGTAGGACATACCATACCCACAAGTCAAACACAATAAAACACAGTGCAAAAAACATTACAGTATATCATAAAATACAGTAAAACAGAGGAGAACAATAGAGAGAAAACAATAGAGAAAAAACAATAAGAAGAATAAAATGACAACTATTTTTTTTTCTTTTTACACTTTTACTATAACTTTTATTATAACTTTGAATGTTCCAGGTTAGGGTCTCTCAAAATGCGATGGCCATCTAACATCTTTCGAGACCCCGTGTAAGTGTGCCCTAGGACTGTGCCATGTTGTACCCTACGCTAATACTCCACTAGTGTGTGGTAGCGATGGACACAGTCACTAATGCAGAGACCAGATTGGTCAGGACAGGAGGGACAATAAAAGCGTGTGTCACGCCTAAATCCGCGTTTTCTGCAGACACAACATCTTTTTGGGGTGACACTATGACAGGGAGTGAAAGGGTTAACTGGGGGGGTGATCAGGGGGTGACAAGTGTGACTATGTGGACTGGTCAGTGTAGTGTTGGTGTACTCACGGTAAGATGTCCTCTCCTCTCGCTCTGGAACTGAAAAGGGCTCCATGAGGGGAGGTGACATTGCTTCCTCTGCCTCTGTTTACATTACACAGGCAGAGGACAGTCTCATTCGCCAGAACTGATCACCAGGTCCATGCCAGAAATCATCGGCCTGGGCCTGGAGACTAATCGGTTCGGGAACGAATCCGATCGCCGTGAGCACGGTGAGGGGTGCGTGTGCCCCCTACCCACAGGTGCGGTACAGCTACGGCGTTTCGCGTAGGAGTGCCAACCTATCACCGTATAACAGCAGCTGGTCGGCAACTAGTTAAGTATGTGTTCTTAACCAAAAAAAGTAGCTTTGGGCTTTTGGGCTGTGGACTTCCTTCTCTCCTTACAGCCGCCCAATCAGGCTTCTTTTGTATAAGTCCAGTGGATGTATGAATTTCTACTGAAAAAAAAAAGATACTGTTCAGTGTAAAAAAAAAAAAAAATCCAGCCAACTCCTCCTCTTATAGCCGGGCAATCACGCTCCTTCTTTGTAAGTTGTTAATGAAGTGACACTAAACTCTGGTTTAAAAAATATTTATCCAATTCCGGTATTGTGGTGTTCTTAAGACAAAAAGTACTTTTTATTGATCTCAGACTCCTCCTTTTTTTTCTGATCTAACTTCCTGAAATGGGTTTTGGGCTGCAGGTTTTGGGTTTTGGGCTGCGGGTTTTAAGCTTGCGGGCTGCGGACTGCAGGTTTTGGGCTGTGGCTAAAGGAGAGGTTTGGGAGTTAATGGAGAATGACAGAGGGAGGCACAAACAGAAAATTTTATGACAAATAATTTAATTTATTTATTTTTAAGGACATTAACTATAATGTCTATCTTATCTGTGGGCTGTGGGCTTTGGGCTGCGGGTTTTGGGCTGTGGGCTGCGGGCTGCGAGTGACACTGTGGCTGTGAGCTGTGGGTTTTGGGATTCGGGCTAAAGGAGAGGTTTGGGAGTTATTGGAGAATGACAGAGGGAGGCACAAACATACAGAGGCAATTCCATGACAAATGATTTACAAGGACAAAAATGTCTAATCTATCTTTATATTTGCATTTTTTATTCTTATAAACAAGACCAAAAAACATACATACTATCTTATCATATCTATGTTTACAATAGTATATATATATATATATATATACACACACACACATACAATTTTTTTTTTTTTTTCCAAACAAACAGAAGTGAGTGGAAAGGGAGAGGTTCGGGAGTTAATAGAGGATGTGACAAGGAATCAGAAACACACAGTAAGAAACAATTTCATGTCAAATAATTTACAAGTACATTGACTATAATATCTATAAAAATCTATATACAAGAACAAAAAACATACATACTATCTTATCTATGTTTACTAAAAAAATGTTTTGGTAGTTTTTAATTAATTTTTTATTTTTTAAAACAGAAGTGAGGGGAAACGGAGAGGTCCAGTAGTTAACCACTTCCTGCCCAAGGTACATCATATGACGTCATGGACTTTGAGGGGGATATCTGAATGATGCTTGCAGGAATCATTCAGATATTGTTTTTTTTCAGCCGGCGACTCTGTGCACTGTAAGAACAATCACAGCGGCAGCTCAGCCGATTGATCGTTCTTACAGGTGGCGGTAGGGGGCACACCCCCCTTCCGCCGCCCTCTGGTGCTTTTCCTGGGCTCGCCTGTACGATCGGTGGCCCAGAGAAAGAATCGGTCACTGCCGGAAGTTTACCATAGAGATTTATGATGTTATGATGTCACGTCCAGGCCGGCGGATGTAACGAAAGCCGAGGATGCAGCTGGAAAGGCCGAGAGAGTTCGTTTTTTTTTTTTTATCTCAGCCTTTCCAGCCTGGAGGAGAGATGTGAGGTCCATAAAGAGGACCTGTCACACAATATTCATATAGTAAACTCTGGTTTAAAAAATATATTCAATTTAAGTATGTGTTCTTAACCCAAAAAAGTAGCTTTTGGCTTTTGAAATGTGGGCTTTCTTCTCCCCATATAGCCACCCGATCACACTTCTTTTGTGTATGTTGGTAAAGAAGTGACACTAAGTGACACTATGAGCCAACTTCCTGAAAAGGGCTATGGGCTTTAGACTTATGTTCTCAATCCAAAGTCCGTTGGAAATTCCGACAGAAAAAGACCAATGGGCATACACACGGTCGGAAAATCCGTTGAAATGCTCCCATCGGACTGTTTCTATCGGAAATTCCGACCGTATGTACACGGCATTATGCTATGGGCTTTGGGCTATAAGCTTTGGGCTCTGGGCTTTTTAGTGAACATAGAGCAGTGTACATGACTGCAACTAACGTGCACTGCTTGTTCCAAACAGACGTGAGGGGAAAAAGATCATGACCTCTTTTTGGTGTTGATTGTCTGGAGCGCTCACCTGAGAGCTTGAATGTCAGGATGAATCGACCCCTTTTCGGTGGTAATTGTCTGGGGCGCTCATCTGAAAGCTGGAAGCTACGTCAGGATGAAGCAACCCCTTTTCGGATATTGTTTATTGTAAAAATAAATCCGGCCTCCTCCACCCCATAGCCGGCCAATGCCTCTCCTTCTTTGTAAGATGTTATTAAAGTAACAGTAAACTCTGTTCGCTCCAGATTGTCTGGAGCGAACACCTGAGAGCTGGAAGCTACGTATGAATGAAGCGACCCCTTTTCGGTGTTGATTGTCTGGAGCGCTCACCTGAGAGCTGGAAGCTATGTCAGGAAGAAGCGACCCCTTTTCAGTGTTGATTGTCTGGAGCACTCACCTGAGAGCTGGAAGCTACGTCAGGAACTCAGGATGAAGCGACCCCTTTTCGGTGTTGATTGGAGCGCTCACATGAGACCTAGACGCTACGTCAGGATGAAGCGACCCCTTTTCGGATATTGTTTAGTGTAAAAATAAATCCGGCCTCCTCCACCCCATAGCCGGCCAATGCCTCTCCTTCTTTGTAAGATGTTATTAAAGTAACAGTAAACTCTGGTATATTTTGAGTTTGTAGCTACATTTTGTAGTCTGGTGTAGAGCGCTCATCTGAGACCTAGAACCTACATCAGGATGAAGCGACCCCTTTTCGGTGGTAATTGTCTGGGGCGCTCACCTGAAAGCTGGAAGCTACGTCCGAATGAAGCGACCCCTTTTCGGTGTTGATTGTCTGGAGCGCTCACCTGAGAGCTGGAAGCTATGTCAGGAAGAAGCGACCCCTTTTCAGTGTTGATTGTCTGGAGCACTCACCTGAGAGCTGGAAGCTACGTCAGGAACTCAGGATGAAGCGACCCCTTTTCGGTGTTGATTGTCTGGAGCGCTCACCTGAGAGCTGGAAGCTACGTCCGAATGAAGCGACCCCTTTTTGGTGTTGATTGTCTGGAGCGCTCACCTGACAGCTGGAAGCTACGTCAGGAACTCAGGATGAAGCGACCCCTTTTCGGTGTTGATTGTCTGGAGCGCTCACCTGAGAGCTGGAAGCTACGTCAGGATGAAACGACCCCTTTTCGGTGTTGATTGTCTGGAGTGCTCACCTGAGAGCTGGAAGCTATGTCAGGAAGAAGCGACCCCTTTTCAGTGTTGATTGTCTGGAGCACTCACCTGAGAGCTGGAAGCTACGTCAGGATGAAGCGACCCCTTTTCGGATATTGTTTAGTGTAAAAATAAATCCGGCCTCCTCCACCCCATAGCCGGCCAATGCCTCTCCTTCTTTGTAAGATGTTATTAAAGTAACAGTAAACTCTGGTATATTTTGAGTTTGTAGCTACATTTTGTAGTCTGGTGTAGAGCGCTCATCTGAGACCTAGAACCTACATCAGGATGAAGCGACCCCTTTTCGGTGGCAATTGTCTGGGGCGCTCACCTGAAAGCTGGAAGCTACGTCCGAATGAAGCGACCCCTTTTCGGTGTTGATTGTCTGGAGCGCTCACCTGAGAGCTGGAAGCTATGTCAGGAAGAAGCGACCCCTTTTCAGTGTTGATTGTCTGGAGCACTCACCTGAGAGCTGGAAGCTACGTCAGGAACTCAGGATGAAGCGACCCCTTTTCGGTGTTGATTGTCTGGAGCGCTCACCTGAGAGCTGGAAGCTACGTCCGAATGAAGCGACCCCTTTTCGGTGTTGATTGTCTGGAGCGCTCACCTGACAGCTGGAAGCTACGTCAGGAACTCAGGATGAAGCGACCCCTTTTCGGTGTTGATTGTCTGGAGCACTCACCTGAGAGCTGGAAGCTACGTCAGGATGAAACGACCCCTTTTTGGTGTTGATTGTCTGGAGCGCTCACCTGAGAGCTGGAAGCTATGTCAGGAAGAAGCGACCCCTTTTCAGTGTTGATTGTCTGGAGCACTCACCTGAGAGCTGGAAGCTACGTCAGGAACTCAGGATGAAGCGACCCCTTTTCGGTGTTGATTGTCTGGAGCGCTCACCTGAGAGCTGGAAGCTACGTCTGAATGAAGCGACCCCTTTTCGGTGTTGATTGTCTGGAGCGCTCACCTGAGAGCTGGAAGCTATGTCAGGAAGAAGCGACCCCTTTTCAGTGTTGATTGTCTGGAGCACTCACCTGAGAGCTGGAAGCTACGTCAGGAACTCAGGATGAAGCGACCCCTTTTCGGTGTTGATTGTCTGGAGCGCTCACCTGAGAGCTGGAAGCTACGTCCGAATGAAGCGACCCCTTTTCGGTGTTGATTGTCTGGAGCGCTCACCTGAGAGCTGGAAGCTACGTCAGGAACTCAGGATGAAGCGACCCCTTTTCGGTGTTGATTGGAGCGCTTACATGAGACCTAGAAGCTACGTCAGGATGAAGCGACCCCTTTTCGGATATTGTTTAGTGTAAAAATAAATCCGGCCTCCTCCACCCCATAGCCGGCCAATGCCTCTCCTTCTTTGTAAGATGTTATTAAAGTAACAGTAAACTCTGGTATATTTTGAGTTTGTAGCTACATTTTGTAGTCTGGTGTAGAGCGCTCATCTGAGACCTAGAACCTACATCAGGATGAAGCGACCCCTTTTCGGTGGTAATTGTCTGGGGCGCTCACCTGAAAGCTGGAAGCTACGTCCGAATGAAGCGACCCCTTTTCGGTGTTGATTGTCTGGAGCGCTCACCTGAGAGCTGGAAGCTATGTCAGGAAGAAGCGACCCCTTTTCAGTGTTGATTGTCTGGAGCACTCACCTGAGAGCTGGAAGCTACGTCAGGAACTCAGGATGAAGCGACCCCTTTTCGGTGTTGATTGTCTGGAGCACTCACCTGAGAGCTGGAAGCTATGTCAGGAAGAAGCGACCCCTTTTCAGTGTTGATTGTCTGGAGCACTCACCTGAGAGCTGGAAGCTACGTCAGGAACTCAGGATGAAGCGACCCCTTTTCGGTGTTGATTGTCTGGAGCACTCACCTGAGAGCTTGAATGTCAGGATGAATCGACCCCTTTTCGGTGGTAATTGTCTGGGGCGCTCATCTGAAAGCTGGAAGCTACGTCAGGATGAAGCAACCCCTTTTCGGATATTGTTTATTGTAAAAATAAATCCGGCCTCCTCCACCCCATAGCCGGCCAATGCCTCTCCTTCTTTGTAAGATGTTATTAAAGTAACAGTAAACTCTGTTCGCTCCAGATTGTCTGGAGCGAACACCTGAGAGCTGGAAGCTACGTATGAATGAAGCGACCCCTTTTCGGTGTTGATTGTCTGGAGCGCTCACCTGAGAGCTGGAAGCTATGTCAGGAAGAAGCGACCCCTTTTCAGTGTTGATTGTCTGGAGCACTCACCTGAGAGCTGGAAGCTACGTCAGGAACTCAGGATGAAGCGACCCCTTTTCGGTGTTGATTGGAGCGCTCACATGAGACCTAGAAGCTACGTCAGGATGAAGCGACCCCTTTTCGGATATTGTTTAGTGTAAAAATAAATCCGGCCTCCTCCACCCCATAGCCGGCCAATGCCTCTCCTTCTTTGTAAGATGTTATTAAAGTAACAGTAAACTCTGGTATATTTTGAGTTTGTAGCTACATTTTGTAGTCTGGTGTAGAGCGCTCATCTGAGACCTAGAACCTACATCAGGATGAAGCGACCCCTTTTCGGTGGTAATTGTCTGGGGCGCTCACCTGAAAGCTGGAAGCTACGTCCGAATGAAGCGACCCCTTTTCGGTGTTGATTGTCTGGAGCGCTCACCTGAGAGCTGGAAGCTATGTCAGGAAGAAGCGACCCCTTTTCAGTGTTGATTGTCTGGAGCACTCACCTGAGAGCTGGAAGCTACGTCAGGAACTCAGGATGAAGCGACCCCTTTTCGGTGTTGTCTGGAGCGCTCACCTGAGAGCTGGAAGCTACGTCCGAATGAAGCGACCCCTTTTCGGTGTTGATTGTCTGGAGCGCTCACCTGACAGCTGGAAGCTACGTCAGGAACTCAGGATGAAGCGACCCCTTTTCGGTGTTGATTGTCTGGAGCGCTCACCTGAGAGCTGGAAGCTACGTCAGGATGAAACGACCCCTTTTCGGTGTTGATTGTCTGGAGTGCTCACCTGAGAGCTGGAAGCTATGTCAGGAAGAAGCGACCCCTTTTCAGTGTTGATTGTCTGGAGCACTCACCTGAGAGCTGGAAGCTACGTCAGGATGAAGCGACTCCTTTTCGGATATTGTTTAGTGTAAAAATAAATCCGGCCTCCTCCACCCCATAGCCGGCCAATGCCTCTCCTTCTTTGTAAGATGTTATTAAAGTAACAGTAAACTCTGGTATATTTTGAGTTTGTAGCTACATTTTGTAGTCTGGTGTAGAGCGCTCATCTGAGACCTAGAACCTACATCAGGATGAAGCGACCCCTTTTCGGTGGTAATTGTCTGGGGCACTCACCTGAAAGCTGGAAGCTACGTCAGGATGAAGCGACCCCTTTTCGGTGTTGATTGTCTGGAGCGCTCACCTGAGAGCTGGAAGCTATGTCAGGAAGAAGCGACCCCTTTTCAGTGTTGATTGTCTGGAGCACTCACCTGAGAGCTGGAAGCTACGTCAGGAACTCAGGATGAAGCGACCCCTTTTCGGTGTTGATTGTCTGGAGCGCTCACCTGAGAGCTGGAAGCTACGTCAGGATGAAGCGACCCCTTTTCGGTGTTGATTGTCTGGAGCGCTCACCTGACAGCTGGAAGCTACGTCAGGAACTCAGGATGAAGCGACCCCTTTTCGGTGTTGATTGTCTGGAGCACTCACCTGAGAGCTGGAAGCTACGTCAGGATGAAACGACCCCTTTTCGGTGTTGATTGTCTGGAGCGCTCACCTGAGAGCTGGAAGCTATGTCAGGAAGAAGCGACCCCTTTTCAGTGTTGATTGTCTGGAGCACTCACCTGAGAGCTGGAAGCTACGTCAGGAACTCAGGATGAAGCGACCCCTTTTCGGTGTTGATTGTCTGGAGCGCTCACCTGAGAGCTGGAAGCTACGTCCGAATGAAGCGACCCCTTTTCGGTGTTGATTGTCTGGAGCGCTCACCTGAGAGCTGGAAGCTATGTCAGGAAGAAGCGACCCCTTTTCAGTGTTGATTGTCTGGAGCACTCACCTGAGAGCTGGAAGCTACGTCAGGAACTCAGGATGAAGCGACCCCTTTTCGGTGTTGATTGTCTGGAGCGCTCACCTGAGAGCTGGAAGCTACGTCCGAATGAAGCGACCCCTTTTCGGTGTTGATTGTCTGGAGCGCTCACCTGACAGCTGGAAGCTACGTCAGGAACTCAGGATGAAGCGACCCCTTTTCGGTGTTGATTGTCTGGAGCACTCACCTGAGAGCTGGAAGCTACGTCAGGATGAAACGACCCCTTTTTGGTGTTGATTGTCTGGAGCGCTCACCTGAGAGCTGGAAGCTATGTCAGGAAGAAGCGACCCCTTTTCAGTGTTGATTGTCTGGAGCACTCACCTGAGAGCTGGAAGCTACGTCAGGAACTCAGGATGAAGCGACCCCTTTTCGGTGTTGATTGTCTGGAGCGCTCACCTGAGAGCTGGAAGCTACGTCCGAATGAAGCGACCCCTTTTCGGTGTTGATTGTCTGGAGCGCTCACCTGACAGCTGGAAGCTACGTCAGGAACTCAGGATGAAGCGACCCCTTTTCGGTGTTGATTGTCTGGAGCGCTCACCTGAGAGCTGGAAGCTACGTCAGGAACTCAGGATGAAGCGACCCCTTTTCGGTGTTGATTGGAGCGCTTACATGAGACCTAGAAGCTACGTCAGGATGAAGCGACCCCTTTTCGGATATTGTTTAGTGTAAAAATAAATCCGGCCTCCTCCACCCCATAGCCGGCCAATGCCTCTCCTTCTTTGTAAGATGTTATTAAAGTAACAGTAAACTCTGGTATATTTTGAGTTTGTAGCTACATTTTGTAGTCTGGTGTAGAGCGCTCATCTGAGACCTAGAACCTACATCAGGATGAAGCGACCCCTTTTCGGTGGTAATTGTCTGGGGCGCTCACCTGAAAGCTGGAAGCTACGTCCGAATGAAGCGACCCCTTTTCGGTGTTGATTGTCTGGAGCGCTCACCTGAGAGCTGGAAGCTATGTCAGGAAGAAGCGACCCCTTTTCAGTGTTGATTGTCTGGAGCACTCACCTGAGAGCTGGAAGCTACGTCAGGAACTCAGGATGAAGCGACCCCTTTTCGGTGTTGATTGTCTGGAGCACTCACCTGAGAGCTGGAAGCTATGTCAGGAAGAAGCGACCCCTTTTCAGTGTTGTCTGGAGCACTCACCTGAGAGCTGGAAGCTACGTCAGGAACTCAGGATGAAGCGACCCCTTTTCGGTGTTGATTGTCTGGAGCACTCACCTGAGAGCTGGAAGCTATGTCAGGAAGAAGCGACCCCTTTTCAGTGTTGTCTGGAGCACTCACCTGAGAGCTGGAAGCTACGTCAGGAACTCAGGATGAAGCGACCCCTTTTCAGTGTTGATTGTCTGGAGTACTCACCTAAGAGCTGGAAGCTATGTCAGGAAGAAGCGACCCCTTTTCGGTGGTAATTGGGGCGCTCGCCTGAAAGCTAGAAGCTACATCAGGATGAAGCGACTCCTTTTCAGATATTTGGTATAAAAATAAATCCGGCCTTCTCCACCCCTATAGGCGGTCAATGCCTCTCCTTCTAATATGGAACAGTTTCCCCATTGGGGCTTTAGACAGCAATGTAGCAAGATCGAAAAGTACGGCATGGATAATAGAATAGTAGATGTCACGATGTAATTAAAATACAACATATAAACACTGGCCAGATGATACAATACATATTCCACAGTGTAGCATGCAAGCAAGGTTGTACAAAATGATATACATCAATACATAGCAAAAAGCTATGTGGTTACCACCTATCTCTTACCTCCTACTCCTCATCACCTTCATCATCCTGAAAGTCAAATATTATCTCTTCAATGTCAAAGTACCACACATTACCATTTATATGAACCTCAATGTCAAACCTGTCGTTGAGCCACTCGTCGATGTCAAAGTGGATGTCAAAGTGGATGCCGTCGTCCTGTTGAGGGATGGGAGCCCGACACAGTGGACAGGTTGCGCTTTGCTCGATCCACCGTTGTATGCAGCCCGTGTGGAACTCGTGAGCGCAGGTCAGAATGGTCGTTTCTTCTCCATCTTCATACCCTGCAAAACATATGGTACAGCTCACCTGCTCCTCGCCACGCGGCTCCATGGCCGGCGGCGGTGCTGGGAGATGTTCAGCTGCCCTGTCGCGGTCTCTTGGCGAACGGCTCCTGTTCCTGGGTGGGTCCGCCTCCTGTCTCTGCCGATGTCTGGATTGCCTCCGGTGGGCGATTGGTGACTCGTTGCCGTCCTGATGTGAGCGCCTTCGCCGGGATCTGCGACGTGAAGGCCGAGGCATGCTGTTGCAAAAAGGCAAAACAATGATAATACTAAAAAGGTTAGTAATAGCGATAAATATCAATAAAAAATTATAAAAATTGCGGTTATTTGCCGACAGATGCTGAAAATCGCAGTGAAATACAGGAGATATCTCTCTGAATGTCACTCCATCAACTCACTAAGTAGAAGTGACCTGATACTGCCTCAGACTGGAGTAAACAAGAACCTGTGACCAATCACAACCTGATGTGCCTCACACCAACTATTTCATATAACACAAACCCATATCAATTTTATATAGTTTTATTTATAATTCAACAGTATTGGGTGATTTTAATGGTTATTTTTGAATTTAGCCACAAGATGGCAATCTCTGTCTTCTCCGGCTGTAATACCGATCCACACCATAGGTGTCTCCTATCCCTAACAGCTGAATGCAGTGATTCATTGGTTTTATCAACACCCGTCGGCCATCTTTAGTACTGGAAATCTCTATGAAGGCCGGAGGAGAGACTGTTACTGTGGGGAGAGTTGAGAGGAATGGTCCAGGGGGCAGAAATGGCGGCCGGGGGGAGCAGAGCTGAGCTGTGCAAGTGAGGAGGAAAGCCGGGGGAAGGAGGGGAGACCGCGGGAATGGTGAGGAGGAAAGTCCAGAGGGCAGAGTTGGAGACCCCCAATCACCGCCCTCCGTGTTCACTAATCACCCCCTCCTCTGTGTTCACTAATCACCCCCCACCTCCCTCTTTGTTCACTAATCCCCCCTCTTTGTTCACTAATCACCCCCCCTGTGTTCACCAATCACCCCCCCCTCTGTGTCCACTAATCACCCTCCACCCCCCTCCATGTTCACTAATCACCCCCCCCCTTTCGTGTTCACTAATCACCCCCCTCATTGTTTACTCCAGGGCTTGACAAATTTGCTTGGAATCTAGGAGCCAGCTAAAAAAGTTAGGAGCCAGGTTTTTTTTTTTTACGACGACTGACAGGTGGCACTGGGCACCGTAGGATGTCCTTCCAGAACCTTGCTCCTGCGCGCTCCCTGGGGCGTGAACTCGGGAACATCCGTGACTGCCAGGTCCCGAGGACCCGGTGCATTGCGGTAAACGGATGCCGATAGCGGCTGTTTACCACGTGATCGCTCTGTCAAATGACGGTGCGATCACATGTACACAAACCGGCGTCACATCATGACGCAGGTTCCTCCCTCCCCTCTCTGTATCGATCGGTACAATGAGAGGGGAGAAGCTGAGAGGGGGAGAGATGGGACCAACGCTGTGGGCTGGATGTGTAGTGCCCACAGCGCTGGTCAGTGACAGCTACACTGCCAGCACTGTGCAATACTCTGCCAATACTCTGCCAATACATTTTAATAGAAACAAAGAATTTTTTTTTTACCAAATTTTCAGTATTTTTTGATTTATAGTGCAAAAAATAAAAAACCCAGCGGTGATTACCACCAAAAGAAAGCTCTATTTGTGTGAAAAAAAGGACAAAAAATTCATTTGGGTACAGTGTTGCATGACTGAGAAATTGTCATTCAAAGTGTGAGAGCACCGAAAGCTGAAAAGTGCCCAGTGGTTAACATTGCATTAGCATTGTTAGAGGTGTTGCAATACCAACGGCCACCACAAGATGGCGCCATAGAAGGATTTCAGAAGGCCGCAAAGCCGCGGCCTAAATTTCTGACCGGCGTGGCCCGATGCAATCGCGCGGCGGGGGTCGGTGTCCACAGGTTGACGGGGTACTGCAGCTGTGTCGCCCCAGGCGCCAGGACCCCAATTCTAGGCACAATTGCGCCCGGGCAACCGGGGTTTGTCGAGGCCTGGTTTACTCATCTAACCCCAATCACCCCCCTCCGTGTTCACTAATCACCCCCTCCGTGTTCACTAATCACCTTCCTCCGTGTTCACTAATCACCTTCCTCCGTGTTCACTAATCACCCACCACCTCCCTCTGTGTTCACTAATCACCCCCCTCTTTGTTCACTAATCACCCCCCCTGTGTTCACTAATCACCCTCCACCCCCCCTCCATGTTCACTAATCACCTCCTTTCGTGTTCACCAATCACCCCCCTCATTGTTTATTCATCTACCCCCCAATCACCCCCCTCCGTGTTCACTAATCACCTTCCTCCGTATTCACTAATCACCTTCCTCCGTATTCACTCATCTACCCCCCATTACCCCCCCTCCGTGTTCACTCATCTACCCCCCATCACCCCCCCTCCATGTTCACTCATCTACCCCCCATCACCCCCCCCTCCGTGTTTACTCATCTACCCCCCATAACCCCCCTCCGTGTTTACTCATCTACCCCCCATCACCCCCCCTCCGTGTTTACTCATCTACCCCCATCACCCCCCCTCCGTTTTCACTCATCTACCCCCATCACCCCCCCTCCGTTTTCACTCATCTACCCCCATAACTCCCCCCTCCGTGTTTACTTATCTGCCTCCATGTTCATTCATGTATCACCCCTCCCCCCAATTACCTCCCTCAGTACTCATCTGCCCTGTCACACCCCCTCCCCATCCGTGCTCACTAACCCCCCCCCCATGTTCACTCATCTACCCCCCATGTTCATTCATCACCCCCTTCCCCAATCACCACCCCTGTATTTACTCATCTGCCCCCCCATCACCCACTCAGTGCTCACTATCCCCCCTCCCGTGTTCAGCACCACCTGAATCGGATCGGCACCAATTTCCAATAAGTACTTCCTCTATTACTTTTGGTGACATTTGAATTGTCGGTGTGAAGTTTTGGGCGTTCAGCTGGACATTTCTATCACCTCCATGTGATCCTCCTGGGAGAAGTCAGTTTTTTTATCAGCAGAACAAGCTGTCATGCAGATGTAGCAGTTAGAGGGTTGAGCCAAACCATTTGCCACTGATAGGTGATTGCAGTGATCGGTTCTTTTATTTATTCGTGTAAAACATTTATCCCCAAATATCTGACTACACTAAGAATGAGTATTAGAGGGGTATTTTTTATCTAAAAGGTTAAATTTCCGCCGGAACACCGCTTTAACGGGGAGACAAACGGCAACAAAAACTGACAGGGGTTCTAATCTACCTTCACTCTATCCAAAACTTAAAAAAAAAAAAAAAAAAAAACTTTTACCATTAGGCCTGGTTCACACCTATGCAGTTTTCTTTTGATCCGGTTCTGCAGCACGCTTTGTGTTTTTTGTACACGTGCTTTCGATGCATTTTTTTGTGTCTTTTGATGCATTTTGCGTCTTTTTATATACAGCCATACCCAGCTTTACGGACACTAGCCTGCCCTGTTCCAGTGTGCTCTTCCTGTGTCCTGGCCACCTCCCCACCTCTGGTGACATCACATCCACTCCGTGGTTCTTCTGGCTTCCCTGTCAGCCACAGAGCCATCCAGCCTCTGCACAGCGCTGTCCTCTGTGCACAGCACGATGTCCGGGATGGATTGGAGCGCCCCCCTTGCATCAGATAACCCTATTTACATGTGAGTGTTCCCCTGACATGCCCCCCCCACTGCTGCCCCTGACACGCCCCCCACTGCTGCCCCTGACACGCCCCCCCCACTGCTGCCCCTGACACGCCCCCCCCACTGCTGCCCCTGACACGCCCCCCCACACTGCTGCCCCTGACACGCCCCTCCCCACTGCTACCTCTGATTTTTAACCGCTTCAGCACCGGCAATTTTGTCCCGTTCCTTACCAGAGCACTTTTTGCGATTTAGCACTGCGTCAATTTAACTGACAATTGCGCGGTCGTGCGACGTTGTACCCAAACAAAATTGACGTCCTTTTTTTTTTTCCCACAAATAGAGCTTTCTTTTGGTGGTACTTGATCACCTCTGCGGTTTTTATTTTTTGCGCCATAAACAAAAGAAGAGCGACAATTTTGAAAAAAAAAAAACACAATATTTTTTACTTTTTGCTATAATGAATATCCAATTTTTTTTAAAACAAACATTTTTTTTCCTCAGTTTAGGCCGATACGTATTCTTGTACATATTTTTGGTAAAAAAAAAAATCTCAATAAGCATTTATTGATTGGTTTGCACAAAAGTTATAGCGTTTACAAAATAGGGGATAGATTTATTGCATTTAAATTATTTTTTTTTTTTTACTAGTAATGGCGGCGATCAGCGATTTTTTTCGTGACTGCGACTTTGCGGACACTTCGGACACTTTTGACACATTTTTGGGACCATTCACATTTACACAGCGATCGTTGCTATAAAATTGCACTGATTACTGTGTAAATGTGACTGGCAGGGAAGGGGTTAACACTAGGGGGCGCTGCAGGGGTTAATATGTTCCCTGAGTGAGTGGTTCTAACTGTGGGGGGAGGGGACTCACAAGGGGAGGAGACCGATCGGTGTTCCTCTGTACTTGGAACACACCATCGGTCTCCTCGCCAGTGACAGGACGTGGAGCTGTGTGTTTACACACACAGCTCCACGGTCCCGCTGTTTTCCCGGGCAATCGCGGGTGCCTAGCAGACATCGCGGCCGCCGGCACGCGCAGCGGGTCTCGAGTGACGCCGAGGGCGGGTGCGCGCGCCCCCTAGACGGCCGGGAATAGGAGGACGTCATATGACGTCCACCCAGGTTGGCAGAGCAACCTTGTGGACGTCATATGTCGTTGCACAGTATTGAAGTGGTTAATAAAGGACTTGTCCCAAGCTGTGTCTCGTGTGTTTTTTTAACATTTTGACACTTTCTTTTTGTGAAATGGTAGGGCTACAATGTACCCCTTACCAATTCACACGGGGGGGGGGTGGGATTTAGGTGTCCCCTTCGTTAAAGGGGGCTTCCAGATTCCAATAAGCCCCCCCACCCGCAGACCCCCACAACCACCGGGCAAGGGTTGTGGGGAATGAGGACATTCTCCCCATGTTGAGGGCATGTGGCCTGGTATGGTTCAGGAGGGGGAGGCGCTCTCTCACCCCCCCCCCCCCCTCTTTTCCTGCGGCCTGTCAGGTTGTGTGCTCAGATAAGGGTCTGGAGTGGATTTCTGGGGGCATTTTATTTTTAATTTTGGCGCGGGGTTCCCCTTAATATCCATACCAGTCCTGAAGGGAATGTTATTGGAATTTTGGGGGACCCCCACGCATTTTTTTTTTTTTTTTCCAATGACTTTTATGTGTGTTGTCAGGACCGACAATTCATTAATAGCCGGCACTAGCGCTAGCACTTTTACATTACTTTTTTTTCCTTTGAAAATGTAATTTTGCTGTGGGACTGTTATAAACATGTGAAACATGCGCCACTTTACAGGCATACTATAGACACCCCCCAGGTACGAAATTTAAAGGAATATTTCACTTTTATTGTTTCACTTTAATCATTATTAAAATCACAGCTCCCGAAAAAACTGCAGTTTTTAAAACTTTTTTTTTGCATTGATACATGTCCCCTGGGGCAGGACCCGGGTCCCCAAACACTTTTTATGACAATACCATGCATATTAACCTTTACAATTAGCACTTTTGATTTTTCATGTTCGTGTCCCATAGACTTTAGCGGTGTTCGAACTAATTTTTTGCCTGTTCTGGATGCGAATCGAACAGGGGGGTGTCCGGCCCATCCCTAGTGGAGAGATGGCATCGGACTGTACACACACACACACACACACACACTTTGATTACCGCCCCCTATCTCCTCCAAGGGCTGCTCATCTCCCGGTGTTCTGTTGGGAAGTGCCCCCCATCGAATAGTGCCCGGTATGTACTGCGCATGCGCCGTACGGAACAGTACAACAGCTGATTTGCCGATCAGCTGGATTGGCATAACCAGGGCACATGCGCACATCGTAGGAGTTATCTCTCGATGGGAGATACCATTTCACAGGCACAATTTAAACCTATACGAACAGCGGGGGGAGACCGTAGTTCTCCGATTGTGCATCGCTGCTGCTGGAGGGCGGCTAGTGGTCGTGTTGAGAGCTGGTTTTGTCTGTGTTGCAACCCGCCCTTTCACACAGGCAAAACCAGCCGTTCAACACAGCAAACCCGTCCTGCAACACAGACAAAACCGGACCATCAGCACACTGTAAAGCCCCCGCAACAGCGAGGCACAATGTGAGAAGTACGGTCTCCCCCCGCTGTTTGTATAGGTTTCACTTCTAGACAAAACACCGGCAGCAGGAAATGTGGATAGGGGGGCGGTAATCACACTGTGTGTGTGTACAGACCAATGTCATCTAAAGCCCCATACACACGGTCAGAAAATCCGACCACCAAATCCATCGGATTTGGTCCGACGGATTTAGTCCGACACTGGTGTTGCATACACACGGTCGGACAAAGTTGTCGGAAAATCCGATCATTCTGAACGTGGTGACGTTTGTTGCCTACGACGGGACTACGTAGAGGCTAGTAGCCAATAGCTTTGGTCTTGTAATGTGATCTGAGCATGCGTGGCACTTTGTTCGTCGGAATTCGCTACACCAGATCGGAATTGGTGTGATCGGACTTTGTTGTCGGAATATTTATAGAGCAGGAGATAGAACTTTGTCTGTCAGACAATCCGATGGAAACTGTCCGATGGTGCCTACACATGGTCGGAATTTCCGACAACATTGTCCGATAGGACAGAATCCATCGGAAAATCCAACCGTGTGTATGGGGCTTTAGAGCGATCCTGTCTCATGTGCTGGAGGAGCGTTGTAGTGACAGGAGAGGGTGAGGAGGGGAAGGTCACAGGGAAATTGTACACAATGAAGGGGGGGAGGAGGGGGGGTAAAAGTTTGTGCTTTGTATGTTTGTGGAGAAGGGGGATGGGCATTTATCTGTGCTGAGAAGTGTAATCAGGATGGGGGTGTATTTTCTAGGAGGAGAAATGGGGGGGGGGGATATGTGCTAGGACAGTTTTGGGGGATTTGAGCCCGGACGGGGAATGTTTGCACTAAGGGTGTGGGAATTTGTGCTAAGAGGGTTGAATTTGTGCTGGGGGAGATTTGGGTAGGGAGGAAGAATTTGTGTTAGGAAAAGGGTAATTTGGAGGGGGTTGTGGATTTGTGGGGGGTTGTGCTACAAGGAGGGACTGGGGGGGGGTTCTTGAAGGGATTTAGGGGATTTTTTTGCTGGGTGGGGATTTGTGCTAGGAGGAGAGATTGTGAGGATTTGTGTTAGGAGGAGGGATTGGGAAAATTTGTGCTAGGAGGAGGGGATGGGGTGGGATTTGTGTTAGGAGGGGGGGTTGGGTGGTATTTGTGTTAGGAGGGGGGCTTGGGGGGGGATTTGTGCTAGGAGGGATTGGGAGGATTTGTGTTAGGAGGGGGGATTGGGAGGATTTGTGTTAGGAGGGGGCTTGGGGGGGATTTGTGCTAGGAGAAGGGGTTGGGGTGGGATTTGTGCTAGGAGGGGGGTTGGGGTGGGATTTGTGCTAGGAGGGGGGGTTGGGGTGGGATTTGTGCTAGGAGGAGGGATTGGGAGGATTTGTGTTAGGGGGGGGGTTCGGAGAGGATTTGTGTTAGGAGTGGGGCTTGTGGGGGATTTGTGCTAGGAGGAGGGATTGGGGTGGGATTTGTGTTGGGAGGGGGGGGTTGGGGTGGGATTTGTTTTAGGAGGGGGGTTGGGGGATTTGTGCTAGGAGGAGGGATTGGGAGGATTTGTGTTAGGAGGGGCTTGGGGGGGATTTGTGCTAGGAGGAGGGATTGGGAGGATTTGTGTTAGGGGGGGGGGGGGGGTTGGGGAGGATTTGTGTTAGGAGGGGGGTTGGGGGATTTGTGCTGGGAGGGGGGGTTGGGGGGATTTGTGCTGGGAGGGGGGGTTGGGGGGGGATTTGTGCTGGTAGAATGGATTGGGGAGGATTGTTGCTAGAAGGGGAGATTGGGAGGATTTTTGCAAGGAGGGGGGACTGGGTGGATTTGTGCTAGAAAAAGTGATTTGGGGGATTTGTTCTCAGGAGGGATTGGGGGGGAGGATTTGTTCTCGGAGGAGGGATTGGGGGGGATTTGTGTTAGGAGAGGGAATTGGGGGGAGTAGATTTCTACTAGGAGGGGGGATTGGGGTGGGATGTGAGTTGGGGGGACATAATAACTGTGTAGTGGATACTCCCACTTTCTTTTAGATATAATGATGAAAAGTGACCCGCTGCTGCAGGCACCCGATATCTTATCGGTATCTAATGTAATTGGTATATATATGGAATGGTGGGGCTGCGCTGCTGTAGTGATTGACAAATTAATTTATACAACAAAGATAACATGACATTGGAGTGCCAGGATGTAAATAATGGCGATTCAAATAATGTGACATCGAGCAAATAAATCTCTAAAAGGTGAGAATTCATATAATACAATCCATACCACTTTAGGTGCCGATAACAGTGCAATAAATATTTGACAAAGAAGGTGCAAATAAACATATAAAATCCGTAGCATTGATCTGTCAATACGCAGCGATTGCTATGAAGACGGCAGAATATTAATAGTGATTTATAAACAAACGACTCCAAAGTAAAGGGGGAGATGAAAAATCTGAGGCTACTTTCACACTGAGCCGTTTTTCAGGCACAAAGGACTAAAAAATAGCGCCTGTAAAGTGCCTGAAAAACGCCTCCCCTCCCCCCAGTATGAGAGCCGAGTGCTTTCACCCCGGGGCGGTGCGCTTACAGGACGGGGAAAAGTCCTGCATGCCGAATCTTTGGGGCGTTGCGGATCGGTGAACACATCGCTCCGAAAACACCCGACATTGAAATCAATGGCCAACGCTGCCATTGAGGGGGGTTAAAAGCGCAGCTAAAACGATGGTAAAACACTGCTAAAAATAGCGGCACTTTACCGCCGATAACCCCCCCCCCCCCCCGTGTGAAAGTGACCTAAATTGTTCTCTCTTGTAATCCATTAAAATAATGGTGTGTCCCTTTCCAGTGTTGTAGGAGGGATTGGGGGGGATTTGTACTGGGAGGAGGGGGGGGGGCCCGGTCATGTAGAAAGTCGGGGGGCCCCTGTCATGTAGGAGGTCGGGGGGCCCCTGTAGTTTAGGTCGGGGGGCCCCTGTCATGTAGGAGGTCGGGGGGCCCCTGTCATGTAGGAGGTCGGGGGGCCCCTGTAGTTTAGGTCGGGGGGCCCCTGTCATGTAGGAGGTCGGGGGGCCCCTGTCATGTAGGAGGTCGGGGGGCCCCTGTAGTGTAGGAGGTCGGGGGGGCCCCTGTCGTGTAGGAGGTCGGGGGCCCCTGTCGTGTAGGAGGTCGGGGGCCCCTGTCGTGTAGGGGGTCGGGGGGCCCCTGTCGTGTAGGGGGTCGGGGGCCCCTGTCGTGTAGGGGGTCGGGGGCCCCTGTCGTGTAGGGGGTCGGGGGCCCCTGTCGTGTAGGGGGTCGGGGGGCCCCTGTCGTGTAGGGGGTCGGGGGGCCCCTGTCGTGTAGGAGGTCGGGGGCCCCTGTTGTGTCTGGGATCTCTAATGACAGCTCTGATCCTGAGTGTGAAAAGTGATTTCTCTTCCCTCAGACCAGAAAGGACGGGAGGAGCGACACACTGAGTGACAGATCATTACACAAGCCCCCCCCACCCCGACACTGGACCCGCCCCCCCTGGTCAGGTGACATCACTGCTAATTACACTTACTTTGTCTAGAGAGATGTACGACGAAGAAGCCGGGGGTGTGTTCTCCGATTTATCCTCTGTAGGGCGCTGTGTCCTGTCAAAAGAGCGTCCAAAAGACACTCCCTCTTCCTGACAAAATGGCGCCGATCTGCCTCCGCGCTCTCGATTTACCGTTATCCGCTCTTCATCTGATTGGAGGACTCCGCTTTTCATCTTATTGGCTGAGGGGGACAGGCGCATAACGGTATAATTATCTAGCACGCGGAGGCTGAGCTGCGGGCGGCGCGTGCTGGGTACTATTGCCGATGTACAGTGACAGGAGAGATAGCTGGAGAGAGGATTCAGCTTTATCCTCCCTCCAGCCTGCAGATGGCCATAGAGCGCCTCTGTGCAGTGAGGGAAGGCTGCCCGTCCTTCCTCTTCTCTATCCCCTTGTCACATGACTGGAGACGAGAGTGTTTCTGTAAGTAGTACGAGGGGGGAGAACTTACCCCAGTAAATGTTTGTGACTCTCTTGTGAGCAGCAATATGTAGAAAATCATTTTTAAAGCTCCCAACCCCCAACCTTATAATGTGCAAATAAATCACTGAAACAATTGGTGCCGCGCTTATTACACCCCCCCCCCCCACCCCACTCTACTCACCCCCCAACCCCCCTCTACTCCTCACCCCCCCCACCCCACTCTACTCCTCACACCCCCCCCCCCCCCCCCACTCTACTCCTCACACCCCCACCCCACTCTACTCCTCACTCCCCCACTCTACTCCTCACACCCCCCTCTACTCCTCACACCCCCCACCCCACTCCTCACACCCCCCACCCCACTCTACTCCTCACACCCCCTCCACTCAACTCCTCACACCCCCCCTCTACTCCTCACACCCCCACCCACTCTACTCCTCACACCCCCCCTCTACTCCTCACCCCACCCCACTCTACTCCTCACCCCCCAACCCCCCTCTACTCCTCACCCCCCCCCCACCCCACTCCTCACACCCCCCTCTACTCCTCACCCCCCCCCCCCCCACCCCACTCTACTCCTCACCCCCCCCACTCTACTCCTCACACCCCCCACCCCACTCTACTCCTCACACACCCCCCCCCCCCACCCCACCCACTCTACTCCTCACACCCCCCCCACCCCACTCTACTCCTCACACACCCCCACCCCACTCTACTCCTCACACTCCCCTCTACTCCTCACTCCTCACACCCCCCCACCCCACTCTACTCCTCACACACCCCCACCCCACTCTACTCCTCACACCCCCCTCCACTCTACTCCTCACACCCCCCCTCTACTCCTCACCCACCCCACTCTACTCCTCACACACCCCCACCCACTCTACTCCTCACACCCCCCTCTACTCCTCACCCCCCCACCCCACTCTACTCCTCACACCCCCCTCTACTCCTTACCCCCCCACCCCACTCTACTCCTCACAACCCCCCCCCACACTCTACTCCTCACCCCCCACCCCACTCTACTCCTCACACTCCCCCACTCTACTTCTCACCCCCCCCCCACCCCACTCTACTCCTCACACCCCCCATCCCACTCTACTCCTCACACCCCCCACTCTACTCCTCACACCCCCACCCCACTACTCCTCACCCCCCCCCCCACTCTACTCCTCACACTCCCCCACTCTACTCCTCACACTCCCCCACTCTACTCCTCACACCCCCCCACTCTACTCCTCACACACCCCCCCCCACTCTACTCCTCACCCCCCCCCCCCCCCACTCTACTCCTCACCCCCCCCCCCCACTCTACTCCACACCTCCCCCACTCTACTCCTCACAACCCCCCCTCTACTCCTCACACTCCCCCACTCTACTCCTCACACTCCCCCACTCTACTCCTCAGCCCCCCCCTACTCCTCACCCCCCCACTCTACTCCTCACACCCATCCCCCTCTACTCCTCTTCCCCCCACTCTACTCCTCACCCCCCCTCTACTCCTCACACCCCTCCACACTCTACTCCTCACCCCCCCACCCCACTCTACTCCTCACACCCCCTCTACTCCTCACCCCCCCTCTACTCCTCACCCCCTCCACCCCACTCTACTCCTCACACCCCCCCACTCTACTCTTCACACCCCCCTCTACTCCTCCCCCCCACCCCACCCCCCTCTACTCCTCACACCCCCCCCACCCCACTCTACTCCTCACACTCCCCCACTCTACTCCTCACAACCCCCCCCCACTCTACTCCTCACACTCCCCCACTCTACTCCTCACACTCCCCCACTCTACTCCTCACAACCCCCCCCCCCACTCTACTCCTCACACCCCCACTCTACTCCTCACCCCCCCCCCCATAGTTGCCAACATTGTGAAAAAAAATGTAAGGATACTTTTTTGGCTGTAGGCGGAGTCACATTATAATTAGGGGGTGGGGCATGCACTTGTAGGCGTGGCATTGGGTAAAAAACAAAAATGCGCCACACGCAGCGCCAGATAATGTGCATGGTTTACGAGAAAAAGTGGGCATGGCTTAAATGGCGTGGCTCAAAGGGGTGTGGTTAGAGTCTGAGATGAATGAGGGATGGAAAGGGAAAGGGGGAGAGGGATGGACAGCAGCCCCAAATCCTACACAACGATAGAAACGTGTATTCCAGAGTTTAACAATCAGCATATAAAGATACTCCAAACACCTGGTGTTGGTCTGGGGTCCCTGATATTAGTAACACCAAGAGACACGTTGTCTGTACAACTACAAGAGCCAGCATTCACTGGGGTACTTGGTACAAACTAGGGTGAAGAACTACAAGAGCCAGCATGCCTTGTTTGCTATATAATGACATTGCATTACCCAGCATGGTCTGGGGTCCCTGGTGCAGGTGACAGCAGGAGATACATGGGATAAAGAACTGCAAGAGCCAGCATGCACTGGGGTACCTGGGAGAAGTGGTGGCATGTGATAAACAATCAACAGAATAAGAACCAGCAATCACCGGGGTACCTAATGCAAGTTACAGCATCTACAGATACGTTGGCTATAGAACTACAAGAGCCAGCCCACCCTGCTTGCTATACACTAACATTGCATCATACAACGTGGTCTGGGGTCCTTGGTAAGTGACAGCAGAAGATAAGTGGTCTGTAGAACTACAAGAGGCAGCATGCTGTGGGGTACGGCCATGCTGGATGATGCAATGCCATTATGTAGCAAACAAGGCATGCTGGCTCTTGTACTTCTACAGATCACATATGCTGAATGGTTCAATGTCTTTATATAGCAAACAACCCATCCTGGCTCTTGTAGTTGTTCAGCCTTGTTATCTGTGAATTCTACAGTCATACCAAGTACCCCAGGGAATGCTGGCTCTTGTAGTTCTACAGACGTGTTTCATGATGTTACTAGTATCAGGGACCCTAGACCATGCTGGGTGATGCAATGTCATTATATAGCAAGCAAGCCATGCTGGTTCTTGTAGTTCTACAAACCACTTACTGTACCTAATGGTGTCTATGCTGGATGAGATGCCATTTTAGTATAAAAACAAGCCAGGCATGCTGGCTCTTGTAGTTCTTCCGTAAATTGGTATTTACACCCAAGACAGGCACAAATAATAAAGCCATGGACATAAATATAACAATCTCAGGCAAGGGAAAACAATTCTCGTGATAACGGCAGTGGCCATCTTTGTGTAGCCCGCTGCCCTTTTTAGCCCAAAACATTCCCGATTTTCCTGGGACAAAACCAAAATCCCGGGAAAATAAAATAATCGGGACAAGCTTAAATCGGGACAAGGGTCCAAAAATCGGGATTGTCCCGGGAAAATCGGGACTGTTGGCAAGTATGCACCCCCCTCTACTACTCCTCACACCCCTTCTCTACTCCTCATACCCCCTCTACTCCTCACACCACCCCCCTACTCCTCACACCCCCCCTCTACTCCTTACACCCTCCCCTCTACTCCTCACACCACCCCCCTACTCCTCACACCCCCCCCCCCTCTACTCCTCTCACTCACTCCCTCTCTCTGTTACCCTCCCTCTCTCTCCCTCTCTCTCTGTTCCCTCCTTCCTCTCTCTCTCTTTGTTCCCCCCTTCCTCTCTCTCTCTGCCCCCCCCCTCTATTTCTCCCTCTCTCTCTGTTCTCCATCTTTTTCTCTGCACCCCCCCTCTCTCTCTCACACACACTCTCTGTGTGGAGCACTCACTAGTCATATAGGTAGATGTCTTCAAATTCTGTGAGGATGCTGAAGTAGTCATAGTTGTCTTTGATGAGAGTAACCGTGTACTCTAGCACCTCCTGCACCCATTCATTTGGGTGCAGGAGGTGGAATGGCGGTTTTGGACTGGACGGTGGTTTCTAAAACTAGACTAGCAGGTTGCAACCCCAGATGAGAACTCGTCATTCATTGCCAATGCTCACTAGCCCACAGCATCCCAGTAAGTAAATGTATCACTGTTATGTAGGCACAATTACTGACCTTTGCATACAGTGACTAGGAGAAATGAGCAATGACAGGGGAGATCTCCACTCTTCTGTCACCACTCACACACCTCTACACAGCACTGCCTCCCATGCCAAGGAGCTCACCCTAAGGCTGGCTTCACACTGGGGCGGTGCGGGGCGGCGACGGTAAAGCAGCGCTATATTTAGCGCTGCTTTACCATCGTTTTACCCGCGGTATGCGGCCGCTAGCGGGGTGGTTTTAACCCCCGCTAGCGGCCGCAAAAGGGTTAAAAACCTCCGCAAAGCGCCGCTGCAGCGGCGGTTTGCGGGCGGTATCCCCGCGGTTTCCCATTGATTTCAATGGGAAGGAGCGGTATAGGAGCGGTGAATACACCGCTCCTTCACCGCTCCAAAGATGCTGCTAGCAGGACTTTTGTTGCGGTCCTGCTAGCGCACCGCACCAGTGTGAAAGCCCGCCGGCTTTCACACTGGAGTGAATGGGGCCGGTTTTTTCAGGCGGTACACAGGCGCTATTTTTAGCGCCGTACCGCCTGAAAACCGCCCCAGTGTGAAAGGGGCCTAAGGACTCCTCGGGGGTTGTAGGATTGTCACATTATCAACATATTCCTTGAAAATTCCTTGTCATTGGAAACCATATAACCTACTTACCAATGCGTTTGGCGGAAAAACGCACTGGACTGTATGTGGTGTGAATTAAATTTTATTTTTTTTATTTTATTTTTTTATATTTCAGACACTTCAGCTCCAGAAGATTTACCCCTCTTCATGACCAGGCCATTTTTTGCAATACGACACTGCGCTATTTTAACTAACAATTGCGCAGTCGTGCGACTCATCAAAATGTATGGCCTTTTTTTCCCACAAAAATACAGCTTTCTTTTGGTGGTATTTGATCATCTCTGCGTTTTTTTTTTTTTTTTTTTGCGCTATATACAAAAAAAAAAAGAACATTTTTGAAAAAATAAATATTTTTTGCTTTGTGCTGCCAGACATCGCATGTAATTTGCAGCGCCACTGCTGTTCACATTACATGCGATGTCTGTGCGGTGCGATGTCAGTCATACAGATAGTATGGCTGATATCGAACCGCATTCGGTGCAAACACACACAGGACCCTTTTTTCTGTTTGGTCCAGAATCAGATCGCACGTGTGTTCACACCTATGCGATCTGATTCATGTCCGATCTGTCAGTTCGCAGTGCGATATGCGAGCTGAAATGGGGGTGTCGTTAACATATAATGACACTCCCCAGCATTTCGCATATGGCAGTGTGAACTGCTGTGCGTGTCGGGTGCGATGCGGGAACCCGCAGTTGATTCGCAGGGTTCTCGCATCGCAATAGTGTGAACCGGCACTAAGGACCAGTTCACACTGGTGTGCTGTGCGAGATTGCATGTGATTCGCACTGCAGTGCAAATCACATGCGTGCGATGCGATTTCAGCCATACAGACAGTATGACTGAAATTGCGTTGCATTCGGACCAAACTCGCACAGGACCATTTTTTTGGTCCGCCCCAGAATCGAATCGCAGGGGTGTTCACACCTATGCGATCCGATTCATGTCCGAACTGACAGTTCGCAGTGCGATATGCGAGCTGAAATGGGGGTGTCATTAACATTGTATTGACACTCCCAGCGGTTCCCATATGGGAATGTGAAGTGCCGTGCGAGTCGGGTGCGATGTGAGAACTCGCAGGGTTTCCGCATCGCACTAGTGTGAACCCAGCCTTAAACACATCCAATAAAAAATGTAAAAAAATAAATAAATAAATCACATTTCATTATCAGTTTAGGCCAATATGGATTCTGCTACATATTTTTGGTACAAAATCCCAACAAGCGAATATTGTTTGGTTTGCACAAAAGTTATTGTGTTTACAGACTATGGGAAATATTTATGGAATTTTTAATTTTTTTTTTACTAGTAATGGCGGTGATCAGTGACTTATAGCGGGACTGCGAGATTGCGGCTTTAAAGTTGGACAACTTACAAACTTTAAACACATTTTTGGGAACCAGTGATGCCAAAACAGTGATCGGTACTAAAAAAAAATGCACTGTCACTGTACTTATGACACTGGCAGGGAAGGGTTTACCATCTTGGGCGATCAAAGGGTTAAATGTATGACCAACGTGTGTTACTGTGTGTGCTTTGTGCTGTTTTCTACTTCCTGCTTTGCAGGGAGAAACAAACAGCACCTGCTGCTGTCAGAAGAGATTACATCGGGCTCTCTTCGGTAATGTCCGGCTGCACCCTCTGATTGGTTGGTACTGCAGCACAGCCAAGGGCATCGGCAACGTACGTGTGTTCACTCTACCCTACTAGAGCGACCGTCCTGCCGTGGTCTATGTACGGTGGGCGGTCCGCAAGCGGTTAAAGTTCACCTTTGGGAACATGTTACATGGTCCACCTGATTTTAGGGTTAAATATGTAACCTGTTTCCAGTGTTGTAGCTGCCCTACAAAGTCCACACCTCATCAGTGCCACCTATCGGTGCCCATCAGTACTGCATATTAGTGTCCCTGTCACATGACATAAAAAAAAAGTATCAGTAATCGGTATCTGCAAGTATTTAATAAATAAATTATCAGTACTCCGTCTCAAAGTGGTATTGGCACAACCCTATTTAAAAAAAGAAGTATAGGAAAAACTTTTTTTTGGATAGAGCAAGAGAGGGTTATAACCCCTGCCAGATTTTATGTTTTTTTTATTTGTTTTCACCATCTGTGTCCCATTTTGGAGATTTTCCCTCACTTCCTGTCCCATAGCCAAACAGGATGTGAGAGGAAACATACAGTGCCAGACCATCAGAGCCCATGCCGTAAATGGCGGCTGCTATGCGCATGCGCAGGAGTGACGTCATAGCGCCCCTGGCCACTCATGTAGCCGGAGGCTACAGATGGAAGGAAGGCCGGTTGAAGATGGAAGTCCTGTCAGCAGTGAAAGCCGCGACACTGGAGGGTTTTGTTTTAAGGTAAGTCTCTATTAATGTGCTAGTATGCGATACATACTAGCACATTATGACATTGCCTTATAGGGGAAGGTTTTTTTTTTGTTTTGTCTTTACTGCAGTTTACTACCGCTATAAGGGAATCCCTTGGGGATCCCCAGGTGACCAGAACTGGTGTCACCATTGGAAGATTTCCTCTCGATTTACTTTTCTGGGGACAACACAAAATGTGGGATTTTTTTTACTTTCAATGATAATGGTAAACAGGACTAATAGAGAGGAGGAGTCTCCTTAAAGTGGAGTTCCACCCACATTTTACACTCGCCATCACCCAGCACTAATGTGTACCCTTAAAACGAATTGGCATTTTTTTTGTGTGATCACTTACCTTTTTTTCAGCATTTTTTTTTCACTTCCTCCATTGTGGCCGCTGCTAACTTTCTTGCTATGGAAACCCAACCTACAAGCAATTGGGCTCGCTCACGTGGCACTACACATGCGTGAGATCAGCAGGTGCATGCTGGGTAGCCAGCACGCACGGAATACAGGAAGGACAGTACGGCTTCAGATGCCCACACAGGAGATGGCGGCCGTCTGCTGAGACAAGAAAACAACGCTGCACAAATACCAAACGGCCCTTCGTTTACAGCATACCTTTATTAGACTACACTAAGAATGAGTATTAGAGGGGTATTTTTTATCTAAAAGGTTAAATTTCTACCGGAACACCGCTTTAACGGGGAGACAAACGGCAATAAAAACTGACAGGGGTTCTAATCCACCTCCACTCTATCCAAAACTTTAAAAAAAAAAAACTTTTACCTTTAGGCCTGGTTCACACCTATGCAGTTTGCTTTTGATCTGGTTCTGCAGCACGCTTTGCGTTTTTTGTACACATGCATTCGATGCATTTTTTTGTGTCTTTTGATGCATTTTGCGTCTTTTTATATACAGGCATACCCAGCTTTACGGACACTAGCCTGCCCTGTTCCAGTGTGCTCTTCCTGTGTCCTGGCCACCTCCCCACCTCTGGTGACATCACATCCACTCCGTGGTTCTTCTGGCTTCCCTGTCAGCCACAGAGCCATCCAGCCTCTCCACAGCGCTGTCCTCTGTGCACAGCACGATGTCCGGGGATGGATTGGAGCGCCCCCCTTGCATCAGATGAGCCTATTTACATGTGAGTGTTCCCCTGAGACGCCCCCCCACTGCTGCCCTTGACACGCCCCCCCCCACTGCTGCCCCTGACACGCCCCCCCACTGCTTCCCCTGACACGCCCCCCCACTGCTTCCCCTGACACGCCCCCCCACTGCTTCCCCTGACACGCCCCCCCCACTGCTTCCCCTGACACACCCCCCTTCACTGCTTCCCCTGACACGCCCCCCCACTGCTTCCCCTGACACGCCCCCCCACTGCTGCCCCTGACACGCCCCCCCCACTGCTGCCCCTGACACGCCCCCCCCACTGCTGCCCCTGACACGCCCCCCCACTGCTTCCCCTGACACGCCCCCCCACTGCTTCCCCTGACACGCCCCCCCACTGCTGCCCCTGACACCCCCCCCCCCACTGCTGCCCCTGACACCCCCCCCCCCACTGCTGCCCCTGTCACGCCCCCCCACTGCTGCCCCTGTCACACCCCTCCCCACTGCTGTCCCTGATTTTTAATAAAGGACTTGTCCCAAGCTGTCTCTCGTGTGTTTCTCGTGTGGCTCTCTCGTCCCCCCCCCCCTCTTTTCCTGCGGCCTGCCAGGTTGTGTGCTCGGATAAGGGTCTGGAGTGGATTTCTGGGGGCATTTTTTTTTTGGGCGCGGGTTCCCCTTAAAATCCATACCAGTCCTGAAGAGCCTGGTACTGGAATTTTGGGGGACCCCCACGCATTTTTTTTTCCCAATGATTTTTATGTGTGTTGTCAGGACCGACAATTCAATAAGGGCCAGTTCACACCATAGAAACGCAATCCGGATGCGTTCCAGGTGCTTTTCTGCATGCACGTTTTTGATGACGTCCAGTGCTTTTTTTTTCCCCTCTTTTTTTCTTAACCTTTAAATAAGGACAAGTGTGTTGCAGTGTGTTTTTGGTGCATTTAGGTGCGTTCCAGTGCGTTTTTTGATGCGTTTTACAGCGTTCCAGTATAGTCCTGTGCAGAAAAAATGCAGCATGTTCTACTTTGTTTTCTGGAACTGGAACTCACTGGAACTGACTGCACTGGTCTGAACTATGCCATTGAAAACCATATAACCTACTTTCGATGCGTTTTGATGCATAAAAAAACGCACTGGACTGCATGTGGTGTGAACTGGCCCTAATAGCCGGCACTAGCGCTAGCACTTTTACATTACTTTTTTTTCCTTTGAAAATGGAATTTCGCTGTGGGACTGTTATAAACACGGGAAACATGCGCCACTTTACAGGCATACTATAGACACCCCCCAGGTACGAATTTAAAGGAATATTTCACTTTTATTGTTTCACTTTAAGCATTATTAAAATCACAGCTCCCGAAAAAACTGCAGTTTTTAAAACCTTTTTATTTGCATTGATACATGTCCCCTGGGGCAGGACCCGGGTCCCCAAACACTTTTTATGACAAAAACTTGCATATTAACCTTTACAATTAGCACTTTTGATTTTGTCATGTTCGTGTCCCATAGACTTTAGCGTTTTTTTGCCTGTTCTGGATGCGAATCGAACAGGGGGGTGTCCGGCCCATCCCTAGTGGAGAGATGGCATCAGACTGTACACACACACTTTGGTTACCGCCCCCCTATCTCCTCCAAGGGCTGCTCATCTCACCATCAGCACACTGTAAAGCCGCCCGCAACAGCGAGGCACAATGTGAGAACTACGGTCTCCCCCCGCTGTTTTTATAGGTTTCAATTGTGGCCCTGAAATGGTATCTCCCATTGAGAGATGCCTCCTACGATGTGCGCTTGCGCCCTGGTCACGGCACTCCAGCTGATCGTCAAATCGGCTGAAGTGTGGCTCTGTCCTGCGCATGCGCGGACACTATTCGATAGGGGGGGGGGCACTTCTAGACAGAACACCGGCAGCAGGAAATGTGGATAGGGGGGCGGTAATCACACTGTGTGTGTGTACAGACCAATGTCATCTAAGAGCGATCCTGTCTCATGTGCTGGAGGAGCGCAGTAGTGACAGGAGAGGGTGAGGAGGGGAAGGTCACAGGGAAATTGTACACAATGAAGGGGGGGAGGGGGGGGGTAAAAGTTTGTGCTTTGGATGTTTGTGGAGAAGGGGGATGGGCATTTATCTGTGCTGAGAAGTGTAATCAGGATGGGGGTGTATTTTCTAGAAGGAGAAATAGGGGGGGGGGGGGATATGTGCTAGGACAGTTTTGGGGGATTTGAGCCCGGACGGGGAATGTTTGCACTAAGGGTGTGGGAATTTGTGCTAAGAGGGGGGGATTTGTGCTGGGGGAGATTTGGGTAGGGCGGAAGAATTTGTGTTAGGAAAAGGGTAATTTGGAGGGGGTTGTGCTACAAGGAGGGACTGGGGGGGGGGGGTTCTTGAAGGGATTTAGGGGATTTTTTTGCTGGGTGGGGATTTGTGCTAGGAGGAGAGATTGTGAGGATTTGTGTTAGGAGGGGGGGTGGGGGGGGGTGGGGGAGGATTTGTGTTAGGAGGGGGGGCTTGGGGGGGATTTGTGCTAGGAGGAGGGATTGGGAGGATTTGTGTTAGGAGGGGGGTTGGGGGGATTTGTGCTAGGAGAAGGGGTTGGGGTGGGATTTGTGTTAGGAGGGGGGGTTGGGTGGGATTTGTGTTAGGAGGGGGGCTTGGGGGGATTTGTGCTAGGAGGAGGGATTGGGAGGATTTGTGTTAGGCGGGGGGTTGGGGGGATTTGTGCTAGGAGAAGGGGTTGGGGTGGGATTTGTGTTAGGAGGGGGGGTTGGGGTGGTATTTGTGTTAGGAGGGAGGGTTGGGGTGGGATTTGTTTTAGGAGGGGGGGTTGGGGGGATTTGTGCTAGGAGGAGGGATTGGGAGGATTTGTGTTAGGCGGGGGGGGGGGGGTTCGGAGAGGATTTGTGTTAGGAGGGGGGCTTGTGGGGGATTTGTGCTAGGAGGAGGGATTGGGGTGGGATTTGTTTTAGGAGGGGGGGTTGGGGTAGGATTTGTTTTAGGAGGGGGGTTGGGGGGGATTTGTGCTAGGAGAAGGGGTTGGGGTGGGATTTGTGTTAGGAGGGGGGTTGGGGTGGTATTTGTGTTAGGAGGGAGGGTTGGGGTGGGATTTGTTTTAGGAGGGGGGGTTGGGGGATTTGTGCTAGGAGGAGGGATTGGGAGGATTTGTGTTAGGCGGGGGGGGGGGTTCGGAGAGGATTTGTGTTAGGAGGGGGGCTTGTGGGGGATTTGTGCTAGGAGGAGGGATTGGGTGGGATTTGTTTTAGGAGGGGGGGTTGGGGTAGGATTTGTTTTAGGAGGGGGGTTGGGGGGATTTGTGCTAGGAGGAGGGATTGGGGAGGGGATTTGTGTTAGGAGGGGGGGGGTTCGGAGAGGATTTGTGTTAGGAGGGGGGCTTGTGGGGGATTTGTGCTAGGAGGAGGGATTGGGGGGATTTGTGTTAGGAGGGGGGGTTGGGGTGGGATTTGTTTTAGGAGGGGGGTTGGGGGAATTTGTGTTAGGAGGGGCTTGGGGGGGATTTGTGCTAGGAGGAGGGATTCGGAGGATTTGTGTTAGGAGGGGGGGTTGGGTGGGATTTGTTTTAGGAGGGGGGTTGGGGTGGGGATTTGTGTTAGGAGGAGGGTTGGGGGAGGATTTGTGCTGGTAGAATGGATTGGGGAGGATTGTTGCTAGAAGGGGAGATTGGGAGGATTTTTGCAAGGAGGGGGGACTGGGTGGATTTGTGCTAGAAAAAGTGATTTGGGGGATTTGTTCTCAGAGGAGGGATTGGAGGGGAGGATTTGTTCTCGGAGGAGGGATTGGGGGGGATTTGTGTTAGGAGAGGGAATTGGGGGAGTAGATTTCTACTAGGAGGGGGGATTGGGGTGGGATGTGAGTTGGGGGGGACATAATAACTGTGTAGTGGATACTCCCACTTTAATTTAGAGATAATGATGAAAAGTGACCCGCTGCTGCAGGCACCCGATATCTTATCGGTATCTAATGTGATTGGTATATATGGAATGGTGGGGCTGCGCTGCTGTAGTGATTGACAAATTAATTTATACAACAAAGATAACATGACATTGGAGTGCCAGGATGTAAATAATGGCGATTCAAATAATGTGACATCGAGCAAATAAATCTCTAAAAGGTGAGAATTCATATAATACAATCCATACCACTTTAGGTGATGATAACAGTGCAATAAATATTTGACAAAGAAGGTGCAAATAAACATATAAAATCCGTAGCATTGATCTGTCAATACGCAGCGATTGCTATGAAGACGGCAGAATATTAATAGTGATTTATAAACAAACGACTCCAAAGTAAAGGGGGAGATGAAAAATCTGAGGCTACTTTCACACTGAGCCGTTTTTCAGGCACAAAGGACTAAAAAATAGCGCCTGTAAAGTGCCTGAAAAACGCCTCCCCTCCCCCCAGTATGAGAGCCGAGTGCTTTCACCCCGGGGCGGTGCGCTTACAGGACGGGGAAAAGTCCTGCAAGCCGCATCTTTGGGGCGTTGCGGATTGGTGAACACATCGCTCCGAAAACACCCGACATTGAAATCAATGGCCAACGCTGCCGAGGCACCGCAAAGTGCTCCGGCAACGGCAAATTTAACCCTTTTTCGGCTGCTTGTGGGGGTTAAAAGCGCCGCTAAAACGATGGTAAAACACTGCTAAAAATAGCGGCACTTTACCGCCGATAACCACCCCCCCCCCCCCAGTGTGAAAGTGACCTAAATTGTTCTCTCTTGTAATCCTTTAATATAATGGTGTGTCCCTTTCCAGTGTTGTAGGAGGGATTGGGGGGGATTTTTATTGGGAGGAGGGGGGGGGCCCCGGTCATGTAGAAAGTCGGGGGCCCCTGTTGTGTAGGAAGTCGGGGGCCCCTGTTGTGTAGTAGGTCGGCGGGCCCCTGTTGGGTAGGAAGTCGGGGGCCCCTGTCCTGTAGGTGGTCGGGGGGTCCCTGTAGTTTAGGAGGTTGGGGGGCCCTGTCATGTAGGACAGGGCCCCTGTCCTGTAGGGTGTCGGGGGGCCCCTGTCATGTAGGAGGTCGCGGGGCCCCTGTCGTGTAGGAGGTCGCGGGGCCCCTGTCCTGTAGGAGGTCGGGAGGCCCCTGTCGTGTAGGAGGTCGGGGGGCCCCTTTAGTTTAGGTCAGGGGTCCCCTGTAGTTTAGGAGGTCGGGGGGCCCTGTTATGTAGGAGGCCGGGGCCCCTGTCCTGTAGGGTGTCGGGGGGCCCCTGTCATGTAGGAAGTCGGGTGACCCCTGTCCTGTAGGAGGTTGGGGGGCCCCTGTAGTTTAGGAGGTCGGGGGCCCCTGTCATGTAGGAGGTCGGGGGCCCTGTAGTTTAGGAGGTCGGGGCCCCTTTAGTTTAGGTCAGGGGCCCTTGTAGTTTAGGAGGTCGGGGGGCCCTGTCATGTAGGAGGTCGGGGGCCCTGTCATGTAGGAGGTCGGGGGGCCCTGTAGTTTAGGAGGTCAGGGGCCCTGTCGTGTAGGAGGTCGGGGGCCCCTGTCGTGTAGGAGGTCGGGGGCCCCTGTCGTGTAGGAGGTTGAGGGCCCCTGTTGTGTCTGGGATCTCTAATGACAGCTCTGATCCTTAGTGTGAAAAGTGATTTCTCTTCCCTCAGACCAGAAGGGAGGGGAGGAGCGACACACTGACACTGGACCCGCCCCCCATCCCGACACTGGACCCGCCCCCCCCCCCATCCCGACACTGGACCCGCCCCCCCTGGTCAGGTGACATCACTGCTAAAGACACTTACTTTGTCTCCGAAAGATGTACGATGAAGAAGCCGGGGGTGTGTTCTCCGATTTATCCTCTGTAGGGCGCTGTGTCCTGTCAAAAGAGCGTCCGAAAGACACTCCCTCTTCCTGACAAAATGGCGCCGATCTGCCTCCGCGCTCTCGATTTACCGTTATCCGCTCTTCATCTGATTGGAGGACTCCGCTCTTCATCTTATTGGCTGAGGGGGACAGGCGCATAACGGTATAATTATCTAGCACGCGGAGGCTGAGCTGCGGGCGGCGCGTGCTGGGTACTATTGCCGATGTACAGTGACAGGAGAGATAGCTGGAGAGGATTCAGCTTTATCCTCCCTCCAGCCTGCAGATGGCCATAGAGCGCCTCTGTGCAGTGAGGGAAGGCTGCCCGTCCTTCCTCTCCTCTATCCCCTTGTCACATGACTGGAGACGAGAGTGTTTCTGTAAGTAGTACGAGGGGGGAGAACTTACGCCAGTAAATGTTTGTGACTCTCTTGTGAGAAGCAATATGTAGAAAATCATTTTTAAAGCTCCCAACCCCCAACCTTATAATGTGCAAATAAATCACTGAAACAATTGGTGCCGCGCTTATTACACCCCCTCTACTCCTCACACCAGCCCCCCCCCCCCACCCCACTCTACTCCTCACACCCCCCTCTACTCCTCACACACCCCCCCACCCCACTCTACCTCCTCAGAACCCCCCCCCACCCCCACTCTACTCCTCACACCACCCCCCCCCCCACCCCACTCTACTCCTCACACCAGCCCCCACCTCACTCTACTCCTCACACCCCCCTCTACTCCTCAAAACCCCCCCCCCACTCACTCCCACACCCCCCCTCTACCTCATCAGAACCCCCCCCCCCACTCTACTCCTCAACCCCCCCCCCCACTCTACTCCTCACACCCCACCCCACTCTACTCCTCACCCCCCCCTCTACTCCTCACACCAGCCCCCCCCCCCACCCCACTCTCTCCTCACACCCCCCTCTACTCCTCACACCCCCCCACCCCACTCTACCTCCTCAGAACCCCCCCCCCCCCACTCCTCCACACACCATCCATCCCCACTCTACTCCTCACCCTCCCCCGCCCCACCCCACTCTACTCCTCACACCTTACCCCGAGCCTCCACTCCTACTCCTCACATACCCCCCGACCCCTGCCACTCACACTCCAACCTCTACACCTCGCCCCCCCCCACACCACCTCCTAACTCCTTCACACCCCCCGACGCCCACTCTACTCCTCACAACCCCCACCACTAAACTACTCCTCACACCACCCCACTAACTCCATCACGCCACCCCCACTCTACACCTCAACACCCCCCCTCACTTCTCACTCTACTCCTCACACCCCCCACGTACTGACGCTACTCTCCCCCCCCACTACGTCCTCATCCGCACTCCCCCACTCTACTCCTCACACTCCCACCACTCACACATCTCACCACCTCCACCCCCCCACTCTACTCCTCACCCAACCCCCCCCACTCTACTCCCTCCACTCCCCCACACTCTACTCCTCACCTACCCCACCCCACTCTACTCCTCACACTCCCCCCCCCTCCCCCACTGTACTCCTCACCCCCCCCCCACCCTCCCCACCCCCCACTCTACTCCTCACACTCCCCCACTCTACTCCTCACACCCACCCCCCCCCACTCTACTCCTCACACCCCCACTCTACTCCTCACACCCCCCCCACTCTACTCCTCACACACCCCCACTCTACTCCTCACACCCCCACTCTACTCCTCACACCCCCCCCCACTCTACTCCTCACAACCCCCCCCCCACTCTACCCCCCTCAACCCCCCCCCCACTCTACTCCTCACACCCCCCCCCCACTCTACTCCTCACACCCCCCTCCACTCTACTCCTCACAACCCCCCCACCCCCCCCACTCTACTCCTCACAACCCCCCCTCTACTCCTCACACCCCCCTCTACTCCTCACACTCCCCCACTCTACTCCTCACCCCCCTCTACTCCTCACACCCCCCACTCTACTCCTCACACCCCCCCCTCTACTCCTCACACTCCCCCACGCTACTCCTCACCCCCCTCTACTCCTCACACTCCCCCACTCTACTCCTCACACCCCCCCTCTACTCCTCACACTCCCCCACTCTACTCCTCACCCCCCCCCCCCCACTCTACTCCTCACACCCCCCCCACTCTACTTCTCACACTCCCCCACTCTACTTCTCACACTCCCCCACTCTACTCCTCACACCCCCCCACTCTACTCCTCTCACCCCCCCCCCCACTCTACTCCTCACCCCCCCCCCCACTCTACTCCTCACACCCCCCATCTACTACCCCTCACACCCCCATAGTTGCCAACATTGTGAAAAAAAATGTAAGGATACTTTTTTGGCTGTAGGCGGAGTCACATTATAATTAGGGGGTGGGGCATGCACTTGTAGGCGTGGCATTGGGTAAAAAACAAAAATGCGCCACGCGCAGCGCCAGATAATGTGCATGGTTTACGAGAAAAGTGGGTGTGGCTTAAATGGCGTGGCTCAAAGGGGTGTGGTTAGAGTCTGCGATGAATGAGGGATGGAGAGGGATGGACAGCAGCCCCAAATCCTACACAACGATAGAAACGTGTATTCCAGAGTTTAACAATCAGCATATAAAGATACTCCAAACACCTGGTGTTGGTCTGGGGTCCCTGATATTAGTAACACCAAGAGACACGTTGTCTGTACAACTACAAGAGCCAGCATTCACTGGGGTACTTGGTAAACGTTGCCACATTTACAGATATCTAGTCTATAGAACTACAAGAACCAGCATGATCTAGGGTTCTTGGTATAAGAGACAGCATTCAAAGAAAACTAGTCTATAGAACTACAAGAGCCAGAATGCATTAGGGTACTTGGTATAATTAGAGCATTTACAGATAACTAGGCTGAAGAACTACAAGAGCCAGCATGCCTTGTTTGCTATATAATGACATTGCATCACTCAGCATGGTCTGGGGTCCCTGATACTAGTGACACCAGGAGATTAGTGGTCTGTAGAACTACAAGACCCAGCTTGCACTGGAGTACTTGGTACAAACTAGGGTGAAGAACTACAAGAGCCAGCATGCCTTGTTTGCTATATAATGACATTGCATTACCCAGCATGGTCTGGGGTCCCTGGTGCAGGTGACAGCAGGAGATAAATGGGATAAAGAACTGCAAGAGCCAGCATGCACTGGGGTACCTGGGAGAAGTGGTGGCATGTGATAAACAATCAACAGAATAAGAAGAACCAGCAATCACCGGGGTACCTAATGCAAGTTACAGCATCTGCAGATACGTTGGCTAAAGAACTACAAGAGCCAGCCCACCCTGCTTGGTATACACTAACATTGCATCATACAATGTGGTCTAGGGTCCTTGGTAAGTGACAGCAGAAGATAAGTGGTCTGTAGAACTACAAGAGGCAGCATGCTGTGGGGTACGGCCATGCTGGATAATGCAATGCCATTATGTAGCAAACAAGGCATGCTGGCTCTTGTACTTCTACAGATCACATATGCTGAATGGTTCAATGTCTTTATATAGCAAACAACCCATCCTGGCTCTTGTAGTTGTTCAGCCTTGTTATCTGTGAATTCTACAGTCATACCAAGTACCCCAGGGAATGCTGGCTCTTGTAGTTCTACAGACGTGTTTCATGATGTTACTAGTATCAGGGACTCCAGATCATGCTGGATGATGCAATGTCATTATGCAGCAAACAAGGCATGCGGGCTCTTGTAGTTCCTCAGCCTAGTTATCTGTAAATGATGTAATCATACCAAGTACCCTAGTGCATGCTGGCTCTTGTAGTTCTAGAGACCAGACCATGCTGGGTGATGCAATGTCATTATATAGCAAACAAGTCAGGCTGGTTCTTGTAGTTCTACAAACCACGTACTGTATCTAATGGTGTCTATGCTGGATGGGATCCCATTTTAGTACAAGCCAGGCATGCTGGCTCTTGCAGTTCCACAGACCACTTATCTCCTGGTGTCGCTAGTATCAGGGACCCTAGACCATGCTGGGTGATGCAATGTCATTATATAGCAAGCAAGTCATGCTGGTTCTTGTAGTTCTACAAACCACTTACAGTACCTAATGGTGTCTATGCTCAATGAGATGCCATTTTAGTATAAAAACAAGCCAGGCATGCTGGCTCTTGTAGTTCTTCTGTAAATTGGTATTTACACCCAAGACAGGCACAAATAATAAAGCCATGGACATAAATTTAACAATCTCAGGCAAGGGAAAACAATTCTCGTGATAACGGCAGTGGCCATCTTTGTGTAGCCCGCTGCCGTTTTGAGCCCAAAACATTCCCGATTTTCCTGGGACAAAACCAAAATCCCGGGAAAATAATCGGGACAAGGGTCCAAAAATCGGGATTGTCCCAGGAAAATCGGGACTGTTGGCATGTATGCACCCCCCTCTACTACTCCTCACACCCCTTCTCTACTCCTCATACCCCCCCCTACTCCTCACACCACCCCCCCTACTCCTCACACCACCCCCCTACTCCTCACACCCTCCCCTCTACTCCTCACACTGCCCCCTACTTCTCACACCCCCCCTACTCCTCACACACCCCCCTACTCCTCACACCCCCTCTACTCCTCACCCCCCTACTCCACACCCCCCCCCCTCTACTCCTCTCACTCACTCCTCTCTGTTACCCTCCCTCTCTGCTCCCTCCTCTCTCTCTTTGTTCCCCCCTTCCTCTCTCTCTCTGCCCCCCCTCTATTTCTCCCTCTCTCTCTGTTCTCCATCTTTTTCTCTGCACCCCCCCTCTCTCTCTCACACACACTCTCTGTGTGGAGCACTCACTAGTCATATAGGTAGATGTCTTCAAATTCTGTGAGGATGCTGAAGTAGTCATAGTTGTCTTTGATGAGAGTAATCGTGTACTCTAGCACCTCCTGCACCCATTCATTTGGGTGCAGGAGGTGGAATGGCGGTTTTGGACTGGACGGTGGTTTCTAAAACTAGACTAGCAGGTTGCAACCCCAGATGAGAACTCGTCATTCATTGCCAATGCTCACTAGCCCACAGCATCCCAGTAAGTAAATGTATCACTGTTATGTAGGCACAATTACTGACCTTTGCATACAGTGACTAGGAGAAATGAGCAATGACAGGGGAGATCTCCACTCTTCTGTCACCACTCACACACCTCTACACAGCACTGCCTCCCATGCCAAGGAGCTCACCCTAAGGACTCCTCGGGGGTTGTAGGATTGTCACATTATCAACATATTCCTTGAAAAGCCAAGGAAAAAAAAACATATTTATGTCAAAATACTTTATTAAAAGAGCTCACACAGGTACAAAATGTTTTCATACAATGTTGTAATAAATAATAAATGGACTTCCAGCATTTCAACAAATACTGTACACCAAACAAACTGCAAGGAGCATCTCAAACCAGAACAAAATACTAAAATATTTTAACATCCATTAATAATATATTCTGCGAAAGTAGCAATAAACTCCAACTTAGGCAGGCCATACATTAAGCAGACTGTAAAGGAAAGTAATCACCCTACAAACAGGAAGGTGTAGGTGGTGGTAATGTGGTTGGGCAAATGAGGAAGATTCGGTTTTAGAAGGATGAGAATCAACACCTTAGTGTGGACCTGCTCTCCTGAAATATTTAAAAGGTGTGTGTGTGTGTGTGTGTATATATATATATATATATATCACACTTACAGTGCATAGGCTGTATTATGTGCACTGGCTTGGCCAAATTTAGGCTGGGTTCACACCTCCGACAGATGTGGCTCGCGGGAGGAGTCCGGTGCATCCCTGTTCTCTTTTTCAGGTTTGGCCCTGAAACGGATCCAAAGATGCAGTGTTACTGTGCAAGCCGTAACTGATATATGTGAACCGGTTCCATAGAAAGCCGGTCACAATCTACTGTCATGCAAATTGGATGCAGAGAAAACCGCATCCAATTCGCATAGGTGTGAACCCAGCCTCATATTTGAGAAACCCTGTTGGGGGTGGGGGGAGTTTATAAAGGAATACCTGCACAAGTACTTACCTAGCCACACTGAGTGCTCATATCAGAATACCGCTTTCTTTAAGACTCATATCTCAGCTTGTGTTTTCAAGGGTACAGCAGCCCATTTATTTGAATAAGCTGTAGTTGCGTTTCCCACAGGAAAGAAAATACATACCGTATTTATCGGCGTATAACACACGCCGGCGTATAACACGCACCCCAAGTTTAGGAGGGAATTTTAAGGAAAAAAACTTATATTTAAATGCCCATCATTGCAGCCTTGTCCAGTGTCCATCATTGCAGCCTTGTCCATCATTGCAGCCTTGCCCAGTTCTGTATAACTGCTGATTTAAAATTGGCGCCAAGTGGAGAGGACGAGCGCCGCGTGACAACATACCGAAAGCCGCGTGTATTTTCGGCTAGTCTCGGGCCGACTCCTCTCGCAGTCCCGCCCACCTCCACTGATTGCGAGAGGAGCCGAGCGCCGAAAAAATACAGATAGCCGAGTTCGGCTAGTGTCGGCTCTGCTCGCAGTCAGGGGCGGGACTGCGAGAGGAGCCGAGAATAGCCGAACTCGGATTTCTTTATGTTGCCGGCGTTCGACTCCTCTCGCAATCAGTGGAGGTGGGCGGGACTGCGAGAGGAGCCAAGACTAGCCGAAAATACACGCGGCTTTCGGTATATCGCTCCCCCATCGGCAAGGATTAGCGTATAACACGCACCCACGATTTTCCCCTTATTTTAAGGGGAAAAAAGTGCGTGTTATACGCCGATAAATACAGTATTTTTAATTTTTTTTTCAAAATACAGCCACATGGAACTATATGCTGCTTTCTCACTACGGAGTTTCATGCATGCAATAAATGTGCTGCTTTTTCTGATGTGCGGGGTACCATTGAGAATTGATAGTACCCCTGTCCATCTGCAAGAACCAGTGTGTTTTGGGTGCGGGGATGTATGCAGTTTACATGCTGTCCCGCACCCATAACAGTGTGTACCTAGCCTAATAGAAATAACTGCTGGGAAACAGACACTTCCAGGAGTGTTGATCTCCTGGGTTTCCCACACCACTCAATGGTTCCTCCTGCTAAACTTCACATCACTGTATTCACGCACATGGAGACTGTGGGAGGGACCACAGTGCGGTGGGGGTGGATTTCTTTTAACCCCTAAAGCGGAGTTCCAGTCATTTTTATGTTTATTAAGTCAGCAGCTATGAAAAATGTAGCTGCTGACTCTTATTATACACACTTACCTGTCCCAGGATCCAGCGGTGCACTCCCCCCAGCAGTTTTTACCCTCTCTCCTCCCTCGGCGGCGCTGGCATCTCTGTGGGCACCCAGCAGTGACAGCTTGCGGCATCACAGCCGGGTGCCCACTGCGCATGTGCGAGCAGCACTGCGCTCTGTGACTGGTCCCACCTTCTTCTAGGACCTGTCATGTGTCCCACCTAAGGCGATCGGAACGGAAGTAGGACAGGTACCTCTCAAAATCGGGTAAACACCCCCCCTCCCCAAAAGCTCAGTTTCACAAACAGGAGCTGGGGAGGGGGCCTTAAAGGAAAGTTCCGCTTTAACCACTTGAAGACCAAGCTTTACTGGCACTTTGTTTACAAGTTTAAATCACTTTCATTCCTATTACAAGCAATGTAAACATCCCTTGTAAGGCTGCTTTCACACTGGGGCTTTGTCGGTAAAGCGCCGCTATTTTTAGCGTCATTTTTTGCGGAGGTATTCGTTCGCTCGCGGACGAAAAAGTGTTAAAACGACCTGCAAAGCGGCACTTTGCCAGCGGTGCTGCCCATTCATTTCAATGGACAGGGGCGCTTTAGGAGTGGTGTATACATCGCTCCTTCACACGCTCCAAAGGTGCTGCTTGCATGAGTTTTTTTTAATGTCCTGCCAGCGCATCGCCTCAGTGTGAAAGCCCTCAGACTTCACACTGAGACTGCAGGGGAGCCTTTTTTCAGGCGCTTTACAAGCACCTAAATAAACGCCTCAGTGTGAAAGGGGTCTAATAGATATAACGATGAAAGGTCCTCTTTATGGGTCAAAAAAAGGCCCCAAATCTCTTTACCTTTTAAAAGCAAAAAAAAAAATCCCCCCAAAAAATTTGATCTTTTGCTTTTAAATTTTTTTTTTAAAAAAAAGGGTTTACTTCCACCCTGGAATACAAGTGACACGATGACATCGCTCGGGAACGGTAAGCCAGAGAGACACCGGTAAATGTTAATTGTTAAATATACTAACAGATTTAAATACATTAACAATTTGAAGCCAAACTCTACCACACATTTTATAATCAGTTACAGCTGTTTTTTTGTGGTAAAGTTTTTACATAAAAAAATAATAGCTAATCATCGCAAGCACCCCCTGTCAGTGGTAAATGGTTTGTCACATCCCTGTAATGGTTACATTCTGCTGGAAAGCTTGTTCTTTTGAAAAACGATAGACTTACTAGCCAGACCACCAGACGGAATGAAAGTCTAAAAAATAAAACCATCCCATCTGAGGACTGGTAAGCTGCAATAGAAGAAAGGTTTGCTTTTGGGTATAATACTGCTCTGCATCTGGTGAGGCAACAGAGCCTCAGATCTCACACTTCAGATACACGGCTATGAGGCTGGGGACACAGCAATCTCCAACCACAGAGAACAGAACCTTTTATTTATAGGAGGAATTCAGGACAAAGAAGGGATCGCCACCATGTTGCACCTCAATCTGTTCAGGAGCTCAGTGATTCCCTTGTCCAGATCTGGGAGGAAATACCCCAGGACAGCATTCGTCTCTTATTAGGAGCATGCCCCAATGTTGTCTGGCATGCATACAAGCACCTGGGGGCCATACAAACTACTGAGTACCATTATGCATTGGTGCAATGAAATTTCAGTAAAATACACTAGTCTGCTGCATAAATTTTTTCATTTTGATTTTCGGGGTGGCTTTGAATTCAGCCCTTTGTAGATTGATATTTTTAAAGAGGAAGTAAACCCTGATGGGCAGAGGGCATGACCTGTTCAATTTCTGTATACTTGGTGTGAGACCTCAATGGTAGTCTTTGATAGCTGAATAACATAAAAATAATGAAATAAAAAACAAAATGGAAATATTTTTTATTCAGTTATTTTATTATTCTTTATTATTATTTTTTTAGTGTATATATATATATATATATATATTCATTACTATTTTTATTATATTGAATTATTGGGTGCCCATTTAACATTATTGTGCGCTTATAGGCGTGTTTTGGTTACCATATATATTCTATGACAGTATATTGGATATCTATCTGTTATAGAGCCCGCATTTAGCCTTTTAAGTAGGGCTTCATGTACATCGGCCATTATGATGGCCTTTATGGTTTAATCCTTTTCCACTAGATGGCGAAGTGGGAATTACATCTATCTGATGCTATTAATTTAGCCACAAATTTTATTTAAAATTCGATATCATTTATTTACAGATTTTTCATATTGCTCCTGTCCATAATAATTCAATATTTTAATAGTTTTGCAGAATGTTAGTGTAGAATGTATATTATGAGTATCCGTCATTGAGGACTCACAACAAGACATGGTTACTCCTGGATGCATTTAAAGGCGATGAGTCAGTGTGTCGCCCGTTCCCTAGACAACATCAGTTATAGACGAAACGTACGTCTGGAGGCGGACATCATCGCGACCTGTCTGTGAATGGGTGTATGCTAGCCGGCTGGCGAAATTCTTTACAGATGCGTGTTTTTTTACTGAATATATGCAAGTGCAATTTTAAATACTTAATAAATGTTACCCTACAGATTTACACTATGGCCAGTCTCTCTTATACTTATGAATCTATGACTGAGGTGTGGTCGGTGCGGGTGTTTGCTATCCTGGATTTATCATTGGTGCCTGTCCAAGGAGAAGTGTCGCCACTGCTTTGATACCTGTCGAGTGTCCTGATACACAGGCTACACCAAGGTGGTGTGCGGAGGTTCCTTTGCTGGTGTTACCTGGATAGATATCCATCACACAGGCTCTATTCAGCTTGCCCTCTGGTAAGCGCGTTATCTATGTGGTGGTGGATCACGTGTTGATGGTGTGTGCACATTCATAATTTCCATCCACTCTACTTAATTGGACTTTATAATAATTTTGTCTTTATCAATATATGTCATTTTATGCATGAGGAATAGGGGTTATACCGTATATACGCAAGTATAAGCCGACCCGAATATAAGCCGAGGAACCTAATTTTACCACAAACAACTGGGAAAACGTATTGACTCGAATATAAGCCTAGGGTGAGAAATGCGCAGCTACTGTAAGTGGAAAAGAGGGTCAACAATGCCCATTTGCAGTCACCCAAACTTCGAACTTGGTAGTTAAAGGGTTCCTAAATGACCTCTAGCTGCAGCCAAAATTTGGGGTCTCTGGACCCAAAGGGTCACGAAATGACATCGCTGTAGATGGACACAGTTGACAGACTTTGGGGCCCTGTATCTCAGGGTCACTTGGTGCTAGGAACCCCAACTGGATATGTTGTAGTGCTAGTTCCACTGGGCTTGAATACCAAATTAGGTGTTCCTGGCACCAAGTGGCCCTGAGATACGGGGGCCCAAAGTCGGGTCGGAAAATGTCATTTTCTGCTGCAGAAAAGTGCTTGACTCGAGTCTAAGCCGAAGGGGGGCACTTTCAGCACACAAAAAAAAAAAAAAGTGCTGAAAAACTCGGCTTATACTCGAGTATATACGGTACATGTATATCACATTTGTATAATTTAGCGCAGCTTTTTTTCTGTTACCATATTCTGTAAGGAAGATTATTCCTGTTATGGTGGCAACTCAAGATTTGGGATTTTCACTCAGTGATAAAATGTAGACATGACCAAGAGAGGGTGAACCCCAACAGGAACACATACAGCGATAAAAAAAAAAAAAAAAAAAAAAAGAGTATATACGATAGATAGATGGATGGATGGATAGATAGATCTATCCATCCATCGTATATACTCTTTTTTTATCGCTGTATGTGTTGGGATTCACCCTCTCTTAGTCATGTCTACATTTTATCACTGAGTGAAAATCCCAAATCTTGAGTTGTCACCAGAACAGGAATAATCTTCCTTACAGAATATGGTAACAGAAAAAAGCTGCGCTAAATTATACAAATGTGTGATGGATGGATAGAGATAGAAAGATAGATATATATATATATATATATATATATATATATAATCTATCTTTCTATCTCTATCCATCCATCACACATTTGTATAATTTAGCGCAGCTTTTTTCTGTTACCATATTCTGTTGTGTAGCTCTCACAATTTAGAGCTGCTGCTGGTAGGGTTTGATTTTTATTTTTTATGTCACTTTTTTTAGCGCGGTATTTTTTACTTTTTTTTATTTGTCTATGTGAATACTTATGTACATGTGATTTTTAAATTTTTTATAAATTTGTGAAAATTTCAAACAAACTTTTTTCACGTTGTCATTATGGGGTATTGTTTGTAGAATTTTGAGGAAAATAATGAATTGAATCCATTTTGAAATAAGGCTGTAACATAACAAAATGTGGAAAAAGTGAAGCGCTGTAGATATCCAGCATGATATTTTTCCTCATTGACATCTGATGTGTTTTCCAAGTGTTCCTTTAATTTTTGAGCAGTGTATTAAGATAAAAAAAAGCTTCTGCCTTTACAACCACATTAAGAAGAGGCAATGCCATAAAAAAGACACATGATAAAAAAATATATTGCTGAAGAAAAAAAAAAAAAAAAAAAAAACACAAGGCTCATACAGCACACGTAATAAAGTTGACCTTTATTCAAAATAACTTATTACACATCACCATTTGGGCTCTCAGATTAATAATAAACACTTGAATAGGACCATCATGTACCTATTAGTTGGTCCATTTGTTAAACATGTTCTTAATCAACATGGCATAATCTAAAGAATCCCTGTCAACTGTGGAATTATAAGTCCCAACACACCTATGTCAGTTTGCTTGGACTTGTAGTTTCACAATTATCAGGGAGATCCAGGTTGTCCCTTTCTGGTATAATGAATTGTCCACCACCCAGGCTTGCTCCCACTTTTAATGGATGGTTTCCATAAGGAGAGATGAAGCTTCAGTAAATGTGATTTAGCTCAGTTGGTTAGAGTGATGAGAGCTTCTACTACATTTCCCAGGTGTTCCCTCAGACTTCGTTCAGCTGCGGATCGGGGAATTTCCATTTCATTCATCTGAAAGAAGAAGGTAAAGCTTAAATCATCACTGCAACATAATGCAAGTCGTAGCTAAACACAGTTAGGCCTTATTTACAGTAGCGTTACCCTCTAAAGAATGATCCGCACTGCAATGATCTTCAGAGCGCATTTCACAGGCAGTGAGGTGTTACATCACCACCCGTTTATACTCAGTGCTCCCATTCAGTTGAGTGGAGTACGTACGTTGAGTGATACTGCCCACCAAACGCGGCAGCAGGGATTTGTTTTGCTTTGCATTGCGGAACATGTACCCCCCCCTTCCGATGCCTTTGCAGCTTATGGGGGAGTGGCTGGAGGTATAGTACAAGTCAAAAATTTGCAAAATGGTGTAATATCATAGGATATAGATATATATTTGAGCCGACTGCTCACCCCGAATAATTTTCAGAAAAAATTTGTGGTTTTCCCCGTGGGGTTTTTAGGCAGTGATGAAGACCATAAAGTGAAATCATTGGTATTTTATTTTTCTAGATCAAAAATGACAACTATAAATTGTACATAGAGTATAAAAAATGCAAACTCTGGTTTACAAGCGATTATGATTCCAGTAGGTACAGAGAAATGCAACAGTGTAGTATATATGCAAAAGTAATAACAGGAAAACACATTCCATGAAACATTCATGTGTTGATAAAGCACCCCTCAATCCCGATGCATTTCGACCATGTTGGGTCTTCTTCAGGGGGGAACAAGTTTATATGAGAAAAGGGTGAATGACTTCTCATATAAACTTGTTCCCCCCTGAAGACCCAACATGGTCGAAATGCATCGGGGTTGAGGGGTGCTTTATCAACACATGAATGTTTCATGGAATGTGTTTTCCTGTTATTACTTTTGCATATATACTACACTGTTGCATTTCTCTGTACCTACTGGAATCATAATAGCTTGTAAACCAGAGTTCGCATTTTTTATACTCTATGTACAATTTATAGTTGTCATTTTTGATCTAGAAAAATAAAAATACCAATGATTTCACTTTATGGTCTTCATCACTGCCTAAAAACCCCACGGGGAAAACCACAAATACATTTTTTCTGAGAGGTATAGTATAAAACCAGATGGTTTTATCACCCCCAACCACCCCCCTGAACTCTCAATTAAACAGCATGTTGCATTTGGCAGGCATTACCACTGTCGAACATGACCAACACAAGTCTATGGGGCCACACTGCAATCTGCCTACAACTACGTGGCATGCGCATGACTGCTGCTCAGTAGTTTGGCATTTACAGGGTTAAACCAGGTCAACACATCACTCTTCAGAGCATGCTGCACAAGCGCTTAAACTATTCACCTGCTAGTCACACGAATGCAGTTTACTCTGCACTCCTGTGACCTGTATTCAGCTGACAGTGGGCTAAAAAGTCTGCTGTCGCCACCCAGCTGGACTCTGGAGGGATCCCAACTTTAATGTCAGGATCCACCCAGATGCCTGACTGGCAGCTGACTTAGCCTCTCAGCACACCCTTGAGAACCTGAGCCAGCCACTCCCGCCCTTTCCACAGCCTGGCTCTCCAGTGAGTGCTGGAGGGGCAGAGGAGAGAACTGGAGACTGTCAGTCACTGTTTTCTGTAGACCGAGAACTGAGTAATCAGTGGTCTTTGGTTGCTCAATTGTATTGGTGGCAGGGGAACAGATGCAGCATCAAATCGATGCTGCATCCACCTAGATGGAGCATAAAATGTTTTTTCAAAACCTGCATTTCTCTTATAAATATAGAAGATTTTGCTTTTTAAAACCAAAATGTCGAGCCAAGTGATCACCAGCAGGATTTCAAGAGTGATTTCAGGTGACGGTATAAATCTGCTTCATAAACAACCCCCGGCTCCAAGGTTTTCTTGTGAGCGAACATTAGAATTACAAGTTTCACTTTCAGAATTGTTAAATCTGGTTTTGTGGTGTCAACTCCACAGGAACCATGGATTGTACTGAATGGACTCCCGTCGACCAAGTAATGTAAGCAGCAGTGTGACTGAAGGCCATGTTCTTTATGTTGCTAAAAACTCAAATAGGAGAAAATGTTATTTTTTTGGAAATTACTTAAAGGAAAACTAAAGTCAAAATGTTTTCATTTTGAATAGAGTAATGGAGGGTTATAAATCCTGTAAGTTGTTTTCTTTGCCATCTGTATTACCCTTCATTTCCTGTCCCACAGCCACAACAGGAAGTGAGAATACCCTCAGCAAGGGTAATTTCTGATCCTTAGTATTGTCACCAGAACTAGGGTCCTGGTGAGGAAGATTATTCCTGTTCTGGTGACAACTCAAAATTTGGGATTTTCACTCAGGCCCCTTTCACACTGGGGCGGTTTGCAGGTGCTATTGCGCTAATAATAGCGCCTGCAAACCGACCCGAAACAGCTGTTGCTGTGTCTTCAGTGTGAAAGACAGAGGGCTTTCACACTGAAGCTGTGCGCTTGCAGGACGCTGGAAAATGTCCTGCAAGCCGCATCTTTGGGTCACTATAGGAGCGGTATATTTACCGCTCCTATAGCGCCCGTTCCCATTGGAAACAATGGGGACCCTTTTTCGGCCGCTCGTGGGGGGTAAAACCACCCCGCGAGCGGCCGCAATACGCCGCTAAAACGCCGGTAAAGCGGCGCTAAATATAGCGCCGCTTTACCGCCAGCGCCCCCACCGCTCCAGTGTGAAAGTAGCCTCAGTGATAAATGTAGACATGACCAAGAGAGGGCGAATCCCCCCAACGGGGACACATACAGTGATAAAAACCTGACAGATGTCCTAATCCCTCTCTATTCTGTCCAAAACAGAACAGAAAAAAAATGTATACTTTAAAGCGGGCCGTCAGTAATTTTTTCAACTTTCCATCTATTAAATCTTCTGCCCTTGTTGTTTTAACTTTGGATAGTAAAATATTTTTTTTTCTGCTAGTAAATACCTTATACAGCCCACTTCCTGTTTGTCTGGTAAAAAGCCTAGGCTTATGACATCATGCACAGCTCTAACTCTCCTGAGAGTTTGCCAGGAAGGAAGGGGGAGGTGAGTCATAAGAGGGCCAATGAGAGCTGCAGGTGTACCAATGAACACTTTCACACTGGGGCAGTGTGCTGGCAGGGCTGTGAAAAACTCTCCTCCCCATTCAAATGAATGGAAAGCTCTTCAAAAGCGCCTGAAAAGCTCTTCAAAAGCGCTCAGTGTTTTTACTGGCAGTTTAGAAGGGCCTCAGTGTGAAAGTGGCCTTACAAACTGTTATGCAAATGTAATCTGTGGCTGGTGTTTAGAGGGCTGCCTAAAGACCCCAGCATAGATAAAAAACAGGAGGGCTGGGAGAAGCTGAGTATATTAGATAAATACCACTTATCTGCACTGCTTTATCCCCCTTTTTTTTTATCAATATAAACCGGTCACAAAGCTGGGAAGTAATATCTACACATAATAAAGATCAGTAGATCCATAGATACAGGCAGATGACATATACAAAATGTCAACATTTCTTGTAAAAGCTGACCCACCTATTCTTCCTTTAAAGAAATAGGTGTGTGTTGTAGGGGCCCTGGACCTCTTCGGTGGACAAAAAGAAAAAAAAAAAAATAGTCCAACTTGTGGACTTGAGATTGGCTCTCAGTCAGGAGTACTTCAGGCCCTATTCACACCTGAGTGCATTGGAATCGCAGGCAGAATTGCACAAGTCAGCCTGTGATTGCAGAATCACAGCAAAACACGGGACGCGTGGCATTTCTTAAATGGCACCCAAAAAGCGGTGTGATTTTACAGCGATTGTCGCGCGACAAAACACACGAAAATCACAGCAAAAACAAGCATTGCCAAATGTGCCCGGCTCACTGCCAAAATTTGGTACACAAGTTTTTTTTGGCGTGTTTTTGAAGCGGAGGGAAGACCATTCAAAATGAATGATGCCGCTTCAAAAAACACACCACAAAAATCGTGCAAAAAAAAAAAAAAAAAATGAGTGCCACACAGATATGTTCCGTCCTGTGATTTATCATTTTATTTGAATGCAAGGATAAAATCAGGGCTGTGAAATGTAAAACACAGGAGTACATGTCGAAGTCAAAGTTACAAGTACGGTATTAAATGACAATCAATTGAACCTAGAGTTCAGGCATAATTTTCATTGTGAGCAAATCGATTACCTGGATATAACCCTTATTGGACAAAAATGGATCACCAAAACTTTCAGGAAGGAATGTGCTGGCAATTCCCTTTTGTTTGCTTCAAGCCGTCATCCGGCACATACATAATTAAAGCCCTCCCTATTGGAGAATTTGTGAGAGGAGAAATTGCTCCTCACAGCCGGTGTTCTATCACCAAGTGTCCGGCTGTCACTAGGTGTCCGAAGTCTACTGCGCATGCGCAGTCCGGATCCAGAAGATTTTCGGAAGATGAGCGGCGCCTGCGCCGTGAGTCGAGGAGAAGCCCCCACCATCCAAGCGGACATAGGGTTAGTCAAATTGAGATGGCCCCTCGCGGGCTCGCTTCGCTCGCCACGCATCGGGCACGGCCTCGCTGCGCTCGGCACTTTTATATTCTAACTCTATGTCCACTGGGATGGTGGGGCTTGAAAGTGGACTCACGGCGCAGGCGCCGTTCATCCTCGGCAATTTTCGGAATATGGGCGTTCTGTGTACTGCGCATGCGCAGTACACCTCGGACACTTGGTGATGGGGGACGGATAATGATACAACACCGGACTTTGATCATGAATGTGACACTGTCACAGACAGATTGAGACAAGGCTGTAATGATTGCTTGTTAACCTCTTTCAGCCCCGGGCCAATTTGCAGCCAAAGGACCAGGCCCCTTTTTGCGATTCGGCACTGCGTCGCTTTAACTGACAATTGCGCGGTCGTGCGACGTGGCTCCCAAACAAAATTGACGTCCTTTTTTTCTCACAAATAGAGCTTTCATTTGGTGGTATTTGATCGCCCCTGCGGTTTTTATTTTTTGCGCTATAAACAAAAAAGAGCGTCAATTTTGAAAAAAAAAATCATTTTTATTTTTTGCTATAATAAATATCCCCCAAAAATATATAAAAAAACATTTTTTTTCTCCTCAGTTTAGGCCGATACGTATTCTACATATTTTTGGTAAAAAAAAAAAAATTGCAATAAGCGATTATTGATTGGTTTGCGCAGAAGTTTACAAGATAGGGGATAGTTTTATAGCATTTTTATTAATAATTTTTTTTTTTATTAGTAATGGCGGTGATCAGCGATTTTTATTGTGACTACAACATTATGGCGGACACATCGGACACTTTTGACACATTTTTGGGACCATTGTCATTTATACAGCAATCGATGCTATTTAAATGCATTGATTCCTGTATAAATGACACTGGCAGTGAAGGGGTTAACCACTAGGTGGCAGTGTAGGGGTTAAGTATGCCTAGGGGTGCATTTCTTACTGTGGGGGGGGCGTGGCTGTCAGCTAGTGAATGCTGATCTCTGCTGATCTCTGCTCCAATCACAGGGAACAGAGATCGGCGTCACTAGTTGCTAGGCAGAACGGGGAGATGCTGTTTATTTCCGCATCTCCCCGTTCAGCCTTCCCGTGAGACGATCACGGGTGTCCCCGCGGCGATCGAGTCCACGGGACCTGCGACCGGCGTGGGAGCACGCCGCTCCTGGCGCGCTCCCAATGGCACGGCGGCATTTAAAAAGGGACTTATATATACGCCCTTATGCCTGTCCATGCCATTCTGTCGACGTACATCGTCGTGCGCCGGTTAAAGAGGAGGTAGGAGGTTGGCAGAGGAGAGATCGTGAAGATCTCGATGGCATTAGAGCAGGAGGCAAAACAACTAAGCACTCCAATTATAACAGTAGAGCGGCTCTTTTTTTACCACCTATTCAATGCAATATCAGGACATCATAAAAATTGTTAAACAATGTCTTCCTATTTTATATGCCGATAAAATGCTGTATGACAGGGCTCAAAATTTCAAGTCCTGAGCCACTAGCCAGGCCTCAAGGGTTACTCGCCACCAGTTTCCCCACCCAACCCCTACCATGCCCTGCCCCTACTTCTGCCACTAATCACGCCCTCACAAATGATCTCGTGAAATGACACCTAAATGTTTTATGCAGAATTAAGTTACAAAAATAAATATTAACTTTATTAGTTCCCCTCAGCACAGCCTCACCTGTGCCCATTATTGCAGCGTGACCCGTGCCCCCCTCTGCAGCGTGACCCGTGCCCCCCTCTGCAGCGTGACCCGTGCCCCCCTCTGCAGCGTGACCCGTGCCCCCATTGGTGGCCGGATCATAACAGGAGGAAGCGGAGACCCGCGGGATCGCAGAGCGGTATAGCACGCTATAACAGCTTATATTTAAATCTGCTCTGCTCCGCTCGCCGTGACACACAGCCCCGCCTCCTCCTGCACCTGCGCCTGTGATAGACAGACTGCGGGTCCAATACTGGGATGCATACTGTATCACAGGCGCAGGGTCAGGAGGAGGCGGGGCTGTGTGTCACGGCGAGAGGAGCAGAGCAGATTTAAATGTAAGCTGTTATAGCGTGCTATACCGCTCTGCGATCCCGCTGGTCTCCGCTTCCTCCTGTTATGATCCGGCCACCAATGGGGACACAGTGAATCTGAAATGGGGGCACACGGAGTCGGCAATGGCTATACCGCTCTGCGATCCCACGGGTCTTCTCTTCCTCCATGCTCTCTATCGGAGCGATCACTGGGAGAACGGCTCCCAATCAACCCCGCCTGCCAGCGGTGCTAGCCCCACCACTCCCAAGCAGCCCAGCTCGCAAGCCCTCATTTTCCACTCGCAAAATGCGAGTAGGCGAGTGGAAAATTTGAGGGCTGCTGTATGATGTACTTCAACAGGGATGCAACTTCTCGAGTAGGAGGCCTCCTACTTTGGGATCTATCCTCTTCATAGTTTCATAGTTAGTAAGGTTGAATAAAGACACCAGTCCATCCAGTTCAACCTGAGCGAGTGTCTACAACTGTCCCCCTCCCTGTACATTGCGCACTCACATCGGTCCCTACCCTCAAGGAGCCAACAATCCAAGGTCCCCATTCATATACTAAGGCCAATTTTTTGGACAGAAGCCAAATTAACCTACCTGCATGTCTTTGGATTGTGGGAGGAAACCGGAGTACCCGGAGGAAACCCACAAAGGCACAGGGAGAACATGCAAACTCCAGGCAGGTAGTGTCGTGGTTGGGATTTGAACCAGCGACCCTTCTTACTGCTAGGTGAGAGTGCTAACCACTACACCACTGTGCTGCCCGCCCTCCTCTCATCCAGCCTCTTTCGTTCCCATATCTCACAATCTTCCAACACTTGGTTGCGTGTCACAGGGCCGTATCCATGTGGCTCCAACACATGCAAACAGTGTTGTAGACACAAAAAGAGCAAAGCAGTAGCTTTTTCCACAGGAGATGTACATCTCCTTAAACTAATTCTAAGCATGTGATTTACAGTTGTGTGAAAAAGTATTTGCCCCCTTTCTGATTTTTTTTATTGTTTTGCATATTTGTCACACATATATGACTCAGATCAAACAAAGTTTATTATTACACAAAGATAACCCGAGTAAATGCAAGATGCAGTTTTTAAATGATGGTTTCATTTTAGGCAAAAAAGCTGTCCAAGCCTGCCTGGCTTTATGTAAAAAATTGCCCCCTAAACCTAATAACTGGTTGTGCCACCCTTGGCGGCAACCACTGCAATCAAGCGTTTGCAATAACTGGCGTTGTGTCTTTCACATTGATGTGGAGCAATTTTGGCCCACTCTTCTTTGCAGAATTGTTTTAATTCAGCCACATAGGAGGGTTTTCCAACATGAATGGCCTGTGTCATGATACAGCATCTCAATTGGATTTAAGTCTGAGCTTTGACTAGGCCACTCCAAAACATAAATTTTGCTTTGTTTGAACCATTTGTAGGTGGACTTGCTGTTGGGTTTCAGATCATTGTCCTGCTGCATTATTCAAGTGCACTTGATCTTGAGATCACAAACTGATGGCCGGACATTCTCCTTTAGGATTTTCTGGTAGAGCTCAGAATTCATGGTTCCATCAATTATGGAAAGTCGTCCAGGTCCTGAAGCTGCAAAGCAGACCCAGACCATCACGCTACCACCACGTCTGACTGTTGGTATGTTGTTATTTTTATGAAATGCTGTATTAGTTTTATGGCAGATGTAACGGGATGTACACCTTCCAAAAAGTTAAATTTTTGTCTCATCAGTCCACAGAATATTTGCCTAAAAGTCTTGGGGATAATCAAGATGTTTTTTGGTAAATGTGAGATGAGCCTTTGTGTTCTTTTTGGTCAGCAATGGCTTTGGCCTTGGAACTCTCCCATGGATGCCACTTTTTGCCCAGTCTCTTGCTTATTGTTGAATCATGATCACTGATCTTACCTGAGGCAAGTGAGGCCTGCAGTTCTTTAGATGTTGTTCTGGGTTCTTTTATGACCTCCTGGATGAGTTGTAGTCATGCTCTTGGAGTCAGTCTGGTTGGCCGGCCACTCCTGGGAAGGTTCACCACTGTTCAAAGTTACTGTATATACTCGAGTATAGGCCGACCCGAATATAAGCCGAGGCACCCAATTTTACCACAAACAACTGGGAAAACTTATTGACTCGAGTATAAGCCTAGGGTGAGAAATGCGCAGGTACTGTAAGTGGAAAAGAGGGTCAACGATGCCCATTTGCAGCCTCACTGTGCCCATGCAGATGGACACAGTTGACCGATTTGGGGCCCTGTATCTCGGGGTCACTTAGTGCTAGGAACCCCATCTTTGGATATGTTGTAGTGCTAATTCCACTGGGTTGGAATACAACATTTGGGGTTCCTAGCACCAAGTGTCCCCGAGATATGGGGCCCCAAATTCGGGTCAGAAAATCTCAAGCACTTTTCTGCAGCAGAGAATGACATTTTCTGAACCGACTTTGGGGCCCTGTATCTCGGGGCCACTTAGAGCTAGGAACCCCATATGTTGTAGTGCTAGTTCAACTGGGTTGGCACACCAAATTTGGGGTTCCTAGACCCAAGTGGCCCCGAGATATGGGGCCCCAAATTCGGGTCGGAAAAATTTTTTTTTGCTGCAGAAAAGTGCTTGACTCGAGTATAAGCCGAGGGGGGCACTTTCAGCACAAAAAAATGTGCTGAAAAAGCTGAGTTAGACTTACCGGTAACTCCTTTTCTGAGAGTCTTCCAGGACAGCCCATGAGACCTAGGGCTCCTCCTACCAGGACAGGAAACACATTCCCCCCACCAGATAAAAGGGCGGTCCTCCAGGCCCCATGTCAGTCTACTCAAGAACCGTAGGACGTCCCTGAAAAACATATGCATAATACACATAACTTTAGACAAAACCGGGTGGGAATCCGGCTGTCCTGGAAGACTCTCAGAAAAGGAGTTACCGGTAAGTCTAACTCAGCTTTTCTCAAAACGTCTTCCAGGACAGCCCATGAGACGATGAGCCAGAACTTACCAGTCTAGGGAGGGACAACTGCCTGCAGGACCTTACGACCAAACGCCTGCTCCTGCGCTGATAGGAGATCCAGGCGATAATGTTTAATGAAGGTCGAGTAACTGGACCATGTGGCAGCCCTGCAAATTTGCTCCGGTGAGGCACCAGCCCTCTCAGCCCAAGACGTAGATAAGGCTCTAGTTGAGTGTGCTGTGACAAAAGGTGGAGAAACCTCCCTAATTTTGTAAGCTTCAGAGATAGCTTGCTTTATCCACCTGGCTAGTGTGGCTTTAGATGCACTGTTTCCCTTGTGTGCCCCCGAAAAGAGGACAAACAAGGCATCGGTTTTCCTAAAGGTCTTAGTGACCTCAAGATAGGCAAGGAGGATCCTTCTTACGTCTAAGCAACTAAACTTTCTTTCCTGTTCGCCGTGCGGTGAACTACAAAAAGGATGGCAGTACAATAACCTGAGTTCGGTGGAATGTACTAGCCACCTTAGGCAAAAAACCTGGATCAGTCTTTAAAACGACTCGATCATCAAAAATCGTGAGAAAAGGCTCCCTAACTGACAGGGCCTGCAGCTCACTTACCCTACGTGCTGAGGTAATAGCTACCAGAAAAACTACTTTTAATGTAAGTAGTTTAACTGAGATTTCCTCGAGAGGCTCAAAAGGAAATTCCACCAAAGCCTGAAGTACTAGGGACAGGTCCCAAGATGGACAACTTTTCACCACTACTGGCCTGGCCCTTGAAATTGATTTGAAAAATCTGGCTACAATGGGATTTTCCAGGAGAGAAAACTGGAGGAAAACACTAATAGCTGCCGCTTGTACTTTTAGGGTACTAACGGAAAGACCCTTGTCAACCCCCTCTTGAAAAAATTCCAGAATTGCCGGAATATCGTGGGTTAGTCTCCGATTCTCCGATAACCAAGAATTAAACTTTTTCCAAACCTTGGAATAAATGGCTCTGGTTACTGGTTTTCTACAGTCTACCAGAGTCCTGACTACTTTGTCGGAGAACCCCTGGGCGCTTAGCATCTTCTCTTCAGATACCAAGCTGACAATCTTAGGGAAATCACCTGGGGGTGAGACACTGGACCCTGCAACAATAAGTCTTCCCTCTTTGGAAGACTCAGTGGAGGCTCTGAAACTAGAGTCTGTAGCAGGGAAAACCATGGCCTCTTGGGCCAAAACGGGGCAATTAGAATGAGGTCTGTTTCTTCTAGAAGAAACTTCCGGAGGACTTCTGGAATAAGTCTGATCGGCGGAAAGGCATAACATAGGCCGCAAGGCCATGGGTTTGCCAGCGCATCGATCCCCAAGGATTGGTCTGCTGGGTTCATGGAAAAGAACATTTCCGTCTTGCGGTTGTTCCTGTTTGCGAACAGATCCGCTACTGGGTATCCCCATCTGCTGGTGAGGTCTGCAAAGACTTCGGGATGAAGGGACCAGTTGTCTCGATCTACCCGGTGACGGCTGAGGTAGTCTGCTAACCAATTTTGTGCGCCCTTCAAGTGCACCGCTGAAATTGAAGCCAGATTCCCCTCTGCCCATACTAGAATCTCCTGGGCAATTGACTGGAGTATCCGGCTTCTCGTGCCCCCCTGCTTGTTGAGGTATGCGACTGTCGCAACGTTGTCCGACAGAATTTGAAGATTGTGGCCCCTGATCTCTATCTGAAAGGACTGCAGGGCTCTGTGAACCGCTAGAAGCTCTCTTTGATTGGATGAAGCCCTTACCTCCCTCGAGGACCACTCTCCCTGTGCTACTGCATTGTTGAGATGGGCCCCCCATCCCCAGGAACTTGCATCCGTAGTAATCCTTTGGGAAATGGGAATGGACCATGGGAGACCTCCTGCTAGGTGCTGGCTTGCTCTCCACCACCACAGGCTTCTCTTTACCCTGGTGGGAAGCCGGACTCTTGACTCCAGGGACCTTGCATCCCCGTTCCAGTTTCTTAAGAGGAACAGTTGTAGTGGACGTTGATGAAGTCTTGCCCATGGGACTGCAGGAAAGCATGAGGTCATCAGACCCACTGCCCTCGAAACCTGTCTTAGGGAGACCGACTGGTTTGTCTGCAATGCTGACATAGATTGGATCATTTTGGTAATCTTCTCCTGAGGAAGAAAGATCCTTTGATCTACTGAGCAAAAGTCGTAACCCAGGTAAGTCACCTTCTGGGCCGGAGTTAAGGACGACTTTTCTACGTTTATTAACCAGCCTAAGGACTGTAGGAAGTCCCGTACAGCCTGGAGATCCTCCAACAGCTTCTGGTATGACGCTGCTACCACCAGGAGGTCGTCTAAGTAAGGGATAATAGTTATCGCTTTTAGCCTGAGTGGAGCTAGGGCTTCCCCCAACACTTTTGTGAAAATGCGTGGGGCTGAGGAAAGACCAAAGGGGAGGGCCTGAAACTGGAAGTGTCGGGTCCCTGTCCTCATCTTCACTGCTAATCTTAAATATCTCTGGAAGGCTGAGTGGATAGGGATGTGAAGATAAGCATCCCTCAAGTCCAACGTGGCCATGTAGCAGTTTGGGTAGAGTAGGCTTTTGATAGTGAAAACCGTCTCCATCCGGAAATGTTTGTATCTGATTGATTTGTTTAAAGCTCGGAGATTCAGGATAAGTCGAAACTTCCCTGACGGCTTTTTGACAACAAATACATGGGAATAGAATCCCTTGCCCTGATCTGACTGGGGAACAGGAATCAGGACCTTCTGATCCAACAGGTCTCCGATCTGGAGACCCAGGGCCTGCGCTTTCTCCCGATCCTGGGGAGGAAAGGTGACCAAAAACCGCTCTGGTGGTTGGTGGGCGAATTCCAGCCTGTACCCGTTGGTCACAAGGTCCAGGATAAAGGGGCTTGAAGTAACTGCTGCCCACTGTGGGAAGAAGGCCCTCAATCTTCCTCCCACTGGGGAACGCAAGTCACTGCGGTTTGGTGGGCTGTTGAGGAGGGTTAAACAGGACCCCCCCTTTGCCTCTGCCTTTGTGCCCTGTCCAGTGTTTTTTCGGCCTGCTGTCCTTTCCTTTAGGACCCTGCTGCCTGCCTTGGCCACGAAAAAACGTCCTGGCTGCTGGGATTCTCTTTTTCTCTGGGAAAGCCTTCTTCCTGTCGGCAGTGCGTTCCAGGGCCTCCTGCAGCCCTGGGCCAAATAAGTGATCGCCTGTTAAGGGGAGCCCACAAAGGCGTAACTTGGAGGCTGAGTCCCCTGACCAGGTCTTAAGCCAAAGGCTCCTCCTGGCCGAGTTCACTAAAGCAGAGGTCCTGGCCGACATTCTCACCGACTCTGCGGAAGAATCTGCCAAAAAACCTACTGCCTGAAAGAGGAGAGGAAAAGACTTCAAAATCTGCTCTCTGGAGGTACCTGCCAACAGATGAGTCTGAATTTGGGTTAACCACACCTCCAGATTTCTGGCCACACAAGTGGAGGCCAGAGCAGGTTTGAGGTTCCCAACCGCAGAGTCCCAGGCTCTGTGGAGAAGGATATCCCCCCTCTTGTCCATCGGATCCTTAAGCGTACCCATATCATCGAACGCTAGGTCCGAGTTCTTTGAAACCTTTGAAAGGGGTGCGTCTAGCTTGGGATTTTTATTCCACGGCTGCGTAGTGTCCTCATCAAAAGGAAACCTCCTTTTAAGGTTACTAGAGAAGAAAGGTTTTCTCTCAGGATTATCCCATTCCAGTTTGATAGTATCAATCAATGAGCTATGGACTGGAAAAACTCTAGATTTTTTCTTGTGCAATCCCTTATACATGAGATCATGTTTGGATAGCTGAACCTCCTCTTCTTTCAATTCAAGGGTAGTATAGATGGCCTTCAATAAGTCATCCACATCTTCTACGGACAACTTAAATCTCGAGCTCCGAGTGGATTCTCTATCCCCGGGCTCTATCTCTGACCCTGATTCCTCTGGAGAGGAACGGGTAGATCTGACCTCAGCCTCAGAGTCTTCACTGTCCGCCTGCTGCGGAGTGCTGACTGTCGTCTTCTGTGACGACGGACCCTCTGCTGGAGTCTGGAGCTTGTCAATAAGCGTTCTAAAGGAACTAAAGGTGGACGCAAGCTCATCTCTGACAGAAGCTAGCATCTTTTGGCAAGAGGTAACCGGGTCATCTTTTACAAGGCCCTCTATACAGCTGCGACAAACTGCTTTGCTCCAAGAGGAGCTCAATTTGTTTGCGCACACCGCACATTTCCTTTTAGGTGGCTGTGCCTGAGCTTTCTCCTGGGTCTTGGTCTGTAAGACAAAAAAATAAAAAATAAAACGACCCCAAATGAGACTCACAGCCACCCTGACACTCCGAAACACCACGTGCAGGAGGGAAGAAATGTGTCCCCATAACCCACTACTACAGAGAGGGGAGGGGGAGGGTACACTCACAGGGATAGCAAGATAGTGACAAAACACTTCAGGCTTACCTGCGAGGTACTGGTGTTGGGCACTGCTTCCACTGCCTGTGCAGGAACTGCAGACTGGTCCATCCTGCCCTGTTTAGCTTTCCACAGCCTGGCTGCTTTCCACCAAAACACACCAGTAACCAGCGTCTCCCATCCGCACCGCTTAAAAAGACTGGAACCAGTGTCTCCGGCGCCCGATGATGATGTCATATGCCCCGGAAGTGACCTATCACTCGGCACTTCCTGTGGGCCAGCTTGGAGTGCAGACGCTCCACCCCCTCAAGTGCTGCTGCTTCCTGTTTCTCCTCACACCTTTCAGCCATGCTGTGGGTGAGGAGAGGAAACTGCTGCTCACATAGAGACTACAGGCGCTTGGGAGCAGACGTCACCACGGTCATGGCCCTCTCCAGGCACAGAGAGACAGGAGACAGCAGCACAACCAACCTCCCCAGCGGTGTGCTGCTTCTGGCAGAAGAGAAGGTTAGTGATATGCCCCCAAATAGCCTTACAGAGCCCCTGCTCATGAGACCTAGGGGACCAGGTTCCTGGAACATGTTACCCCCCGTCCGGAGGAAACACTAATAACTGACATGGGGCCTGGAGGACCGCCCTTTTATCTGGTGGGGGGAATGTGTTTCCTGTCCTGGTAGGAGGAGCCCTAGGTCTCATGGGCTGTCCTGGAAGACGTTTTGAGAAAACTCGGCTTATACTCGAGTATATACGGTATCTCCATTTGTGGCTAATGGCTCTCCCCGTGATTCACTGGCTTCCTAAAGCCTTAGAAATGGCTTTGTAATCCTTTCCAGACTGATACATGTCAATGACTTTGTTTCTCATCTGTTCTTGAATTTCTTTAGATCACGGCATGATGTGTTGCTTTTTGAGATCCTTTAGCGTGCGTAATTTTTTCAGACAGTTTCTATTTAAAGCGGGATTCCACCCTAAAGTGGAACTTCCGCTTTTCGGAACCCTTCCCCCCTCCGGTGTCACATTTGGCACCTTTCGGGGGGGGGGTGCAGATACCTGTCTAAGACAGGTATTTACACCCACTTCTGGGCATAAGACTCCCACGGGAGTCTATGCCTCTTCCTGTCCCGCCGCGCTGTCTGCCGGGACATACACAGGTCCCAGAGACAGCGCGGACGATTCTCATTGCACTGCGCGACTTGTGCATGCGCAGTAGGGAACCGGGAAGTGAAGCCGCAGCGCTTCACTTCCCGATTCCCTCATGGAGAATGGCGCCGGCAGCAGCAGAGAGATTGATCGGCCTCTGCTGCCGACATCGCTGGACCCTGGAAGAGGTAAGTGTCCATTTATTAAAAGTCAGCAGCTGCATTTGTAGCTGCTGGCTTTTAAAAAAAAAAAAAAAAATTTCAGGTGCATTCCCTCTTTAAGTGATTTTTTGATTCAACAGATCTGGCAGTAATGAGGCCTGGGTGTGGCAAGTGAAATTTAACTCAACTTTCCAAAAAAAAGGGTTAATCACAGTTCATTCATGATTCAGCATAGGAGGGGGCAATTACTTTTTTGCATAGGGCCAGGCAGGTTTGAACTGCTTTTTTTCCTCTACAGCCTCGTACACACGCTTTGATTTTTTCAGACGACAGAACGTCCGATTTTTGTGGCATGCTAGTCTCATGTCGAAATATGTATTCTTTCCTTTCTGTGCATACATAGTCTTGCTCTTGCGATTTTTTTTGTTACGAAAACCATACTAAAGAAACAAAAATCAGACGTTGAGTTCACATCTGACAAAAATTTTATAGTCCACACATCCAGCTCTTGTCTGCCGAAAAAGTGAAATCGGCTGTCGAAAGCACCGAACCAACGGTAAGGATTGCGGACGATCGGTCATCGTAACAATTGACGTCCGGAAATCAAAGCGTGTGTACGGGCCTTTAATAACTGAAATAATAATTTAAAAACTGCATGTTGGATTTACTCGGGTTATCTTTGTGCAATATAAAAAATAGTTTGATCTGAATCATTTAAGTGCGAGAAATATACAAAAAAATTTAAAAATCAGGAAAGGGCAAATACTTTCACAGCACTGTATATCATTGAATGCCAGGCTTGTCAGATGCAGTATATAGGGTGTACTATCCGTCCATTAGGAGTTAGGATATCGGAACATTATAACGATATACTTAACCCGAATGCCAAGAACATATATAATGTATCCAAGCACTTTAGATCAGTAATGCAGGGAATCTTGATGACTTTTCTTTCTTTGATTTAGAACAGGTCAAGAGACCGCCAAGAGGGGGTGATACCCATTACACCCTGCTCCAAAGAGAAGTTTGGTGGATTTTTACCCATAACACCAGAATTCTGGCAGGAATGAAGAATAGAATGGATGTGAACCTGGTTTTGAAATGTTTAAATTCCTTATGGTGTCTATAGGGTTAATATTTCTGCTTTGTGTCCTCTCCTTCTGCTCGCTTTTTTCCACTCATCTCTTCACCTCACTTGGTCTGTTCACATGTTTTGACTAATGAATCTCATGATTGTCAATTAAGTTTCTACCGCCCTTCTTCCTTTTCTTTGAAGGGGGCTGTTTTGTTATAAAAGTTTGATTTTATGTTGTTAACTTATGCTATGAAGAAGGCTTCGGCTGAAATGCATTAGCATTATGCTGGATCGTTCATTGCTGTTGTGCTTATAAGAGGAAGCTATTGGGTTTCCAGCTCATCTTTTCTACATTGGCTTTATATCCCTACATCAGATAGAATAAAAGAACTCGTACGGGACTAAGCAAATCGGTGTGGGGCTCTCATTCTTCCAATATTGTGTTTTTGTTTTTTTTTTAAGATTCAAATTTAGCTCAGTTCTAGATTTAGAATTTCACAATCATGACAATCAGCAATGCACATGTGTGCCTCACATGGCCGTGTAGCTGTATACACCGGATTCCAGAAGCAAGAATAAGCCGATTCTAATGACAGGCTGACAGCGCCCACCACTGTTCACATGAAGCCGTACACTACAGGGTTAATCTGCGGTTAGGGACAGATGTCTGAGCCTGGACGCAGTCAGCTGTATTTAGGCTCAGACATCATAGCAGTCGCCGCTATTCAAATGCACTTGTCATTCCAGCCACAAGAGAGTCTGCTGAAACTTGCAACTAAAATCCAGTGCATGCTAGTATGCTATGCATACTAGCTCATTATGCCTTTGTCTTGCAGTTTTTTTTTTTTCCACTTTAAAAGCATATAAAGCTCAAAAGAAAGACTTGGGCCCCTTTCACACAGGCCAAAAAAAAACGACAGGTGGACCTGATCGGACCTTGCACTCTCCCCTATGGAGTGACAGACGTCAGTGGTGACATGTCCACTGACATCTGCCATTATCCGATCCTGCCTGCAAAATTCAGACGGATGGTGGCTTTATTTTCCATCTGCCTGGCAGATCAGATGAAAGCAGACTCGCGGTCCATTTTCACACAATTTTCCAATTGAGGAGAGCAGGACTGTGTCCGTCTCCGCTCTGCACAGTGAGCGGAGACAGACCTGTTACCCGCTTTTTCAGAGGAGCGATCACCCGCTGAAAAAGCAGGTTCCACAAAACAGAGGCGCCTGTGTGAAAGGGGCCTTAGAAGAATCTCCCTTGTGAGATTTGTCAACCACAGATTTTATGCGAAGGTCAGTCATTCACTCACAATAAGCTCCACGTCTTCCCTCTTGATTGTGACCTTGGCAAGTTCCTTTTCTCTAAAAAAAAAAAAAAAAAAAAAAAAAAAAAAAAATATTCACTTACTAATAGTTTATAACTCTAAAATGATGAGGGTAGGTTACGTCAATCTAAATGTTATAGCTGTAGCATGCTAATAATTCTAATACTTCAGTATTATGTAAATCATTCCATTCACAAAACATCTCAGAATCGTCAACTTCCAGCATTTAGAAACTGTGAAAAAGTGGCAGCATACAACACAGGACAAGGAATACAAAATATAAAAGACTTCCTATTTCCTAGATTGTTAAATGAGGATTCAAGAGGGTCTTCTATCGTCCCCCCCCCCCCCATACTAGATCTGCTCTTCATTAAATAAACCATTCATCTTTTGCCGACCACATAACGCATATGTGCAGCAGCAAGGAGGATGGGTCTTAACAGCCACACATATGCATCCATGGTGGCTGGGGTTCCCATGCTGAATGCAAGCTCACTGCACACTACCAGCACAGCGACAGAGGTGTCACTAACAGCTCCCAATCTCTAGTTATAATCAGGAGCCGATGGTATGTGCTCCCAATCATGTGACCACCGTGACACCCAATTACAATGGTCATGTAATTGAGACATCAGAACACTCACCCCTTAAGAGCCAGTTAAAGGGCCATGGTGGCTGTGTGAGAAGGGGTGAAGGGCCGATGTCTAAGCAAATCATTTTCCTATTCACATTCTAAACTAATGGAAAGGCAGAGAAATTGCAGCATAGTCACTGGATGGAACTGATAACAGGAAATACACATATTAGATACATTACAGAGATTGTTTATGACAGAAGGCGACTGCTTTATAAAAAGACCCCTTAAAGTGATTGTAAAGTCTTTTTTTTTTTGTTTAAAAATAAACATGTTATACTTACCTGCTCTGTGCAGTGGATTTGCACAGAGCAGCCCTGATCCTCCTCTTCTCCTGGCCCCTCCCTCCTGTTGAGTGACCCCACAGCAAGCAGCTTGCTATGGGGGCATCGAGCCACAGCTCTGTGTGTCCATTCAGACACTGAGCCAAGGCCCGGTCAACTCTCTCTCCTCATTGTCTAACCGACTGACAGCAGCAGGAGCCAATGTTGCCACTGCTGTGGGGAGAGGGGAGAGAGCAATAATCGCTGGATAGAGCTCAGGTAAGTATTAGGAGGGCTGCTATAAAAAAGAAAAAAATTCCGACTTTACTATCAATTTAAAAAAAGTGTATGTATAGCCAAAACCTTTTTTTTTTTGCAGAAAGGAAGTGTTAAAACAGCTGAAAGCTTATTTTTTTTCTGTGTAGCAATGGGAAAAATTTCTCTTCACGTCCCAGAGAGGCAACAGGAAATATGCAAAAGTGGGGGGAATTGCCCTTCGGTGTCCCTGGAACAGGTATCCCCTATTGGAAGATTTCTCTTCACCTCTTGATCTAGAAAGAACTCTAAAATTTTGCATTTCCTTGCTTTGAGGATAATGGTCACCAATACAGAGGAGTCAATCACCCCAACTGCTAACACCACTCCACTCCATTTAAAACTACAAGATGTCCTTTAATTGGTGATGAAACAGAAAATGGAATTTTTACTATTTTTCTACGATGCCATTAGATCTTGGGTTCATATTTTTACCCTCAAGGAACACGGCACCAATTTTGCTGTATGTTTACAACAGTTGGGGTCAAGTACTTACATGCCGAATTAAAAGAATAATTCCAGGTATGAATATTTTTTACAAATACTAGATTACCTAATGTATTAGGGTGTGTATGTGCGCACATACATACACTTTAATGGCATCCCAGTCTTAGTCCGTAGGCTTCCATATTGTATTGGTCCACCCTTTGCAGCTATAACAGCTTCAACTCTTCTGGGAAGGCTGTCCACAAGGTTTAGGAGTGTCTATGGGAATGTTTTACCATTCTTCCAGAAGCGCTTTTGTGAGGTCAGGACTCTGTGCAGGCCAGTCAAGTTCAAGTTTGTGCATTGATCCAAATTATTTGGAGGAGGGGGGATTATGGTGTGGGGTTGTTTTTCAGGGGTTGGGCTTGACCCGTAAGTTTCAGTGAAGGGAACTCTTAAGGCGTCAGCATACCAAGACATTTTGGACAATTTTATGCTCCCAACTTCGTGGGAACAGTTTGGGGGTGGTACCTTCCTGTTCCAACAGCACTGCGCACCAGTGCACAAAGCAAGGTCCATAAAAGACATGGATGAGCGAGTTTGGGGTGGAGGAACTTGACTGGCCTGCACCTCAACCCGACAGAACACCTTTGGGATGAATTTGAGTGGAGACCGCGAGCCAGGCCTTCTCGTCCAACATCAGTGCCTGACCTCACAAATGCGCTTCTGGAAGAATGGTCAAACATTCCCATAGACACACTCCTAAACCTCGTGGACAGCCTTCCCTGAAGAGTTGAAGCTGTTCTAGCTGCAAAGAGTGGGCCAAACTCAATATTGAACCCTACGGACTAAGACCGGGATGTCATTAAAAGGGTTGTAAAGTCAGAAGTTTTTTTTTTTTTTTTTTAATCTTTTTTTTTAATCTTAAAGTGTAAGTTCACCTTTACAGAGAATGCCTCCTCTATGTACCTTTACAAGGTACGTTTATGAGATTAAGCCGCAGGGATTTCAAATTCCCCGACTGGTGAAGCAGCAACCCCATGTCTCCTAGCGAGTGATCGCCTGTCTCAGGTACAGCGGGACCGTGGGGGGTGGGGAGGGGGTCCAGTGTAATGTCACTTTACAGATTTTCTGCCCCCCTCATACTTACCTGAGCCCAATCTCTGTCCCGCGATGTCAACGAGTGTCTCGGCTGTCCAAGACTCTCCCTCCCGATTGGCTGAGACACAGCAGCCATTGGCTGACTGACTTTGACAGCAGCGGGAGCCAATCAGGAGAGAGAGAGGGGGGTGAGGCCAGACCACAGCTCCATGTCTGAATGGTAACAGGGAGCTGTGACTCGGCTCGGCCGTCCCCATAGCAAACGCTTTGCTGTGAGGGCACTTGATGTGAGGGGAGGGGCTAGGAGCAATGAAGAGGGACCCGAGAAGGAAGAGGATCTGGGCTGCTCTGTTTTTTTAATAAAAACAAAGTTCATGTGCGCGTAAAGGCAGGTGTCCCAATACTTTTGGTAATATAGGGTAGTTGCATGTGTCCAGCGTGAGACATTGCCCGATCTCTGCAGCCACGCATCGGGGCAATGTCTCACTGTCTGCGATTAGCGCAGTGCTGCGCCGACTTCCTGGCGGGCTCTGCCCGTGGAGCATGCGAACACGCCGGAGCTCATCCTTAGTCCCGGTAAGGCTAATGTGACTTCCCATCTAAATTTGTTGCCAGATTTCTTCTTTTTTCACCTACTTTTTAACCTATAAAAAACTCTTTCCAAAAACCCAAGTATAACTTTACATAAATGTTTTAGAATAAAGATGTAGCCAAACCATAGCTGGTTGGGCTTTGATGATGGCTCCTAATTGCAAAAGGCAGGTCATAGAAGATGCGATTTTCTATCCTGCAAACACAGGTCGCAGGGAAGAAAATGGCTCAATTCCCCCATCAACACAGTCAGTGCTGGTAGAACACAGTGATCACTGCGAACAGCTATAGCCACCGACAATAATCGCATGCTAAAAATACGGACATGCTGGTTGTACCCAAGTCGCTCAATGGATCGACTTGGGTACAATTAGCCTGCCCATAGATGGATTGAATCTTGGACAATCCCTGCTGAACCGGCCAAGATTGTAACCATCAACGGCTGGCTTAGAGAACGAGATACAATGGGGGGAAAATGAGATGAAGCAGGAAAAACTGACCTTTCTTGCTTGGCTTTCTGTTCTCTTGATCGTCTGTCTCCAATTACTGACATAGCCTGAAAAAGGGTAAAATAAATAAAAATGCTTTGAATTCACGTGCAGTCAAAAGTTTTGCAATTTTGACAGTTTCAATGGCAATCTTTTTTTATAAACCAGGATTTAATTTCTTTTAAGAGAAATTTATGCTGCTGGCTTGGTAGCCTCTTTCTGGAGTTTCTTCATTTCATGTCGGATTATCTTGTTCCTCATTTTCTTTGCTTTCATGACTTTGTAACGGTCAAAATCTGTCATCTTTGCTTTCCTCTCTCTAGCATCGATCCTCTTTGCCCAGTTAGTAGCAGTCCATTTCTCATCGACCTTCTCCTTCTCCCAGGCTTTACGGACATATTTCTGGCGAGCACTGTGGGGGAACTTCAGAACAAAGTCAGTAAGCTGCATGCACTTGAATGGCATGGCTTGCCTTCTTACACCACTGCAGGGACCATCGATAAGAGCTCTATTTTGGTCAATGACGTCAACAATTGCCACCAGTTTACCGGCATGGGGACCAAAAGAGACATAGGCAACACGGCCTATCTGTACATAGCGTTTGAACACCATGATGGCGGCGGATGGCAGAAAGGCTCAATGGCAATCTTTAAAGCAAAAATAACCATAGAAGATAACGGAGTCACCACAATGAAAGGCAAACTCTAGAGAACGCATGTTATGATGAAAGCGCATCACAACACATGATCCCCGCTGAGCAAGCGGATGTTCACGGATCCGTCCCGTGTGAAAGGGGCCTTATAGGAATAAAAGTGATCAAAAATATTTTAAAAGCCTGTCTCTTGTAGCTTGCGCTCAGAAGCGAACACACATATGTGAACGCCGTTCTAACGAGGTATCGCCACATGCGTTAGAGCGTGTGCAACAATTCTAGCACTAGACTTCCTCTGTAGCTTTAAACTGGTAACCTGTAAACATTTTCAAAGCGTTGCCTATGGAGATTTTTAAGTACCAAAGTTTGGCGCCATCCCATGAGGGTGCGCAATTTTAAAGCGTGACATGTTAGGTATCTATTTGCTCGGCGTAACATTATCTTTCACATCATACAAAAAAAAAAAATTGGGCTAACTTTACTGTTTTGTTATTTTTTAATTCATGAAACCGTTTCATGAAACAAAAAGGCGTTTGAAAAATTATTGCGCAAATACCGTGCGAGATAAAAAGTTGCAATGACCGCCATTTTATTCCCTACGGTGTCTGCTATTAAAAAATTGATATATTATATTTATTTATATATATATATATATATATATATATATATATAAATAATGTTTGGGGGTTCTGAGTAATTTTCTAGCAAAAAAATTATGATTTTTACACGTAGGAGAGAAGTGCCAAAATAGGCCCGGTATTGAAGTGGTTAAAAGTAATTTTTTATAATAATAATTATTAGTTAATAAAGCGGACACTTACCTGTCCCAGGGTCCAGCGATGCAGGGGGGGGATCAAAGCCCCGCTCGATTCCCCCTCCGCTCGGCGGCACCAGCATTGTAACTGTGGGCGCCCGGCTGTGGCTTCACAGCCGGGCACCCACTGCGCATGCGCGAACCATGACTGGCCGGGCAATCATCTGGGACCTGTGACGTATCCCAGATGATAACCGAGATTGAGGGGGCAGCGCTGATCTCCCTTCCGGCGCCGAGGGAAGTGACGTCAGGAGCCGAGGGGAGTAAGGAGGCAGATTACGAGGGACCCCCTAGCAACAGGCATTAAACACTTGCCGACCGGCGCACGACGATATACGTCGACAGAATGGCACGTACAGGCAGGAGGGCGTATATATACGTCCCTCCTTTAGCCTGTCCGCGCCATCGGGAGCGCGCCGGGAGCGGCGCGCTCCCGCGCCGGTCGGGGCCCCCGTGAGTCCGGCCGCGGTCCCCGCGGACTCGATCGCCGCGGGAACTCCCGCGATCGTCTCACGGAGCGGCTAAACGGGGAGATGCCGAGATAAACAGCATCTCCCCGTTCTGCCTAGCAACTAGTGACGCCGATCTCTGCTCCCTGTGATTGGAGCAGAGATCAGCATTCACTAGCTGACAGCCACGCCCCCCCACAGTAAAAAAAACACCCCTAGGCCTACTTAACCCTACACTGCCACCTTGTGGTTAACTCCTAAACTGCCAGTGTCATTTATACAGAAATCAATGCATTTAAATGCATTAATTGCTGTAAAAATGACAATGGTCCCAAAAATTTGTCAAAAATGTCCGATGTGTCCGCCATAATGTCGCAGTCACAAAAAAAATCGCAGATCTCCGCCATTAATAATAAAAAAAAAATTATTAATAAAAATGCTATAAAACTATCCCCTATCTTGTAAACGCTATAACTTCTGCGCAAACCGATCAATAATCGCTTATTGCGATTTTTTTTACCAAAAATATGTAGAAGAATACGTATCGGCCTAAACTGAGGAAAAAAAATGTTTTTTTATATATTTTTGGGGGATATTTATTATAGCAAAAAATAAAAAATAATGCATTTTTTTCAAAATTGTCGCTCTATTTTTGTTTATAGCGCAAAAAAAATAAAAACCGCAGGGGCGATCAAATACCACCAAAAGAAAGCTCTATTTGTGGGAAAAAAAGGACGTCAATTTTGTTTGGGAGCCACGTCGCACGACCGCGCAATTGTCAGTTAAAGCGACGCAGTGCCGAATCGCAAAAAGGGGCCTGGTCCTTTGGCTGCAAATTGGTCCGGTCTGAAAGTGGTTAAGAGGCGAGTTTTTTTTTTTCTCCAAATGTTTTTTTATTATTATTATGGCTGCAACTAACGATTATTTTCATAATCGATTAGTTGGCCGATTATTGTTTCGATTAATCGGCTAATAACCTTAAAAAAAAAATGTGTGGTGTATAATTTAGTTAATATGTAAAGTTTAAAAAAAAAAAAAAGGCAATTTTTTTCTTAAATATTTTTTTCTTAAATATCTCTATGCAGTGGTAAATATAAAACTACATGGTTAGGGAGCAAAATATCAAATCCACTCTGAGAATAACAGACAGAAGAGATATACTGTATACACTATTAGAAGAAACAATTTGTTGTTGGGCAGAATAAAAAACACAAATTGCTGCAAAAACGCATTACATTCTTTTCTGCAGCTTCTACATTGAAGTATATTGAACCAAAAAAAAGTCCCTGACCCTTTCCAAATATGCAGCAGCCGAAAAAAAGCATAGATGTGAACATGTCCCATAGGAAACCATGTAATGAACTGTAGTGTGTTTGTGCAAAAAGCACCAAAAAACACATCGGTGTGAACCAGGCCTGAGTAGTTTAGTAACATAATGGGATTAAAAAATAAAATGAGCCCTTTATAGTACAAAAAGAGCAGATAATCACTACTGTAAGGGTTTCATTTTTTTTGTTACCTCCATTATATTACTGGCCGATTAATCGATTATGAAAATAGTAATCGATTAGTTGTTTCAGCCCTAATTATTATTATTTTTTATTTTATTTCATGCACATTAATGACACTCTCTTTTTTGGGTGGAACTCCACCTTAAATCCTATGCAGCTCTTCACACCGGTCAGTTGTATTGTCAAGATCCCAATACGTATATAAACATTACAGCTTTGAAGTGGTTTACCGGGGGTTAAGGCTGAAACCATCAGCCATAACCCTGGAATTTTTACCCCCCCGCTCACACCGGTGTAGGGCTGAAACTAATCGATTAATCGACAACTAATCGATTATGAAATTAATCGATTACTATTTTCATAATCGATTAATCGCCCAGTAATATAATGGGGGTAAAAAAAACAAAAAACTAAAATGAGCCCTTTATAGTACAAAAAGAGCAAATAATCACTACTGTAAATATTACTTTCACAGTTCTACGGTAAAAAAAAAATGAAACCCTTACAGTAGTGATTATTTACTTTTTTTGTACTATAAAGGGCTCATTTTAGTTATTTTTTAACGCCATTATGTTACTAAATGTCTTAGATCTGGGTCACATCTATGTGTTTTTTGCAGAAACGTACTACAGTTCATTTACATGGTTTCCTATGGGACACGTTCACATCTGTGCTTTTTTCAGCTGCTGTGTATTTGGAAAGGATCAGGGATTTTTTTTTTTTTTTTTTAAACGCAAAACTTTTTTTTGGTTCGATATACTTCAATGGAGAAGCTGCAGAAAAGCATGTAATGCGTTTTTGCAGCAATTTGTGTTTTTCATTCTGTCCAACAACAAATTGGCCAAAAAACAGTGTCTCTTCTAATAGTGTACCCAGTATATCTCCTCTAATAGTATATACAGTATATCTCCTCTAATAGTGTATAAGGTATATCTCTTCTGTCTTTTATTCTCAGAGTGGATTTGATATTTTGCTCCCTAACCATATAGTTGGTTGTTTATATTTACCACTGCATAGAGATATTTAAAGCGGAGCTCCACCTGAAAAAAAAAAAAAAAATTTAAAAGTCAGCAGCTACAAATACTGCAGCTGCTGACTTTTAATAAATGGACACTTACCTGTCCCAGGGTCCAGCGGTGTCGGCAGAAGATGACGAGCGAGCGCTCGTCTCTCGCTGCCCCGCCGCCATCCTCTGTCAGGGAATCAGGAAGTGAAGACGCAAAGTCTTCACTGCCCAGTTCCCTACTGCGCATGCGCGAGTCGCGCTGCGCACCTCTATTGGTCCCCGCTGTGTCCTGGGAACTGTGTTTCCCAAGACACAACGGGGCATTCTCGGATAGAGGCGGGGCCTCTCGGATAATGTGTCCCGGAAGTGGGTGCAGATACCTGTATTATACAAGTATCTGCACCCCCCTCCACCCTGAAAGGTGCCAATTGTGGCACCGGAAGGGGGGGAGGAATCCGATAAGCGGAAGTTCCACTTTAGGGTGGAGCTCCGCTTTAAGAATAAATTGCTTTTTTTTTTTTTTAAACTTTACATATTAACTAAATTATACACCACACATTTTAAGGTTATTAGCCAATTAATTAATCGAAACAATAAATCGGCCAACAAATCGATTATGAAAATAATCGTTAGTTGCAGCCCTACACCGGTGCGTGTCGTCATTTGATGTGAACACTCAAATCACATGACAAGTTGCACCCTATTGTTGGAAATGGAAACATTCAAAATCGGTGCGACACCAAACTTGGCGGCGCTGCGCCGATTTGAAAAAAGCTGATCCTGAACTATTTTTGGTGATTTCCGTGTGATTCGCACAGACATCGGTGCATGGAAGCTGAACCCGCAGCTTTCAAATGGTGCGATTTCATGTGAAGTCATGCGATTTTAAAGCCATATTCAGTGTGAACCTAGACGTAACCATTCAATATGTATCCAATCACACAAACTCCTGACGGCAGATCTGAAGGAGATCGGACAACCTGATTGTACAGTGTATGGCCAGCCTTATACAAGTTAACAAAAACATATTACTAATGGCCAAATATACTTTTATATTGATATATGTATACAATATACACCTTTGCTGAATATTAGAATCACGTAAATCATATTTAAAAAAAAAAAAAAAAACTGTAAATTCAATAGAAATGATGACAGGAATGATATGGCATCTCCAGTCATCACAGAGGGTGCCCAGAGTACACCGAGCCATGTGTGCCCGATCCCCCACGGCCGTCCTCTCACCGTCTCCAGGTTGGAGCTCTGGATCTCCTTCTCCTCCGCATAGTCGGTCACTCTCTCCAGGTCGGCCGCCCCGCTGTCATGTTTCCGAGGCTTGTCAGCCGGCCGCTCGCTGCAGTTCTCCTCATTCTCCAGCTCCAGCTCCACATCTCCTTCTGCCGCCATGTTTTCCTCTCACAAATCGGAAGAAAGGGGACAGACCCGAGCGTTGGACCTCTACCTCCGGTGCAGCCCGTGACATCACGTCCTGCGATAGACCTCAGCGGCCATTTTGGAGTGGGGCAGGAAGATCCGGACGTGCTGTTCAGTCGGCTTATTTCACGCTTATGACAAAGTATAAGTCATACCAGTGAATACAAAATAATATTTCACACCTATTATAAAGTATAAGTCATACCAGTGAATAAAATATTATATTTCTCACCTATTATAAAGTATAAGTCATACCAGTGAATAAAGTGTCAAAAAAGCAAAGCTCTGAAGTCCATTCATTTGGAAGCAGAAGCAATGCCCTCACGTCCCCCTTTTCTCCTCACTTGTCCCTCTCTCTGTGTATAGAGTTAGGGTTGCCACCTCTCTGGGATTCACCCGGACAGTTGGGGTTTTGAATCATGTGTCCGGGTTTCAGACCACCTGAAACATGGACACATTATTCAGACCGGACTCTGGCTTCCCAGCTAGGGTTGCCACCTTTTCTTCAAGTCAAACCGAACACTTTAGCGGCACACAGCAATTTCTTTTCAGCATATACTATTCAGTACATATATTTTGTGATTAAATAACATTTATAATCATATGAAGTTAATCACAAGAGTCCCCCTCTTACATCAGAGTCCACAGAGTTCCCCTTTTAAACCTGAATCCACAGAGTTCCCCTTTTAAACCTGAATCCGCAGAGTTCCCCTTTTACATCTGAACTTGCAGAGTTTCCTTACACTGTAAGGGGGGACTCTACAGACTGATGTAAGGGAGAACTCTGGGGACGCTGACCTAAGGGATGCTCTGGGAACCCTGATTTAATGGGGGAACACTGAGAACACATTACACTCTTGGCTTAGCCAACTGCAGACAGCTACTCTGCTGGGAAGCCAGAGTCCGGTCTGAATAATGTGTCCGGGTTTCAGGTGGTCTGAAACCCGGACACATGATTCAAAACCCAAACTGTCTGGGTGAATCCCACACCGGTGGCAACCCTATTCCCAGCAGGGTTGCTGTCTGCAGTTGTCTAAGCCAAGAGTGTAATGTGTTCTCAGTGTTCCCGCTTAAATCAGGGTACCCAGAGCATCCCTTAGGCTCAGTTCACATATATGTGAATTGGATGCGTTTTGAACCACATCTGACAAACAAAGACTTGGGGGGCACACCCTAAAAAATGCATACCACTAAAGATGGTGCTGCATCATCTTTAATGGAATGCTTTTTTTAGGGTGTGCCCCCCAAGTCTTTGTCTGTTATATGGGTCCTGACCAGATCCCTTGGGCTGGAGCATCCCATCCTCTCACGATTACCTCTAATTAGTGTCCACCTGAGTTATAGGAGGTGTCCTTTTAGTTCTCCCATAAAGAGGAGTGTATTTCTCCCATGGTTGAGAAGCAGGACCTTTCATTCTATGAATAGTGTAGGGCCCACTGATAATGGGGTACTTTGATGCAGTAGTGGGATTAAGCACTGTATGGCCATATGGTGTGACCAAATCCCCATATTTTTGCTTAATATGTTCAGGTTCTTTAAATAACCTTGCAGGATTTAAATGTAATTTTTGCATGTGTGCGCTGTAATCTTCTGTTCTGTTTGAACCACATCTGATTCTCATACAATGTGAACCGAATGGCTTTCAATGGAGCCAGTTTATATATGTCTGGGCCAATTTCTAAGGACAGCCCAGTGCAGTCCAGGACAGGACAGGACAGTCCAGTGCAGGAAAAATGCAGCATGTTCTACTTTTTTTTCTGGAACTGACCACACTGGTGTAAACTATTCCATTGGAAACCATATAACCTAACCGCATTGGACTGCATGTGTGGTGTGAGCTGGCCCAACCTTTTTTACATTTTGGATATTCTAAAGCAAAAAAAAACAGTAGGGATTTTCTTTCCCTTTCAGAGAACAGGACAATAAAAACCTGACAGGTATTCTAATCCCTCTGCAGTCTATCCAAAAAAAAGGAGTTTCCTTCAGTTATACATTAAAGAGACAGCTACAAACTGTTATGCCAAATGTAATTTATGGCTGTTATTTGGAGATCTGCTAATAAAACAAAAACAATAAAACTGCAAAAAACTAATTTCAGGGAGGTGGCAAACTCAATTCAGGGAGGTGATGATTCGCACCGCCCCCAATAAAATGCAGCCTTACCAGTGCCAATTAAATGCAGCCTATCAGTGTCCATCTGTGTCACTTCATCAGTGCCTACCAGTGCAGCCCATCAATGTCCATCAGTGCAGCCTATCAGTGACCATCAGTGTCCATTCATGCCACCTAATTAGTGCCCCCCAGTGCAGCCCATCAGTGTGCATCAGTGCAGCCTATCAGTGTCAATCAGTGCCACCTCATCCTAGTCCACCAGTGCAGCCTAACAGTGTAAATCAGTGCAGCCTATCAGTGTCAATCAGTGCAGCCTATCAGTGTCCATCAGTGCCAACCAGTGCAGCCCATCAGTTCCACCTCATTAGTGCCCACCACTGCAGCCTTTCAGTGTCCATCAGTGCAGCCTATCAGTGTCAATCAGTGTCCTTCAGAGCCACCTCATCAGTGCCCACCAGTGCAGCCTATCACTGTCCATTAGTGCAGCCTATCAGTGCCACCTAATCAGTGCCCACCAGTGCAGCCCATCAGTGCTACCTCATCAGTGCCTACCAGTGCTGCCCATCAGTGTCTTTCAGTGCCAGCTCCTCAGTGTCAACCAGCGCAGCCTCAGTGTCCACCAGCGGAGCGCTCCCGGCTCTGTCCTGCCTCCTCCTCTGGCCACAGACAGAAGACAGAGCAGCCCAAGCAGCCGCCACAGCCATACTCCATTCGGCCACTCAAGCTGCTCTGTCTTCTGTCTGAGGCTGAGTCACAGGCCCAGCCTGGAGATCGCCCGACGCTCATGGGTGTCCGGGAGCCCGCAGCCAAATGCGGGAGACTCCCGCGACTCGCAGGAGACCTGGGATGTCTGGTTATACATTAATATGACAGTTACAAACGGTTATGCCAAATGTAATTTATAGCTGTTGTTTGGAGGTCTGCTAAAATCAAACAAAAAAAATAATAAAAAGGTTTTGCCTCCATTTTAAAGCAGGGGTATCCAAACTTTCAACTTTTCATTACAGGGGCCACATTTACAGTCTTAGGCTAAAAAACCTGCATAGAATCACAAAAACGACTCTGGCAGCAAAAGGGAAATGTGGCATAGTGTTTGTTTGTATGTATCAATCGGGAATCCTATATAGAAAAACAAAAAATAAAAATGTATAAAAATATATAAATTGATAAAAATAAATAGATTTAATATATACATAAAAACAATAATTAATTAAATGGAATAAAAAAAAAAAACGAATTTATATACATGAAAAAAATATATGTAGATAAACTGTGATCTGTAAACCTAAATAATAGTGTGCATGCCCATGTGATTCATATAAAAACATAAAAAAATAAAAAGTATACCATTTTAGAGAAATAAATACAAATCAAAATCTGAATTTAACCCTTTAGGTTGAAGGGTATCAAGCCAATGTATCCAATTAACTTCTCTTTTTCTCAACTCCAATTCTCTATTACCCCCTGTCTGTTTTTTTTTTTTTTTTAATTCTTTATTTGTAATATAAACAAGATAACAAACATATATAAACTGTGATACAAAGGGCATATTCCAAATGTTGATTTCCGTACCCTCGTCATTCCTCTTAGATCACATACATATAAACTTACATCCATTTATGACTTGGGTCGAATATTCTCTAACACCAATCCAGCTATCGAGGGGGGCCCAGGAACTCCCTGCGACCCCCTCGATGCCAGCCTGCGGAATGGTAAGATCGGCCTGTTCCAATGTCTACCCTTGGGTAGGTAACCATTGTTTTAATTTTGATTTTGATTTTTGATTTCCCTGTTTCCCCTTTCCTTTTCCCCTGGTTGGGAAAAGTGGAAGGAGAGGGTCGGGTGGGGGGAGAGAGGGGGGTAAGAGAAGAGAAAGGAAAGGAGAGAAAAGAGAAAAAGGAAAAAGAGGGGGGGAAGGGAGACCCACGAGAGGGGTAGTACCCTTCCTCCAGCCCATATGGTAAGCTTGATTAGAGTGGAGGGGGTCTGTACCTCCATAGCTCACGTCGTTAACCTTGCGTTTTCAAGCCAGTAATGCCACTTCTTGAGATACTGCTCTCTGGTGACTGTCAGCTACTCTTTTCAGCCACATAGCTACTCCTGGGGGATCTGTCTGTTTCCATAGAAGGGGAATGCAACTCTTTGCTGCCGTGACCAGTGAGGGGATAATGGATTTCCTGTATGTTTTGCCCGGTATGTCGTGGTGGTGAATTAGGAAGAACCCTGGGGACATGGGCAGTGTCCTCTCTGTAAATTTCTGTAGGATGCGGTGCACCTCCGTCCAAAAAGGAGTCAGGAGTTTACAAGACCAGAAGATGTGTAGGAGGCTACCCGCCTCCTCGCAGCACCTCCAGCACCGGTCCGAGCTATGGGGAAACTCAGTGCCGTTTTGTGCGTAAAGAGAAGTATCCTCTCCACTTGTGTCTCGGAGAGCTCTATCCCCAGATCTCTTTCCCAGCTCGTTATGAATGGAAGTCTGAAATCGCGTGGGGTTGAGTTCAAGGTCTGGTAGGCTAAGGATACTGTGTGTCTTATGGGCTCTTGCTCCGAGCACAGTTGCTCGAATGGTGTTAGACTTCTCAGAAATAGCCTCGGGGAGGGCTGAGCCTTGATAAAATGTGATAGCTGTATCTTTTGCCAGAAGGGGAGATTGCTCAGGAGGGGATCGTCCACTATCTCCTCCCTAGACATCCACCTACCGTCTCTTATAAAATGGCGTATTTGGCGTTTCCCAGTCACCAGTAGGTCTTGAAACCTAGAGTCTATAAGTCCCGGTCCGAAGTCAGGGTTTCCCACTACTGGGGTCAGTGGGGAGGGGAGAGGCACCCTCAGCCACTCCCGAGTGGCCTTCTGGGCCACCCTCCAGGTCTCCCCTACCGTGGGGTGTTTAGTCACTTGCTCTGGGTAGCCTTTCTGGCACCAAGGCAACCCCTGAAGGTCCATCCCTGTCAGGCGTTGTTCAATTAGGATCCATTGCTTAAGTGATCCATGGCAGCACCAATCAACGATCCTTGTCATATGGCAGGCTACATGGTATAGGGAAACATCCGGAAAGGCCATTCCCCCTAACAGTTTTGGTAGTCGCAGAATGGACTGGGCCAATCTCGGAGGTTTGCCCGCCCAAGTGAATCTGATGAGTGTCCGGTTAATGGCTCTGAGGAAGGCGTTCGGGATCTTAATTGGGAGAGCTTGTAGGTAGTACAAAATGCGGGGCATAACGTTCATCTTTATTATACTGCACCTTCCGAACCATGAAAACATGCCGGTGTGCCACTTCTGCAAGTCCTTTTTAATATTCTGCAGGAGAGGGGGGAAGTTAAGGGAGAATATGTTTTCTTTTTTGTTGGGCAAGCGGATCCCTAGATACTTTATATGGGAGCTCGCCCACTTAAATGGGAAATCCGCTTTTAGCAGAGCGCATGAAGAGGTGGGCATAGAGACGTTCAGGGCTTCCGATTTCTGGAAGTTGACCTTAAAGAAGGACAGTCTTCCATACTGTTCTAGTTCCGCCATTAAGTTGGGCACCGAAATTAGGGGATTGGACAAAAAAAAAAGCAGGTCATCTGCAAAGGCCGCTATTGTTGGCGAGTGGGAGTCTCCCAAATTGATGTCAGTGATGTTGGGGTTCTTCCGAACTGTGAGTAGAAAAGGTTCCAGAGATAGGATAAAGATCAGGGGAGACAGCGGGCAGCCCTGTCTTGTTCCATTGGTTATGCTAAAGGCGGGTGACAGCTGTCCATTGACCTTGACCCGGGCGGAAGGCCGGGAGTAGATGGCCTGGATCCAATGCAACATCCTCTGTCCCAGGCCTATATGACTGAGGGTCTCTGTTATAAAAGGCCAATGGACCCTGTCAAACGCCTTTTTGGCGTCGGTGGAAAGCAGCACCAACGGGATTCCCTTCATTTTGGCCGCATGGATGAGGTTGATTGCCTTAGTAGTATTGTCCCTGGCCTCTCTAGAGGCCACGAAACCAACCTGATCCGAGTGAACTAGTGCCGGGATCCATTCTGCCAACCTGTTTGCTAGGGCCTTAGTGAAGATCTTCAGATCCACATTAAGGAGAGAGATCGGTCTGTAGTTTTGGCACAGCAGGGGGTCCTTATCCTCTTTCGGTATGACTGAAATAAAAGCCCTTAGAGTGTCCTCTGGTGGAACCCCTCCCATCCCCGCCTCATTGTACGCCGACAGCAAGTGGGGCATCAGTATGTCACCAAAGGTTTTATAGTATCCCAGCGAGTAGCCGTCTGGTCCCAGTACCTTACCCTTTTGCATTCCGGCAATGGCCAGTGCTATTTCCTCCCCCGATAGTGGTTCTTCTAAATTATTTAATGCTTCTTCTTGGAGCCTGGCGAGACCCGACTTTTGAATGTAGTCTCTTATGGCCGCTCTCTCTAGGGATTTCCCCCTTTCCGATTGCTGCCGAGGTAAGTTATATAGGGAGGAATAGTATTTACAAAACTGGTCGGCAATCTCTTCCGTGGTATGTACCTTGGTCCCCCCCTCCTTCCTGAGTTCCGGGATGAAGGCTTGGGCCCGTTGGGACCTCAATGCCCTCGCCAGAAGCTTACCACATTTGTTGCTATGTTCATAGAAAGTACGTTTACATTTTGCAATTATCTCCTTTGCTCTGAACATAGCTAGTTCTGTCTGTTTTTTGACACACCATCAATGTCCATAAATCTAAGTTGCCAATCTGTATGGCCTTTTTCTATAAAGTGTCTAGCTAGTGGTAATTTGTCCAACTTATCCCTAATGGAGTATTTGTGTCTCGCGATACAATCTTTTTTTTTCTGTGTGCTCTCCCCCACATATTGGAGGCCACAAGGGCATTTGATGATGTATATGATGTAGGAGGATTGGCAGGTATAATATTCTTTTATTGATATATCATAACCTCTTTGGGGATGTGAAAAACTTTTGCCCCTAATCATACTAGTATATTGTATACAGCAAAGGAAAGATCCCTTGTTTTTAGGTCCCAAAAAGGTCACACGAGGAGTAGGTGCAAAATATTGGTCAGATTTGAGTAATTTATTGTCCCTCGACGGTATGAGGGTAGAGGGGGATGGTAAAACACTGGGACCGAAGGGTAACTGCTATTCAAAATATATTTTTTTCACGTATATAAATTTGGGGTTTTTTGATTTAATTTCATTAATTATTGTTATTTGTGTATATATTAAATCCATTTTTTTCACTTTTTTTAATGAGTTTATATATTTTTTATTATTATTTTTTTCCTATATAGGATTCCAGAGTGATATAATCTGTGAAGTGTGGTAACATTGTCATACCTGTTGATCTTTCGTTTCAAGATTGTATTATATTATGTATTCACTAAATGTTTTACACAATGATCTATCAATTAATTGACTCCATGTTGTTTGATTGTTTAATAGATTGCTGATGAGCTCTATATATATTTTTCCATGTATGTGGTCATTTATAGGTATGAGGTTTTGAAGAAGGGTGTGATCTGTATTAGCCCGAAACTGTTACCATGACTGCCTGAATTTTTTGATGTTTTAAACTTCTTCATTAAAACTTTTTTTGTGCAGCAATCCCACTTGATTTATTATATATATATATATATATATATATATATATATATATATATATATATATATATATATATATAGATAGATAGATAGATAGATAGATAGATAGAGATAGAGAGAGATTTTTTTGATTATGAAGGAAAGAAAAAAAAGCAGGACGTAGGAGGAAGGCAGTGGTTCCTACTACAACCACCATGGAGAAACTCATGATGGAAAAAGAAAGTATCTAAGGGGAAATCAAACCATAGTCCTGATTGGACTGGAGCCTGAAAGGAAGCGCTCAACTAAATAAAATCTAGCCTAAACTAATAATCAGATAATGAAATATACAAATAAAACTGAATAATCCCACGTGATGAGTGAATAAAATCAAAGTGACCCTAATAGAAAAAATATTTTACAATAATGATTTCAAATAGTGACTTCAAAAAATTATGTGGAAAAGTGCCACAGTGTTCATATAGTGTTCCAAATAAAAGATGAAGAAAAAATAAAGTCAAAGAACGGTGCTCCTTTAACAAAGCAATGTGTCTTCTCAAAGTAGTTTTCAATCACTCTTCCACCACACCGTTGTGCTCAAATGTGTCCACTCCCATAGGAAACAACACGTGGGATTATTAAGTTTTATTTGTATATTTCATTATCTGATTATTAGTTTAGGCTAGATTTTATTTAGTTGAGCGCTACCTTTCAGGCTCCAGTCCAATCAGGACTACGGTTTGATTTCCCCTTATATATTTTCTATTTAAGTAGCTGCTTTAGTCTTTAGTGCAGTATTATTATCTAAGGCGTAGAGGTTGGGATTTGGATTGTTGCCTAGTATATTCCGAATTCCTGCATTTATAAAAAGAAAGTATCAACAGAGATGAGAAACTCTGCTGTGAAACATCTGAAAGGCCAAATCTGAAGACCAGAAAGTGGAGCAGTGAGGAAATATTCTATGGCACTAAGGAGGAAGCAGAAGAGTCAGACAACACTCTGATGAAGTTGAGCAGCGAGGAAACGTTTTATAGAACCGAAGCAGCACAGAACTCGGCAGAAGAGACAGCTGAGCCTCCAAGGAAGCAAAGAAGAGTGGAAGAAGAGAACATCTCTGTAGATAAGACAGGCATGTCTCTGAGGAAGAGGAAAGGAGTGGATGAAACAGAGATCTCTGCAGAGAAGACAGGCAAGATTTAGAGGAAGAGAAGAGTACCCTGTTTCCCCGAAAATAAGCCCTACCCTGAAAATAAGACCTACAAGCACTTTAACTAGGGCTTATTTGAAGGGTAGGGCTTATATTGCAGCCATCACCGACAATCACGCTAGGTCTTATTTTCAGGGAAACAGGGTAGCAGTAGAAGAAATATCTGCAGGGAAGACAGGCATGGCTCTGAGAAAGAGGAGAAGAGTGGAAGAAGATAACATCTCTGTAGAGAAGATGGGCATGTCTCTGAATACCTTTGTTTCCTCTTTTTTACATAAGTTATCACATAATCTTGGTTCTCAGCTACATAAGGAGCCCAGAGAGCTGGAGGAGGGGAAACAGCAGCACACTTATTTTACATGTGAATGGCTGCGCAGGGGGAGGGAGGGGTGTGTCAGCTCAAGTCTGATCATTGGAGCACAGCCAGAAAACTGACCATGCTGTGCTATCCTTCTCCATGTGTTTTCAGTTTTTAATAGGAAAGCAGAGGGACTGGTAGGAACACCGGGGATTTTACACAAAGGAATCAATACAAAGAGAACAGAATACTTTTTCATTCAAGTACATGGTACAGCAGGCAGATATCAGGAATATTAAATGTTGGATTTACATATTCTTTAATAATGCTTAAACTGGGTTGGGGGGAAGAAGGGGAGTCTCCTAAATCTGCCTGGGATGTGGAACATCTCTTCAATTTAAACATCATAGTATTGCATGTACAAAGGAAAAAAGCCATGCAGGGAGGCGAGGGGAGAGGTGGTGGACCTGGGTCAGCACAGACAGTAATTTAACACTCCCATTAGAGGAGATAGCTATAATATGCAAGGAGGAAGGGGGCTGTGCTAGGAAATTTACTCTTTCTGGAGTCAATTCTAGCAAGTTGTTTTTTTATCTGTCATTTTATTATTTTTTAACTTTTTTCACATAACTTTATTGCTATCACATAAAGGACTAATGGCCCGTATATAATAGCATTTTTTAATATGACAGATTATCTTTAATGAGACATCAGGGCTATTTTAGCCCCCTGATGTCTCTCCTGCACTCCACTGAAGCTAATGGAGAGAGTGGCCACAGAGTTAAAGGGGTTGTAAAGGTTTGTTTTTTATTTTCTAAAAAGGTTCCTTTAAGCTAGTGCATTGTTGGTTCACTTACCTTTTCCTTCGATTTCCCTTCTAAATATTTTTTTCTTTGTTTTCTTTGTCTGAATTTCTCAGTATATAAACAATAAAAAATAAAGATTATTACTGATGGGGCTGAAAGGCACAGGAGGCCATATGAGCAACCCCAGGAAAAATTGTATGATGGGTGATACATAAACACATATGCTCAACCTGTTGGGGAAGGGAGAATAAGTTAAGTACTGAGCAAAGTGGGCTGTACACCCTTGGGTTACCACTACACTGCAAGGGTTACAGGGGTGCCCAACCTTTTGAGGAGCGAGGGCCACTTTAGTGACTTGGTAACAGGTCGCGGGCCACAATGAGCGTAGCGGACAGATGGCATGTCTGTGTCCACTCTGCATATCCATCACACTGTCCCTCTGTCCATTCCACTGTCCCTCTATCCATCCCACTGTCCCTCTGTCCATCCCACTGTCCCTCTATCTACCCCACTGTCCCCCTGTCCTTTCCACTGTCCTTCTGTCCATCCCACTGTCCCCCTATCCATCCCACTGTCCCCTGTCCATCCCACTGTCCCCCAGTCCATCCCACTGTCCCCCTGTCCATCTCACTGTCCCCCTGTCCATTCCACTGCCCCCCCTGTCCATTCCACTGTCCCCCCTGTCCATCCCACTGTCCCCCTGTCCATCCCGATGTCCCCCTGTCCATCCCACTGTCCCCCAGTCCATCCCACTGTTCCCCAGTCCATCCCACTGTCCCTCTGTACATCCCACTGTCATCCTGTCCATCCCACTGCCCCCCTGTCCATCCCACTGTCCCCCCCTGTCCATCCCACTGTCCCCCTGTCCATCCCACTGTCCCCCAGTCCATCCCACTGTGCCCCAGTCCATCCCACTGTCCCTCTGTCCACCCCACTGTCCCTCAGTCCATCCCACTGTCCCCCAGTCCATCCCACTGTCCCTCTGTCCATCCCACTGTCCCCCTGTCCATCCCACTGTCCCGCTATCCATACCACTGTCCCTCTACCCATCCCACTGTCCCCCTGTCCATCCCACTGTCCCCCTGTCCATCCCACTGTCCCCCCTGTCCATCCCACTGCCCCCCCCTTTCCATCCCACTTCCCCCTTTCCATCCCACTGTTCCATCTGTCCATCCCACTGTCCCCCCTGTCCATCCCACTGTCCCCCTGTCCATCCCACTGTCCCCCTGTCAATCCCACTGATCTATTGTAGCAGTTATCGATAAAGGATGAGAATGGTGGTGGTGTGTGTGGGGGGGGGGGTGGCATTGAAGGACCCGGCCTTGGGGCGGCAAAGGGAGTAAATCCGGGCCTGAGCATAGGGGGAGTGGATTTAATATAAGCGGTGTGGGAACACGTATAGTTCTTTTTTTCTAGTATGTTGGTGCACACCTGGCATTCATTGAGGTACCACATCTCTGAAAATAGAAATTGGAAATAGTTGTATATAAAGAGAAGGTAATCATTGTCTAAGTCCTGTGAATGTCCACCATATCGATCTAGATGATATTAAAGTGCCTCCAAATCTTCTCCATGAGGGATTGAGGAATATAAGGTGGTAACATCACGTCACTCACTTTTCTCTCCCCTGCCAAATTACTCCCTCGATCTCTGTGTAGCAAGGTCCCAGGCCTTCTTTGGTCTGATAAAAACCTCTAGGGCCAGGAAAAGCTGACATCCTTCTGTATGTGGTGGGTTGTGAGGCATAGTGGGTGTAAGATGGTTAAAATTATTGGGCGCCAGACACTTCTTGAATGCAAAAGAGGTTTTATTTCTCTTAACAGTCCTTTTTTGTATTTTTGGGGGAGATAGGGTTAGGGCCAGGGCACCCTTAGGTAGCTGTAAGATTAATTGGCAGACTCCGAGACTTCAATAGGAGGACAGCCATGCAGGGAAAGGCATCCAGCAAAACGCCACATCTGCAGGTGCAGAAATGCTGTCTCCTATGGCAACAGTCTTTAACAGTTCCTAACACAAGACTTAACAGTTCCTTCACTTTCACTACAATCGTTCCTTGTAGTTCTCCAACACACTGAGCTCTCGGTCTCTCACTAGACCCACTGATTCACTGTCACTAAATCCCTTGAGCTCCTCCAAGATTCATGGTGGTATCTTTCTCAAGCGTCCCCCCTGCTTCTCTGCTGGGTCCCTAGCTTGGCACTCTAGATACCTCTCAATCTTCATCCAGGCTGGCCTACTCGGTCCCTAGCTTGACACACAAGGCTGCTCTGAAAGCATCACCTCCACTGGCTGGGTAGCTCATGGTATCTATATTTCACATTTTATGTATCAACATGGTCATGTCATTGTTATATCCTTTGTTATAGTGCCTGTTGCACGCTGTACCTGTCTGTACACTTTTTCAATATGCTTTAAAAATGTTAGTTTGATTTAAAAAAAAAAAAACGTGATCTGAGCTGTACATGATGACATACAGGAGAGGCATTTATGACAGAAGAGACCTCTAGTGTCTCATCTGTTATAAAAAACCCTGCCAGTCAGCAATTTTTGCAAATTTGACTTTAATATGACTTTAACTAGCTAATTGAATGTCCCTGACAGAATATCTGGCAACAGAATGATGAGACCGTTTATTGGTTAATTAAGTTGAAGCCTGCTGGAATAGATCCCCTTGTATGTTGTAAAGCGCTGTGCAAACTGTTGGCGCTATATTCATTCTGTAAAATAATAGTAACAGTAGCAGTAGTTGTAAAACATTTCAGTTTCCAATTCAGACATCACCAGGGAAAGCCCATTAGCTATGTTTTATGACCTATCATAAATATATTAGCAACCAGTGAAATGCAGAATTAACATTTGTGGCTGAATTCGAGTCAAAATTTAAATGTACCCCCCCCCCCCCCAGCCCCCCCCCCCCCCCCCCCCCCCCACAGTGCTCACAGCTTATAAATCTTCTTTTAAATTAAAATACTGCCACTATATACCTTTTTTGGCTAATCTGTATACCATGGTCACATGATAAACTGCAGGGGCTGTTATGAGAGGCGGATCAACCATCAATCAAGATGTGACATCCCACCCAGGGACTGGGTGGGAGGGAGGGAGGGACTGGGCTGTCATTTCGGCTCTGTATACATGTTTACTGTTGTCGGTTTGGCAACACTTTAACAAAGAACATATTTCCTGGTACCTTCTTTGTGCCATTTGTAACTAATAACACTGAGCAAAATATATATTTTTTATATAAATTCTTTACAGATTTGTTGCATAAACAGTTACGGTATTAAAATCACCATAATTGATGTCACCCTAGGACCTCTGCTAAGCCAATCCTGCTCATATCCTCCTGAGACACATCCGTATATGTATCTGTTGTAGGTCCACTCTTTTACAAACAAAGATGAGTCCCTATGCAACAGCAGAGTAGAGGTACCTTAAAAAGCATTTCACAGGAGTCTTCCTGGGTAAACGGCATATGCCATGACATCAGGCCAAACATTTTTCCCAATGGTTTCAAGAAAAAACTTCCACACTCAGGCTGCTGGGCCAGGGTAGTAGCTTCAGGCTCACAGCCTACCTCACTAACAGTGGCAGGTTGAATAGTATAGAATAAAACATCAGAATAGAATAGAATAGAAAGAATATAACCATCTTCCGAAATTCGAATTTCTAATAGAATTAATTTGAATAGAAAAGAATACAATACAATACAATAGACTAGAAAAGAAAATAATAGAATAGAATAAACAAATTAAAAAAAGAGTATAATTAAAAAAACAATAGAATAGAATAGGTTAGATTAGAATAGAAAGAATATAACCATTTCCTAAAATTCAAATATATTCAAATTTTGAATTCTAAAACTATTCAAATTTGAAAGGTTTTCGAATTCTAAAACTATTCTAAACTGATTCGAAAACTTTTTGAAGTGATCTGAATTTGAAAAATTTGAATCGATTCGAAAACAAATAAACAAAACAAATTTAACTTAATTAATTAATGCAAATAACGAAACAAAACAACTTCTTTCGTTCTGCACATGTCTAGTTATTCTTGATGGCTGGAGTTCAGCTTTAAAGAAGAACGCCGGGAATTATGCATTTCAAAAACCTATTGTGGGCCAGCTTGAATAAAGTGAACTCTCCACATGCCTTATCGCTAAGGCCCCTGGGGATCCCGAGATGCCAGCCGACTCTCCCATGCTTCTGGCAGCAGAAGGACAGTCATTTCTACACTGTAGTAGCCTTTGCTACATACAGTAGGCATACAGCTTATTGTATGTAGCAAAGGCAACTACAGTGTATGTCAGGGTCCTCAGGGGCTGTACTTATATGGCATGTGAAGAATTCACTTTATCCAAGCTTGCCCACCACCATTCCTGGAGTTCTTCTTAAACATTTCTAGATGTTCACTATAAAACATATATCTTTACCTTTTTAGGCCCACTTCAAACGTTTAAAATTGGGTAACTTTAAGGGTCTGTGACTCACCCTGTAGTCAGGCCACAATCAGGATGACAACTCTGGATCCTGCACCTTTAATGGGTTAGTACACTTTACCAAATATAACTGCCTATACAGATAAGAGGCACCTGTAGGGGAATACAAACTGTGCAGCTCTGAATAAAACAGAATAATGTTATAGGTGTGGGCCACATATGTACCTCCCGAAGCCTGACTGAAAAACTCCCAGAGAGGGCATTCCCCCATCCTGCCTTATTGCTGGGATGTTGCCGTACTTTTTTTTCAGAGCATCAATGCAACAATGTGGTATGAACTGGGCACAAAGGAGACAAAGCATTTTGCATTGTCCATGTGTTAGGACTGCGCTGAAATAGCCACTCAGTGCAGTCCCACCACATCTGGTGTGAATCTACCCTGAGTGAAAGATAGAGTTTCAAAACAATTAGCAGGAGAAGGCAGTCTGCTGCCAAGATTTCCAACATCCTTGTGATATAACGTCCACAAATCAAGTATTTAAACTAGCATGCGGGCAAGGTGCACCGATGTGCGCAGAGAGCAAGTTCGGTAATAGAAATATATTGTAGAAAAGTTCAACAAGTAGAATCAGACCCAGTGGGAAGGCAATAGGGGTGCAACGGATCAAAAAACTCACGGATCGGATTTATCCTCGGATCAGAGTCACGGATCGGATCATTTTTCGGATCAGCAAATAATAATTGAATTTGCAAAAACCTGTGAAAATTCCGCCACCATATAGTCCCCACTGTAATATCCACGCCATCTCCCCCACTGTAATATCCACGTCATCTCCCCCACTGTAATATCAACGTCATCTCCCCCACTGTAATATCCACGTCATCTCCCTCACTGTAATATCCACGTCATCTCCCCCACTGTAATATTGTCTGAGTATGGCCGAGTATTGGCAGGGTATGGCCGAGTATTGGCAGGGTATGGCCGAGTATTGGCCGGGTATGGCAGAGTATTGGCCGGGTATGGCAGAGTATTGGCCGGGTATGGCAGAGTATCGCAGAGTATTGGCTGGGTAATGCAGAGTATCGCAAAAAATATAGGGAATAAGGTAAGGGAAAAGGGAAATTGGAAGGGGAAAATTGGCTGGATACAGTCAATAATAGCCGAATATGATTAAAACAGCTTCCGATCAGAACCAAAAGATGAGGTAGAAAAATGTCACCGTAGCTAAATACATATGCAAAAATAAGAAAAAAAGAAATTTCTGGGACCAAACTCAGGACCAGAAAAAGAAAAAGAAAAAGGAAAGCAGCTACTTTATGGAGACATTTAACTGATCGATTCAAGATGCTTGATTAAGTAAAGGTTTTTTATTATTGTTTAAACACTCACAAGTGTGCTTCCTGTAAAAAACTGAGACAGATCAACATCGAATAGTCAATATACTAATCACAATTATTGACAATTACCTACAACACAAAACAAGACAAAAACGGACACCATATAACAACAAAGTGCACCATGTGAAACAACAGCTGGGAGCTAATTCAATTACTGAGGTGCCTGAATATAGTACAGGTAGTAAAATATTATTTCATTGAATATATAAATAAATAAACTTCTGGCACAGTAATTAAAGCTATGCACACTAAGGCGTATTTAGAAAGTAGAGGTGATGTAGGCTTCCAGAGACATTCAATAAGATCGCATGTAGAATATACCGAGTCAAACCAGGTCACTATCCTATCATATAAATGTCCCGCAGCAATGTTCTCTATGGGGAGCAAAGCATGTTCCAATGTAGCAATTTATAGCTTTTGACTGTGTGAATTCTGAATTAGAAACACTGCTAATTAGGAAAATGTTCACGGCTGTTTCTAAAGATGTGATCACGGCAAGCACAGCAATTGTGGCAAGATATAGGTAAAAGAAACTTGGCAATTTATAGCAAATCAATGGGAAATCAGGCGACCCTGTTGAATTTAGTAATTGCCATATGGAAATCAACTGTCCCGGGTATCACAGCAGGCTATTAATGAAGAGTAGCACAATATGATTCCAAACGCACCAGACAATAAATGTCATAAATCAAAAGTTTAAGTCCAAGCTAAGGAACAGCTTATTGATGACAATAGAGCCTTTCAACAGACATGAAATATAGAGACAATTGGTTAACGTTACCACTTCGTCGGTATCGCCCGTGTAGAGGGATGTCTGTGGCTTTTGTGTCGGCCAGCCTGGGTGTCAAGGGTTTATAACCGGCTGTTAAGCTGTCCTTGCTGGAATGAAGTTTGGCGCGCGTTGAGCAGCGCTGAATGGACGTTGGATGATGAATTGCCTGGTGGTCGAGGGGGAAGCCTGTTGGTAGCCGGATGTTGCCAAGTTGAGACCGAGGATTGTTCCCAGTGATGGGGAGCTGGTAAGGCTGTAATTAGTACCGTGAAGTTCCGTGCTGGGTATTCTGAGCTCCGGTTACAGAGAGACCGCTCAGAGTGTGCTAGTCAGCTGTTCATCACATGGTGCAACACGTGACGCGTTTCGCTGAGGGCGTGTGCAGAGTATCGGCTGGGTAATGCAGAGTATCGCAGTGTATATGCTGGGTAATGCAGAGTATCGCAGAGTATATGCTGGGTAATGCAGAGTATCGCAGAGTATATGCTGGGTAATGCAGAGTATATGCTGGGTAATGCAGAGTATATGCTGGGTATATGCTGGTAAACAGCGGCCGGGTGTACCAAGATGGCCGCCGCTCCGGAGCTCCGGAGGGGATAGGATCAGTGGCAGAGGGATGGTTTGTATGTATAATAAAGGAGACTCTGGGTACATATCGGGGGTCACTTTAGATGTGGTATGTACTGTACGCTCTCTACACATAGCACTGTGTACATTTCAGAGAACAGACACAGGGCACAGGTCACTATGCTCTTCACCATGTCTCCTCTTCTGATATAACACAGTGCTGTGTGTAGAGAGCTCACCAGTGTTCATTTCTGTACATGAGAAGTTTTCAGTGACTCTCCACCCTCCCCCCATCGGCTGGATGAGACGCTGACATGAACTTTGAATGAGTGAGGGGAGGGGGGGGGGGGGGTTCGGAGGACACAGGAAGGAACATCAAAGCCCAGGGGAGAGGTGTTGGAATCTCGCAGAGAGCTTGCAGATAACAGCCAGGGAAAGGTGAGGATTTCACTGTTTGTATCACACTGTCTCTGCTTCCGGGTTTTAGCTGGGGACACACTGCCATGGAAACAGAGGCATGTGAAGAACGTGCTTGTTCTAGATAGCAGCCTGGGTGTGCACCTCTTCACCAATCACACCCACATGTCCCCCAGAGGGAGGGAGTGAAGGAGTGGCTGGATTGTGGAGCTGTATCCACCCCCTGGAAACTTTTGAACTGAGAAAGAACCATCAGATTCTGGACAATTCAAAAGACTATTCTGCAAAACTAAAGGGCCGAGGAAAGAAAGAAATGCAATGCAGGTATGAGGGTAGCATGTACCACCTATTTTTGCATTCCCATACTTCTCCTTTAACCACTAGCCGATCAGGGTATGACGATGTACGTCAGCACAATGGCATGGCTGGGCACATGGGCGTACAGGTCCCGGCAATGTGGGCGCGCATGCTCTATTGCCCTGTACACACCATCGGACATTCCGACAACAAAATCCATCAGATTTTTTCCGACGGCTGTTGGTTAAAACTTGTCTTGCATACACGCGGTCGCACAAAGTTGTCCGAAATTCCGATCGTCAAGAACGCGGTGACGTACAACACGTACGACGGGACTATAGGAAGTTCAATAGCCAGTAGCCAATAGCTTCCGTCTCGTAATTTATTCTGTGCATGCGTGGCACTTTGTGCGTCGGAATTGTCTACACACGATCGGAATTTACGCGATCGGATTTTGTTGTCGGAAAATTTTAGACCCAGATCTCAAACTTTGTGTGTCGGAAATTCCGATGGAAAAAGTCCGATGGAGCCTACACACGGTCCAAATTTCTGACAACATGATCCGATCGCACATTTTCCGTCGGAAATTCCGACCGTGTGTACAGGGCATAAGTCTGCCGCGGGCCCGCGGTCATGTTACAGAGCGGAAGAATGGGGAGATGCCTTTGTAAAGAAGGCATTTCCCCGTTCTGCCTAGTGACTTGTCAGGGATCTACTGCTCCCTGTCATCGGAGTAGTGATCTCTGTCATGTGAGTGGTGGCCCACCCCCCCCACAGTTAGAACACCTCCCTAGGACACACTTAACCCCTTGATCGCCCCCTAGTGTTTAACACCTTCCCTGCCATTGTCATTTACACAGTAATTAGTGCATTTTATAGCACTGATCGCTGTATAAATGACAATGGTCCCAAAATGGTGTCAAAAGTGTCCGATGTGTCTGCCATAATGTCGCAGTAACGATAAGAAATCGCAGATCGCTGCCATTACTAATAAAAAAATAATTAATAATAAAAATGCTATAAATCTATCCCCTATTTTGTAGACGCTATAACTTTTGTGCAAACCAATCAATATACACTTATTGCGTTTTTTTTTTTTACTAAAAATATGTAGAAGAATACATATCGGCCTAAACTAAGGAAAAATTTGTTTTATTTATATATTTTTGGGGGATATTTATTATAGCAAAAAGTAAAAAAATATTGCTTTTTTTTCAAAATTGTCGCTCTTTTTTTGTTTATAGCGCAAAAAATAAAAACCGCAGGGGTGATCAAATACCACCAAAAGAAAGCTCTATTTGTGGGGAAAAAAAGAACATCAATGTTTGTTTTGGTGCAATGTCGCACAACCGCGCAATTGTCAGTTAAATCGACGCAGTGCTGTATCGCAAAAAGTGCTCTGGTCAGGAAGGGGGTAAATCATTCCGTGGCTGAAGTGGTTAAATAACAGCAATAACACTGGTGATCAAATTACAATTGTTGTGTTGATAGTCCAATATTTGCCCCCACAGCCAGGATATTCCAATGCATTTGAAATGTTATCTTCCTCAGGGGTGAGGGTATGCCATTATTTCTGATGTAAAGATGTATAAACCAAAGTTAAAAATCCAAGTGCCTTATTCCCTATCCACCAGGATAGAGGCGGCCACCAGGAGCCACCCCATGTGCACACAAAATATCATACAGACAGCCCAAAGCCAATATAGCAGGGCCATCACCAGCTAACAAACTCACTCCATATAGAAGCAATGTCTTCAATGTCCACAGACACTTATCACAATGTGCACATTTTGAGGCTTGGTGATGCCCCTCTAAGCCTTCTGCCTTGGGCACTGAACCATCGGTGCCAGGGTTGCCAAACTCCCGCAGCATTTTTTACTGACAAAATATGGGAAATTTACTGGCGGAGCACGTTTTTTTACTGGCAACCTGAGAAATTACAGAACTCCTATTGAAAACTAACACAGTGAATATTTGAACAGTATAAACGTGATATGGAAACACTGAAAATACCTCTAAAGCCGAGTACACACGGTCAAAAATTTCTGACGGAAAATGTCCGATCGGACCATGTTGTCGGAAAATACGCCCATGTGTGGGCTCCATCTGACTTTTTCTGTCGGAATTTCCGAGGGAAAAAATTTGAGATCCTGCTCTCAAATTTTCCGACAACAAAATCCTATCAGACTTTTTCCGATTGTGTGTAGAGAATTCCGACGGACAAAGTACCACGCATGCTCAGATCAAATTACGAGACCAAAGCTATTGGCTACTAGCCTCTATGTAGTTCCGTCATACGCAACGAACATCACCACATTCAGAATGATTGGATTTTCCGACAACTTTGTCCGACCGTGTGTATGCAACACCAATGTCGGACAAAATGCGTGTGTACGGGGGCTAACAAAGTAATTTGCTTGATTTATACTTAAACAGTTAACACAGCATGAAATTATCAGCCCCTGATATTTACTGGCAGTTGTAAAAAAAAATCACAGATTTTTACGAACTGTCAGTAAATTTACTGGCGGTTGGCAACCCTGATCGGTGCCATTATGGTAAATACATCCCTGATTGAGGATGCACCACACTGTAGTGGGAGGGGATTTGTAGATTACTGGGTGCTGTCACCTTGTATGCAAATGCCATCGTTCCTTTGGTGACCCTCCTGTCACTTAATAGCTGCTGGCTATATTGTTATCCTGGCTAAATTAAGAGTTAATAGGCTTATCTACCTCGGTGACACTATTTATGTATACCCTTTAGCAGCTTTAGGCGCAGGAAAGTGTTTCTTGATAGACGTGATGTTCTTTTGTTAATTGATGTGTGCTCCGTGACAAATTTTTAATTCTATTTGCAATCATATACAGCAGAATTTGTCTTTCATCAAATTAACTTAAGACTTCACATCAGCTACCCATAAGCCAGGTTTTAGGGATTGTTCTTATCATAATGCATTCAATAATGAACATTAACTTGCCTTTTCATTGCATTTTAATAGGATCCAATTAACTTGGATACTAAAATGCAGGCCAGCATACCACTATCCAACATGTAGAACTTCCTGCAATGCACTGTAATGTAGAACATGAACAGGTCCTGAAAAACAACTTATATTTATAAGGCCATGAATTTTGCCAGTATTGGAGAATATGGAAATGTGTCTGATGTGAGCAAGCCCTATCTTGCACATATTTTATTGTGCTCCGCCAGCATGCGACTTGTACTATGGCTTCAACATTGAGATTGCCGTGTTGAAGACATTGTAGGTACGGTTGGCTTGAAATGTAAGTAACTGGCTTTGGATAAATCCTATTTAATGTACTGAGCCTTCCACAGCCTTCCCCCTCCTGTGCAGATGGTAAGACTCTGACACTGAGTGCCATGTGTAAGTCGGAGGCTTATCTCTTATAGCATTGCATGTTCCCTATGTGAGATGGCTGCTTGAGATGAAAAAAACTATTCTACATCTACATAGAAGCAAAAACATGCCAGTAGAAAGAGGATGGAATTGTTCGTGGTGGATTCTTTAAGACGGACCTTATTTGGAATCCTGAAGTGGTAGGGGGTAAGTACCACTTGCTGAGTTCTTCAGTACTGGAAAGACTGTCAGTATTACTTTAGACTATGTTCTACCGCATGTATCTGTAGTCTGAAGAATTTAAAATAGTATCTATTGCCAATTGCTGTTTTTTTTGACAAAATGTATATTTTTAGATGCATTTTGTTCCTTACCATAGCACATATGTTTTTACAGATAAGGGTTGATTTTTTTGCTACAGGTAGAGATCCCACCAGGAACCAGACGATGTTTTCATCTGAGTAGCATAACACTGTAAAGAGCCCTCCACCATTCATTTATAGTTATGAGGCTAATGGATGAAACTGCTGTCCGCAAAGCCTTGCGAAGAAACAAGCTATGCACAGACTTTATAAATTCAGCCTCGTATCAGGTATATGTGAGCTAATATCATCATCTGGATCATGTATATGCTGCTTAAACACCTTATGACAGCAATATACGTATACGGGTTGGCAGGGCAGGTGGGGCTTATTGCCAATAGGACGGGCTCCCAATGACCTCAGCGCTGGGCAGTACAGTACCACATGATGAGGAGCCCATCTTACCGGCTTTAAGTATCATGACCCATTTAAAGTGCATGCGTAATGGGGTCACAAACTTTATATCTTACAATGATATCATATTTAAAGTATAACTAAAAGTAAAACTTTTTATTTTTATTTTGGATAAAGTGGAGAGGGATTAGAACACTTATCGTTTTTTATTGCTACCTGTGCCCCTCGATTCACCCTTTCTACTTGTCCTGTTTGCCATTATTATTAAAAAGGGAATGTAAAAAAAATCCCACATTTTGGGTTGTCCCCAGAAAAGCAATAGAGGGGAAATCTTCCAATGAGGACACTATTTATGTTGATCTGGGGGTCCCCAAGGGATTTCCTTAGTTTGCAGGGATTTACACTCACTTCCTGTTTTGGCTATGGGAAAGGAAGTGAAGGGAAATCACCCCAAATGGGGCACAGATGGAAAAAATAAACTGATAAGGGTTATGACCCTCCATTACTCTACGTAAAATGGAAAATATATATATATATTTTACCTATAGTTCTACTTTAACCCCTTACCGCCTATTGTGACATGACAGTGGGGCAGGAGCCCTATTATCCTGAGAGGACATCATACGATGTCCTACCAGGATTGCGCCCTCATGTGCGTCCCACAGGCCACACTCCAGCATGATCAGACACCTGCTGTGTCCACTGTACACGGTCAATATCAGATCACTGTACAGGCCTGCTGCTGGTACCATGTGGTCACTGTGGCCAATCACAGCAGATCACATGACAATTGTACATGATGAAAGGCTTTGATTCATGCATTTCATTGTGTAATATTGTAATAACCTTTGTGATTAGTCACAGTGATCACATGGTACAGACAGGGCTAATCACAGCCCATCTGTATCATGTGATTAGCTGTGGCCAATCACAGTTAATCACAACAGTAAACAGTGAATGAATCATTTTTATTCAGCAAAAAATGGTGGCTTATAACTGTAAAAAAAAGAAAGAAAAATCCTGATCACCTCCACTGAGTAGTACAGTGTCACTATGGTAACACTTGCTCTGGTCACTTAATGTAATAAAAAAAGATTGTAAAAAAATTTAAATATTTAGTTAAAAAAATAAAATAAAAAAAATATATATATAATATATATATATTTTTTTTAAAGAATTGAAAAAATGTATTAAAATTATTTTTTATTTTAACATACTGTCACCAATCAGTGTCCCTGATCACTGCCACACCAGTTATATGATGATACTGTACTGCACTGGTGACAGTATGTACAAAATTTAAAAATATTGTGGGAAAAAAAACTTTTTTTTTAATTTCTTAATTTTCCAAAAAATTGTGACAAAAAGTTACAATTTCAAAAAACTCACCATGCCTCTTACTAATACCTTGGACTGTCTACTTTCCAAAAAGGGATAATTTGGGGGACTAAATAATATACACAGATTTGGATTATTTTCACCAAAGAAATGTAGCAGAATAACTTTGGCCTAAAACACATTTTTTTTTTTTTTTAATTTTAATTTTTGTTTTTCATTTATTTAGCATAACAATAAACAAAAAAAACAGTAAGGATTAAATACCACTGAAAGAATCTCTATTTGTGTTAAAAAAAATGATACAAATTTAGTTTGGGTACAGTCTTGAATGACTGCGCAATTGTCATTCAAAGTGTGACAGCACTGAAAGCTGAAAATTGGCCTGGGAAGGAGGGGGGTAAAAGTGTCTGATATTGAAGTGGTTAAAAATACTTATGCTAATGGTTATTGCGGGCTCTACGTAGTCAATACATTTATTTTGTGTAACCCAGATATTAGCCCCCGTGCAAGCGGTCGGAAACTCCGACCACGAAATCCGTTGGATTTTTTCCGACGGATTTTGTCTGACAACTTTGTCTGACCGTGTGTTGCATACACACGGTCAGACAAAGTTGTCGGAAAATACGATCATTCTGAACGTGGTGACGTTCGTTGCGTACGACGGAACTACGTAGAGGCTAGTAGCCAATTGCTTTGGTCTCGTAATTTGATCTGAGCATGCGTGGCACTTTGTCCGTCGGAATTCTCTACACACGATCGAAAAAAGTCCGATCGGATTTTGTTGTCGGAAAATTTGAGAGCAGGATCTCAAATTTTTTCCGTCAATGGAAAAGGGGAGACCACACACGGGCGGATTTTCCGACAACATGTGCCGATCAGACATTTTCCGTCGGAATTTCCGACCGCGTGTACTGGGGCTTAGAGTTGAATTTGTTTTTCTTTTATTAGAAAGAAATGCTACTTGCAGTTGTGCCCTAAATAAATTGATATATATATATATATATATATATATATATATATATATATATATATATATTTTTTTTTTTTTTTTTCCATTATATAGTAATGTGTGTTTACAATGCTAAACTAAATTGTTCTGACTTTTAGATATTTTGTTGCTGTGGACCTTCTCCATGTTCGTTTTGCTGCGCCTGCTGCCCCAGCATTAAAGTGTCCACTGGTACCAGGCTCATGTACACATTCTTCCACATTCTGGCCTCCACTGTCTGCTGCCTCATGCTTTCCAAAAAAGTGTCAGAAACTGTCAAGGAACATGTAAGTAGCAGCAAATAATGGATATCAAATAATATTCATTTGGTGTTTAGTGGGCTGGTCCTCGGGTATGGCAAATGATTGCAAGAGTACTTTTCCAAAGTGTTGAAAGTGTACTCTTATTGATGCACATCGTCACTGTAGGTGCTACACAATCTGGGATCAGGTGGTGGACTGGACTGTGGGAATATTATTGGAGTTGATTTACTAAAGGCAAATAGGCTGTTCTCTTTGCAAGGGAATTTTCCCCAGAGCTTAGTGAATATGGTGAAATTTCACTTTGTAAAGAATACCCAATCACTTGCAAGGAAAAAAAAACAGCTCTTTTGCTTGCACATGATTGGATGATGGAAGGGAGTTTGACTTTATTCACTAAACTCTGGGGTAGATTCCTTTGCAAAGCGCAACCTCTCTTGCAAAGTGGGCAGTCTATTTACCTTTAGTAAATAAACCCCATAGACTTAGGTGACAGCAGTAAGGCCCCTTTCACACCGGGGCGTTTTTCATGCGGTACAGCGCTAAAAATAGCGCCTGTTCACCGCATGAAAAAATCCGGCCCCTTTAACTCCAGTGTGAAAGCCGGCGGGCTTTCACACTGGAGCGGTGCGCTAGCAGGACAGCAAAAAAAGTCCTGCTAGCAGCATCTTTGGAGTGGTATAGGAGCGGTGTGTTCACCGCTCCTATACCGCTCCTTCCCATTGATTAGAATGGGACACCGGGTTGAAACCGCGGCAATACCGCCGCAAAGCGCCGCTATGGCGGCGCTCTGCGGGGGGTCTTTAACCCTTTTTCGGCCGCTCGCGGGGGGTAAAACCGCACCGCGAGCGGCCGAAAACCGCGGTTAAAACAACGGTAAAGCAGCGCTAAATATAGCGCTGCTTTACCGTCACCGCAGCTCCCCGCCCCAGTGTGAAAGGGGCCTAAATGGCAATCATTGGAAAAGGTGTTTTGATTCAACTCCTGTTCAGAAAGGTCATGTTTGTACGGGTCCCAGTAGAAATATTTGAGAAGAGAGTATACTAACTGATAGCTGACAGTACAGTTGGGTGGTATATGTAACAACATTGACTGAAAGATTGGGATTGATATACTAAAGGCAAATAGGCTGTTCACTTTGTAAAGAAAAGTTTCCTTAGCTTAGAGAATGAGGTAAAATGTACTTTGCAAATACCCAATGATATGTAAGGAATTTTTTTTTTAAAGGGAATGCACATGAATGGATGATTTAAATCATCAGAGTTTCACCACATTCACTAAGGGAAAATACTCTTGCAGTGTGAAAACTCTCTTCCAAAGCGAACAATCTATTTGCATTTAGTAAATCAATTCCATTGTGTAGGTGGTGCACACCTGACCAAAGTTAAAACATACCTCCCAACTGTCCCTGATTTCAAGGGACTATCCCTGATTTGGAGCAATGTCCCTCTGTCCCTATTTCCTCCTCATTTTGGTCTGATCTATATAGTTGTTAGGGATGAGCCAAACACCCCCCTGTTCGGTTCGCACCAGAACCTGCGAACAGACCTAAAGTTCGTGTGAACTTTAGAACCCTATTAAAGTCTATGGGACTCGAACGTTATTAATTTTAAAGGCTAATATGCAAGTTATTGTCATAAAAAGTGTTTGGGGACCTGGATCCTGCCCCAGGGGACATGTATCAATGCAAAAAAAAGTTTTAAAAAGGACAGTTTTTTCAGGAGCAGTGATTTTAATAATGCTTAAAGTGAAACAATAAAAGTGTAATATTCCTTTAAATTTCGTACCTGGGGGGTGCCTATAGTATGCCTGTAAAGGGGCGCATGTTTCCTGTGCTTAGAACTGTCCCTGCACAAAGTGTGATTTTTGCAGGAAAAAAAGCTATTTAAAATTACTCGCGGCTATAATGAATTGTCGGCTCCCGTAATACAGAGAACAGTCATTGAAAGCCATTGATTAAAAAAAAAGCGGTCAAATTAAAAAATTTAAAAAAAAAAATGACGTGGGGTTCCCCCTAAATATCCATACCAGACCCTTCAGGTCTGGTATTGATTTTAAGGGGAACTCCACGCCAAATTTAAAAAAAAAATGGGGTGGGGGTCCCCCTCAAAATCCATACCAGACCCTTATTTGAGCACGCAACCTAGCAGGCGGCAGGAAAAGAGGGGGGGGGACGAGAGAGCGCCCCCCCCTCCTGAACCGTACCAGGCCACATGCCATCAACATTGGGAGGATGCTTTGGGGGTCTGTGACCCCTCAAAGCACCATGTCCCCATATTGATGAGGAGAAGGGTCTCATCCCCACAACCCTTGCCCAGTGGTTGTGGGGGTCTGCAGGCAGGAGACTTATCAGAATCTGGAAGCCCCCTTTAACAAGGGGACCCCCAGATCCCGCCCCCCCAGTTTGAAATGGTAAGGGGGTACAAATGTACCCCTACCATTTCACAAAGAAAGTGTAAAAAATTGTTAAAAAACACACAGACACTGTTGGGAAAAAAATAAAAAAAATAAAAAAAAGATTACAGCGGTGGTAATCCACTCTTGCTATCCAGCGATGGGTGGTCTCTTCTCCGGGGGTCCAGCGATGGATGATGAGTAAAGAAGGCAGATTGTCGTTCTGACAATAGGGAAGGGATGGAGTTTGTGTGAATAAATTCCATCTCTTCCTCTAGTAAAAGCACCTCACACACTGTAGTAAATTACTGCTTAGGCACACAGTTAACCCTTTGATCACTTCTGATGTAAACCCCTTCCCAGCCAGTGTCATTAGTACAGGGATAGTGCATATTTTAGCACTGCATTAGGCTGCTTACACACTGGGGCGGCGGGTCCGTTAGCATTAAATCGCCGCTAGTTTTAGCAGCGCTTTCCCGTTGTTTTAGCAGAGCTTTTCGACTGCTAGCAGGACGCTTTTAATCCCCGATAGCGGCCAAAGAAAGGGTTAAAACTACCCGCGTTGCGGGGCTGCCGAAGCGCTGCCAAACGGCCCCAAAGATGCTGCTTGCAGGACTTTTTTTCCCATCCCGCAAGCGCACCGCCCCAGTGTGAAAGCACTCAGGCTTTCACACTGGGGAGTCATGAGAGGCGCTTTTCAGGCGCTATTTTTAAAACACCTGAAAACTGCCTCAGTGTGAAAGGGGTCTTAGTGTCACTGGTTCCCAAAAAGTGTTAAAAGTGTCAGTTAGTGTCAGAATGTCTGATGCAATATCGCAGTAACACTATAAGTCGCTGATTGCTGTCATTACTATTAAAAAAAAAAAAAAAATATCCCATCGTTTGTAGACGCTAAAAAGTTTGCGCAAACCAATCAATATATGATTATCGGAATTTGTTTTACCAAAAATATGTAGCAGAATACCTATCGGCCTAAATTTTTTGAAGAAATTTGATTTTTTTCAATTTTGTTATTGGATGTGTTTATAGCAGAAAGTAAAAAATATTGTTTTTTTTTTTTCAAAATTGACTGTCTTTTTTTTGTTTATAGCACAAAAAATAAAAACTGCATCAAATACCACCAAACCAAAGCTCTATTTGTGAGGAAAAAAAGGGCATAAATTGTATTTCTTTTATTTTTACATTAAATGATAAGTTTTGCTCTTAGTTATACTTTACTTTTCTAGTACTGACTGTATCAGCATATTCTTGTCTATAATTTGGATTTAGGAAAGCTGTCTAATAAATGCCCTTGACTCAGTGTCCCCCTTGTAATATGTCTGTTTTACAGGTGCCTTGGATGTCTCTGCTGTGCAAACATTTGCCCGGATCAGATTGCGATCATCTTGTGGGGTACACAGCTGTGTATAGAGTCTGCTTTGGGACCGCATCTTTTTACTTCATCCTATCGGTTTTCCTCTTCAATGTGAAATCTACACAGGAGTTCAGGGCGATGGTTCACAATGGGTAAATGGCACCATTTTTATTAATTCTGGTAATATCACTGTTTTTACTCTGTTTATTAAGTTATGCCACGTACACACGAGCAGATTTTCCATCTGAAAAATCTTGGATGGTTTTTCCGACGGAATTCTGCTCAAGCTTGGCTTGCATACACACGGTCACACAAAAGTTCGCTGAACTTTCGACCGCCAAGAATGCGGTGACGTACAACACTACGACGAGCCGAGAAAATGAAGCTCAATGCTTCCGAGCATGCGTTAAATTGTTTCTGAGCATGCGTACATATTTTGCACGTCGGAATTGCTACAGATGATCTGAATTTACGATCGGAACTTTTTCCGACCAAAAGATTGAGAACCTGCTCTCAATCTTTTGCTGGGTGGAATTCGGCCAGCAAAAGTCCGATGGAGCATACACACGGTCGGAATTTCCGACCAAAAGCTCTCATCTATCTTTTGCTGGCCGAATTTCCAATCGTGTGTATGCAGCATTAGGCTAGTTAAATGCTGCTCAGTTTTTGCCAAAATGCTACTGGTCATAACAAGGCAGTGTTGGGGATAAAAGGAAGAAATGAATGTCAGACTGTTGATTGCAATGAAAGTGCATTGAGTAAAGAGGTATGTGGCGCTAACTAAAAATAAATAAATAAACAAAAATAAGTGTGATAAACACACTAAAAGCGGAGGTTCACACAAAAATGTAACCTCTGCTTTTCGGAACCCTCCCCCCCTGGTGTCACATTTGGCATTTTTCAGGGGGGAGGGGGGGGGGGGGGGGGGGGGGGGGTGTAGATACCTGTCTAAGACAGGTATTTGCACCCACTTCCGGGCATAGCCTCCAACGGGAGTCCATGTCTCTTCCTGTACCGGCACGCTGTCTGCTGGGACACACACGGATCCCAGAGACATTGCGGACCATTCTCATCGCGCTGCGCGACTCGCGCATGCGCAGTAGGGAACTGGGAAGTGAAGCCGCAACGATTCACTTCCCGATTCCCTCACCGAGAATGCGATTGCTCGACCTCGGCTGCCGACATCGCTGGACTCCAGGAAAGGTAAGTGTCTATTTATTAAAAGTCAGCAGCTGCAGTATTTGTAGCTGCTGGCTTTTAAAAAAAAAAAAATTCAGGTGGACTCCCTTCCAGGACCGTGCTAACAGTGATATGCTAAATTAATCAGGTGCTAATAATCTTCAGTAAAATAGAGCAATACTAATCACAAATAAACAATGAATACTTCCAAAAATGTGCTAAAAACTGATGTGCTGAATAGTCAAGTGCAACAAATCTTCAACATGATATAAAATACTAAACATTCATAATAACAAGTATTTCTAATAAAGTGCAAATAAAGCAATAAAGTGCAATAGTGTTCTAAAAGTGCTAGTAGTGTAATCAAAAGTCCAAAAAAGAGACAGATCTCCAAGTGACAGTTCATATAAAAAGACCAAAGTGCATTGCAGTATGATCGAACGAAATCCACTTCATCCAATAGATATCACCATCCGTGGTGCGCCAATCATTTCCCCCAGCCTCTCACCTCATATAAAGATTGTAAGTTACTACTTTTCGTTTAAATAAATTGATTGATTATACTACACTATGGAGCCCCCCTCTTTATTGCATGACCCTACAACATCGGATGAGCTTGAAGTCCATCTTGGTATCGGTATTGCTGTGATCATCTGCGGAGATCGATCGATCGGATTGCTGAGGGTACTGGATATATTCATACCAAGGCCTGACTTGACCTGTAGGGGTCTTTATATGAGGTGAGAGGCTGGGGGAAATGAGTGGCGTCCATAAATGGACACTTACCTTTCCTGGAGTCCAGCGATGTCGGCAGCCGAGGCCGAGCAATCACTTGGCTCTCGGCTGCTGCCGGTGCCATTCTCGGTGAGGGAATCAGAAAGTGAAGCGTTGCGGCTTCACTTCCCAGTTCCCTACTGTGCATGCGCGAGTCGCGCAGCGCAATGAGAATGGTCCGCGCTGTTTCTGGGATCCGTGTGTGTCCCAGCAGACAGCGCACCGGGACAAGAAGAGGCATAGACTCCCGTTGGATGTCCAGAAGTGGGTGCAATTACCTGTCTTAGACACCAGGGGGGGAGGGTTCCCAAAAGCGGAGGTTCAATTTTTGTGTGAACCTCCGCTTTAAGTGTGTTTATCACACTTATTTTTGTTTATTTATTTATTTTTAGTTAGCGCCACATACCTCTTTACTCATTGCCCAGCTTGCACTGCATTGCCAGAAGAGAATGCATTAAGGTAAAAAACCTTCGGTCCTCAGAACCACTTTAAGGTGGTAATAAACATCTCAGTGCTGCTTATTTCTTCTGGACTCTTTTAGACACTTCCTGCCTACATACACTTGCATCAGAGTCTCCTACACATCATTGCTCTGGACTGTCTTACAGTGACAACTAGGGGTGCGCATCTTCACTGGTCTCACGATTCGATTATGATTATCTGGTCAACGATTCGATTCCGCAATGCATCACAATTACCAACGAGCTCCCACTTCCGCTTGGGTCGCCTAGGTGGCCCTTCCACCCTGCAATCTTCTGGGACACATCACAGTTCCCAAAAGATTGCCCGGCTATGCAGGACAGCGCAGTGAGACATGCGCACCAGGCTGTGAAGCTGCAAGCTGTCACAGCCGGATGCCCACAGTAGTACTGCCAGCACCGTAAACAGGCAGGGGAGAGAATGGAGGGGTTGTGTGGCCATGTCGCTGGATTGTGGAACAGGTGAGTGTCTTTTTATTAAAAGTCAGAAGATACATTTTTTTTGTAGCTGTTGACTTTCAATAAACAAAATATTGACTGGAACTCCGCTTTGAATTAAAAATAACCTCACTCCATTAAAAAGTGCACTAATACGGTGCACTACAGGGAACAGACATTCACACACACGGCTGCTGGGAGGTCAGGAGGGATTACAATCCACAGCTGACAAACAGCCCAATACAGGAAGTTCCCTGTACTGTCTCTGTGCTGACCAGTGGCAGCTGGTGCTCAAAATTTTTGGGGGGTGCAAACAAACTGAAAAATACTGAACCTCCCCCATCAAATGCAGCCACTGTGCCCATCAAACGCAGCCACGGTGCCCGTCAAACGCAGCCACTGTGCACATCAAACGCAGCCACTGTGCCTGTCAAATGCAGCCACTTGTGCCCGTCAAACGCAGCCACTTGTGCCCGTCAAACGCAGCCACCTGTGCCCGTCAAAGCAGCCACCTGTGCCCGTCAAATGCAGCCACCTGTGCCCGTCAAACGCAGCCACCTGTGCCCTTCAAACACAGCCACCTGTGCCCCTTAAATGCAGCCACCTGTGCCCCTTTAACACAGCCACCTGTGCCCCTTAAACACAGCCACCTATGCCCCTTAACCTCCCTGGCGGTATGATTCTGGCTGGAATTTTGTGCTGAAAGCGGTACAATTATTTTTCATGGAAATTTGGCGTTTTTATATTGTAGGCATGCAATTCTTATGAATAACTAACTCACTTAAATCTGTCCGAACCAGAGTCTAGTAGACATCCCCGGTATGATAAAGTTTGAAACACAAAATCATAAATTATAATATAATAAAAATATATATAAAAATGATTCAATAATGTAATCAAATCAAAAACACTGAAATTTGCTCAGTTGCAGAATAGTCGCTGTCATTAAATTTATTGTTTGATGATAAATTGTGATTCTAATTTTTTATCGGTGTTTTCTAGCTGGTCTAAAACCTCTTTTGACATAAAGGGACACTTTTTGGTTGCTATGGACAATCTCCAGTTTCCAGGCAGAAATTTTTTTTTTTTTATTATATAAAATGACATGCAGGGCACTGGGCAGACCACTAGGGACAAAGGGGATGTGTATTTTTTGTATACAGTACTGTAATCTGTAAGATTACAGTACTGTATGTGTTGTGTGTTTTTAAACTTTTTTAAATTTGGTGCCGATCTCCGCTCCCGTGCGTCGTAACGTCGCAGGGAATGGAGATCGGCGGCACCCGGCACTGTGTGAATCGAGCGAGCGGACGGCTCGCTCACACAGCAGGGAGACATCGCAGGATCCAGGGGAAAAGGTAAGTAACTTCCCCCTGTATCCTGCAATGCAGCCCGAGTCTGGCTTGGGGTTACCGCTCCTAGCAGTAAAAACTGAACCCGAGCCAGACTCTGGGTTACCGCTAGGAAGGTTAAACGCAGCCACCTGTGCCCCTTAAATGCAGCCACCTGTGCCCATTAAATGCAGCCAGCGTGAGATGTAAGTAGAGTACAAACAGATTTGTACTCTACTTACTGTTTCTTTTAATAAATGCCATGTTACAATGAATGATGTGCCCCGCTGTATGTGCTTTTAAAAAAAAATATATCACTTAAAAAAATATATCTCACCCCCGGCTGAGAATTCCCCGCTGACGTCAGGACTCGAGAGACGTGAAACGTGAGAGGAGAGAGGAGAGAGGCGGGCCAAGCTGAGCAGAGCAGTGCAGTCACATGATCGGGATGTATTTACTGTGAAATTCGGTATGAAGTGACATATTTTTTTAAAAAGCACATACAGCGGGGCACATCATTAATTGTAACACGGAATGTATTAAACAAAAGTAATTTTATATATATGCTTGGAGCGCTTTCCTGGGAGGGGCGGGGCAAGTAGGGATGACATCACTCACAATCGATTTTCCGATCCTTATGCATCGATGCCGCATCGGGGACACCCGAATCGCGGTGCATTGATGCAACGATTAATTTCAGCACCCCTAGTGACAACAGGAAACCATATGTATGAAGTGTGTGTTTGCACAACAGCTTGTTGCTTCAATCATATGATGCATGTAGCAGAGTGACTAAGCAAGAGAACAATTTGGAGAGAGTTGTCAGCCTATAACAGGAAGTTTTATGGCAGGATAACAAGATTTTTTTTAAGGAGAGCTGCAGATTTAAACAAATTGAACATGACTTTAAAAATGACATGATAAGATTTTAGTGATTGGGTATACATATACTTTAAGTTTGCTGAAATAATCAGTATCCAAGTGAGGGGTCTCATCCACGAATCTGTTTGTAGGTTATATGGAGGAATGTAATATTTATATAACCACACTTTTCTCTGACCATGTTTTATGTTGGTTAAGGTACATTGATGACATATTTCTCATTTGGGATGGAGATTAATCAGATTTCTTTACATTTGTGAAATATTTGAATGGGATCTTTCCTGGCATAACATTCAATCCAGATATTTCTACATGTAGTATTACCTACCTTGATGTGAGGATCACAAATGTATAGGGCTCACTCATGACCACTGTCTTCACAAAGCCCACTGATAGAAACACTCTGCTCCATTACAGGAGTGCACATCCTAGGCACTAGCAAAAACAGGTCTACATATTTGTTCCAGGGATGATTAGAGGACACAACAGCTTGAAGTCATGTATACTACATTTTAGGAACGAGGATGTCACAAAAACAGGGCTGCTACAGATGCTACAATTGTCACATTTGTAAGTTCTTGATATGTATTTGTAAGTTCTTGATATGTGATGCAAACTGTGTACACCCACCAGCGGCAAGCTCTATCGCATACATGATTATATGAATTGCAATGCTGATTACTGTGTAAGGCAAACAGGTCCTTCAAACGAAGGTTCTAAAGACATGGGAGTGATATTAGAACAGCTTTAGCTAAAGCTGCGAAGGATGACCCTGTCGACCTCACTAAACCAGTGACAGTACACTTTGTCACAAAGAAACATTAGGTACACAAATTAAGAGGCATGGTAATTGAACATGTCGATCAAGTTGCGAGGGGCGGGGACTATAACTGTTTCCTGCTTCGTAGGGAGACTATACTGATATATACACTGAACACCATACAGCCTGGGGGCCTTAACACTAATTTATCTTTTACATGCTTCCTTGACGTTAAAGCGGAGTTCCAGTCATATTTTTGTTTATTAAAAGTCAGCAGCTACAAAAAATGTAGCTGCTGACTTTTAATAAACAGACACTCACCTGTCCCATGATCCATCGATGCACTGTGTTCTCCCCTTGTGCTCCCTGTGTGGTGCCAGCATCTCTACTATGGGCACCCGCTGAGAAAGCTTGTGCCTTCACAGCCGGGTGCCCACTGCGCATGCAAGAGCGGCAATGCGCTCTGTGTCTGCTCCCAAAGTCTTCTAGGACCTGTCATGTGTCCCAGAAGACTTCAGGAGGGAGAACTACCTCTTCCGATCGCCTAAGGCGACCAGAACGGAAGTGGAAAACAGGTACCTATCAAAATAGGGTACCTGCTTCCCCCCTCCTCCCCAAAAGCTCAGTTTTACAAACAGGAGCTGGGGTGGAGGCCTTAAAGCAGAAGTTCCACTTTTGGGTGGAACACCGCTTTAAGTGAGTTTTAATAGAGGATGTTTCAGAATCAAATTTTTGTACATAGTTTGCTTAGTGTTAGCACCTGTTTCCTTTTACGGACACCACTGATTTTCTCTGTATCCCCTTTTTTAAGTCCTCATACCCCTGCCCGTCGCCCCCTCCTTCTTCCCCCACCCCCCGTTTTCGGTTTCTCTTCTCTGTTTTCGTCGTTTTTTTTTCTCCTTATTTAGTCCTCTCCCAATGCTCTGCTTTTCTCTCATGTTCAGTCATTTTCCTATGTTTTTTATTCATCTCTTTTCTTTTATTACTTTCTTTTATGTTCAATAAATTCTTTTTTATTTTGATTGTTATTTTGCTATCTTTTTTTTTCCCTCTATTTAAATTTTTTCCTTATTTTTCTTTATTCTGTTATTTTTTTTCCCCACTTTTTCCTTTTATCTTTGTCCTTTTTTATGCTTGTTTATTTCTAATTTTCTTTTCATATTTTTTTATTTTTTCCTCTCTTTTTCTCCCTACCTGTTTTTTTTTTTCTTTCTCTCTTCCATTATCTTCCTTGTTTTTTCCGCTTATTCTGTCACCAGTTTTATCACCCTATGCATCCTTATCACTACACAACTGGAGGCACAGCCGCCTCCCCTGATCCTGTGTCCAGCTGTGTATAAATATCCGATGGCCGGCCCAGCGGCAGGTCACAATCCCCCCCCCCCCCCCCCCAGGTGCCTGGCAACCATTATAAACAAATCCCAGAACTATATCAGTCCACCGTAGCTCAATTAAACTCTGTTGCTTCTTTACACATTTTTGACTAACAACAGTGACCATTAATGCTTTATTTTATTTGCAATTTTGATAGCATCTTCTGTAAGTGGTTTGGCAGTTTTGTCATTTTTTAAATATATACTGTAATGGCGGGCTTATGACATCTTTATGTTGTCAGTGGGCGCAGCTGGGCTTGTTGCTTTACTGATTGGTGGATGGTTTGTTAAATATCTTATGTTCTGCACTGCACTTTGTTACTTGCCTGATGAAGAGGCCCTGTGTGGCCCCAAAATGTTGCCTTTGTTAATATGCTGTGACTGCTGAATTAAGCTTTGAACCCCTTTGGAGAATCCTTGCTGTGCTGGTGACATATTTTCAGCCCTGATGTAATGTTGGACTCTGATGAGGACCCTGATGTAACGAGGACTCTGATTTGGACTGTGATGTAAGGGGGGACTCTGAAGTAATACGGGGGGCTCTTATGATAACTGTGATGTAAGGGTGGACTCTGATGGGGACCCTAATGTAAGGGGGGACACTGATGGGGCACCCTGAAGTAAGGGGGAACTCTGATGGGGACCCTGATGTAAGGGGAAGGGGCTCTTATGATGATCGTGATGTAAGGAGAGACTCTGATGTGGACTGTAATGTACAGGGGGACCCTGATGTAAGGGGGCTCTTATGATGACTGTGATGTAAGGGGGAGGACTCTGATGCAGACTGTGATGTAAGGGGGGACCCTGTTGGGGACCATGATGTAAGGGGGGCTCTTATGTTGACCGTGATGTGAGGGGGGAATCTAATAGTCACCATGATGAAGGGGGGGATTTGATGTAAGTAGGGACTCTGATGGGGACCCTGATTGGCACCATGATGTAAGGGAGGACATTGATGTAAGGGGGGACTCTGATGGGGACCCTGATGTAAGGGGAGCTCTTATGATGACTGTGATGTAAGGGGAGACTTTGATGGGGATACATGTGTTACTAAAATTCTTTCTCTTTTGTTCTGAATCAAATCACTCTGATGGGGTCCTGATGTAAGGATAAGGGGCTCTTATGATGATCGTGATGTAAGGAGAGACTCTGATGTGGACTGTGATCTAAGGGGGGACCCTGGTGTAAGGGGAGCTCTTATGATGACTGTGATGTAAGGGGGGACTTTGATGGGGATACATGTGTTACTAAAATTATTTCTCTTTTGTTCTGAATCATATCATTTGAATTTTATTCATTCATATATAAACCAGATTTGTTTTTAATTTGTAAAATATGTGATATAGACTTCGTACTGAAAAGAGCAGAGCACCCTGGTTAAGTGCTTAGGAGGAAAATTAACTGTCAGTCCAGTGAGACATACAGTGCCTTGAAAAAGTATTCATACCCCTTAACATTTTCCACATTTCCACAGTGGGTAGAGACATCCCCAAAAAGACTTGCAGTTGTAACTGTAGTGAAAGGCGGTTCTACAAAGTATTGACTCAGGGGGGGCTGAATACAAATGCACACCACAATTTTCACATATTTATTTGTTATACATTTTGAAAACCATTTATCATTTTCCTTCCACTTCACAATTTGTGCTACTTTCTGTTGGTCTATCACATAAAATCCCAATAAAATATATTTACGTTTTTGGTTGTAACATGACAAAATGGGGAAAATTTCAAGGGGTATCAATACTTTTTCAAGGCACTGTAACAAAAAATTCTGGATCTCATTTTTACTTCTGTCCCAGGATTCCATCCTGTTTGAACTATATATTAGGAAGCTCAGTTTTAAGTTATGAATAAAAAGTTCTCCTAAGGATATTTTTTTTTCTTTAAAATCACCAAACATAAGATTCCGCAGAGAGAAGTCTTACCTCTGCCAGCAGTGCAGTAATTCTTTACGACTGTGATAAAGTGATGGTAAATTAGCTTAGTTCTGTCAAATCAGAGCTAGTCTTGGTGAAATATTGTTGTGTGGGTTTGATTTATTTTTTTGGCATTGAAAAGAAACTACAAAATGTCTTCCACAATACCTCGCTTCTCATACAGTTCTGCTGTTTGCAGGTAGAATGATAATGCGATATCTGTGCGGTGCGATTTCAGCCATACAGTTTGTATGGCTGAAATTGCATTGCATCGGCACCTGAATCGCATTGCATGGGTGTTAATGCTGTGGTTTGCGATCTGTTATAGGGTGTCGTTAAGATAACATTGACACCCGCAGTAGATCGCATGGATCCCGTGTGATTGCAATGCACTGAAGGAAACACACAGGATTCGCTGTGTTTTCTGCATTGCGTAAGAGTGAACCTAGGCTCACTCTCGGTGATAATGGTAAACTGGACACACAGAGAGGGTGAATCTCCCCGATGGGGCAAAGACACAAAGAAAAAACCTGATGGGGTTCTAATCTCTCTCTGCTCTATCCAGAACTAAAATAAAGTTTAGCCTCTAGTTATGAGACAGAAAGGTAAGCAGTGCTGGCCAATTCTAACCTATAATGAATACTTAGTATACTAGTGACAATGTGATATCAATACCCAATCATATATCATATGTGTTAAAAAAACATACACATTGCAACTGCTAAATATGTAAATGTAAACCAAGATCAACCAATATTCTTATATCATAATGTGAAACAATTGCATAATCATAAAATACAAAATAATAAAGATAAAGTGCAAATTCAGTGCAAAATAAGTGAAACGTGACTCTCAATAAATTAATGGATAAAACTTTTTTTCAAATAAACGCGTGCCAAAACGCGTAGGGAGGGTCAGGGACGCTTATATCACCCAGTTTACCAGATCATTCTAGTGGCTTGTATTATCGACCGGGGACCATTGAGAATACGTGCAAGTGTTACTACCCTAGTGTCACGTACTTATTCCCCCACTGCCTGGAATTAAGCACAAACCGTCCACTCGCTAGAACGCATCATATATTTACGCTTCTCTCTTACTGGCGTGCACCCTGGCAGGTCTTGTTTGACCTCATTTGGGGCGTTATCACCACCAAACTTCTCTTCTCCCTTGCACTGGGATGGCCATCACTGACTGTCTTTTTTAACCACTTTGGCTGATGTACGTAAGTTCTACTTGCCGTCAACATAAGTGATCCGTTCTACTAATTTATACACCCCTGAGAAAAGAATGAACTTCTAAAATGCGTCGGGTGTTTTCCATGTATGCTCTGCCACGGTATTTCTAGAGTGGCAGTTTTTGGAATCTGTAGAACTGTATTACATGTATGTGACTCGCATTATGTTGGCTTTACTTTACACCAGCCTAAATCTGTTTTTAAATACCATAATTTTGCGAATAAAATTTGTATTTGAGATTCTTTTAAATACTTTTCTTGGTAATTTATAATACATTATGATGTGTTAATACACCACAGGCCTTGAAAGTTCTACTAGGGGGTTATTTCCATTTTGTTTTCATTCATTTGGGATGTAAGGCGGCACAGCAGTAAAAATGGTCGCTGGTTCGAATCCCAATCACAACACTACCTGCCTGGAGTTTGCATGTTCTCCCTGTGCCTGCGTGGGTTTCCTCCGGGTACTCCGGTTTCCTCCCATACTCTAAAGACATGCTGGTAGGTTAATTGGCTTCTGTCTAAAATTGGCCTTAGTATATTAATGTGAGTTGGGGACCTTGGATTGTGGTCTCCTTGAGGGTAGGGACCGAGGTGAGTGTGCGATGTATGTGTGGAGTGCTGCGTAAAATTAATGGCACTATATGGGTACCTTAAATAAATAATAATATAATAGATGAGCATCTTAATGAGACACAATGTACAGGGATAGGGACAATTGTAGACACACACCCACACTGGATGGACTGGAGTCTTTATTCAACCTTACTAACTATGTAACTATGTTGGCCTGTTTCCCCATCAACTATACCCTATCCTTTCTCACCATTTATGTAATACTGGCACAGTAAACTAACTGCCCCTGCCAAAAAAATGCTGACAAAATAAGGAAAATTACATTTTCAACTGATCGGAGTCCTTTGTGTATATTTTCATACCCCCTGTCTCCGGTTCTTGCCTTTCCTTGAGCCACAGTTCTTTATGCCAAAGTCCTATACATCCCGGTGCCAGAATCCCCTGCCTTGTGAAAACTGGACTGTTAATACACTTTACTGAAGGGTGTAATTTACAGTACATAATTGTGCACTTATCTTACTGCATACTAATAGGGCAATGGATAATATATTGGTTTATTAATTGCCATATCCTGATTGCAATCTCTTTTCTATTCCATAGTTTTTGGTTGCTGAAGTTCATGATGTTGGTTGGAATGTGTGTTGCGGCATTCTTCATCCCTGCTGAAACCTTTATACGAGGTAAGGAAAAATCAGGACATCATTCATATTTCCTGATGAGTGTTTGACAATTGACAATATAAATATTAATACATATTAATATACTGTAAAGCTGAATTCCATGAACTCAGCTCCTCTGTAAAAAATGAAGGCACGCTATGAGTTAAGTCCAGTGAAGTGTATGACATGTCCTGGGCTTAGCTCTCTTCTTTACATCTGACAGCTTTATAGTACTCCTGGAGGACAGCTATCACTGTAGATCCGGGAGAGCAACGCTGATCTTTGTGAACTCTGCATCTTTAACAATAGAGTCGTAGCAGCTGCTATGCCCGCCCCTCCACCTCCCTTCTACCCTATCACAGAAACCTTGGTATTATGTATTGATTTGTATTGTAAGTGCACTGTCTGCCCTCATGTTGTAAAGCGCTGCGCAAACTGTTGGTGCTATATAAATCCTGTATAATAATAATAATAATAATTATTATGTGAACATATTCACAAAATACAAAGGCTTCTGTGAATGGGCAGCAGAAGGGGGAAGTGGGCACAGTTGCTCTTTGTGTTTCTCTCTTTCCAGCAGAGCAATAAACCTATCAAATGTAAAAATAACAGAGATAAGCCAAGGAGATGTCATACAGCACCTTGGACTTAACACATAGTGTGCCTTCACTTTTTACCAAGTGTCTGAATTCCTGGAATTACACTTTAATGAAATATACTACCTCTTTCACAGATTTCTGCATATTTATATTGGTAGTTGTTTAAGAATATACATTTTATATATGAGCAATGTATAATTCTGTGATTTAAAGCTGTGCTTAGCTGGCTATAATTAGGGTGTTTTTTTGTTATACAAATTGATGCTAAATAAACAACTATTATTGCCTGCTGTAAATTCCGAGAACAAAACATTAGATAACCATTGATAGGAAGGGGAGATATTGGATGATAATTTATAGAAAAATTATCCTTTACAAAAAGTAGCTTTCACCAAATGTCACCAATAGACTTGCTTGTTTTTAGTTCAAGACAATTACAATCTAAGGCTTCATTCATATGAGCTTGGGTGTTTACGGCGATTTTGGAGAATATTTTTATTTTATTTTTTTCTCAGGTGTATTTAGGCTTGAGGGTTTTTGTTTTAGCCAATGGAAATCTAGTTACTCACAAGAGGAGATGGTTGTCCAGACTAGAAAATGCTAATTTTTTAGCTATCTTTCAGGTGATCCCATTGCAGTCTATAGAGCCAAAAATGCCCAATTCTGCATCAAAAGAAGCTATAGGATAATAAGCACTCATATGAGAACAGGCACAATATAACAGCATTAAATTCTGATTTTGAGTTTCAAGCTACAAAACTATCACTGTCGGTGGTCAGGCTCAGAGACCACCAACAAGCAGGATAAGTATGCAAGTAGGTCACCCTGGTGGATGACACAGATTCACCTGAGGTGCGGAGTCTAAGCACTAACTGGTATTCACCAGAGCTCCTGATGGTGGTGATGGGTTTTACTTCGTGTTAGCACCAGGTCGTGGTCCTCGGGATCTCCTCACCAGGAAGTGGGCAACCCGGGGTCCAGTAGCAGATATAGCAGGTATGGATCAAGCAGACGTGTAGTCAGTAAACATGTCAAAGGTCTGTAACAAGTGGTTGCAGGTTGGGATCAAGTGGAAGCGTAGTCGAGGAACGAGCTAAAGATCAATAACTAGTGGTAGTGAAGATATGGGTGGCAGTAGGAGTGACAAGAGTGAGATATTGGCTGAAGAGAGCAACAATAATCTGGCAAACAGGAGGTGCACAGGCATAGCTTAATAGGAAGTTCATGGGAGAAGCAGAGTTCAAGGTTCACCAGAATCAGGGTTCAAGGCAAAGGCAAGATTGTCCAAGGAAGTGTCCAGAGCACTGTCCAGCATCTTAGGTGGCTCAACAAGCACAGATGCTGCCAAACACGGCAGAGGTTGCAGGTTCAGATCAGGGTCCTGACAAACACACTTGTGAATCTGTGCTAAAAGATGTCTACTGCTGTTTAAATAACCAACAGCCTTGAACAATGATTGATCACCCTAAATTGAAGTCATAAAACAAGAAATTATGTTACTTTCAGTAATAGAAACATTATGAATATCTTTCAAATTGTATTAAGAAAAGTTCCAATGAATGCCTGCCTAATGGATCCCACAAAAATGACTACACATATTTGCAACCATTTAATAGTGTATGGAGGAAAATGTTAGAAGCAGATCACCTCTGAGTTTTGTAATTTCAGCTTGGTTGACACCACAAAATAATTATTGGATAATGTTTACCATATACAGTGCATATGCACTAACAGTGGATGTGGTTGTGAATAATGGCCCGTACACACGATCTGAATATTGTACGAAAATTCTCGGCCGAGGAAGAATCGTATGATTTTTGGATCGTGTACACTACTTTCGGCAGCCGATCACGACAGTTCATCCGATATTATTTGATCGGACATGCACGAAAAATGTTCTCATACGATTCCAGATCATACGATTTTCATTTAGTCAGTATAGTTGTCGTCCAAAAATACAATACAAGTACATTACAACACATGACATCACTTACGATTTTTTTTTCCTGTTGTACGAGAATTTTCGTGACTTTATTTTCTTATTCAATTTCTACTTGCGACTTTTAAGCGAAAAAGGTCGTACGATCTGTCGTACGATATTCGAATCGTGTGTACGGGTCAATATAAAGCTGATTTTTTTTTTGCCTTCCTGTGGATCGACTGTGGGTATAGGGCTCTGTATATGGAGGTTTTCTTTATTTACTTTTTTTTATTGGTTGAACTGGATGGACTTGTGTCTTTTTTTTCAACCTAACTATGTAAATGTGATCTTTCAAGGAAGTAATCCACCCAAATCCATATTTCAGTTTTGGGTGGAAATGTAATACATAGGAGATTGCACTTTTTAAAAACTGGTGCTAGACAGACTAGACAGAGAACATGCATTGCCCTCAGCTACTTTACCTAAGTTCTGTAACTCCACAAATATCCTACCAGAACAGCTCGTAATAGTTGGCAACTGTTTACAGACTTGACAACCAGTCATCTACAAGACACCCAATAAGGAATCAACATGCAAAGGCTGTGTATTGGCCAAACTATACCATACTAATGCCCGTACACATGGTCGGAAATTCCGACAGAAAATGTCTGATCGGACCATGCTGTCAAAAAATCCGGCCGTGTGTGGGCTCCATCGGACTTTTTCAGTCGGAATCTCCGACGGAAAAAATTTGAGATCCTGCTCTCAAATTTTCCGACAACAAAATCCAATCGGACTTTTTCCGATCGTGTGTAGAGAATTTCCAATGGACAAAGTGCCACGCATGCTCAGATCAAATTACGAGACCAGAGCTATTGGCTACTAGCCTCTACGTAGTTCCTCGTACGCAACGAATGTCACCACGTTTAGAATGATCGGATTTTCCGACAACTTTGTCCGACCATGTGTATGCAACACCAGTGTCGGACAAAATCCGTCGGAAAAAATCTGACAGATTTTGTGGTCGGAATTTCCGACCGTGTGTACGGGCCATTAGAAGTAAAACAGCACAATCTAGAAAGGTATAACGTTCCCAAATCTACTCAGTTGTACTTCTCAAAGCAGGAACTATATACTTTATGACGTCTAAATGAGAGGAATCATTATTTCTCTTCTGTCACATTTTGGGGAACATGACTGATACTCTTCATAGGGGAAGCTAACCTTGCTTGCCCCGCACTGATGCCTTCTATCCTCCAGTGTGAGCAATGCATAGCTTCTTAGACAGTCTTTGGTATTTTATCTGGGGAAGCCCATTCTGTTTTTTCACTTCCAGGGGCTTGTCTTTTCGCCCATAGAGTTAATCGGGTCGATTTACTAAGGGCAATAGAGTGTTCATTTTGCAAGGAAATTTTGCCTTAGCTTTGTAAATGTGGTGAAAATTCACTTTGCAAAAAATACTCAATCATTAACAAGGAAAATAAAAAAAAAACTGCAATTTTGCCCACACATGATAGGATGATGGAAGTCAGCAGAACTTCACTAAGCCAAGTCAAAAGTCTCTTACAAAGTAAACAGCCTATTTGCCTTTAGTAAATCAACCTCACTTGGAATAAGATCACTTCATGTTCCTCACAGACATTTTTTTTGGTGCTGTAACACTCTTGTGAAAAACTCACCAGCCAGGTTCCACTCCCAGGAGCCCTCACACCAACCAACACCAACCATTAATCAATTCTGTAAAGGGGACCTGTCCCACCTTTGGAGATTAGGGATGAGCAGAACACCCCCTGGTTTGGTTTGCACCAGAACAGACAAAGAATTTGTGCGAACATGCGAAAAACATTACAGTCTATGGGACACGAACGTGAAAAATTAAAAGCGTTAATTTTAAAGGCTTATATGCAAGTTATTGCCCAAAAACGTGTTTGGGGACCTGGGTCCTGCCCCAGGGGACATGTATCAGTGCAAAAAAAAATTTAATTTTTTTCCGGAGCAGTGATTTTAAGAATGCTTAAAATGAAACAATAAAAATTAACTCCGGACGTGCTCCATGATATCTACCCCTCTAGTTCTGACCGCTGTTGGCATTGTCAGGGGGATAGAGGCACCCTTTTTCACATCTACTGGGCCTGCCCTTTAATAGCTCAATTTAGGCGCTCAACACAACAACTACTGACCCGCCTCTTCGAGGTGCCGATACCCATAACACCAAAATTCTTTTTGTTGGACCTCTCTCAATTGAAAATAGCCAAACCCTATAAGAAATTACACACACATTCTCACAGCTGCACGATGCCTGGTTGCCCTTAACTGGAAGAAACGCTTACCACCTTTGCCGGAAGCCCTGTATACTAGGGTCAAGGATGTTGAGCTTATGGAGAAAATGACCGCTAGGATACAGGACAGACTAGAAGATCACAATAAGGTCTGGGAGCTGTGGCATCTCCGGGAGGATCCACCTTGAGCCGGTGACGGAGCCAAAGCGGTAACTCTCTACTTTTCTTTCTCGCTCCCCCCTTACTCTCTTTATTCTTCTCTTTTCCCTCTCCCCTTCTTGTTACTCTTCATGCAATGTTTTGTATGATACCAGACTTCAGGTACCACTTAACACTGTTCTAAAGCAATGTTATAACTGAAGTTGAAATGTACAATGCTAATTTTGAACAATGTTCCTCCGTTCTCAACGCTACTGAATTCTTTCACGCATTGTTTTATTTTTCTCTTATATTTTTGTACTGTTTTTCTATTAAGAAAACCAATATAAATTGTTATTTAAAAAAAAAAGAAAATGAAATATTCCTTTAAACATCGTGACTGGAGGGTCCCCTTAGTTTGCCTGTAAAGTAGCGCATTTTTCCCATGTTAACAGTATCGCAGCAAAATTACATTTCTGAAGGAAAAAATTGCTATAGCTACACAGCTAAAATTGCAACATGGTCCTCTACTTTTGGGGACTTTTGTTTTGTTTCCAGGAATATAATGGACACATATGTTTTTCATTTGGGCTAAAATATACCCAGATGTAAAAAAATAAGACGGTTTTCATTCTGCATATTTTTAGTTCTACGGAATCACTGACCAAATTTGATTTTTGGTTTTAACTTCATGAAGGAGAGCTAAAAAGCCTTGAACTATAAGGGAAAGTTCTCACCAAGTCCCCAAGAGAAATAGGTTGCCAGTGGGTGATTTATCTCACCAACATTCATCAGTTCTGAGCGGACTGACCCTATTATAAATGTTCAGTTAACAGTAATTTGCCAGCTAATGTACTGCATACAATAAAATCCGTCTTTAAATGTTCCATGGTATTGGAACTTTTATATTGATTTTTGGGATGCTTCAAGATGCTTCATCACATCGATCGGTCTTTACTTTAAGATTAGTGGCTGTTTAAAGGAATTGGCTGTCAAGCTCCAGAAGTTGTGGGTGAGACAAGAATGAACTTGGACTGATGAACTAGAAAGAAAATGAGTGCTTTAGCAATGGGACCATGATATATTCCAAACGCTAGATCTTGTTCTTTATTCTAAAGCTGTCAACTGGTTATAAATTATATCAAATGAATTCTGAATTGCAGTTTAATGTATAACATTTTTATATTGTGAGCCGTGACCGGAATATAAACAGCATTTTAATTTGGTTCAGAGCTTTCTGGAGACAAAAAAGTTCAGAGCAGTTTAATGTGTTTATGCTCAATTACTATTATGTTCTAATTTTCAGTTGCGGTGACTGAGCTAAGCTCTTTCTAGGTACTGTAATCAGCTACATAATTGTGTCACTGGGGGGCACTGGACTCCCAGTGCTTAATCTCTAGAAAAGTATTTAGGAGTTGAGTCTTCTTGAGGACATGAATAAGTTATGAGAACTACAGTGCTGCTTCACTACATTAAAGGCATTGCAGAGGATTAACAGCTCCACTAGAATGCAATCATCTTTAACTACAATGGAAGATTTATACAGGAAAATAAAGTATTCCCATACATTACTCGGTTTTTCTGAAACTTACTATGGATGGGTTCCTGCTTGCGTTGACACTTTATAATTTGTTTCCCTCCTTCAAGTGATTTTAGGGAAAGTATAATGGCTTGTAGTCAGTATTATTATGTTTATAAGCTTATAAACATTTGTTTTATATTATTTTTAAATGATCTACAGTGCCTTGAAAAAGTATTTATACCCCGTGAAATTTTCCACATTTTGTCATGTTATAGCCAAAAACGTAAATGTATTTTATAGGGATTTTATGTGATGGACCAACACAAAGTGGCACATTATTGTGAAGTGGAAGGAAAATGATAAATGGTTTTCAATTTTTTTTACAAATGTGTGAAAAGTTTAGCGTGCATTTGTATTCAACCCCCCTGAGTCAATACTTTGTAGAACCACCTTTTGCATGCAATCAGGGACAGTACTACCACTAGGCAAACTAGGCAGCCGCCTAGGGCGCACTGCTGCCTAGGGCCACTGGTGTTTCTACTCTGTTCTGTCTGCAGCAAGCAACTAAAGCCCCATACACACTGTCGGACTTTTTCATGGATTCTGTCCGATCGGACAATGTTGTTGAAAAATCAGACCGTGTGTATGCACCATCGGACAGTGTACGTCGGATTGTCCGACGGACAAAGTCTTATCTCCTGCTGGAAAGATTTGCCGACAACATGGTCCGATCACACCAAATCCGATCGTGTGTACGGTTGTCCGACCGGACAAAGTGCTACGCATGCTCTGATCACATTACAAGACCAAAGCTATTGGCTACTAGCCTCTACGTAGTCCCGTCGTAGGCAACAATCGTCACCGCGTTCAGAATGATCGGATTTTCCGACAACTTTGTCTGACCGTGTGTACGCAAAACCAACATCAGACAAAGTATGACGGACATGGTGCTCGGATTGTCCGACCGTGTGTATGGGGCTTTAGTCTCAGCATCAGCAGGCAGCCTGTCACTCCGTTCACACATAGTGTTAGAGGCGCAGCGGCGGAGGACTGTGTCTGTGTCCTGACTCCTAAATGAATGGAAGCAAGCAAACATTCATTGATGGGCACTGGTAGGCTACATTTGATGGGCACTGATAGGCTGCATTTGATTGGCGCTGGTGAGGCTGCATTGATGGGTGCTGGTGAGGCTGCATTTGATGGGCACTGATAGGCTGCATTTGATTGGTGCTGGTGAGGCCGCATTGATGGGTGCTGGTGAGGCTGCATTTGATGGGCACTGATAGGCTGCATTTGATTGGTGCTGGTGAGGCTGCATTTGATGGGCGCTGGTGGGCTGCATTTGATGGGTGCTGGTGGGCTGCATTTGATGGACACTTCATTGAAAAGGTGGAGTATGCATGGGCAGGGCAAAGGGGGTGGAGTCATGGGTGGAGCCAAGGGGGGGCGGCAAAATGAGGCTTTGCCTAGGGTGTCAAAAATCCTTGACCAGCCCTGGCTGCAATTACAGCTACAAATCTTTTTGGGGATGTCTCTCTACCAGCTTTGCCCATCTAGAGAGTGACATTTTTGCCCATTCTTCTTTGCAAAATAGCTCAAGCTCTGTCAGATTGTATGAAGAGTTTCTGTGAACAGCAATTTTCCAGTCTTGCCACAGATTCTCAATTGGATTTTGAAGTCTTTTGCAGAGTCCAACAGGTTTCCTTCTAAGATTTCCCTGTATTTGGCTCTATCCATCTTCCTATTAACTCTGACCAGCTTCCCTGTCCCTGTTGAAGAAAAGCATCCCCACAGCATGATGCTGCCACCACCATGTTTCATGGTTGGGATGGTGTGTTCAGGGTGATGTGCAGTATTAGTTTTCCGCCACACATATCGTTTTGCTTTTAGGCCAAAAAGTTAAATTATGGTCTCATCTGACCTTCTTCCACATGTTTGCTGTGTCCCCCACATGGCTTCTTGCAGACTGCACACAGGACTTCTTATGGCTTTCTTTTAACAATGGTTTTCTTCTTGCCACGCTTCCATAAAGGGCAGATTTGTGGAGTGCACGACTAATAGTTGTCCTATGGACAGATTCTTCTACCTGATCTGTGGATCTCTGCAGCTCCTCCAGAGTTACCATGGGCCTCTTGGCTGCTTCTCTGATTAATGCTCTCCTTGCCCGGCCTGTCAGTTTAGGTGGACGGCCATGTCTTGGTAGGTTTGCAGTTGTGCCATTCTCTTTCCATTCTTGGATGATGGATTGAACAGTGCTCTGTGAGATGTTCAAAGCTTGGGATATGTTTTTATAACCTAACCCTGCTTTAAACTTTTTTCACAACTTTATCCCTGACCTGTCTGGTGTGTTCCTTGGCCTTCATGATGCTGTTTGTTCACTAAGGTTCTCTAATAAACCTCTGAGGACTTCACAGAACAGCTGTTTTTTACTGAGATTAAATTACACACAGGTGAACTCTATTTACTAATTACGTGACTTCTGAAGGCAGTTGGTTCCCCTAGATTTTAGTTTGAGAAACCAATGTAAAGGGGACTGAATACAAATCCACGCCACACTTTTCAGATATTTATATGTAAAAAAATTAAAAAAACATTTATCATTTTCCTTCCACATCACAATTATGTGCCACTTTGTGTTGGTCTATCACATAAAATCCCAATAAAATACATTTACGTTTTTGGTTGTAACATGACAAAATGTGGAAAATTTGAATATTTTTTCAATGCACTGTATATAAATTCTTCATTGTATTCATAAATATTTAATATAGGCGTGCATTTGTGCCACCCGGTGTCCAGCATTATCTGATACTTAACCACAAACACAGCGTCAGAAGGTTTTACCCCCTACATGACCAGGCCATTTTTTGCTATTTAGCACTTTGCTACTTTAACTGATAATTGCACAGTCATGCGACACTGTACCCAAACAAAATTCATTTAATTTTTTCACACAAATAGAGCTTTCTTTTGGTGGTATTTGGTCACCACTGGGTTTTTTATTATTTAAACGAAAGAAGACCGAGAATTTTGAAAAAAAAAAAAACAATATTTTTTTCTTTCTACTATGAAACATATCCAATAAAAAAAAAAAATAACATTTCTTAAATTATGGCCAAAACATATTCTGCTACATATCTTTGGTAAAAAAAAAAAAAAATCCCAGTAAGTGTATATTGATTGGTTTGTGTGAAAGTTATATCTACAAACTATGGTATATAAACTGGAATTTTTGACTTATAATGGGACTGCTATCAGTGGAGGCTGGAGATCCATCGGTCGGGGGAGGGACAGACGGACCTGACCACACCCCCCCTTCCCGTCGCTCCAGCCCGCACCCACACACCCCCGTCACCAGCTCACTCACCCTGTGCTGTCAGGCAGCGGCGGTGGCTTTCTCCCTCTTTTGGTCTCCTCCGCGTCCTGAGCTTCCCTTGCATTGCATATCCTCCTTTCTTCTACGGCCGTACATATTCTCCTCCAATAGGAAGGCTTCTCCTTTCAGGCAATCGGGAAATGGGTCTCACGACCCGCTTCCTGATTGGCCCGGGAGGAGAGAATCAGTGTGATAATAGCGAATGTTCATTCGCTATTGTCACACAACTGGGTGGACTCACTGCGCCCCGAGCCCACCCTTTTTTGAAGCCTATTAGAGCCTCTGGCTATAATCACATGCTTCAACCCCCCCCCCATTAGAATTATATGGACAGGGGGAGCGGCGCCCGTGCACCCCTACTGGATGGGCCACCACTGACTGCGATAGTGCGGCAGGCAAAATGGCACTAACTGACACTGAGTGGGAACAGACTAACTGCCAGTGACACTAATACAGTGCATAACGCTAATACTATACATTGACATAGTACTAATGACACTGGCTGAGGAGGGGTGGTTAACATCTAGGGCAATCAGGGGGTCAAATGTGTGCCTAACTATGTGTAATGTGTGCCGGTTTTTACTAAATATATCTGTTTCTTATCCATGCTTTCATTAGGATTATTAGCTCCATCTAGTGGCCATAATGTTGTATTTTCCTCATTTATGCTATTCTTATGAATAACAAACATCTGACCTGGAAAATAGCCTAGTAACATTTAATTATGCCAGAATGAATGTACATGCAGTTCGGCAGGAAGAAAATCTCTGAATTGTATTTTAAATACACCCGTAAGTGTCCCTACATTCAAAATGCAACGTATTGCGCTCTGTGAGCTGTAAAGCCAAATGTGATGGGAAGTAAGAACTATAAGTTTAACTTTTTGCTTCTGTGAGATGTAACTATTAACTGTGTAATTTACTGGCAAATGTGAAAGGCTTAAGGCTGATCATTACACGTCTATATACGAGAAAATGAGCCATCGTTTACGGTAGTGGGCCAAGTCACTTCGTTTTCCTTTGGTGGGAAAAGCAGGAGGTGACAGTTTCAGGGCATGAAGAGGACCCAATCAGAGGTCCATTGAATTATAACATTAGGGCCAAAGTTTGGTTAATTTTTTTTTTTTTTTTTCAATTGAATACTGTATGTCCCATATCTGGCAGGCTGATGTTTCCTGTAGAAATACTCTCTTCAGTGATGCCCCGTCCTCTTCACAGAGCAGAACTTCTGGTGCTGCAGGTAGGGTGCCCACATGTCCCGGATTGCCCGGGACAGTCCCGCAATTAGCAGGTCTGTCCCGGGTCCCGGGCACCTTCATTCAGGGACAATACAATGTCCCTGAATGAAACTGACAGAGGAGCAAAATTCTGCTATCGCCATGGCGCTGTCTCTGCCTCCCCACCTCCACCTGAGACTCTTCTCTACTTCTTCTGGCTAGGACACTGGTTGCTAGAACCGACTGGCGTTTATCAACCAGTAACGTCATGACTGTGACTGCCAGCTTTCAAAGTAGAGGAGGAGTTAACTTCCTCCTCCTCCGCGCCCAGTGCTATCAACGGGCCGGCTCCACCTCCACCACGGACGATGGCAAGTGACACGCTGCATCTGGTGGCAGGCGACGGTGGCAAGCTGTGTCTGGTGGCAAGTGACAAGATCAGGGTTCCCACTGATTCTGCATTAATGTGAGTTGAACCATTTCATTATATATTACAATGTAGTCATAGAAATAATGTGATTTCATCATCCTGACACCATATCAAGCATGGTGTCAGGATGATTTAATTGCTAACACCAGCCATTAGCACAACAAATCACCCACACCCGAATTCCCTGTCAACCCTAAGACTACATTAGCCCCAAAACCCCCAGTCCTTGTCAAAATTTTCTTCCACGAAACCGGTCCCCCATGCTAAAGTGACATCACTTCTTCCTAGCGCTCTATGATTGAGATAGTCGCACAGGAGGGAAAGGAGTGACCGATTCCATCGTCGGCGAGGGTTTTGAAATCAGCTTTTTTTGGGGAAAAGGGTGGGTGTGTCCCTGAATGGCATTCTGGAAATGTGGTCACCCTAGCTGCAGGGGTATAACAGCTTTGAATCTAACATTGAAGTACATTGAGGAACCGCTACCTAATGCAACACATTCACAAAATTATGGGGGAGAGGCGGATTATTGACAGGATCCTCTGCCCCATTTGGAAATTTTGTTGCATTCTGTGAAAACAATGCATGGACTTTTGCCAGTGGAGGAGAGAACAGAAAGATGTCAGATGGCTGTCTGGGCCTTCTTTAATGTACTTTAATGTTACATGCAAAGCTATTAACCTGTACTTATATCATGCACAGCCTGAGATTACAAGGGTCACCTCTTCACAGTTTCCGTCCGAGCACCTCTGGATGTTGAGACAGGGACTGCAGGGGTGAAGCAAGGTGTAGACACTGTGAGCAGGAACTTGGGAGCGCTGGTATCTGAGGAGCAAAGGTATAGCTGGAGATAAACTGTGGACGCACCCACTTGATGGTGGGGTCAGGTGCTACACCTGGTTAAGTGACAGCTGAATGGACAGACACCAGGACCTAAGCAGAATCAGAAACAGTGGCGGTGCATCCATAAGGGTACACGGGCGCCGCCCCCTCTCTCCTGCTACCCCCTCTATCACCAATAGATAGATTCATGCATTGCATGAATCTATCTATGTCCGACGCTCCCACCCCCTATTCAGGCGCCCCGCGGGAGCATAGGCGTCACTCAGCTGTGTTAGAAAAGCAAATGAATATTCGCTTTCCTAACACTAAACCGCATCTCCGCCAATCAGGTGCTTGGATCTGTTACCCGTCACCTGATTGGCTGAAACGACAGGCGCTGTGTCAGGCGTCCAATCATAGCAGAGGACGGGAAGAGAGGATGGGAGAAGACATTGAGGAGCTGTCCCACGAGACAGGGTAAGTGCAGATGGCGGGCGGGGGGCACACTGGCAGCATTTGATATGGCACACTGGCAGCATTTGATATGGCACAGTGGGGGCATTTGATGGGGCACAGTGGGAGCATTTGATGGGGCACAGTGGCAGCATTTGATGGGGCACAGTGGCAGCATTTGATGGCACAGTGGGAGCATTTGATATGGCACAGTGGCTGCGTTTGATGGGCACAGTGGCTGCGTTTGATGGGCAGAGTGGCTGCGTTTGATGGGCAGAGTGGCTGCCTTTGATGGCACAGTGGTGGCAATTGATGGGCACAGTGGCTGCGTTTGATGGTACAGTGACTGCATTTGATGGCACAGTGGTGGCATTTGATGGGGCACAGTGGGAGCATTTGATGGGGCACAGTGGCAGCATTTGATGGCACAGTGGGAGCATTTGATATGGCACAGTGGCTGCGTTTGATGGGCACAGTGGCTGCGTTTGATGGGCAGAGTGGCTGCGTTTGATGGGCAGAGTGGCTGCCTTTGATGGCACAGTGGTGGCAATTGATGGGCACAGTGGCTGCGTTTGATGGTACAGTGACTGCATTTGATGGCACAGTGGTGGCAATTGATGGGCACAGTGGCTGCGTTTGATGGTACAGTGGTTGCAATTGATGAGCACAGTGGCTGCGATTGATGGTACAGTGGCTGCGATTGATGGTACAATGAGGCTGCAATTAATGTTTTTTCTTTTCAGAATTTTTCAGTTTGTTTGCGCCCCCCCAAAAATTTTGAGCACCAGCCACCACTGGTCAAACAGGCAGAAGTCAGGAACAAATGGGCAGCGAGGTACAGAGTCACTAGGCAGAAGCATGCTGAGTAGTCTAGGCCAGGGCCGGTATCAAAGGCAGACAGGAAAAAATGAACAGGCAAGGAAAATCCGAGAGCAAGGTCAGAGAGGAAGCCGGGTCAGTAACAGGATTACAGATCCCCAACAGGACTGGATCACAGGAACAAGGCTGAAGACCATACAGCAAAGAACTAGTGCAGAGTTCAGGTTTAAATGGGCAGCAGTGGACGTGCACGCATGCTCATAAGAATATGCACACCTATACATACATGCAAGCGCATTAGTCAAACAGCTGGCACCATGTTCCTGACACCCCTGCACTGTGAAGAGGACCGGGCATCAAAGAAGAGAAGATTTCTATAGGAACCATCAGCCTGCAGGGTCTGGGACATTCTATGACTGCAGTTGCAGCTAATTATTTATTTTTACCAAAACTTCAGCTATAATGTTGACAGACATGTCTGCTTTAAAAAAATATTCCTTTTTTGTTAGGGAAGTTCTAGTAGTACATCCCACTCGTTTATATCAAAATACTTATTACCAATTAGATTTTATGTGAACAAAATATGAACCCATACGAAATAAATGAATGAAAAAAATGGATGGATGAATGAATAAAGTCTAGAAAGTGTAGCCTAATTTACCTGAAACCAAACCAATCTCCGAAATACCTGGAACTCTTGTTTTTGTCTCCGCAGTGTGGCATTATATTGGTGTATGTGGTGGATTCTCCTTTGTCCTCATCCAGCTGATACTGATAACAGCTTTTGCGCACACCTGGAACAAGAACTGGTGAGAGAACCACAACTGTACAACCCATAACTGTATGTGATAGAGTCAGTCACCACATGGGGGCAGTATTGGCAAGGTGCCAGAAACAAGTCTGCTTTTTTTATCCGCAATTATACATGGATGTTATACCATTTAAAGCGAACCTTCATTCATTTTTTCAACTTTCCATCTATTAAATCTTCTGCCCTTGTTGTTTTAATTTTGTATAGTAAACCATTTTTTTTTGCCAGTAAATACCTTATACAGCCCACTTCCTGTTTCTTGTCTGGTCATTAGCCTAGGCTTATGACATCATGCACAGCTCTCTCTCTCTCTCTCTCTCACTCTCATGGGAGTTTACAAGGAATTGAGGGGGATGAGTCATAAGAGAGCCAATGAAAGCTGCAGGGCTGCAGAGCTGGAGATGTGCCTCTGTGTGTCTGTGTAAATCCAGGAAGTGAACAGGCAGCAGCTTCAGCTGCCCACAGTTAAAATGGCTGCAGCTAGACTTAGTGGAGGGAGATTTCTGCAGCATATTTGGCAAGTACAGAATCACAGTATATATAAAATAATATGCAAAGTGGTTGGAGGGAAGCTTCAGAATGGCAAAGTTTTTATTCCAAATTATGTGAGCAGACTGTAGTTTAAAAGGCAATAGGCATGTTTAAATTACAAATTTTAGTTTAAAGAGGTGAGGGAGTTACAGAAGAATTCCACCTTCTTCAAAATAATAAATGCACCCATATTGCAAAAAGCAAAAATGTGCATATTTTCCTGCCTGCAAAGAATTGCAACTCTGGGCAATGGTTCTTGCAGACCGTTCCTTGAGCTCAGGTATGTATCTCAGTACAGATCTTCAGCAACAGAGCTGAAGGAAGTATCAGTGCCACGTGGGAAAATGGGACTTGTAGTTTTATCATTCAAAAATCCTGTAAATGAATGACAGGGCTGTGCAGGTGGAGCCATGCACAGCTTCACCAATTTCAAATTTGACAGTAGATGGCAGGTTAAAAATATCAGTGGATTCTGTCATTTGGGGAGGTTTGAGGCTGGACTGTGGTCATGTTTGATGTTACACCCTAATGCCGCGTACACACGATCGGACATTCCGACAACAAAATCCCATGTTTTTTTTCCCGATGGATGTTGGCTCAAACTTGTCTTGCATACACACAGTCGCACAAAGTTGGTCGGAAATTGCGAACTTCAAGAACGCGGTGACATACAACACGTACGACGAGACGAGAAAAGTGAAGTTCAATAGCCAGTGCTGCTCTTCTGCTTGATTCCAAACATTCGTGGAACTTTGTGCGGAATTCCGCAAATAGATGTTATTGTCGGAAAATTTGAGAACCAGATCTCAAATTTTGTGCTAAGGAAATTCCGATGGAAACTGTCCGATGAAGTCTACACACGGTCGGAATTTCCGACAACAAGCTTTGATTGCACATTTGCCGTCAGAAAGTCCGACCGTGTGTAAGGGGCATTAGTATGTATGCAACATCAAAGCATGGTCATGAAGGTGAAGTTAGCTTTTGATAAACATAAAGAAAAAGTAAATATTGAAATCTGGATCTATAGTGGAGGTCCTATTGCCTGCTTGGTGTCAGCTGTTTCTCACTAACTGACCATCACTATGAATGGATCTGTGATGAAACATGGTCACAGAAATGTTGCTTGATTGTCGCTCATCAGTGTAGAACACTGTATATGTATATATATATATATATATATATATATATATATATATATATATATATATATATATATATTAATGAGGATTATAGAAGTGGCATCCATTAGTATGTATTTCAGTCATGACACCACTATAAATACCTACATCTAAATAGTTTTTCCTAAACTTTCGCCTTGTTAATAATGATACATTGCTGTCCTCAAAGTTCTAGACCAGCTCTTCTCAACCAGGGTTCTGTCGAAGTCTAAGGTTCCTCCACAGGTTGCAAGGGGTTCCTTGTGCAATGAACAACTTCTAACTCTGAGATGAGTAACCACTGACACCATCGATCTTATTAGCTATATCTAATGCCGTGTACACACGATCGGAATTCCGGCCAGTAAAAGACCGATGAGAGCTTTTCATCGGAAAATGCGACCGTGTATAGGCTCCATCGGAATTTTGCTGGCCGAATTTCCGACAGCAAAGAATTGAGAGCATGTTCTCAATTTTTCCGACGGAAAAGGTTTCTATCTGAAATTCCGATTGTCTGTAGCAATTCTGACGCGCAAAATTCCTACGCATGCTCGGAAACAATTTGTCGCATGCTCGGAAGCATTGAACTTGGCTCGTTGTGTTCTTGACAGTCGGAATTTGGTGAGACCGTGTGTAGGCAAGACAGTTTGAGCGGAATTCCGTCGGAATTCCGTTGGGAAAAACATCAGAACTTTTTCCGACGAGAATTCCGATCGTGTGTACGCGGCATAAGGGGCACTCTTTCTAATGCCTGCAAACGTAGGGAGCATCCTACCCACTAAGGTACCTTGATCTGTAAATTGCATTCATTGAGCCCAAAAAAAAGTATTTCATGGGGTTCCTCTGTTTAAATGGTTGAGAAAGGCTGTTCTAGACAGTTTGATCTCATTATCAAGTGCTGTGTTTCTCCTTTTATTGTTCTCTGTTGTTGTTCAGCAGATAACAGGGATTAAAGCTCATAGGCATCGGCTTAATATGTGAAATAAATGGTTCTACATGGCTTGTGTTGTGAATTCTTGTGTCTTCTCTTTCTTCCAGGCTGACCGGTGCTTCTAAAGACAAGCGCTGGTATATTGCTGTCCTATTCACCACACTCCTCTTCTATTCCATTGCCTCCCTGGCCTTCTATTTACTATACAAGTATTTCACCCATCCTGCTGGCTGCCTACTGAACAAAGGACTCATCGGTATTAACATCTTCCTGTGTATAATCATGTCCTTCATTTCAATCACACCTTGCGTACAGCTCAGTAAGTCTTCTTATACTGTGTACATTGTATCTATTGGATTTACAGGCTCAAGTCTTATTCAATTAAGTAAATTATGGATTTTTGATCCAGAGATTGTTGATCCAGGGAATATTTTGACTACCTTCTGGGCGATTAGGAAGGAATTTTTTCTCCCATTGCGGCAAATTGCAACTTGCTTATTGGGTTTTTCTTTTTCTTCCTCTGGATCAACTGGGGGTATATAGATTGTTTCTATGGAGGTTTTCTATTTATTTGTTTTTTCTAAAGGTTGAACCAGATGGAATTTTTCTTTCAACCTGACTAACTATGTATGTAACTACCCAACGAAAAAAGTATTAGCTCATAGATACTAATCAGATTTTAGTGACAAAGTAACAAGCTCACCTGATACTTTTTTTTTAAATCAAAAAGAGTTTGAGCCCTGGTTCATATTGGTACAATTTGGCACCATTCTAATCGTTGCGACGCTGCATTTGCGGCACCGCGACATCGTGGGCTTCCTGGACAGGTAAGTGTCCTTATTAAAAGTCAGCAGCTACAGTGTTTGTAGCTGCTGACTTTAAAAAAAAAAAAATTTTTCAGGGTGGAACTCCCCTTTAAAGTGGAAGTCCATGCAAAATCTAAAATCTGTGCATCTATAGACACCAGGAATCCAATACTAACCTCTGTATCCCTGTAAAGAAAAAAGAGTATACATACCTTTTTGGAAGCCGATCTGACCTGCTCCGACCGGATCCCATGCTAAACTTTCAGCCGCGGCTTCACTGTAGAGGTGGGTGCAGAGGAGACGGAGGACAACCGAAGCCCCATAGTAAGTCTATGGGTGACGTCACTTCCCTGTCATTTCACAGCCGTTGTCCTCCATGTCTTCTGCAGAGCTTCCGGTGCCTGAAATCGGGTCAGAGCGGGTCAGATCGGCTTCCAAAAAGGTATGTATACTCATCTTTCCTTTACAGGTATAGAGAGGTTAGTGTTAGATCCCTGGTGTCTATAGATGCAGGGATTTTAGATTTTTCATGGAATTCAACTTTAAGTTCACTAGTTAGGGGTATCCGGCCTAACCTATGAGCAGTCTGTCCATTACCAGCTCTAGTGGACTCAAGCCTGGGGTGTCCAACCAGGGACCTCATATGTTTTCGAATTTATGAGGACCCCTATTATGATAGATATACTTCTCTAATCTAAGGGTTTCCCCATACATTGTAGCAATTCTTTGTGAGAAGGAGGGTCAGTCACCTGATACTTTACTGATGCTCTCCTACTGCTCCATTCACCAGCCAGAGCTTTGTGAACTACTTGGTATGTCAGAGAATTTTACCCACTCCCCTTTGCTCGCAATGAACTGCTATGCAGCTATGTATCTGAGTGGCCAATTGCCAGGCCTGAGCAGTGTTGACACCACAGGAAAATCCTTAGCCCTGTGAAAGCTCCAACACAAACCAACATGAGCTACTTATTCGGGGCTCTGGTAGGTGAACAGAGCAGTGGAAGAGTGTAAGGAAGGTATCATTAGCATAGGAGGTGGGTTATTAAAAGAAACTGTTACTTTGTTCTGTAAAGAAGTGACAGGATCACTTTAAAGCCCCATACACACGGTCGGAAAATCCAACCACCAAATCCATCGGATTTTGTCCGACGGATTTAGTCCGACACTGGTGTTGCATACACACTGTCGGACAAAGTTGTCAGAAAATCCGATCATTCTGAACGTGGTGACGTTTGTTGCGTACGACGGGACTACGTAGAGGCTAGTAGCCAATAGCTTTGGTCTTGTAATGTGATCTGAGCATGCGTGGCACTTTGTCCGTCAGAATTCGATACACACGATCGGATTTGGTGTGATCGGACTTTGTTGTCGAAAAATCTATCCAGCAGGAGATAGGACTTTGTCCGTCGGACAATCCGATGGAAACTGTCCGATGGTGCCTACACACGGTCGGAATTTCCGACAACATTGTCCGATAGGACAGAATCCATCGGAAAATCCGACCGTGTGTATGGGGCTTAAGAATGATTGGTAGAAGCCAATTTCGGATTAGTTGCTTACTTTGAGTTACTGCATTTTGCACCATTAGCCGCACTGACTGTCACATAAATTATGAGCATATTATGGCTATCTGCTGAACTGTTCTTGCCCATTGGTTTATACTAGGGAGCATTTCTGAAAATATTATTTTGCCAAGTATTGAAAAATTGACCTTTAAAAAATTGCCTTCATTTTTATTGACTTCGGTTGATGACACCATATTTACTACTCTATTAGCTGCACTGGTGTCTGTATTCTGATATTCCAAAGAAAAAGCTGGCACATGTAGGCTGCTTGCTGACCTAACCTGCTATGTTATATCTATTTATAAATCCAATTATAGATTGCCAAGTAGGTGTGGTTTTAAACCAGTGAGTTCTAAGTCAAACAGGCTTATGCATACATGATTACGTCATTAAGCTTAAAGAATAACTCCGCTAAACACAAATTATTATATTTAGGTCTTGAATTATATCAAAGTTTTGAATTTCTGTTATGATACATCTGTGTACTCTTGCAGGAACATTAAAGCTTCAGTTGTGAAAAAATAATAGCCAGCTGACATTACACCCTGCATGTGTTCCAGTCTGGCAGCAATGCTAATCGTTATTTGGCCTTGTCTAAAGAGGGATTGCCCTTTGACCATCAAGTAAATAAACGCGCTGAAATCACATCAGAGCCGTCAGCTCTCCTCCCCCCACCTCTAGTAATTCAATTGGCACCGATCATATAGTGAGGCCATGTGAGGTCATGACTTTGTCTACTTAGCATGTGAATGGTATTCTTGTATCTTGACATTTGTACCAAACGGGACTTTGAGTATCATCCCACTTTGATGTTTGTATCCCCCACGGTTAAGAAGCCGCCAGGATATTTTGTCGGGGCTTTGAAATGGCCCAACGGAATAAAATAGAGTATTATAGGCTTGCTGTGGTTGTATTTAATAGCGTGCTGCAAAGAGCACTGACGCACATTACCCCAGTAGGAACCAATCTAAATTCTGATGTTACATGAGGTGCTTGATGAAGCAAATGTATCCAGATGATAACATATATTAACTCTACAGTCTCTTCTTTTAAGGATAGCTAAACTCAACAAAAATGTAATATATTGCAGCTTACAGTCCTTAGATGTGGTGGCTGCATTAGTTCTCTTCTTTTTTCAAGGTAAAAATTTTCAGCAAATACAGAAAATACCTGTTAGGCCCCTTTCACACTGGGGCGGGAGCCGCGGCGACGTTAAAGCAGCGCTATATTTAGCGCTGCTTTACCGTCGTTTTAGCTCTGGTATTCGGCCGCTCGCGGGGCAGTTTTACCCCCCCCGAGTGGCCGAAAAAGGGTTAAAATCCCCCGCAAAGTGCCGCCGTAGCAGTGAATACGCCGCTCCTATACTGCTCCAAAGATGCTGCTAGCAGGTCTTTTTTTACCGTCCTGCTAGCGCACCGCTCCAGTGTGAAAGCCCGCCGGCTTTCACACTGGAGTGAATAGGGCCGGGTTTTTTCAGGCGGTGTACAGGCGGTGTACAGGCGCTATTTTTAGCACTGTACCGCCTGAAAAACGCCCCAGTGTGAAAGGGGCCTTAATCTAGTCAGAAAACCAAAAATGTCCATATCACTTCCTGTCAGGTGTACTAAAGAATATATTCCTTCCTAGCTATCTTCTGTAAACTACCATTTGCCGTTACCCCTCATGTAATGAAGATATAGAGATATGTACTTGTTTGTAGTTCATATCAGGAGAGCAGCCTAGGGTGACACCCGTGGTCCCCTCCATAGATAGAGTGGAGGAGTGACGTAGCCACCTTAGGGCAGGAAGAGTGTTATTTGCAGGATCATATGGTGGGTAAAAATAAAGCAAAAGAAGCTTGAAAAAAAAAGAAAATGTATGTAGCCACCACACTAATGCCCCATACACACGGTCGGATTTTCCGACGGAAAATGTCCTATCGGACAATGTTGTCGGAAATTCCGACCGTGTGTAGGCTCCATCAGACTTTTTCCGTCGGATTTTCCAACAGACAAAGTTTTATCTCCTGCTCTCAAATTTTCCGACAACAAAGTCCTATCGGACTTTTTCCGATCGTGTGTAGCGAATTCCGACGGACAAAGTGCCACGCATGCTCAGATCACATTACAAGTCCAAAGCTATTGGCTACTAGCCTCTACGTAGTCCCGTCGTACGCAACAAATGTCACCACGTTCAGAATGATCGGATTTTCCGACAACTTTGTCCGACCGTGTGTATGCAACACCAGTGTCGGACAAAATCCGTCGGAAAAAATCCGATGGATTTTGTGGTCGGATTTTCCGACCGTGTGTACGGGGCATTAGAACTATTAAGATGCAACATATCACATTTTTCATTTTGGGTTTAGATAAACTTTATTTATAAAACATTCTACTTCTTTGTTAGAAAGGTTTAAAAAATGACACCTTTTTTGATCAATTCATCATAAATTTCTGATCGTAAGAGTAAGGGAATACAATTGCGCTCAGTTGCCAATTTATCTACATCAGGAAAAATTCCTTCCCGACACCATATGCATCAGTTGCATTTGTTCCCAGGTTATTCCTTCCATTGATGGTTCCTGGAGATTGTTATGATGACTTACCTCAGTGGTCTCCAAACTGCGAACCTTTGTTTGCCTTTAACTAGCCCTTGGGGTAGTTTTCCTCCCACTGACACCAACAATGGGACAGTCTTCCTCCTACTGACACCAAGGATAGGGCACTATTCCTCCCACTGATATCAAGGATGGGGCACTATTCTTCCCACTGATATCAAGGATGGGGCACTATTCTTCCCACTGATATCAAGGATGGGGAACTATTCATCCCACTGATACCAAGCATGGGCCACTATTTCTCCCACTGATATCATCAATGGGGCACTCTTCCTTCTACTGACACCAAGGATGGGGCACTATTCCTCCCAATGATATCAAGGATGGGGCAATATTCTTCCCACTGATATCAAGCATGGGCTACTATTTCTACCACTGATATCATCAATGGGGCACTCTTCCTTCTACTGACACCAAGGATGGGGCACGATTCCTCCTACTGATACCAAGGATGGGGCACTATTCCTCCTACTGATACCAAGGATGGGGCACTATTTATCCCACTGATGCCAATGATGGGGCACTATTCCTCCCACTGATATCAACAATGGGGCACTATGCCTTCTACTGACACCAAGGATGGGGCACTATTCCTCCACCTTAACACAAAATTGGTGCACTATTCCTCCCACTAACGCCAATGATGGGGCACTGTTTACTCCCGCTGGTGCCAAAGCATTTTCTACTCTGACCGGCCACAGTCCTGCACCCCCCCCCCCCCCATAAAGTCTAAGGAGCAGAAAACTGGCCCTTTGTTTAGAAATATTGTAGACCCCTGACTTAGATTCTTTCCTTTACATCATTATAATGAACAAAAGCAAATGTGCTTTAGTTTTTTCAAGTGTGAGTGCTATTCATTAACAATTACAGTATAGACACAACACCAGAGATTGCTGATCCAGTGAATTATGGGGGATCAGGAAGGAATAAATTTTTCCCCACTGAAGAAGATTGAATCATAGTGTATAGGAGTTTTTCCTGCCTTCCTCTAGATCAGTTGTGGTTATAGGATTCTGTTAATTTTATTATATAAAATGTATTATACAGGATTTATATAATGCCAACAGCTTACGTAGCACTTTACAATATAAAGGGGGACAGTATGATTACAATACAGAAGAAATAGGAGGACCCCTGCTCATGGAGCTTACAATCTAAAGGGAGGGAGAGGTTGTACAAAAGGTAATAGCTGCGGGCGATGATCTGATGGAGGCGACTTGGGTACAGTTCTTAGGTGGAGGTGAGGTTCCCTGAATACGTTTTCAAGGATCGCCTAAAGGCGGACAGGGTAGGAGCTGACCGGGCATACTGGGGCAGGGAGTTTAAGAGAATGGGAGAGTCTATGGACTGGAGAAGTCCTGGAGGGGAGCGTGGGAGGAGGTAACAAGGGAGCTAGAGAGCAGAAGGTCCTGGGAGGAGTGGAGGGGACGATTTGGACTATATCTGCAGATGAAGTTGGTGATGTAGCTGGGGGCGGTAGTGTGGATGGCCTTGTATGTTGTGGTTAGTATTTTGAATTTTATACGATGGTGTAGGGCAGGGATTTGCAATTAGCGGACCTCCAGCTGTTGCAGAACTACAAGTCCCATGAGGCATAGCAAGACTCTGACAGCTACAAGCATGACACCCAGAGCCAGAGGCATGTTGGGACTTGTAGTTTGGCAACAGCTGGAGGTCCGCTACTTACATATACCCGGTGTAGGGGAAGCCAATGAAGAGAATGACAGAGAGGACCAGCAGTCTAGGATTGGTTAGTAGTTATTTATTTATTTCTCTGTTGGTTTTTTGTGTTTTTTTTGTGTTTTTTTTCCAACCTTACTATTTAACTATGTAAATTAATATTTCTTTAACCCTATTTCTTGTTTTCTAGAGCAACCTCGTTCTGGATTGCTGCAAGCCTCCATCATCAGTTGCTATGTCACATACCTTACATTTTCAGCTCTTTCTAGCCGACCTCCGGAAAGAGGTCAGTGAAAAAGTGATGATGTTGTGAAGAACAAAGCATTTCAATCACTGTCATTGTGGTTTCAAATATTGATATACTAGCTGTGTCCTGAGTTGAACCTTTCCATTCTGGAGCTGTCAAGTCTGGCTCTATGAGCCGCTGTGAGATCAGTGCTGAGTCTATTAGACTCCATCAATAATGGGGATTGTGTTCACCATGGAGGTTTTATATCAAAGTCTCCCAAATAGATCAAACACTCATTGTCATCACATTATAATGGAACACGGCCATTCTCTTACATGACAAGCTCACAATAAACAAAACAAGTTTGTCTTTTTATCTTTACCATTTTACTGCTTTGAGTCTAAAATGGCCCCTTTTATCTCTTTCTGTTTGTAGAAATGTCTGTTTTATGACATTTAGTAGCTTGCCATTACCATATCTTAGAAGGTATCATGTTCTGATGTTTCTGTGATTGGTCATTGTTTTAAAAAGCCTTTTTTCTTCTATTTATCTTTTTCTGTAAAACATCCCAAATGTCACATCCCATCTATTAAATCTACTAAAGGGGAAAAAAAGCTGTTCACTTTGCAAAGGGAATTGCACATTGCAATGGAATTTTCCCCAGAGCTTGGTGAATGAAGTGAAATTTCACTTTACAAAGGATACCCAATCACATGCAAGGAAAATATATATATGTTTTTGCTTTCATACGATTGGATGATGGACATCAGCAGAGCTTTACCTTATTCAGTAAGCTCTAGGGAAATTTAATTTGTAAAGTGCAATTTCTTTTGCAAAGTCTATTTGTCTTTGGTAAATCAATTCCCTTGAATAACTTCTGTCTTACCTACTGTGTAATAGCAATGCTTTCTTTTCTGCGGGTATTACTTTTACTCTTCTTTTCTCAGATTCGTTTCTTAACACCAGCTGTTTGCAAAAGGCAAAAATGTCTTGAAGTTGCTGCAAAATAGGTAGATAGTATAGTTTGATATAAATAAACAATAAATAATATCTCAGTACAGAAGACGCGGTCATATAAAGGCCACATTGCATGTGGTTCTGATATGATTGCGAGTATAAGTGCTTTGTAATTCCGAATGCAACTATTCTGCACATGACCGAAGCCCATATCTGTTAGCCTTTGTCACCACCATAGACAGTTAAATGTTTTTCAGACTGGTATTCTTGCAACTGCAATGGAGAGGTTCTTTGTGGCTTGCTTAAAAGAAGAAATATTTATTTCTCCTCTAAACTAGCTAGAGATTTAGCTAACTACAACCAACCACCACTGTTTCCCTCAAAGACAACTCATTCCCTTAGCACAGTGGTCTCCAAACTGCAGCCCGCGGGCCAGATGCAGCCCTTTGTTTGCCTTTATCAGGCCCTGGGGCACTGTTTCTACTACTGATCCTAAGCATTATTTCTCCTATTGATACCAGGCAGTCAGGGCTATCTTTAATATTGATTTGACCCAGGGCAAACATTTTCTTTTGGCTTCACAGCCGGTTCCCTACTGTGCATGTGCGCAGCGCGCTGCACTTTCTAAATGGTCCGGCGGTGGAGGAAGAGTAAGGGGGGCCTAGCTTTGCCACGGCGCCGCCTCCAGAAGTGGGGCAGAGGAACTGTCAATAACAGCCCCCCCCCCCCCGAAAGGTGCCAAATGTGGCACGGGGGGGAGATAAATAAGCAGAACTTCCACTTTTGGGTGAAACTCTGCTTTAAGGGGCAGCTGCTTTGGGCCCCACAACAATGACTGGGCCCAGGGCAGCTGCTGCTTTTGCCCCCTGTTAAAGACAGACCTTCCTCCCACTGACACCAACAAGGAGGCACTATTCCTCCCGCTGACACCAACAATGGGCATAATTCCTCCCACTGATATAAACAATTGGACTACAACAATTCTTCTCACTGACACCTACGACGGGGTACTATTCCTCCTACTATTAGACATGTGTGATTAGTTTAGTTCGAATCGAAAATTCGTACGAATTTCCGTAAATTCGTACATTCTGGAGGATCCGAGATACGAATTGCTATGCTTCCGAATTTTGTACGAAATACGAAATTTTGTTTACGAATTTCGGATCCAAATTCCATTACAACGGAAACGTGACAGGTGTTTTGTTGACCAATCAGAGGTTTTCCTCTGCTGCTGAGTGAGGGTTGGTAAAATTACCTTTTTTTAATATGGGAGTGGGAGACTGGTACTGGTAGTCGATGGGAAATTCAGAATCGGACAAAATAAGAATGTTCGTTAATTACGATTATTCGTTATGATGAAGTTAAAAACCCAGGAAGTCAGCCCAGCACAGGGATGGTGGGAGCCCCTCATAATGAGCACAGCACCAGGGATGGTGGGAACCCCTCATAATGATAAATTCATCATAACGAACGTTCGCAATTGTTACAAAAAGTTAACGAATATTCGTATGACTCCAAATTGAATTACGAAATATGAATTAACGGCTAATACGTAACGGAACTAAAAAAAATTATTGACGGCGCACATGTCTACCTACTATATATATTGTTTCCTAATTTTGCTGTTTTAATTGCATATCTTGCAGTTCAGTTTCGAGGGCAGAATTTCACAGTGTGCGTTCCAAGTATCAGCAGGGATGGAATGCAGACCGAAGACACTTCAATTGCCATTATTGGGACGGTCATTATGTATTTGTGTGTCTTGTTTGCATGGTAGGTGCATATTTTTTTCGATTTGCGCATATAATTAGAAATACCAAATGAAAAAGAAGCAGGAGACTGTTCTTCTCTAATATAGATTTTCACTTTGACATGATAAAGGAGTCGTAGCACAAGCTGCTGTCTTTCAACATCTTTCAATGTGCATTTTGTATTGGAATTAAATGTACAGAGAACTTATATATACTGTTCCTTTTGCCCTAGCTGGTTTTAGCTAGTGAGGTGGACTGATTGTACATTGACTTAGAACAGGTACAAAGACATAACTGCTAAGACAATAAATATTCACATGGCAGGATCATGACGCTTTTAATATGCGCAATCAATGGAAAACACATTGCCCCAATGGGAATAACTCAACTGATTTCACACCCAAGTTTGTGAAGGTTAATAATGCGGACAGAAAAGAAGCTAGGTTTTATTACTACTGAGTATTCAGAAGTCATGCCAAAGTTACATAAATACAATCCTTGCTTTTCTCTTGCTTAAAATCTGTAGCAAAGAGCGACGTTTCATTGCTTACTGAATTCTTCATTGCTAATAGAATGGCAGTTGTATCGTCAACCAACCCTAAGGAAAATAGGTTTAATTGTATTTTTCATGGATTTTTGATTCTATCTTTTTCAGGGATAAAGATATTGGTAACTGTTATGGCTTTTAGTAAAGTCAGTGGCTATAGGTTCAATCCACTGAGACTGATGAGTAATTTAATTTCTCTTATTTTAACTCATTAACTCATAGTTATTGCCAATCCAAAGCTATTTCAAAGTGAATCTTGCACTTCAGGCAAGGACTGCTTATTCAAGGTGGTAGATCCTGGGGAATGCTAATACCCAGAATTCCCCAGGCAAATCTCACACAAGTTGCTGCAGTGCAGGATCATCTTTTTCCAAGATGTGGGCTTCTCAGCATTCTCTGAGAACTCACCAGAAGAAGGATGACATCACCCTTATGCCCCGTACACACGGTCGGAAATTCCGACCACAAAATCCGTCGGATTTTTTCCGACGGATTTTATCCGACACTGGTGTTGCATACACGCGGTTGGACAAAGTTGTCGGAAAATCCAATCATTCTGAACGTGGTGACGTTCGTTGCGTACGACGGGACTACGTAGAGGCTAGTAGCCAATAGCTTTGGTCTCGTAATTTGATCTGAGCATGCTTGGCACTTTGTCCGTCGGAATTCTCTACACACGATTGGAAAAGGTCCGATTGGACTTTGTTGTCGGAAAATTTGAGAGCAGGATCTCAAATTTTTTCCGTCGGAAACTCCGACGGAAAAAGTCTGTCCGACAACATGGTCCAATCGGACATTTTCCGTCGGAATTTCCGACCGTGTGTCCGGGGCATTAGACACTGTGCACAGAATCCAGCAGAAAAGTTATCAAACTTTCAAACTATTTTTTCTTCCAGAGCTTTAGAGAGAGGAGGGAGGCACCTTGAAAACCGTGGGGAGAATAATTATTTAATCCCCTGCAGATTTCTCTGTAAGTTTGCCCACATACAAAGAAATTATGGGTTTATAATTTTTATCCAAACATTGGAAAAATCCCAACTTTATTGTCTAAATCCACCCAGATGCCTGACCAGCAGCTAGCTTAGCCACTCGGCATGCTGCTAGGACACTGAACCAGCTGCTCTTGCCCCTTCCACAGTCTGGTGCTCCAATGAGCGCTGGAGGGACAGAGCAGAGAGCCGGTGACAAATAGTCACTGCTCTCTGCTCACTGATGACCGATAGCCAAGTGATCAGTGGTCATGTGATCGCTTGGTTCTTAGTCTTAGAGCTGGGGTGGACAGATGCAGCATCAGACCGATTCTGCATCTACCTAGGTGAGTATAAATGTTTTTTTTTTGCATTCCCATACTTCTCCTTTAAATCGCAAGAAATAGATATATACAATATCGGGACAAGGTCATCTAGTGCCCAGGAAGAACATACCAAACTGCGCCTCCCCTTCAAGATGTATGAGCATTATATGTCAGCAAAAATCTCTCTACATAAACACTGAGCACTAATCTGCATGCTTACCCCTAAGCATAAATTCCCCCTCCTCCCAGTACATATCTGCCCTCCTGCTGAAATCTCCCATCTCACCACTAATCTTTGCCCTCCCATCCCTTAAATCCCCCCAGCTTAGCCCCCCCAAAAGAAAATTCACCCTGCCTAGCACAATTTCCACTAGTACACATCTTCTCCCCACCACTTCAAATCCCCCCTCCCAGGACAAATTCCCTCAATTCCACCCCATAGCACAAATCTTCTTCACCCCTCCCAACACAAATCCTTCTAAATCACCACTTATACCCCCCATTTCCCCTCCCTCTCATCTCCTTGTGGTGCCCCACCACCTCACATGATACCACAGTGCCCAGGGCAGTCGCCCCTCCTGCCCAACCCTTGTCCTGGCCCTGTATATATATATATATATATATTTATTTACAGTATATATATATATATATATATATATATTTTTTTTTTTACAGTATATATATATATGTAGCGATACCCCCAGTTAAGAGGGCCGCTGATTTGTTTTGGGTCCCTGAGTACAGCTCCACCAACCCCCGGCAATTTGCTCTACCCGCTCTGGCACAGTTAGTCAAGGGGTATGTATCTATGCACATATAAACATCACTTATACTCTAAGTGTAATGGGTATGAACTCACAAGCAGACTGCTGAGATAAGAATAACTGGCTTTACTTTGTCAGTAAGGAAAAGAAATAGCAACATGCATTTAAACATATGACTTACAATACTTTAGCAGGTCCCTGCAATATGCACTCTAACATGTACACATATATGTATCAAACTAGCAATGGGGAAACGGAACGCCAAGTGTAGCGACCGTCTGCTATGCACCCCTGAGGTGCAATAAATCTATCTGCGCCTACCTAACGGACCAGGCCTGATCCCTAGTAATAGAGCTCAGTCCTTGAATAAGTACAGTAATCTTCACCGGCAATAGATCTGTAGAGGTGGTGCACATGTAGCTTTAAATGGTATACTTGTAATCCACAGAAAGTAACATCTGCTGCTCTGAGGTAAACTATGCCTTGGCAGTTCAGTAGGCATGAAAGTGTGTGTATCAATGCAGGATGAGCCTCTCAGCTCTCTCACCAATCCTTGGGTACCGTCCTCAGCTCCGGTCCCTCCAATGGCGGCCTCCGGTCTCCTCAGTCACAGCCCCTGCGCTCCGGTCCTCAGCTCCGACCGACCGACTGTAGGGAAGAGTCTCCGCTCCGCTGCTGCTGACTCTGAGGGATGAGAGTCTCACTCCATCTGCTGCAAGGCCCAGGCTTCAGGCCTTCAGCAGACCCGGTCCGCACAGGTGTCTCCTCAGGAAGAGGCGGTCTCTCCTCCTCCTTTTTATCACCTCCCCCAGCAGCCTCTCGGGCGGAAACAAGCAGCCCGGGAGCCTGGGGAATTATGGGGGATGTAGTCTCTTCCACTAAAAGGGGTACGACCCCGCTACACACTCCCCCCACTTTGAATCTTTGGTCCCCAAAGACAGTGTTCAAATTACAAGCTTTCTCGGAAACAACACGTTCACATAACTTAGACAGAGGAGCCTCCCACCAATTAGTATAAGATGGGGAGCTGTCCTGTCTACAGGTCACTTCAGTGTGGGCGACCTGTTTAACTGTGCCAGAGAGTGAGCTGGGGTTGCCCTCCACCAAATGAACAGTGGATGGGTCAGGGCTTTCAGCACTTCTCCTTGCTGTGGTAACAGAGTCCTCTGAACTTTCTCCCATCTTGGGGTAAGTTAACTTCTTGGGAGGCTTCACACTTCTGCGAGCTCTCTGTTCTCTTGGGACTTCTTCAGGAACACATTCTGGCAACATCTCTGGTTCTGGAACATCTACTTCTTCCTCTGAGTAGAGACCAGGGATATCTTCCCAGCACTCAGGCACAAACTCTGTGGCTTCTGGGTTCAATGTTCCATCTTCCACATCTTCAGTAGGTGGAAGGTCTATGGCGGAATTTCCTGGAGTTGAGGAAGGCCATAGCCATTCAAGTTCTCCTCTTTCTTCCTCTGGTTGGGGGTCCTGTCCACCCCTAACTTGGGATGTCTGAGACCTAGTATTAGGCCTGGGGGTATCCAGAATGGAAACAGATTCAGGTAAGTCTCTCGCTGGAAGTATTCTGACTGCTTCAGTGAGTGGGAGCAAATGATTCCTATGCCAGGTCTTCAAAGGCCCCACTCTTCCTTCTGGCTTCAACTTGTAGACAGGCAATCCTGGAAGTTTCCTACAGATGATATATGGCTCTGATCTCCATCTATCAGCAATCTTGTGTTTTCCAGGGATCCCTAGATTGCGTAACAGTACACGGTCCCCAGGCTGTAGGTCCTGTACTCTAACTTTCAAATCAAAGTTCCTCTTATTTCGGGCCCCCCTCTGGTCGGAGGCCGCTTGAGCTTTCTCATAAGCTATCTTCAAACTGTGCCTCAGTCTGTCCACATATCCTTTGTGGGAGGCAGCAGAGGCATGGTCTAAGGAAATGCCGAAGGCCAAATCCACTGGCAATCTTGCTTCTCTCCCAAACATAAGTCGGTAAGGGGAGAAACCTGTCACATCACTTGTGGTGCAATTGTAAGCATGCACTAGAGCTGAAATGTGTTGACTCCAATGTTGCTTCTTCTCTGTTTCCAAAGTTCCCAACATGTTCAATAGGGTCCTGTTGAACCTTTCAGGCTGGGCATCACCTTGAGGGTGATATGGTGTGGTTCTAGTCTTCTCTACTCCCAGAGAATCTAGTAGCTTCCTGATCAGGCGACTCTCAAAGTCCCTTCCTTGGTCTGAATGGATTCTCTGTGGCAGTCCATAGTGAACAAAGTACTTCTCCAAAAGTACCTTGGCTACGGTAGAGGCCTTCTGGTCCTTGGTTGGGAAAGCCTGAGCATAACGGGTGAAATGGTCGGTTACCACCAGAACATTTCCCAATCCACTCAAATCGGGTTCGAGGCAGAGAAAATCAATGCATACCAGATCCATTGGGCCTTGACTCTGTAGGTGGCCCATTGGGGCAGCTTGATGGGGTAAAGTCTTTCTCTGAATGCATCTTGCACAGGAGTGGCAATACTCCTCCACTTCGGCCCTCATGCAGGGCCAATAAAACCGGTCTCTGACAAGTTGGAAGGTTCTCTCTGCTCCCAAGTGACCATGCTGGTCATGTAAGGCAATCAGCACAGTCTCTCGATGCTTCTCTGGGAGAAACAACTGCCACTTGTCTTCTGGGCCATCAGAGGGGCCCCTTCGGTAGACTACCCCCTGATGCACCTGTAACTTGTCCAACTCTCTCCTCAGTAGGCGAGCTTCTTTAGAAGGGTGAAGGCGAAGTCCCTCTGGACTCTTGTCTTCCAGGGCTTCCAGGACCAATCTCCCCACGGGGTCTTCCAATTGGTCACACCTTAACTCCTTCTTGGACAGCTTCGGTAGACACTCTTCTTCTAATTGAGTTACTCCACAGTAACACTTTGGGACTCCCACTGTGGTAACTCCTATCTCTTCCACTCTGGATCCTCCTCTGGCTTGGAGTTCAGCCCCCTGACAAAGGGCTTGCACTCCATCTGGTGCCACTTGAGTCCAGTCTTCCCAGTCATCGACCATGACATGGGATCTTCGGGACAGGGCATCTGCATCCCTATTTCCAGCCCCTGGTCTGTACTTGAGGCTGAAATTGAATCCAGACAACGCCGCCAACCATCTGTGTCCAGTTGCATCCAGCTTGGCGGTGGTGAATAGATAGGTCAAGGGGTTGTTATCTGTCGTTACAGTAAACTCGGCCCCATACAGATAGTCTCTCAGTTTGTCAACAACTGCCCATTTGAGGGCTAAGAACTCCAACTTGTGGGTGGGATAGTTCTTCTCGGAGGGGGTCAGGCTCCGGCTCACATAAGCCACTGGTCGTAGCTGGTCTTCGTACTCCTGGTAGAGTACTCCACCTAGGCCCTCATGGCTGGCATCAACATGTAGCTCATACGGTCTAGTGGGGTCAGCGTAGGCCAAAACTGGGGCTGTGGTGAGACTTCTCTTCAAGGTTCTGAAAGCCTCTTCACACCTTGAATTCCACTGGTCTTTGACCGACTCACCGGGCCTCCTAGGCCCCAACCCATCTTCCTCTCCTTCTGTCTTGAGCAGTTCGTTTAGGGGTTTTGCAATGCGGGCAAACCCATCCACAAACCTGCGGTAATAGGAGCAGAACCCCAAGAAAGACCGAAGTTCTGTAACTGTTGTGGGTCTTGGCCATGAAGTAACTGCCTCCAACTTCTCAGGGTCTGTAGCCACTCCTTTTTCAGACACTATGTGTCCCAGATAGTTCAAAGGAGACTGATAGAACCGACACTTCTCGGGAGAAAGTTTGAGTCCCTCTTCACTGAGCCTCTTCAGTACTTTCTCCAATCTGGCTTCATGTTCTTCCAAAGTCTTTCCAAAGACAATGACATCGTCCAGGTACACAAGGACTTCTATGAGGTTCATGTCTCCAACTGTCCTTTCCATAAGGCGTTGAAATGTAGCAGGAGCTCCAGATAGGCCCTGGGGCATCCTGTTGAACTCAAAGAATCCCACTGGGGTTATGAAGGCAGTCTTTTCTCTATCCTCTGGATGCATGGGGATTTGGTAATACCCACTCTTGAGGTCCATCACACTGAACCACTTAGCTCCAGATAAACTCTGCAAGGCATCTTCTATCCTTGGCGTGGTGTACTGGTCAGGAATGGTCCTCCTGTTGAGAGTTCTGTAGTCAATGCAGAGCCTCAATGACCCATTCTTCTTCCTGACTACCACAATTGGGGAGGCATAGGGGCTTCTGGACTCCCGAATCACTCCCGTCTTCTTCAGTTCCGCAAGCTGCTCCCTCAGATCCTCCAGATCTGCTAGCGGGACTCGCCTCACTCTCTCTCTGAATGGCTTGTCCTCTTGCATGCGGATTCGGTGGGTGGCACTCCTCGCACACCCCACATCAAACTCATCTTTAGAGAAAATCTTCTCCCATCTGGTCAGCTGGGCCTTGGCTCTCTCTTTCCAAGCTCCAGGTAGGTTAGGGTTTTCCATGGAGAGTTTCTTCCAAACATCTTCTCCTTCACCCGTCCCCTTCACTTCTGACCAGCCAACTGGGACAGCAGGACTCACCTGTCCCAGAAGCATCCTGGCAGGGATCTCCACGGGCCGCTCTGTGGGGTTCCTCACACTGACAGGGACTCTTCCTCTGGCCTTCTTCAGGTCCTTCAGTGAAATTACTTCTGGTATCACCTCCAGACCTGAGTGACCCTCCATTGGGTCGGGTTCCAACATTACAAAGGGGCCAGGCTGCTCCCAAGTAAGTTTCACCGTGGCTCTCATGCAGGTCACCTCTCCAGGCTGTAACACTGCTCCTTCTTTTCCAAGCCTCCATACCCTTCCTATCCCCTCACTTGGGGTCTTCTGCTCTAGGACCAACCGCTGGTAGGCTGCCTTCAGCATGGGATGGATCTTGGGGGCTGAAAGATTCTCTTTCTTCACCAGGGGGGTCAGAAGCCTTCTGACTAGGTCCGTGTTCGTCCCTATGATCAGGAAAGTCTTGCTGGTTCCTGGTGGGCGGGGACACACCACTGCTAAGGTGTCAAACACTTCAGTCTTCCCAGCTACGGATGGGTCAAAGGTCAACCGTATGGGTAGGTATCCATCATAGGGGAAACTCTGAGTTCCCAATCCCCTTATCTCCAACTCTTCTATCTTCTGTATTGGCAGATGACTCAGGTATCTGTCATAGAAGTCCCTATACAATAGGGTCACTTGTGCTCCAGTGTCTAGGAGGGCCTTCGTGTACACTCCTTCCAACTGGATGGGCACAGTAGGGGATGGACCAACTAGCTTTTCTGGGTAAGGCCGAGTTGATGCTGTCCTCTTCTGCGGACTCTTTTCCTTTTTACTTGATCTGCACTTGCTCCTTTCTTGAGCCTGGTATGCATTAATTCTCTCCCTCTTGCTGGGAGTGTGAACCCGTTGAGGGACATTGTTATCTCTCACTTTTGGTGGTTCTCGTTTAGGAGTACTGTATTCCTTCCGGGGGGGTCTTGCCCCCTTTCTCTGGAGTGTACCTTGGTTGAGGATCCCTGGGTTCCTTTTTAGGGGTCTGATCTCCTCGCTGTCTCTTTCCGTTATTCTTCTTGGAGCTCACTGAAGGCGATGGGCACCCGGTTGACTCCTTCACCGGGGCCCTTTGGCGTTTCCCGCCGGCTGGCGGCTTTCTTTTTTCTTCTTCTTGGGACTGGCACATACAGCTGCAATATGACCAATTCCTCCACAATTAAAGCAGATCATCTCACCGTAGTCAGGTGGGGATGCTGGTGCTGAAACAGCTGGAAACAATTCCCTCCTGCTTGTTTCTTTCTTGGGACTGGGCGTCTCTTTCGCCACTAGAGACGTCAGTATCTCCATCATCTGGGACATCTGCAACTTCAGGGCATCTACCTCTGTCTCTCTTTCAGGGGTTAAGGCCGACCTGACCGTGGCCACTGGAAGTTTTGTAGACCCCATCACCTGTTTTTCCCTTTTCTCTTCCAACATGGCCTCTTCTTCTCTGACCATTCGAATGAGATCAGGGTAGTCCAGGCTCTTCCCATCCTGCCGGGTGCGTAGAATTAGTGCGACAGGGTCCAGGGGTTGGGCTCCCCTCATCACCTGCTGGGCACGGGCTTCATCTACCTTCCCTGGATCTATCCCCTTCTTCAGGATAATCCTATGCAGGATCTTGTCTATGCGTCCCATGTACTCCGACAGCTTCTCCCCTGTCTTCTGGTAACAGTGTTCCAGTTGATAGGTAAGTTCTGTGACCTTTTCTGTCCCACCAAACACACTTTCCAGGATGTCTATGTAGTCCTGGGCAGTGCAATCCTTTTTGCTTGTCTTCAGATTGCGTATGGCCTCGAAGGCAGGTCCTTTTAGGCTCTCAACAATCCTTTGCTTCTTTCTACCTTCTGAGACCTCCCATTCTTCTAGGGCCTGCGTGGCACCATCTAACCACTCTTCAAATCCCTCTTCTCCCGAGGGTACAGGTGTCCTCCCAGAGAACATCCGGAGTTTCCTGTATCCCGACATTGGGTAATCCCCGGGGTCTCTTCTGCACTGAGTCACAATCTCCCCTAGGACAGCACACAGTTCTGCACTAAGAGTAGTCTGTGCGGGTGTGGGGCTTTCCGCGCCCTTCTGTTCTTCCTGCTTGGGGGATAGCATGGCTTTCATAGGAGAACAGTCTCCCTTGCGCGGCAGCGCATGCAGCACTTGGTAGGCCTGACCATTCGGTGCCTGTATGCTTTGGCTCCTGAACTGCTCTGGAGTCTCTTCCTTCCATTCTATTAAGGCGTATGTGTACCCAGCATCATTTCTCATGTCCATTATCCATGACTTGTGGCATGGGGATAGGGACATTATGAGCTGCTTGACTGCCTCTCTCTGCCATATCCCTGGCAGTTCAATGACTGCTGCTGCGGCTGGATCAGTGGCCCATGTTGCGGACCACCGTCCCACTTCTATCGGGTCCATGCCGGTACCTTCTGGCGGCTTTTCCCGCTGACTCAGGATCCCGGATTACGAGCCCCCACGTGTAGCGATACCCCCAGTTAAGAGGGCCGCTGATTTGTTTTGGGTCCCTGAGTACAGCTCCACCAACCCCCGGCAATTTGCTCTACCCGCTCTGGCACAGTTAGTCAAGGGGTATGTATCTATGCACATATAAACATCACTTATACTCTAAGTGTAATGGGTATGAACTCACAAGCAGACTGCTGAGATAAGAATAACTGGCTTTACTTTGTCAGTAAGGAAAAGAAATAGCAACATGCATTTAAACATATGACTTACAATACTTTAGCAGGTCCCTGCAATATGCACTCTAACATGTACACATATATGTATCAAACTAGCAATGGGGAAACGGAACGCCAAGTGTAGCGACCGTCTGCTATGCACCCCTGAGGTGCAATAAATCTATCTGCGCCTACCTAACGGACCAGGCCTGATCCCTAGTAATAGAGCTCAATCCTTGAATAAGTACAGTAATCTTCACCGGCAATAGATCTGTAGAGGTGGTGCACATGTAGCTTTAAATGGTATACTTGTAATCCACAGAAAGTAACATCTGCTGCTCTGAGGTAAATTATGCCTTGGCAGTTCAGTAGGCATGAAAGTGTGTGTATCAATGCAGGATGAGCCTCTCAGCTCTCTCACCAATCCTTGGGTACCGTCCTCAGCTCCGGTCCCTCCAATGGCGGCCTCCGGTCTCCTCAGTCACAGCCCCTGCTGACTCTGAGGGATGAGAGTCTCACTCCATCTGCTGCAAGGCCCAGGCTTCAGGCCTTCAGCAGACCCGGTCCGCACAGGTGTCTCCTCAGGAACCAGTCTCCGCGTCACCAGCTCAGTCAGAAGAGGCGTCCCAGTCAGGCGCGGCATCAGAAGAGGAAGAGGCGGTCTCTCCTCCTCTTTTTTATCACCTCCCCCAGCAGCCTCTCGGGCGGAAACAAGCAGCCCGGGAGCCTGGGGAATTATGGGGGATGTAGTCTCTTCCACTAAAAGGGGTACGACCCCGCTACATATATATATATATATATATATTTACAGTATATATATATATATACAGGGGTCAAGTCCTAGGGGAAAAAGTGTGGGAACTCCCACCCCAAGATCCACTCCCCCACCAAAGAAAAATGATACGCACATATGCATGAACGCTTCAACAGTGGTATTTTTAATCCAATTTTCATATTGTGTGTATGAAGCTTAACTGTTCGTACATACAAAAAAAACAATCCTCAATAAACATAAATACGGTAATTCTCAGAATAATCAGCATTCATTCAATTGTGCTTCCATGCAAATGTGAACATCATGTTCTGATCTTTATTGGGGAATTTTATTTTGTATATAGAGTGTTTATGTGGTGAGTTTACACTTTTCATTGAACAGAGTTTGGATAACACAGGGTTAAACGGAAAGGTCATAAATTAACTGCACATTATCTGGACAGACTGCTTGGGGAGATGTGTTCCTGCTTAGGAGATGTATGTTAGCTTGGGGGAGCTGCAAACTCTGCAGGGCTCCAACACACACTCGCTGCTATTCCAACCCTTCACATATTTCCACATAAACTTCCCTCTTGGCATTAAACTTTGCCAGGTATTGTGCTCAGCTTACCACCCCAAACTGCTGTTCCTCCCTCAGCTCACCTCTCTCCCTGCATGTCCTGTGAGCAGAATAGCTGTGCTCCTCCTCTGGGTTCTCACATCATATGGCACTGAAGATAGAGGAGGGGGGGATTCAGCGGGACACACAGAGCAACTATGCAGGAGACTGGGGGGGGGGGGGAGAGATGAGGAGACAGAAAATCAGGAGGGGCCGGCGGGGAGGAGCGCATCACGAGAGGTCTGACTAAATACAATCTCTTAGCAGCAGGGACCTGATCTACCCGTCAGCTAGCTGTGATTGACAGGTAGATCGAAGTGGAAGCTGTCAATGGGCCCCCTACTGGCAATGCCTGAATGGTCAGGTGTGCGGCACTTACTATTGCGAGCTGTGTCGGCAGCTGCTTGTGTAGCACCTGCCACACAGCTCGCATACTTCAAAGTCTTGCAGGACACGGCTGCTAACGGGAACTGAGTTCCTGTTGTGTAAAAAGTATAGGAACTCCGTTACCATGCGTTCCCGCAGGACTTGAGCCCTGTATATATATATATATATATATATATATATATATATATATATATATATATATATACACACACACACAAAAAGAGAAATGGGATTCCCACCTAAATTATTAAATAGTAGTACTCACTGATGGTATATGGGGGGGGTGTGTAATCATTGTTAGTACTGAATCACCCAACCCAAACCCAAGCCCCCAATTTCCTAATAGGTGCAGTGTATTCCCGTACATATGGATATAAGTAACACTGCTCCACAATGGAATGATGTACTGTCCACACCACTCTGATATATCAATAGAATTATTAAATATTATTGATCAGTCAGTCAGAAATGGGGCTAAATCACAGACCTAGATGGTTGGTTACAATAAAGGAAAAAATATATTAGTCCAAAGAAACTTTTTGGTAAAAAATCCCTTTTTCTTTTTTTCTTTTGATTTATATACAGTATATACACAGCATATATAACATAAAATTTTATAACATAAAAAGTGATATTACAAAAATTCAATATGACTTACAAATGTAAGTCCACAGTAGCGCAAAACATCTATCACCAAACCAAATCAGTCATCACAAAAACTTCAATATTAGTGCATAAAAGTCTAATATACAGTAGGTCCTCTAAAAAGTTATTCCATGCAGAGATATGGAGTAAGCCACTCCACACAACGGTGGTGGAATTCAACCAGAATTCCACCACCGCTGTGTAGAGTGGCTTACTAAGGAGATTTTCAACAACTGATCCTTATGCCGCGTACACATGAGTGGAATGTCCGACCGAAAAAGTCAGGCGGAAGCTTTTTATCGTATATTCCGATCGCGTGTATGCCTCATCTGACTTTTTTTTCAAAAATTCTGATGGGCCTAGAAATGGAACATGTTCTAAATATTTCCGACTGAACCAATACCTATCGGGAAAATGGTTCGTCGGTATGCTGTTCCGACGCACCAAAAACTATGCATGCTCTGAAGCAAGTACAAGACGGAAGCTATTGTCTATTGGCTATTGAACTTCCATTTTCTAGTCCCGTTGTACGTGTTGTATGTCACCGCGTTCTTGACGGTCGGACTTTGGTGTGACCGTGTGTATGCAAGACAGCTTGAGCGGAATTCCGTCGGAACTCCATCGGTAAAACTTTCAGAGTTTATTCCGACGGCAAAACCGGTCGTGTGTACAGGGAATTAAGCGGAATTGCAGACTAATGGGTCTGATGTGAAACACAGCGGTGGAGGAATTCTGGGTGACGTATTCCCAATAGGACATCACTGGGAACCATTTCTCTGCATGGAATCACTTTTTAGAGTAATGCCGCGTACACACGGTCAAAATTCTCGTCGGAAAAAGCTCTGATGGTTTTCCCGTCTGAACTTCGATGGAATTTCGCTCAAACTGTCTTGCCTACACACGGTCACACATTCCGACGGTCAATAACACCACGCCTTAAAAAACGTTCGACTGCACTATAAAAGGGAAATTTAATGCTTCCGAGCATGTGTCGAATTGTTTCCGAGCATGCGTCGGAAATTTTGCGTGTCGGAATTGCATACACACGATCGGAAAATCCGATAGAAAGGTTTTCCGTCGGAAAAATTAAGAACAGGTTCTCAATCCAAAGTCCGTCGGAAATTCCGACAGTAAAAGACCGATGGGCATACACACGGTCGGAAAATCCAATGAAAAGCTCCCATCGGACTGTTTCAATTGGAAATTCCGACCGTGTGTACGCGGCATTAGACTTTTGACCAATTTGGAAGTTTTTTTGATGACTGATTTTGTTTGGCAATAGATGTTTTGCGCTTCTGTGGACTTACAATTATAAGTCATATTGAATTTTTGTAATTTCACTTTGGTTTTACGGTTGATATTGAAAGTAGCAGCACTTGATTACAGTATTGTATGAATTTAATTCTGTAATATTTGTTTTTTCACATTTGAGTTAATTGGAGCGTGGGGGGATATTCATAATTTATTACATACAGTATATAACATAATTTTCCTCACAACCTTTCAGTATCTCAGTATAGGTATATAGATGAGAGACAGATATAGGTAGTAATATATTAAGTGGTCAAAAAGAACATACATGACCAAATCTCTGAATAAGTAATTGTGTGCCGAGTTGCCAGACATGTTACAGATGTTATCCTTTGGACAGGTGCAACTTGTTTTGTATGCAACATGATGAGTTAGGCTTATCCTATACTAATAAATGCATCGTTGTGGATGTGGCAAGGAATGCAAGGGGAGGCAGCATGTATGATTGGCAAAAACATGAAAATATTTACGGTATCTGAATAAGGCCATAAGGCATTGGCAGCTGTTATAAATAATGTGGTTTACTATACTTAACTGAGCTCTGAGTGGAAATGCTGAAAGGTCATGAGCAGAGCAGAGGGGGACCGTGGGGAATTGTTGGTTCTCCAGGCATGCAGAATATCGTCTTTAATTAAGCCAGCAACCTTGGAAGCTGAAAACACAGGGCAAGCCGCAGCTGCTCTTTGGAGGTTTGTTCTCTTAAGCCCCATACACACGGTCGCATTTTCCGACGGAAAATGTCCTATCGGTCAATGTTGTTGGAAATTCCGACCGTGTGTAGGCTCCATCGGACATTTTCCATCGGATTTTACGACGGACAAAGTTTTATCTCCTGCTCTCAAATTTTCCGACAACAAAGTCCTATCAGACTTTTTCCGATCGTGTGTAGCGAATTCCGACGGACAAAGTGCCACGCATGCTCAGATCACATTACAAGACCAAAGCTATTGGCTACTAGCCTCTACGTAGTCCCGTCGTAGGCAACAAACGTCACCACGTTCAGAATGATCGGATTTTCCGACAACTTTGTCCGACCGTGTGTATGCAACATTAGTGTCGGACTAAATCCGTCGGAAAAAATCCGATGGATTTTGTGGTCGGATTTTCCGACCGTGTGTACGGGGCATTATAGACTCCTACTTATGGGTCTGTGCTAGGACTATGCCAACGTCAATGTGTCTAACCACATTGTAATTGTCCTATAGCCAAGCTCTATGCAAGGACTATGCCAGCGTCAATGTTTCTAACCACATTGTAATTGTTCTATAGCCAAGCTTTTTACTGCCGCAAGTTAACAAGGAGGAAAGGTCATCCATAAAAGACTTGACTGCTCCCAATAAAATGATTACGATGAGGAAAGTGTCTTCCTTGTAAAGCATTATACAGGTGTGGTCCTGTCAGTAGTATATCATTTCTATTAGACTGATTTATACAAGCTGGAGGAAATATCTGTGTGTTCCCACAGCTACCAGTCATATTGCTGCAGTTTTTGTTAAAGCGGTACTAAACCCAAAGACAAAAAATATTTATATACATGGTGGCTGCATTTGTTTTCTTTTTTTTTTTTTCCTTTATTTTCTGTTTTCTTTTTTCTTTTCCTTTATTTTCATCTGGTGATCAGGCTAGTAAGTCTTATGCCGCGTACACACGATCGGACTTTCCGACAACAAAACCGTGGAATTTTGTTTGAAGGTTGTTGGCTCCAACTTGTCTTGCATACACACAGTCACACAAATGTTGGCCAACAATTACGAACGTAGTGACGTACAAGACGTAGGGCGAGCTGATAAAAAGGAAGTTCCGAGCGCTTCCGAGCATGCGTGTTTGTACTTCGGACTTTTGTGTGAAGGACTTGTGTACACACGATCGGAAAGTCCGACAACAAAAACTTGTTGGTGGAAAATTTGAGAACCTGGTAGCCAACATTTGTTGGTGGGAAAAGTCCGACAACAAATGTTCGATGGAGCATACACATCGGACTTTCCACCAACAAGCTCACATCCAACATTTGTTGTCAGAAAATCCGATCGTGTGTACGCGGAATTACACCTATAGAATTTCATTCAAATGTTTGGATGGCAAAGAAGATAAAGCATCCCTCTGACTATTTAATTTTGCCATAGATTTAAATTGCTTTTTAAACAAACAGGCTTATACTTACCTACTCTGTTCAATGGAATTGTACAGAGCGGCTCTGACTCTCCTTTTCTTGGGTCCCCCTCCAGTTCTTGTGGCTCCTCCACTGCAGTGAGTGCCCCCCCATAGGAAGCCACTTTCTATGGGAGCACTAGTGCAGGATCACTCCCAAGCATAGCTGCCTGCATCTATAGACACACACAGCAGGGCTCAGCCCCGCAGTCACTCCGTCATCATTGGCTATGACTGACAGCAAAGCCTGTGAGAGCAAGAAGTGAGGGGAGAGAGCTGCTGCAGATGGGCACAGTGCTGGATCGAATGAGGCCTTAGGTAATTTTAAGGGGGGGAGGAGGAATATTACTTAAACATTTTTTACCAGAATGCAATTTGACGCATGCTCGGAAGCATTGAACTTCATTTTTCTTGGCTCGTCATAGTGTTGTACGTAACAGCGTTCTTGACGGTCGAAAGTTCAGAGAACTTTTTAAATTTTCGAATGACAGCTGTACTGATTAAACGAAAATTATCCGATCTGGCATCGTCCGAAAAAAATTTTGGTCATGTCTGATCAAATAATATCAGACGAACTGTCCTGATCGGCTCTTAAAAGCTCTGTACTAATGATCAGATTATGGTACGATCGCTACGAAATCTGTATTTTTTGGACGAATTTCTGATTGTGTGTCACGGCATTAGTGGATTGAGACAAACTATTTACCACTGACAAGGCTGCAATGATCAACTCTTTTTTTCATTTATGTAAGACCTTTATCCCAAAAAGAAAAAACTGTTGCTGTAACAGCTTATAAAGTGTTAACTAGAGTAATGCCCCATACACACGATCGGAAATTCTGCCAGCAAAAGTCCGATGAGAGCTTTTGGTCGGAGATTCCAACTGTGTGTATGTGCTCCATCGGACTTTTGCTGGCGGAATTCCCGCCAGCAAAAGATTGAGAGCAGGTTCTCAATTTTTCGGTCGGAAAAAGTTCCGTTCGGAAATTCTGATCGTCTGTACCAATTGCCACGCGCAAAATTCCTACGCATGTTCGGAAACAATTCGACGCATGCTCTGAAGCATTTAACTTGATTTTCTCGGCTCGTCATAGTGTTGTACGTCACCACATTCTTGATGGTCGAAAGTTCAGAGAACTTTTGTGTGACAGTGTGTATGCAAGCCAAGCTTGAGCGGAATTCCGACGGAAAATCCGCTTGTGTGTACGCGGCATTAGGCTTTAATTTATCAAGTCTATTTAAATCTACTATCTACTATCTGAACTGACAATTCCGGCTCTGGGGCACGTGCGATCGTTCGGGAGACAGGCAGAACGGCCATTCTGTGAGAGGAGAAAGTACTGATCCTGTGTTTCTGCTAAGAAGGAACACAGCTCTTTACCTTTCCCCAGTCAAAGCACCTCCCCCACAGTTATTTAGCATTCCATAGGAACACATTTAACCCTTTGATCAACCCTCATGTTAACTCCTTCCCAGCCAGTGTCATTACTACAGTGACAGTGTATATTTTTTTAGCTCTAATACAGTATTAGTGTCACTAGTACCCAAAAAGTGTCAAAGTGTCAGGTGTCCGATTTGTCTGCCGCAATATAGCAGATAAGTGTCACTGATCGCCGTCATTACTAGTAAAATAAATAAATAAATAAAAATATCCCATAGTTTGTAGACGCTGTAACTTTTGCACAAACCAATCAATATACGCTTATTGGGATTTTTTAACCAAAAATATGTAGCAGAATACATATTGGACTAAATTGATGAAGAAATTCGATTTTTTTACATTTTTTTATTGGATGTGTTTTATAGCAGAAAGTAAAAAATATCGGTTTATTTGTTCTTTTTTACTTTTATTATTAAACAAGTGTGATTAACCTGTACTTCTGTCTCAGCCTGATTTCATGGTTTCTGACAGTAGGTGAAGGCCATGAATTCAGAAGATGCAGTCAATCCAATCCAATGTAGAGGGTTTCTCAACCAGGTTGAGATATACTTTGAGATGCTGCCCCAGGCGTTTCCCACGGAAAGAAGCAAAGTAGGTTTTGTGATATCTTTGCCTTCTGAGAGAGCCTTGGCCTGGGCAAACCCTCTATGGGAGACGCAAAAACCTGCTGTCTTGAGCTACCCTGAGTTTGTGGCTTAGTTTAAAAGGGTGTTTGACGTTCCCGCGAGCTCCGCTTCTGCTGCCAAGTGCATCATGTCTATCGAACAGTGTACGAGAAGCTTTGCCGACTACGCCATTGAATTCCATACTCTGGCAGCAGAGGTTGCATGGAACAATGAGGCCTTCGTGGCTGCTTTTTCTCATGGTCTCTCGAATACCATCAAGGATGAGATAGCAGCCCGAGATATACCCACTGAGCTGGAGAAGTTGATCACGTTTTCCATCCTCATTGACTCCAGACTCAGAGAAAGACTCTCTTTTAAGGAGCGCTTGCGTAAGCCTCCTGTACGTTTGTCTCCGAGCTTTGCAGTCCCACCTGTGCCTCCCTCACTTCCCATGCCTCCTGGTACCGAGTCGGTCAGTGAAGGTGAACCCTTGCACTTGGGTTTCACACGTCTCTCTGCGGATGAGAGAACCTTTAGGAGGAGGGAGAGATTGCGTCTTTATTGTGGCCAGGCAGGTCAAGTCTTTTCATACCCGTCCAGGGAACGTCTGAACCTTGAGGTCCTGTCACGGACAGACCTTAGGTGGCGTTGTTTCATCCCCAGTTATCCAGAAGGATAAGCCCCTAGTTTCGGTCACCCTTTCTTGGGCTGAGTCATCCATCGAGATACAGGCTGTAATCGACTCTGGGGCTGCAGGCCTGTTCATTGATGCTGCCTTTGTATCGAAGCACTCGATTTTGCTGCAGCTGCGTGACACTCCACATTCCATTGAGGCTCTTGACAGGAGACCTCTACAGCCTGCCCATGTGACTTATAAGACGGTTCCGTTGTCCATGGCCGTAGGGGCTCTTCACCATGAGATAATCCAATTCCAAGTTATTTCCTCACCTAAGTTTCCGCTGGTTATTGGTTATCCAACCCCTTTTTTGATTGGCTCTGTGCTGAGCTTCACTCCTGGTCGCCACAATGCAGTGAGACATGCTTCCAGTAGGTAGCCAAGGTCCTGTGCCCCTCTTTACTCTCCTCCCTGCCGGAGGAGTACCGTGATTTTAGCGATGTCTTTGACAAAGGTCAACCTGGTAGTTTGCCTCCACACCGGCCGTATGATTGCGCAATTGACCTCCAACCTGGTGCCATACCCACTCGTGGCCGGGTTTACCCTTTGTCGATCTTGGAAGATAAGGCCATGGAGGAGTATGTTGTAGACGCGGTTTCATCCGCAAATCCTTGTCTCATGCTGGTGCTAGTTTCTTCTAGAGTGGTGAATTGAGACATTGTATTGATTATAGGGGTCTCAATTGTTTCACGATTAAGAATGCCTATCCGATTCCGTTGATTATGGAATTATTTGACAGCCTCAAGGGAGCAACCGTTTTCACAAAGCTTGATTTGAGAGGGGCATACAATCTCATGAGGATTAAGGAGGGCGAGGAGTGGAAAACTGCATTTAATACCAGAACAGGCCATTATGAGTACCTAGTAATGCCTTTTGGCCTTTGTAACGCTCCTGCAGTTTTCCCAGAATTTATTAACGATGTCCTCCAAGATTTGTTGCAGTTATGTGTGGTGGTTTATCTTGATGATATTCTCATATTTTCCAAGTCCCTGGAGAGCCACCACACAGATGTCTGTTGTGTGCTTCAGAAACTAAGAGAGAACAATCTCTATTGTAAACTGGAGAAGTGCGAGTTCCATCGTAAACAGGTTAAATCCCTGGGTTATGTCATTTTCACTGCTGGTTTTTCGATGGACCCAGAGAAACTTTCGGCAGTTCTACAGTGGCCCCAACCCATGGGTTTACGACCTCTGCAGCGATTCCTGGGCTTTGCCAACTATTATCGGAAGTTTATTCTCATCTCTGGTCAAGCCCCTGACTGATATGACCAGAAAGGACGGTAACCCACAGAGTTGGTCTCCGGAGTCCATTAAGGCCTTTGAGAGTCTCAAGGCTGCCTTTGTTTCTGCTCCTGTGTTGGCACATCCTGATCCTATGTTACCTTTTATCCTTGAGGTTGATGCTTCTGTGAGTGGTGTTGGCGCCCTTCATTCTCAACGTCTTACCTCTGAGAGCGCTATGCATCCTTGTGGCTACTTTTCCAAGAAATTGTCACCTTCGAAGTGCAATTACGAGATTGGTGACAGAGAGCTGTTGGTGATCATTTTAGCCCTGAAAGAATGGAGACATCTCCTCAAAGGTACCACTGTGCCGGTTCTCATTCTTACTGACCACAAGAATCTCACATTCTTGTCTGAGGCTAAACGCCTCTCTCCCAGAAGGGTGCGATGGGCTCTTTTCTTGTCAAGTTTCAATTACATTGTCTTATTCTTACCCGGTACTAAGAATGTAAGGGCTGACGCCTTGTCACAACAATTTTCCTCCTTGGAGTCGGTTCCAGTTCCTGTGATTCCTCCTGATCGTATTCTGGATAGTCTCCAGTCTCACTTCTCCTTTGGGTGACAAAATTCTTGCTGCTGAGGTCCATGCTCCTCCTGAGAAATCTTGGGACCGCTGCTTTATCCCAGAGAGTCTCCATACTGCCATGCTCCAGACTTACCATTCTCCCAAGGCTGCTGGCCACCCTGGGAAGAATCAACTCTTTTGGGCCATTTCCCAACAATTCTGGTGGCCTAGTCTACGTGCTGATGTAACTGCCTTCATAGCTGCCTGTTCCATGTGTGCTCAGAGTAAGACTCCACGACACCTTCCAGTGGGCCTCCTACAACCCATACCCAATGGAGAGAGGCCCTGGACCCACCTGTCTATGCATTTAATTGTGGAGTTACCCAACTTCCAGGGCAACACAATTATCCTTATGGTGGTTGACCGGTTCTCAAAGATGTGTCATTTTATTCCACTTAAGAAGTTGTCCACTTCTGGGGGGGCGTGACCGGAAGCCGATCTGGACAGACGCTCAGCCTGAGAGCTCCTCTCCAGCCCACAGCTACAGAGGCTAAAAACCGGGGGAAAAAGCCTCCATCCATGGGTGGATCACGGACCACCTGCTCGTCCTCAGCCCGGGGGTCATCTCAAAAAGACTGTACCCCCTTCCCAAGAGGCCCTGTACACTAGGATTAAAGACATTGAATTGATGGAAAAAATGACGGCCAGAATAAAGGACAAGCTGGACGACCACAACGTGACATGGGAGTGCTGCCATCTTCGGGAGGACACGCGATGAGTTGGCAGGTGAGCCGAGCAGGCGGTGTGTCATCCTTTCTAAATCCCACTCCTCCCCCCTTTCTTCTCTAATCCCCCTCTTCTTCCTTTCATTTCCTACCTTCACTCTCAACCTCTCAATGTTAAGTCTCCCGTTTGTGTACTTCTTGCGGTTTACTTCACTAAGGTTAGGCCTGGTAGCAGCCAAAGATACCAATTTTTTAAGGCTCCACCTTGAGACATTGTATTCAACTGTTATTGTTTACATGCATACCATGCCACTGTATTTACAGCTGCTGCTTATTTTTGCACTATTGTTTACCGTAAACCCCTTTTTTCTTTTGTTTGTTATTCACTGTGAGACCACTATTAATAAAAACTGTAATTTGAAAAAAAAGAAGTTGTCCACTTCTAAGGAACTGGCTTCCATTTTTGCTCAGGACATCTTTCGCTTACATGGGCTACCCAAGGTGATTGTCTCGGACAGGTGTAGTCACTTTGTGTCCCGGTTCTGGCGAGCCTTTTGTGCACAGTTGGGAATTCAGCTTGCTTTCTCCTGTATCACCCGCAGTCTAATGGGTGATTAGACCCATTAGACTAATGGGTCTAATCACCCATTAGTCTAACGAGCCAATCAGTCCTTGGAGCAATACCTACGTTGCTGTATTTCTGACAATGATAACAACTGGTCAGACCTATTACCGTGGGCAGAGTTTGCTCACAACAGTGCCTTGAATTCTGCTTTCCGATTGTCCCCATTTATGGCGTTTATGGTTTCCAACCTTCCATGTTGCCTGACTCGTTTGTTCCGCAAAATATTCCTGTGTTAGTGGAGCATCTCTGTGGTCTTCGTTCAACTTGGGCACAAGTCCAGGAGGCTTTGCGACATGCTAATGGTAGGTACAGACTCCATGCTGACCGCAGACTCCTGCCTGCGCCTTCCTACCAGGTTGGGGACAGGGTCTGGCTGTCATCTCGCAACTTCCGACTTCATGTTCCCTCACTGAAGTTTGCACCTTGGTTTATTGGGCCTTTCCGTATTCTTCACAGGTTTAACCCAGTGGCTTACGCATTAGACCTTCCTTCTAATATGCATATTTCAAATGTATTTCATGTCTCCTTATTAAAACCTTTGGTCTGCAACCGTTTTACCACCTCGGTGCCACGTCCTCACCATGTACAGGTTAGGAATCATGAGGAGTATGAAGTACAGTCCATTGTTGACTCACGTAGGTTCCGTGGGCGCATACAGTACCTGGTGCATTGGAAAGGGTACGGTCCGGAGGAACGCTCTCATCCTCGGACGTACATTTCCCCCTGTCCTCCTCCGTGATTTTCATAGACGTTTTCCCCTCAAGCCTGGTGGTCCTCTGAGGGGGAGGGGTCGTTGAGGAGGGGGTACTGTCAGGGCTGAGATCAGCCCTTCCTTCTCTGAGCTGGCCGCTCAGCTGTCAGCTAATTGCCAGCTCCCATCTCTCTCCACAGTTACTCAGCTGTTGATGATATCGTGCTTGTCAGTCCTGCCTACTTAAGCCGTCCAGTCCAGAGGAGCTCTGCCTTCACCTTGGTCACATCACAGAAACTATCTCCTGTGATCCTGTTCAAGACTTGCTTTGTTGACATATTTTCTGGCTCCAGATCCTGCTTGCTGTTCCACTACATTGATCCCTGACTTCTGGCTTGGCTGACTATCCGTCCTGGTTACTGAACTTTGGCTATGTGCAGCTTAAATGTGCTGGCTGCATTTGTTTTCTTTTTTTTAGGCTTTTTTTCCCTTTTTCTTTCACCTGGTAATCCAGCCAGTAAATCTGTTATTTTTCAACAGACCTAGCAGTCCCGCAAAAGTAGCAGTAAGAGGGTTGAGAGAAACCATTTAACCATGGTCAGCTTAAATTAATTTATGTAAAACTTTTATCCCAAAATTATAAAAAAAAACAGTTTCTGCTTAAAAAGTGTTAGTCAGAGTTCAGCTTTAATTTATTAGTCAAGTCCATATAAATTATTAGTCGATGCTGCTGTCCAAAGGTGCCTCTGTTGCAGATACTCTAAACCTGGGTTCACACTGTACAGCCATGGCCAAACATTTTGAGAATGACACAAATATTCATTTTCACAAAGTCTGCTGCCTCAGTTTTCATGATGGCAATTTGCATATACTCCAGAATGTTATGAAGAGTGATCAGATGAATTGCAATTACAGTGTTTGTTACCCCCCCCCCCCCCCCCCCCAAAAAAAATGGATCCTGCTTCTTTAAAGCATTTTTTACAGCACAGTGCTTGTGCTGTGTAATTTGGACCCCTGTAACACCTAAAAAAACGGGCTGATCCTGCCAGTTTCTCCTCTCCCCTCTGTAAACTAACCACGGTAATCATGGCTGTTGAGCCCTGACATTGTGGTCAGTTTACGTGCCTCCGTCATCCGCAGCCTGCTCTTCTGTGTCTGTCTTCTCTGCCCCCTCCTCTCTCTGCTTGTCACCTAGTGACAGTGCAACCCCATTCCCCCTGCTGCAGGAATACCAAAAATTTCTGTATACTATTTGTTCTGTTTCTTAATGCAGTGCCCCCCTGTCTCTGTGTTTTATTAAAATAATAACTCCTTTACCGTATTTCACAGCAGTTCCCGGTGGTCATGTGACCGGCTGTGTCTCCTCTCTCCTCCTCGCTTCCCGCTGACGCCAGTGGGGGAATCTCGCCCCCTCCCGCTGCTTCTGTCAAACGGGCAGAGAGGAGACATGGCCGGTTACATGAGTGTGAAATGAGGAGGTCTTTTTTTAATAAAACGCAGAGACAGCGGGGCACTGCATTAAGATACAGAATGGATTATGTGATTTTGTGAAAGTGGGTTAACAACCACTTTAATTGCAAAGTCTCTCTTTGCCATGAAAATTTAACTTAATCCCATAAAAAACATTTCCACTGCATTTGTGAAGAAGGCTTCAGGGCACCCAAGAAAGCGCCAGGACTGTCTCCTAAAATGGATTCAGCTGCGGGATCGGGGCACCACCAGTGCATAGCTTTCTCAGGAATGGCAGCAGGTAGGTGGGAGTACATCTCCATGCACAGTGAGGAGAAGACTTTTGGAGGTTGGCCAGGTGTCAAGAAGGGCAGCAAAAATGCCAGACTGATATTCTGCAAAGGGTACAGGGATTGGACAGCTGAGGACTGGGGTAAAGTAATTTTCTCTGATGAATACCCTTTTCGATTGTTTGGGGCATTCAGAAAAAACCTTGTCCAGAGAAGAAAAGGTGAGCGCTACCATCAGTCCTATGTCATGCCAACAGTAAAGCACCCTGAGACCATTCATGTGTGGGGTTGCTTTTCAGCCAAGGTAATGGGCTCACTCACAATTTTTCCTAAGAACACAGCCATGAATAAAGAATGGTACAAAAACATCCTCTGAGAGCAACTTCTCCCAACCATCCAAGAACAGTTTGGCGATGAACAATGCCTTTTCCAGCATGATGGAGCACCTTTCTATAAGGCAAAAGTGATAGCCAAGTGGCCTGGGGAACAAAACATTGACATTTTGGGTCAATGGCCAGGAAACTCCCGAGACCTTAACCACTTCAATACAGGGCTTTTAAACACCCTTCCTTACCAGAGCACTTTTTGCGATTCGGCACTGCGTCGCTTTAACTAACAATTGCGCGGTCATGCGACGTTACACCCAAACAAAATTGACGTCCTTTTTTTCCCACAACTAGAGCTTTCTTTTGGTGGTATTTGATCGCCCCTGCGGTTTTTATTCTTTGCGCTATAAACAAAAGAAGAGCGACAATTTTGAAAAAAAACACAATATTTTTTACTTTTTGCTATAATAAATATCCATTTTTAAAAAAAAAAAACAATTTTTTTCCTCAGTTTAGGCCGATACGTATTCTTCTACATATTTTTGGTAAAAAAAATCGCAATAAGCGTATATTGATCGGTTTGCGCAAAAGTTATAGCGTCTACAAAATAGGGGATAGATTTATTGAATTTTTTTTTTTTTTTACTAGTAATGGCGGCGATCTGCGATTTTTTTTTCGTGACTGCGACATTGCGGCGGACACTTCGGACACTTTTGACACATTTTTGGAACCATTCACATTTACACAGCGATCGTTGCTATAAAATTGCAATGATTACTGTGTAAATGTGACTGGCAGGGAAGGGGTTAACACTAGAGGGCGCTGGAGGGGTTAATATGTTCCCTAATAGGAGTGATTCTAACTGTGGGGGGAGGGGACTCAAGGGGAGGAGACCGATCATGTGTTCCTCCGTACTGGGATCACATGATCGGTCTCCTCCCCGCTGACAGGACGTGGAGCTGTGTGTTTACACACACAGCTCCACGGTCCCGCCCGGTCCCGTTGTTTTAACGGGCAATCGCTGGTGCCCGGCGGACATCGCGGCCGCCGGGCACTCGCACCGCGTCCCGAGCGATGCCGCGGGCGCGCGTGCGCGCCGCCGGCGGCGCGCGCGCGCGCCCCCCAGGCGGCCGGGAATCCGAGGACGTCATATGACGCCCACCCAGGATGGTAGATCCACCTTGTGGGCGTCATATGACTATACAGCGGTATTGAAGTGGTTAATTCCCTTGAGAACTTGTGGTCAGTCCTCAAGAGGCGGGTGAACAAAAAAGACCTCACAAATTCTGACAAACTCCAAGCATTGATTATGCAAGAATGGGCTGCCATCAGTCAGCATGTGGCCCAGAATTTGATTGACAGCATGCCAGGGAGAATAGCAGAGGTCTTGAAAAAGAAGGGTCAACACTGCATAAACTTCATGTCATTGTCAACAAAAGCCTTTGACATGTATGAAATATTTGTAATTATACTTCAGTATACCATAGTAACATCTGACAAAAAGATCTAAAAACGCTAAAGCAGCAGACTTTGTGAAAATGTATATTTTTGTAATTCTCAAAACTTTTGGCCACGGCTGTATTTGTGTATGAGACTGCACGTAATCACACACTTCCCCATACCTGCACCAAAACCATGCTGCTGTTAGCAGAGGTGTCATTATTTCTTAAAGGGGTTGTAAAGGTTTGTTTTTTATTTTCTAAATAGGTTCCTTTAAGCTAGTGGATTGTTGGTTCACTTACCTTTTCCTTTGATTTCCCTTCTAAATGTTTTTTTTCTTTGTTTTCTTTGTCTGAATTTCTCGTTTCCTGTTCCTCCTCAGTAAGCTGTTCTGGCTGACTAAACACCGCTCGGATGATGGTGTGAAGTTTACTGAGAGAAACAGGAAGTGAGAAATTCAGACAAAGAAAAAAAACATTTAGAAGGGAAATCGAAGGAAAAGGTAAGTGAACTAACAATGCACTAACTTAACGGAACCTATTTAGAAAATAAAAAACTAACCTTTACAACCCCTTTAACGTGGTTCTAAAAGCAGAAGTTTTTTACCGTGATGCATTCTATGCATTGAGGTAAATAAAACCTTCTGCACGCAGCCCCCCCTATACTTACCTGTGTACAATCTTGATCCAGTGATGTGCAGGAGAACAGCAGCTCTCTCAGCTCTCTCTCTCCTCATTGGACAGAGACATCTCCTTCTGCTGTCAATCATAGTCAGTGAGGAAAAAGGAATGGTAAAATGTATCCGCCAGGAAATCAGTATAGTGTGAACCTAGCCCAATGCCGTGTACACACACGATCGGATTTTCCGACAGCAAAAGTCCGATGTGAGCTTTTGTTTGGAAATTCCGACCGTGTGTATGCTCCATCGGACTTTTGCTGGCAGAATTCCCGCCAGCAAAAGATTGAGAGCAGGTTCTCAATTTTTAGGTCGGAAAAAGTTCTGATCGGAAATTCCGATCGTCTGTAGCAATTCCGACGCGCAAAATTCCTACGCATGCTCGGAAACAATTTGACGCATGCTCTAAAGCATTGAACTTCATTTTCTTGGCTCGTCGTAGTGTTGTACGTCACCGCGTTCTTGATGGCTGAAAGTTTAGAGAACTTTTATGTGAACGTGTGTATGCAAGCTGAGCTTGAGCGGAATTCCGTCGGAAAAACCATCTAAGTTTTTTCCAATGGAAAATCCGCTCATGTGTACGCGGAATTAGGCATGAAGTGTGTTACTGGCTAAATCATCAGGGGAAAATAAAGGGGGGTAAAAAACAGAATACTAATGCAGCCACCACAATTAACCCCTTCAATACCCGCCTATAGTCATATGACGTCCACAAGATGGATCTCCCATCCTGGGTGGACGTCATATGACGTCCTCCTATTCCCGGCCGTCTAGGGGGTGCGCGCACCCGCGGCGTCGCTCGGGACCCGGTGCACGTGCCCAGCGGCCGCGATGTCCGCCGGGCACCTGCGATTGCCTGGGAAAACAGCGGGACCGTGGAGCTGTGTGTGTAAACACACAGCTCCATGTCCTGTCACTGGAGAGGAGACCGATGGTGTGTTCCCAGAACAGAGGAACACCGATCGGTCTCCTCCCCTTGTGAGTCCCCTCCCCCCCACAGTTAGAATCATTTGCAGGGAACACATATTAACCCCTGCAGCGCCCCCTAGTGTTAACCCCTTCCCTGCCAGTCACATTTACACAGTAATCAGTGCAATTTTATAGCAACGATCGCTGTGTAAATGTGAACGGTCCCAAAAATGTGTCAAAAGTGTCCGCCGCAAAGTAGCAGTCACGAAAAAAATCGCAGATCGCCGCCATTACTAGTAAAAAATAAATAAAAATAAAAATGCAATAAATCTATCTCCTATTTTGTAAACGCTATAACTTTTGCACAAACCAATTAATAAACGCTTATTGCAATTTTTTTTTACCAAAAATATGTAGAAGAATACATATCGGCCTAAACTGAGTAAAAAAATTTTTTTTTTTTCAAAAAAATTGGATATTTATTATAGCAAAAAGTAAAAAATATTGTGTTTTTTTCAAAATTGTCGCTCTTCTTTTGTGTATGGCGCAAAAAATAAAAACCGCAGAGGTGATCAAATACCACCAAAAGAAAGCTCTATTTGTGGAAAAAAAGGACGTCAATTTTGTTTGGGTGCAACGTCGCACGACCGCGCAATGGTCAGTTAAAGTGACGCAGTGCCGAATCGCAAAAAGTGCTCTGGTAAGGAAGGGGATAAAATTGGCTGGGGCTGAAGCGGTTAAGGATTGGTAAGCTGCATTAAAATACATTTTTGTTTTTGGGTTTAAAATCGTTTTAAGGCAGATCTCGCCCTTTTACGGAGCACCAGAAATGCTTCTTTTGTTTAAAATGTTAGTATTGGCCACTACCTAAGTGCATCAGATTTATGTGCCTAAGAAGGAAGCAATCCTATTCTGTCTTTAGTGTATTACTGAGGTCAGGCTTCCAGAAGCTCAATAAAGATTTGCTGACGAAAGATCTGACTTTACACGACTTCTTTTACCTATATAGTGCTGATGCCATCTCTTTCACACTTTATATTTTGCTAACATAAAGTGGGTGTCATACTGTGTTTAGGCATTGTTTAGAGTTTATTAAAGCAGAACATAACTGCATCCGAGCACCGCAAACTGAAAACTCAATTTAATTCACTTTTAACCACTTGTCGACCACGCTATAGCCGCAGGGTTGCCAACTGCCAGTAAATTTACTGACAGTTTGTAAAAATCAGTGATTGCTTTTACAACTGCCAGTAAATATCCGGAGCCGATAATTTCATGCTGGGTTGACTTATTTGTAAATCAAGCAAATTACTTTGTTATAGGTAGTGTCAGTGTTTCCATATCATGCTTATACTGTTCAAATATTCACCATGTTAGTTTTCAATAGGAGTTCTGTAATTTCTCAGGTTGCCAGTGAAAAATGTGCTCCGCCAGTAAATTTACCATGTTTTGTCAGTAAAAAATGCTGCGGGAGGTTGGCAACCCTGTATAGCCGATTGACAGCTACAGCGCGGATGGCTAGTCCTGGGAGGCCATCATATGATGACCTCCCGTGATCGCACTCACCGCGCGCCTGCTGCAGGCCCACCGCACGGCGCTCCGGAGGACACTGCTGATCAAAGATTGAGGTAAAGAGCTAATCAGCTGGACACAGCCGATCACAGATATAAATAGAAGCCGGTGATCTGCACTCCTTTCCTCGTGCTGACAGCATGAGGATCGGAGAAGAGAGACGATAACTGGCTTCTCTAAAAATTACATCTACACTGATAATCAGGGCACTGATTATCTGTGTCCTGATTATCAGTGTAGTCCCAACAGTGCCCACCAGTGCTGCCAATGTGTGACCATCAGTGCCGCCCATCAGTGCTGCCCATCAGTGCCACCTATCAGTGCCCATCAGTGCAGCCTCATCAGTGCCCATCAGTGCAGCCTCATCAGTGCCCACCAGTGCCTCCTCATCAGCGCACATCAGTGAAGAAGAAAAATGACCTGTTTCCAAAATTTTATAACAAACTATGAAAATTGTATTTCTTTTTTTCAAAATTTTTGGTCGTTATTCGTTTATTTAGCCAAAAACCCAGTGGTGATAAAATGCCACCAAAAGAAAGCTCTATTTGTGTGAATATACAATTTAAAAAAATGTTGTTTCAGTACAGTGCTGCATGACTGTGCAATTGTCATTCAAAGTGCAACAGCGCTGAAAGCTGGGGGTAAAAGTAGCTAGCAGGCAAGCGTTTAATAGTCACAGCAAACTCACCCATCCATCCATGTCTCCATGCTTTATTTTGTTCAGAAACAACCCCTAGAATTTCTAGCCGTAGCCATCTTGCGTAAGGGTAGATGATTCATTTAGCATTTACTTCCTGGAATCCATCTGCCCTTAGCTCAAGCATGCAGGCTGGAGGGTGTGCTTAACAAAGAAAGCCCCTCCTCCCCTCCTCCAGATTAAAGAAAAGAAAATACCCATGAAGACTCCTGAGATGTATGACATAATTTTTAAAGAAATGTAAGAAAATGTTTAAAAAAAGTAAATATTATGTGCTTTCCTATCTATTTACTAAGGCTAACAGCATAAGGATTAAATAGTTAATGTTGATTGAGAGAGTAAAGTTCCACTTTAACCACTTCAGCCCCGGACCAATTGGCAGCCAAAGGACCAGGCCCCTTTTTGCGATTCGGCACTGCGTCGCTTTAACTGACAATTGCGCGGTCGTGCGACGTGGCTGCAAAACAAAATTGGCGTCCTTTTTTTCCCACAAATAGGGCTTTCTTTTGGTGGTATTTGATCGCCCCTTTATTTTTTGCGCTATAAACAAAAATAGAGCGACAATTTTGAAAACAATGCAATATTTTTAGCTTTTTGCTATAATAAATATCCCCAAAAAATATATAAAAAAACATTTTTTTTCCTCAGTTTAGGCCGATACGTATTCTTCTACATATTTTTGGTAAAAAAAAATCGCAATTAGCGATTATTGATTGGTTTGCGCAAAAGTTATAGCGTTTAGAAAATAGGGGATAGTTTTATAGCATTTTTATTAATATTTTTTTTTTTACTAGTAATGGCGGCGATCAGTGATTTTTATTGTGACTGCGACATTATGGCGGACACATCGGACATTTTTGACACATTTTTGGGACCATTGTCATTTATACAGCAATCAATGCTATTTAAATGCATTGATTCCTGTATAAATGACAGTTGTAGTGAAAGAGTTAACCACTAGGGGGAGGGGAGGGGTTATGGGCTGTGACGTGTGTTGTGTTTTTTTACATTAGGGGGCGGGGCTGACGTCTGATGTCATTGATCGGCTTTCCCGATGACCGGGAACAGCCAATCAATGACAGGCAGAGTAGGAAGCGCGGGGAGAGGTTTGTTTACACAGACCTCTCCCCGTTCTTCAGCTCCGTGACCCGATCGTGGGACACCAGCGGCGATCGGGTCCGCTGGTCCCGTGGCCGGGGTCACGGAGCTCCCGACCGGGTCGCGAGCGCGCCGCTGGCGGCGCACACGCGACCCACGGGCAGGCATTTAAAGGGCCACGTACAGGTACGTGATTTTGCCTGCCCGTGCCATTTTGCCGCAGTATATCTGCGTGAGGCGGTCGGGAAGCGGTTAAGAAGTCACAGTAACTGTTACATGTAGCAGATATTTGGCCCTTTTCCATTACAGTATCTTTATCTTTATTTAGCCTAAGGTAATAGCACTTTTACTTGTTGGGGCTAAGTTTTATTCATTTTTCTTTTTATTTCAACAGATTTTTTTATTAAAGGTGTTTACATTTAATTACTACAAAGAATTTACAACATTAACCTCCCTGGCGGTATGATTATATCAGATTTTTGATGCTCAAAGCCGTACATTGTTTCTCAAGGAAATTTGGCATTTTATATTGTAGGCCTGTAATTCTTAGGAATAACACACTTAAATCCGTCCAAACAACAAGAGTCTAGTAGACCTTCCGGATATGATAAAGTTTGAAACACTAAATCATAAATTATAATATAATAAATAACTATAAATAATCATAACAAATAATAATATAATAATAATAAAAATTATTCAATAATGTAATCAAATCAAAAACACACTGTCGTCACTTTCAGTGTTTGATGACGAATTTCCCCACAAATTAGATGTGCGATTAGTTTCGTAGGAATTGAAAATTCGTACGAATTTCCGTAAATTCGTACATTCAGGAGGATCTGAAATACGATTTGCTATGCTTCCGAATTTTGTACGAAATTTCGTTTACGAATTTCGTATCCAAATTCCGTTACAACGGAAACGTGACTGGTGTTTTGTTGATCAATCAGAGGTTTTCTTCTGCTGCTGAGTGAGGGTTGGGAAAATTACCTTTTTTTAATATGGGAGTGGGAGACTGGTACTGGTAGTCGATGGGAGATTCAGAATCTGACAAAATAAGAATGTTCGTTAATTACGATTATTCGTTATGATGAAGTTAAAAATCCAGGAAGTCGGCACAGCAAAGGGATGGTGGGAGCCCCTCACATAAATTCATCATAACGAACGTTCCTAATTGTTACGAAAAGTTTACGAACCTAACGAAAATTCGTATTTCGTACGAATCCAAATTGAATTTCGGACACGAATTACGAAATACGAATTAACGGCTAATATGAAACGGAACGGAACAAAACAAATTTATTGGCGGCGCACATGTCTACCACAAATCACTATCACTCAATTCTGCAAGTTTTTCTAATTTATTATCGCTGTTTTCTAGCTGGTCTAAAACGGCTTTTGACATAAAGGGACACTTTTTGGTTGCTATGGACAATCTCAAGTTTCCAGGCAGAAAGAACAGTATATATAATATAAAACTGCATGCAGGGCACTGGACAAACCACTAGGGACAAAAGGGATGTGAAATAATTTGATACAGTAATGTAATCTGTAAGATTACAATGTACCGTATGTACATATATGTATGTATTGTGTGTTTTTAACTTTTTGAATTTGTCACCGTGCTCCGTCCCCGTGTGTCGCAACGCTCGCAGGGAATGGAGCTCAGTATTGTGATGAATCGAGCGGAGACATGGCTCGCACACACAGCGGGGAGACATCGCAGGATCCTGGGGACAAGGTAAATAACTTTGCCTGGATCCTGCGATGCGATCCCGAGTGTGGCTCAGGGTTACCGCTTTTGGTACTGAAAATTCACCCCGAGCCAGACTTGGGAATACCGCTAAGGAGGTTAACTATTGGTAGGCACACTTTCGAGGTGACATAACAGAATAGGGAAAGCCTAGAATGGTGTACATCTCATGGAGTGAAGTCCAATTCCTTCAATAGTAGAAAAAATTTACTGTATTTATTGGCATATAACACCCACTTTTTCACCATGAAAATCAGGTGCAAATAGCGTGTGCTTGTTATATGCCAATACTTCAATTTTAGTAGCCTCAGAGGGGACAGGGAGGGGGGCAGGACGAGTGCCGTCAGATTACATACAGTGAGAATCTCCTGTTTAATTGGTGGCCTCTGTAGTAGGAAGTCCTGTCTCCTGGGCCGCCATTGGACCACTGTTCTGTCTATCATAGGAGATTCTCAGTAAATGTAATCTGTCGGTGCTCATCCCGCCACCCTCCCTGTCCCCTCTAGGCTGCAGATGGGCATTGATGAGGCTGCACTGATGGCAATGGTGAGGCTGCACTGATGTGGACTGATGAGGCTGCATTGATGGCACTTGTGAGGCTGAAGATGGGCATTAATCAGGCTGCATTGATGGCAATGGTGAGGCTGCAGATGGGCACTGACCCTTATTTTGCTTCAAAGTTCCTTATTTAAAATTACATTTTTTTCCTGAAACTTCCTTCTTAACCACTTCAGCCCCGGACCAATTGGCAGCCAAAGGACCAGGCCCCTTTTTGCGATTCGGCACTGCGTCGCTTTAACTGACAATTGCGCGGTCGTGCGACGTGGCTCCCAAACAAAATTGGCATCCTTTTTTTCCCACAAATAGAGCTTTATTTTGGTGGTATTTGATCGCCCCTGCGGTTTTTATTTTTTGCGCTATAAACAAAAATAGAGCGACAATTTTGAAAAACAATGCAATATTTTTTGCTTTTTGCTATAATAAATATCCCCAAAAAATATATAAAAAAACATTTTTTTCCTCAGTTTAGGCCGATACGTATTCTTCTACATATTTTTGGTAAAAAAAAATCGCAATTAGCGATTATTGATTGGTTTGCGCAAAAGTTATAGCGTTTACAAAATAGGGGATAGTTTTATAGCATTTTTATTAATATTTTTTTTTTCACTAGTAATGGCGGTGATCAGCGATTTTTATTGTGACTGCGACATTATGGCGGACATATCGGACATTTTTGACACATTTTTGGGACCATTGTCATCTATACAGCAATCAATGCTATTTAAATGCATTGATTCCTGTATAAATGACAGTTGTAGTGAAAGAGTTAACCACTAGGGGGAGGGGAGGGGTTATGGGCTGTGACGTGTGTGTTTTTTTTACATTAGGGGGCGGGGCTGACGTCTGACGTCATTGATCGGCTTTCCCGATGACCGGGAACAGCCGATCAATGACAGGCAGTGTAGGAAGCGCGGGGAGAGGTTTGTTTACACAAACCTCTCCCCGTTCTTCAGCTCTGTGACCCGATCGCGGGACACCAGCGGCGATCGGGTCCGCTGGTCCCGCCGGCCGGGTCATGGAGCTCCCGACCGGGTCGCGAGCACGCCGCTGGCGGTGCGCGCGCGACCCACAGGCTGGCAATTGCAAAATCACGTTTATATACGGGATTTTGCCTGCCCGTGCCATTCTGCCGCAGTATATCTGCATGAGGCGGTCGGGAAACGGTTAAAATGAATGTCCGTGTTATACGCCTGTGCGTGTTATACGCCAATAAATATGCTATTTCACATAAAGAATGTACAGGAATGAGGGGGGTAATGAGAGGGTTGTGAGGGTGTAGAGAGAGCAGGGGAGAGGAAGGGATGAAGGGTAGGAACAGGGAAAAGGAGGAGAAAGGAAGGGGGGGAAGGGAGGGGCAGAATAATGGAGAATGTGTGACCAAGGTTAGTTTTCGCAGTCCAATTAAACAGTTATGAGTGTGTCAAAGATGAGTGGAATGTGTAATTCTGGGAAGCCTAACCCATTCAAAGGTTGGGATGTGATCTCTCAGAATTGCAGAGATCTTTTCATAGATAAGGCACCGGGTTATTTGGGATCAAGTTGAAGTGTAGGGCATTTACAGGCCGTAGCTATTGTTTTCCTAATGGTAATAGAGATAAGATTGATGGGGCACAATGGCTGCATTTTATGGGTCACAGTGGCTGCATTTTATGGGGGCACAGTGGCTACAATTTATGTTTTTTGTTCAGAATCTTTCAGTTTGTTTGAACCCCCCAACCCCCCCAAAAATTTTTTGAGCACCAGCCGCCACTGCCCCCCCCCCAGCACACATCTAACTTTCCATACCCCCCTGTTAGCACTAGCCCTCTCCCCAGGACATATCTGACCCCTGCATTCCGTGCAGAACACTCACGATTCACACACGCACTGTTTGCTGCGGCGAGCTATGCGCCACATTACTACTCTCTTTCAGGCCACCAAAGGTATCCCAGGTCTTTTACAATCTTATAGCCCTCCAAAAAAAAATGCCGCCGCTAAAGTGTTCAGGTTTGGCTTGAAGAAAAGGTGGCAACCCTACTCAAGTCACATCTGAAATTACACCAGTGCCTTATGGTTCATAGTTGTGGCTTTCTATTTTTTAATTCATTAAGCCATTTGACACTGGTCTTACCTTTAGGCCCCTTTCACACTGGGGCGGTGACGGTAAAGCAGCGCTATATTTAGCACTGCTTTACCGTCGTTTTAGCTGCGGTATTCGGACGCTCGCGGTGCGGTTTTACCCCTCGCAAGCGACCGAAAAAGGGTTAAAGACCCCCCGCAGAGCGCCGCCGTAGCGGCGCTTTGTGGCGGTATTGCCACGGTATTACCACGGTGTCCCATTCAAATCAATGGGAAGGAGCGGTATAGGAGCGGTGAATACACTGCTCCTATACCGCTCCAAAGATGCTGCTAGCAGGACTTTTTTTACCGTCCTGCTAGCGCACCGCTCCAGTGTGAAAGCCCGCCGGCTTTCACACTGGAGTGAATGGGGCCGGATTTTTTCAGGCGGTATACAGGCGCTATTTTTAGCGCTGTACCGCCTGAAAAACGCCCCAGTGTGAAAGGGGCCTTATTGTTTTGTACTACTTTTGTATTATCAGGACATCAGGACAGCTCTGGAACCCACAGTCATTTACACTTGAAAAGTAATGCAATGTCTGATGCATTGCATATTAAGTATAAGCTTTTTGTTTTCTTTTTGCAGCAATGAAGCCTCATACCTTGCAGAAATGTTTGGTCCAATGTGGATGATTAAAGTCTATACCTACGAGTTTCAAGTTAGTATAATATTTGCAATAGTTAAAGAAACATTTATTTGACATAATCTGTGTTTGCTAACAGAAGTCATTTTGCTTGCATTTCCTTCCGGTTGGGTAAGCGTTACATGTGCTCAGTACAGGGGATATTAGGAGGTTCATTGCTAGTTCAGATCAGCATATCCACTGAGAGAATAACTGCAGTAAATTGAGCAAAAAGAGAACAATGATCCACAGTGCACTGAGCTGGAGTCAGACGTGAGATAGGACATACCGGCAGACTGCAATGTTAAGGTTTAAATTGTAGATTATTCTTACTCTAGACATCAATAAAATTTGTTTCTTATACATTTTATGTAGAAAGCGTCCTGCTGCTTCTGTTGTCCTGAAGAAGACGAAGAAAGAGGTGAGGAATCTGTGAAGTGTTTTTATGTCTTTGAGGCTCAAATGTATTAAGCTGTTCATTGGTTGAGTTCAGCCCACCTCAGGCTGACCAGAATTTGTGCTGACACTGTAGGTAGAGTTCATTAGACCCTATGAGAAAAGTTCAGGACAGTATACATGAGTGTTTGGACCAGTCCACTTCAGCCCCGGAAGATTTTACCCCCTTCCAGACCAGAGCACTTTTTACAATTTGGCACTGCGTCGCTTTAACTGACAATTGCGCGGTCATGCAATGCTGTACCCAAACTAAATTTGCGTCCTGTTACCCACAAATAGAGCTTTCTTTTGGTGGTGTTTGATCACCTCTGCGGTTTTTATTTTTTGTGCTATAAACAAAAAAAGACAGACAATTTTGAAAAAAAAAAAAAAACAATATTTTTTACTTTTTGCTATAATAAATATCCCCAAATAAAAAAAAAAAAAAAATGTCTTCATCAGTTTAGGCCAATATATAATCTTATTTTTGGTAAAAAATCGTAATAAGCAAATTTTGAATGGTTTGCGCAAAAGTTATAGTGTCTACAATCTATGGAAAAGATTTATGGCATTTTTATGGCATTTTTAATAATTATATATATTTTTACTAGTAATGGAGGCGATTTACGATTTTTAGCGGTACTGCGACATTGCGACGGACAGATCAGACACCTTTGACACATTTTTGGGACCATTGACATTTAAACAGCGATCAGTGCTATAAAAATGCACTGATTACTGTGTAAATCTCACTGGCGGGGAAGGGGTTAACACTAGGGGCGATCAGGGAGTTAAATGTGTGTTCCCTCAGTGTGTTCTAACTGTATGGGGATAGAACTGAGTAGGAGAGGAGACATATCGCTGTTCCTATTTAGTAGGAACAAACGACATGTCTCCTCTCCTCTGACAGCACAGGAATTTGTGTGTTCACACACACAAATCCCCTTGCTGGTGCTTGTGCACACAAATCGCGCAAATTCGGTGGCCGAAAAAGGGAAGGACATACCCATACAGGATTTCACCCAGGAGAGTCATTGTGCTGCAGTATATCTGCGGGCGCTGGTCGGGAACCAGTTAAAGTGATTGTAATGTCTTGGTTCTTTTTCCTATAAAAATAACAAACGTGTTATACTTACCTGCTCTGTGTAGTGGATTTGCACAGAGCAGCCTGGACCCTCCTCTTCTTGGGTGCCTCTTCTGTGATCCTGGCCCCTCCCTCCTGTTCAGTGCCCCCACAGCAAGCAGCTTGCCATGGGAGCACCCAAGCCGAGTTTCAGCTTTCAGACCCTTTCAGACACTTTGAATGACAATTACTCATGTCATGCAACACTGTACCCATATGAAAATTTGATAATTTTTTTAGACAACTTTTAGATAGCTTTCTTTTGGTGGTATTTATTCACCGCTGGTTTTTTTTTATTTTTTATTTTTTGCTATATAAACAAATAATATATATATATTTTTTTTTTATTAAAAAAAATTGAATTTAATTTTTATAAAATTTTGCAAATAAGTAATCCTTCTTCAGAAATTTAGGCCAAAATGTATTCTGCTTCATTTCTTTGGTAAAAATAATCCAAATCAGTGTATATTATTTAGTCGTTGTGGAAGTTAAAGAGAGTACAAACTATGGTACTTAATATATTTGAAAATTGATCAATCCTGATGTACTGACTGCCCATCTCATTTCTTGAGGCTCCATAATGCCAGGACAGCACAAATACCCTCAAAATAACCCCTTTTTGGAAAGCAGACGGTCCAAGGTATTGAGTGCTCTTCAGACTTAAATACAGGTACCCAGCATTCCTTTGGGCACACCCCCTTCTAATTGGCCAGGGTTGTACCCACATCCATGCTCTCACCTGCTGGGTTCCCTCCCACTGTCCAATATGTCTCATCACTATTGGACCAGTGTGAAATCTCCAAGGCAGCATGAGCAGCATCTGAGCACACTGAGCAGACCTCATTAAAAGATCACAGCTCTCTGTTAAGCAGACCGCACTTAAATTTTCCTGTCTGCCTCCCTGTTAAGCAGAGAAGCCAAAAGCAGAGAAGCCAAATACTATATACATAAGCAATAATTTTTACTTTGTGAATGTCAGCCATTGTGTACTATTGGGCTAGCTGCGATTGGCCATAGGTATTACATGATACAGGTCCTCTGTGATTGGCCCTGTACCATGTTATCACTGTGACCAAGCGCAGAGATCACAATAGTGCATAATGGCTATGAATGAAAGCCATTGTTTACAACTGACATGTGATCGCTTTGATTAGTCACAAAGATCTGTGTTTCACTGTGTCTGGTGGAAACTGTGGGTCACAGATCACACCGCTGCATGTTCCCTAGTGCGTGCATGACGCAACGCGAGCAGAAGGACATCATATGATGTCCCCCTGGGATAAGACAGCACCCGCCCAGCTGGATTATTAGAATAGGCCAGGCGGGAAGTGGTTAAAGAGGAGTTCCACCCCCCCCAGCAAAAAAAATATTAAGTCAGCAGCTACACATACTGCAGCTCCTGACTTTTAATATTAGGACACTTACCTGTCCTGGAATCCAGCGATGTTGGCACCCCAGCCGATGTTTCCATCCGCTCTTGTTGCTGCAACTGCTTAAAAAGTGTTAGCTGGAGTTCAGCTTTAATTTGTTAGTCAAGTCCATCTAAATTTACTAGTCAATGAAAAGGAAACGGCCGCTCCGGGCAGGTGACATGCAAAATCCAGCCCGGCTCTGTCGTGCAGGTGCCTGCCTGGCTCGCCGCCATAGGAACGTAGACTGTAAAAAGTGGCCACACACCACAGAAAGATGCCCATGGTTGCAGTAATTTATTCCATCATCAAAATGTACACCAAGCACCACGGACAACGCTTTTGTGTGGAACATGTCAACCATCTCTTGTCTGTGGTGCTCGGTGTAGATTTTGATGATGGAATAAATTATTGCAACTATCATCATCTTTCTGTGATGTGCGTCCACTTTTTCCGGTCTAGATTTTCTAGTCCATATAACACTAACCTCTCCCCAGGCTGACAATACTGCTGTCCAAAGGTGTCTCCATTGCTCCTCCAGTAGAGTGGAGACACCCCAAGACAGGAAGTAGGCAGAAGTGTGTTACTGGAATGATCACAAGGAGAAGATAAAAGGAAAAAAACTATAAAGAGAAACCGAATACAGACACAACATCTAATGATTGGTATACTATATAACATATTTGTTTCTGGGTTTAATACCACTTTAAGTACAACACAAGATCCACATCAATCTGCTTCCCAACTCAGCCAATGGCCGGATGTATTTTATGCAGGGTGAAAGATTGGTTGTCTTTTTTTCATAGCAAAGGGAAAAATCAGTCGCTGGTTGTACAGAGAGCTTCATACATATTGTAAAATTTCTGTGTGCAGTGATGAGCATTTCCAGTGTTTTACAATAAAAGTATGTAAACCATTCCGGTAATGGTGGTTTACAATGAACAGGCCATGTAGGCATAGCTCCTAACTGTCCCTGATTTCAAGGGACTCTCCCTGATTTGTAGCAATGTCCCTCTGTCCCTCTTTCTCCCTCATTTGTCTCTCATTTTGGTCTGATCCATATAGTTGTATATAAAATGCACTTATCATCTTTCAAAAACTGTTTCCCAGTGCTAAACCTTTCATCCAATTTCTAAATTGCTGCATTGTACATTTTAAAAGCCAGTATAAAGTAGTGGTAAGAAAAAGTCCTTGTGGATTTAATTAACCTTTTTTTTGGTTAATTCTCCTTTAAGGGGGTGTGGCAGGGGGCGTGTCCTATACCTACATACGTTTGTTAGTAGGTGTCCCTCATTCCCATCTCAAAATGTTGGGAGGTATGCATGTAGGGTTTAACTAGAGAGGGGAATAGAGTGCTTCCAGTGTTTAGTAGTGCTTGTTATTGTTCCCTAGCTAGCCCACACATGGCCTTTCTTGTTACTCTGGCAAATCACTCTTATGGTATCATACACACTTATAAAAAAAATGAAACCTGTATTTTGCCTCATATGTTTATTTTATATGAACATCAGCTCCGTCTAGTGCTCACAATGCAGTATTAAATACATCAATCAGGAAAATACTGCATTATGGCACTAGATGGAGCTGACGGTCATAAGAAATAACAATATTAAGCAAAATACAGGATTATTTGTGGCAGATGAGTGAATGCTTGAGACATTCACACAGTGAATTATTTATAAAAAGACCCCTTATTATTACTTGTATGGCTGCATTTGTCCTCATTTTCTGACTCAGGTCCAGCCATAGTGAATTAAGCACATATAATGAAGCCAACTGATGCTGCAGTCCTCATTTTAACAGATGTAGAACAGAGCAACGAGCAAGAGGCCCAGAGACAGAGAGGAAGTGGGAAAGAGAAAGGGGGGTCCCCCAGGCTGGAGGCGGGGTCAATTTGAATTTAGAGACCTAGACTAGTCAAATTTAGATTAGGGAGTGCGTAGGACCACCACGGGGCCCATACCTTAAGGAATTTTGCATGGGAGTCGTGAAGGATGCTGGACATTTTTTCATGGATCATTAGGGTCGTCAATGTATTCCTTACCTCTGCGAATGAGACAGGTTTTTTCCAAGCCCTCGCTATTGTTCGTTTGGCAGCGATAAATAAGTATGTGGCTAGTTTCTGTTGGTGAGAGAAAAGGCCTGAGAACGGGCAATGGAGTAATGCAAATTTAGGGTCCTTGTGGAAGGGGACATGAAATAGGGAGGATAGTAGGCCAAAGACCCTTGACCAGAATCCTACAAGACGGGGGCAAGACCACCATGTGTGTAGTTCATCTCCTCGTTGACCACAACCCCGAAAGCATCTGTCATTGCATGATGGGTTTGACTTGGCGATACGGGCTGGGACCCGGTACCAGCGCAGGAGGACCTTATAGGCCGCCTGAACATTTTAGTATTTTCATTTTGAGTCAGCAGCTGGAGATCTCAGCTAGCCAAACTAGTCTTATCTGCTGTGCTGAAAAATACCTGCTTACAAAGCTCAATAGTTCAAGCTCCAATTTACACATAACTGCATGAGTTGGAAGAGTGATTGTGCTTATTATTATTAAAAGATAAATACATGAGAAAAATAAATGAGAGTACTCTAAAATCCCAAACATGTTGGGAAAATGGTTGAGAAATGGCGCAAGTGGATTGGTTTATCTCTTTGGATAACATACTACTGGGAGGCAAGACATATCTTGAATACTTTCAATGAAAAAATGAATTCCATTGGACCCAATGCCATGTTTTATGACTTCATGCTGAGAAAAACTGAATGTTGAAAGGTATATCTTTCAGGGTGGCAAAGTTATTGTGTCATCCATATAGCTGTTATCAGGAGCCCTAAATGTACATCTGTCTACAAGTACCTGCACCAGATAATATGTGCTGAGGATGATGTGCCAGACAGCTGTATAATGTGATTTGTGGGTTTCTATTACTCACCACTGTGTACCATAATTATGTGTTCCCAGACTTTTTTTCTTATGTGTAGAGACAGGGAGTACCAGTCAGTATCTCAGTAACTGTCACCAACACATCTATCATAAAGAAAAAATGTATATGGAAATGAGCTGGCAAAGAAATGTTCCCCTAGGGCATAGGCCATGCACAAGGGGAGGCATGAAACATTAAAACTTAACAGAAGGTGTCTTTCAGTGTCAAAGTCAGTGGAGAATTGTGTAATACATAGATACTGTATGGCTTTTGTTTACTGGCTGTAATGGCCATTGGGATCACTCGGGATTTACAGGGAATGACTGTTCCTTTGGCGACCGGCTGAGATCATAGCTAAAGCTAACCATGCCATAGGTGTTTGCAGCCTATTGCATTAGGGTGTGCACCCCAAAGCTCAGGCACACGTGTGTGTGTGTGAATATATATATATATATATATATATATATATATATATATATATATATATATATATATATATATATATAAATACATACACAGTTGTGCTCATAAGTTTACATACCCTGGCAGAATTTATGATTTCTTGGCCATTTTCAGAGAATATGAATGAAAACACAAAAACTTTTCTTTCACTCATGGTCAGTGTTTGGCTGAAGCCATTTATTATCAATCAACTGTGTTTACTCTTTTTAACTCATAATGACAACAGGAACTAGCCAAATGACCCTGATCAAAAGTTTACATACCCCAGTTCTTAATACTGTGTATTGCCCCCTTTAACATCAATGACAGCTTGAAGTCTTTTGCGGTATTTGTGGATGAGGCTCTTTATCTTCTCAGATAGTAAAGCTGCCCATTCCTATTGGCAAAAAGCCTCCAGTTCCTGTAAATTCTTGGGTTGTCTTGCATGAACGGCACATTTGAGATCTCCCCAGAGTGGCTCAATGATATTGAGGTCAGGAGACTGAGATGGCCACTCCAGAACCTTCACTTTATTCTGCTGTAGCCAATGACAGGTCGACTTGGTCATGGGTTTTGAATCATTGTCATGTTGGAATGTCCAAGTACGTCCCATGCGCAGCTTCCTGGCTGATGAATGCAAGTTCCTCCAGTATTTAGGCCCATCATCAGTTAGTGTCAGATTGCTAACCGCACTATCACAGTCCCATTATGAGTCGCTGATCTCCGCCATTCGTAGTATATAAAAAAAAAAATTCCAATATATATACTATAGTTTGTAGATGCTCTAACTTTCACGCAAACCAATCAATATACACTTTTCTTTACCAAAGACGTGTAGCAGAATACATTTTGGCCAAAATTTAAATAAATTAATATTTTATTGGATTTGTTTTTTATTTTCCAATTTTTCTGTCTTTTTTTTCATTTATATCGCAAAAAATAAAAAACCCAGTGGTGATTAAATACCACCAAAAGAAAGCTCTATTTGTGTTAAAAAAATTATATATAATTTGTTTGGGTACAGTGCTGTATGACTGCACAATTACCAGTTAAAGTGGCTCAGTGCTAAAAAGTGAAAAATTAGCCTAATTATAAAAAAAGGGGGTAAAATCTTACAGAGCTGAGTTAATGTGGTGGCTGCATTCTGTAAGTTTCCTTTTTTTTTTCTTTTCCTTTCACTTGGTGATCTGGCCTGTAAGTCTATTATTTTCAACTTCCTATTAGACATGTGCACAACAAAAAAATCGTTTTTTTCGTTTCCGTTGATTCGTAACGATTCGTACATTCGTAAGTCGTCGGTGTTCGGATTCGTAACGATTCGTATATTCGTAAGAGTTATTTTTTCGTTGATTTGTTTTTTCGTTAGTTTAATTTTTGGACGCATTCATATTTATTCGTACATTCGTAACATTCGTAACATTCGTAACATTCGTAGATTCGTAATTGGAGCATAATTCCAAATTTTATGTAATGTGTATGCTATTATTATATTTTAATAATTTACGAATCGAAAAAAAAAGTTACGAATCGAAAAAAAAAAGTTACAAATCGAAAAAAAGTTACGAATGTACAAATTTTTTTGTTCAATAGAGACACGGAAAATTACGAATCGAAAAAAAAAAAGTTACGAATCGAAAAAAAAAGTTACGAATCGAAAAAAAAAGTTACGAATGTACGAATTTTTTTGTTCAATCCATTCGAAGCACGTTTAGCAGCACCATTGTAAGGGACACGGAAAATTACCAATTCAACTAAAAAAAAATGTACGAATTCTTTCGTTCGTTTTCGTTTTTCAGATTTTCTTCATTAGTACATTCATTGTTTTTAATTAGTTTTTTTTGGATTTTCGTTGTTTTTCGGATTCGTTCGATTCGAATGATTCGTTAATCGGATTCGTACGATTCGAACAATTCGTTCATTCGTACGAAAACAAACGAAAGAAAATAACGAAAAAGAACGGAAAACGAAAAAAAACTAAACAAATTGCACATGTCTACTTCCTATAAAGGGTTTGTTCACCTTTTCCACGTTATTATAACAACCCTCCATCTATGGATTCCAATATCCCAAGTTCCTTAAATACCCATGCTCAACTTTTTAAAAAGGTACTTTTTTTCCACTCCATTGCCCTAGGCTGTGACCACCTGTCTGCAAAAACTCCCAGGTCGAAACCTGTGTCCTATCTAATTGGCAAGATGGGCCAGAGGTTAAAGCTGTGCCTCCAGTGATACCGTGTAGGGGCTTTTAAAGTAGCCACCTTGAACATTTTTAGGTACCGTAGCTTGTTGCCATCAGGGGTGCATGCAGTTTTGAGTATTGAAATGTTTGGTATCTATTTATTCAACAGAACTTGGATTTTATTTTTAAAAATAGGTATTATATTGTTTTTCTGTGTTCTGTGTCTAAAATATATGTTATTGTATTTTTCTTGAAAATTTAAACTGCATTAGTTTTATTTTTTAGGTTTTTTCCCCTCTGTTTTCACCTGGTGATCTGGCCAGTAACACATCTCCTGTATTGGAGTGCCCCACTCTGGGTGAAGGAGCACAAGGAGCAAATTTGGACAGCAGCATTGTCAGTCTGGGGAGAGGGGAGTGTTAGATGTACTAGCAAATTTAAATACACTGAAGCCAAACTCCAGCAAATACTTTATAACCAGTGACAGCAATGTTTTTTTCTTTTTGGGATAAAGGTTTTACATAAATAAAAGCTGACCCTTGTACGCACCCCTGCTAGTGTTAAATGGTTTGTCTCGTTCCTGAAACGGATACATTCTGCTGGAGAGCTTGTTCTTTTGAAAAATAACAGACTTACTGACTGGATCACCAGATGAAAATAGAAGAAATAAAGCCTAAAGAAGGAAACAAATGCAGCCATCACATCTAAACAATGGTAAGCTGCAATATAATAAAAGTTTGCATTTGGATTTAATCCCGCTTTAAAAAATCCCGCCTGGACAGCAAGTGATTAAAGAAGGATAGTTAAAGCGGAGCGCTACCCAACAGGGGAATCTCTGCTTGCCTGCCTCCTTCCCCCTCCGCTGCCACATTTGGCACCTTTTGGGGGGGAGCAGGTACCTGGTTTTGACAGGTACCCATTTACACTTCCTGAGCCGGATGTTCGCCCCCCCCCCTTCCCCCACAGCTGGCCCATTCACAAAGATGTGCAGTAGGAAACCAGTTGTGAAGCCGCAAGGCTGGTTCTTCTTAGTCAAGATGGCGTCAGCAACCAATAGCCGATTGAAAAATCAGCTCAGGTGAGGACACCACTGGTGACACTACTGCGGCAGGTCGGCACGATCCAGCGAGCCGTCGTAGCTGTACGTCGGCTCCTTTAAGCGGGATAGCAGACACGCGCCCGCTGCACTGCGGGGGTGCTGGCCACGAGCGATCGTGGGCATGAGAGGCAGAACAGGGATGTGTGTGTGTAAACATACACATATCCCTGTTTTGTGAAGCGGGACAGATCGTGAGTTCCTAATAGCTAGGAATCACGATCTTTAATTTCCTCTAGTCAGTCCCCTTCCCCCACAGTTAGAACACACAGTCAGGGAACACAGTTAACCCCTTGATTGCCCCTAGTGTTAACCCCTTCCCTCCCAGTGACATTTATACGGTAATCAGTGCATTTTTATAGCACTGATTGCTGTATAATTGTCAGTCGTCCCAAAAGTGTGTCTGCCATAATGTTGCAGTCACGATAAAAATTGCAGATTGCCGCCATTACTAGTAAAAAAAATAATAATAATAAAAATGCCATAAATCTATCCCCTATTTTGTAGACACTCTAACTTTTGTGCAAACCAATCAAAATACGCTTATTGCAATTTTTATTACCAAAAATATGTAGTAGAATACATATCGGCCTTAACTGAGAAAAAAATAGCTTTTTTTTTTAAATTAACAAATGTATTATTATAGCAAAAAGTACAAAATATTGTGTTTTTTTCAAAATTGTCGCTCTTTTTTTGTTTAGAGCGCAAAAAATAAAAACCACAGAGATGATCAAATTCCACCAAAAGAAAGCTCTATTTGTGGGGAAAAAAAGACCTCAATTTTGTTTGGGCGCAACGTCGCACGACCGCACAACTGTCAGTTAAAGCAACGCAGTGCCGTATCGCAAAAAGTGCTCTGGTCATTGAGCAGCCAAATCTTCCGGGGCTGAAGTGGTTAAAAGTCAGCAGCTACAGTATTTGTATTTGCTGAGCTTTACCTTTTTTTCTGAAGGAGCCTGGAGCTTCTCTTTAAATGCACAGTTGAAATACATATATGTGAAATATTTTACCTACCAAATTATTTTTAACTCCAATCAGCCAATCATGTAATTCACAAAGTCGTGCTACACTGAATAAACAGAACCGGTATTTTCCTAGTGTGCAGCTTCCTATATCATTGGCCTATTTATTGGACGGAGGTGGACAAGCCGGCTAGAGATGGAGGTTGATGCTGGAAATAGCGTTGTCCTATTTCTGGTCATGCAGTGTGATAGAGGTCTCCAAATCATAAGACTGGCTGAACAGATGAACAGAATCACATAGCTTTTAGTGGATAAAATTGTTAAATATGTTATTGTTTCTGGGTTATCAGTATATCAAATTATTATTGGTTCTCCTTTATATATGTTACCGGTACATATTGGTTATGGTTATTTTCCAGGTTTTATATATATATATATATATATATATATATATATATATATATATATATATATATTGATATGTACCAGATTTATACCAGTCACAATCTACTTCCTGTCTATAGGGGAACGGAGCTGTGAGGAAGATACGGATGCCAGTGGTGGACAAGCGGTGATTCACGATGAACGGGAAAGTGTAATCTACAGTTATTCTTTCTTCCACTTTGTATTTGTGCTCGCCTCTCTCTATGTGATGATGACGCTCACCAACTGGTTCAGGTGCGCATTCCGCACATTCTCAGGTGCTTAGTCCTCCTGCTGCTCAAGAGGCAGGCTGAGAAATGACTCCCTATGATTTACTGAATGTTTAGCTAGAGTCCACAAGAGCTCTTAGACCTCATTTATTGTGCCTATTGACATTCTCATGTGGGAGGGTTCAGCGAGAAAAAAAGAAGTCTCTTAAAGTGGTAGTAAAGTCCGCTTTATAACTTGTACCTGCAGGTAAGCTTATAATGAGACTTACCTTTAGGCTCCATTCACACCTAGGCGATTTGAATCGTGGGCGGAATCATTACATCTTAATGGCACCCCAATTGCGGTGCGATTTATCACTCTGCAATCACAGCAAAATCGCAACAGACTAAGCGTGTCACTCAAAAAAGGAGCAGGAACTTCTTTTGGACGACAGCGCCACGCGTTGTGATTTGCCGCAATTGCAGCATGATTTATGACTCCGCGATTGGGGTGCCATTAAGATGTAATGGCATCGCAAATGCGCCTTGCGTTTCGCCACCATTTGATATCATGGGCAGGATGGTGATGATTCTGCTCACGATTCAAATGGCCTAGGTGTGATTCGAGCCTTAGGAACAGTGAATTAGTAGAGGCTGGTGACATGATTGGCGCATGTGTACTGCACTCTGAATGGACGTGTGCTGAGTGCTGTGCTGCGACCGTGATGCCCACGTGTATGCTCCATTTAAACAGCCAAACACCGCAAACCCACAAGGGAGACTGGGTGAAGATGGAAGCACTGGCAGCGGTGACAGCGTGCCGCTGCAGGACTTTATTCTAAGGTAAGTCTGTCATAATGTGCTAGTATGCAATGCATACTAGCATATTATGACTTAAGCTGCCCGGGGCCCAATTTTTAATTTTTTTGGACTCCAAGTATGATCTTTATTACATAGTTACTTTGGTCCAGCTTAGCACAATGTAAGTATTAGGGTTGCACTGATACCACTTTTTTAAGACCGAGTACAAGTACCAATACATTTTTTCAAGTACTCGCCGATAACAATTACCGATACTTTTTTAAATGTCATCTGACAGTAGCACTGATGGGCACTGACAGGTGGCACTGCTGAGGCGTGGACTGTGTCTGTAGTTTTTTTTACAATTTAGGGGGAGTGGACAGTGTCAATGTTTTTTTTTTTTTTATATTTCTTTTAATATTTTTACAATTTTACTTTTAAATATTTATTTATTACAACTTTTCCTTTTGGTGAGCTATCAGGGGTCCTGACATCTCCCCTTTGAGACAGAGAAAGAAACTGAGGACAGAGATTCCACAGTCCATTTATCTGCAGCCTCAGCTGCACTAAAGATGAATGGAGAGGAGACAGAGTCTCCTCTCCATTCAGAAACTGAAGCATTCTAAACTCAGATAACGATGCTCACTTATGAATGGACAGTCAGTGATCACTGAATCTGTTAATTCGGAAAAGGAAGGAGCCGATAAATGACACATTCACTGACTCCTTCCTCCGCTCTCTATCCTGACAGATCTGGGACAGGGAGGGACCGGAGGGGGAGCAGAGAAGGACCGGAGGAGGACACGGAGGGGGAGCAGAGAAGGACCGGGGAGGATGTGGAGGGGGAGCGGAGGAGGGCACGGAGGAGGACATGGAGGGGGAGCAGAGAAGGACCGGGGAGGACAGGGAGGAGAAGCAGAGAAGAACCGGAGGAGGACACGGAGGGGGAGCAGAGAAGGACCGGGGAGGACATGGATGGGGAGCGGAGGGGGGCACGGAGGGGTAGCGGAGGTAGAACTTAGGAGCACAGAGGAGGAAATGGAGGAGGACACAGTTAAAGTGGAAGTAAACCCCCCTATCGTTTTCAGCCAAGGAAGCTGCCATCTTTACCTCTGTTTAATCTTCAACTGCCACGGTTCTGCACATGTGATCCGTTATGACACCAGCCATTGGATGGTTTGACTGTTTGGTTGAGAGCACAGCCAATGTGCAGTTAGCATTCCCGTCATGCCTTTTTTTTTTAAACTGTTAAATCGATGAGTTTACTTCCACTTTAACAGTCGGGATGATTGGTGCGGAGGTGGGGGCCGTTACAAGTACTGATCTCCCTGTATAGATTTCAATAAAGCCATGGAAGGGAGAGGAGGAGAAGCGGCTCTCAGCTGCTTTATTGAAATCTATACAGGGAGACTTGACATTTTTTTCAGGGCTTACTCTAGGACAAAAAGTTTAAGAAAGGCTGACTGAGACACTATTGGCACATGATCTTCCCATGAGCACCATCACAGAGATACCTCTAGGAGGCCCCCAGTGTGGCCTAGCCAGCACCACCAATAGTCTGTTCCATACCTTCCTCAGGCCTTATGGCAATGGATCTCAATAGCAGCATCACCTGGCACAAGTTTTGTTCCCATCTTTAGGTTAGGAGAAGGAAGTGATTACACATCAGAAGCATTTCAACTACTGAAATGTAGTTGATTTACACAGTTACATACTTTCAGTCCTCCCCGTGGTGATAACACATTCCTTCATTGCAAATAGAAAACAGGAGAAATTAGAACCGAGTCCAGGAGCAGCCCATTCCTACAGGAGTTTTGCCAGAGCAAAGCAAAAGGGATGTGAGTAGCCCCATTTCTGCACGTCTCCTCTCTAAAAGGAAGCTCCCAGAAGCTACAGACTCAAAGATTACATCTTTGCATGCCTTGGTCCATTGCACTGTTTCCAATGATTAACATCTCAGGTGGACTCCCATTTGACTATTTATACATAGCCCTTTTACTGAAAATGCCCCACACTGGCAGGGGCAGGGCTAGCGGTTACTAGATATCTATGATATGTTACACTCACCACCACTCTGGAGACCTCTAGCGGCTACCTAAGCACCTACACAACCTACTCTTCACTTCAGGGCTCCCAACTATATGGTTACATCTAGTGGCCAATTTGGGGGACTACACCGGGCACTTCTGTGCCTTCACCCTGCACTTGATTTACACATCCCTATACTTAATGCACTAATCCAGTAACTTACTGATAGGTGAAGATGTTGCCACTTGGAATTATGGAGGGTGGACTGCGTTTTTTAATCATGCTCTGACATTCTGAACATTACATTAACCTGTTCAAAGAGGTCTGGGCGCAAACTAAGAGAAACTGAGTGTACCTGCTGGCATCTGATGATCTGATTATACTGTAGATCCTGCAATGAGGTTATTATACCTGGTCTGACTCAAGCATGGGTTTGTTTGGAGTAAGTTTAGGAGTGTTTTGCAATACTCGGGCAAATGCACATGCCTGGAATGTGTACAGACATATAGCATTAAGCAGCTCATTGCTATCAGATATGGCCTTCTCTGCAGTGCAGTATAGAAAAGTTGGCCATGTCCCAGTTTAATTATCTGAAGAGTGGAATAACTTCTCCCACGAGTATGTTACTTGTGAACCTTCCAACAAGTAACAGCAAATCAAATTGTAGATTTTTTTTTTTTATAGATGATCAAAGCATTTTTTTGGGGACTCAGATCAAAATATGTTTAGGTTGGTTCATGAAGTTATTCACAAACATAAGCAATTCCAGTCTGCAGATTATTAACTATAGAAAAAAAAACTTTTAACTTCTTTCCACTACGACGGAGTTTTGCTGAAACTGTCTTGCCTACACACGATCACAGCAAATTCCGACCATCTAGAACGCAGTGACGTACAACACATACAACGGGACTAGAAAAAGGAAGTTCAATAGCCAGTAGCCAATAGCTTCCATCTCGTACTTGCTTCAGAGCATACGTTGTTTTTGGTGCGTCGGAACAGCATACAGACGAGCGGTTTTCCTGATAGGAATTGGTTCCGTCGAAAATATTTAACACATGTTCTATTTCTAGGTCCGTCAGAATTTTTGAAAAAAAAAGTCAGACGAGGTACACACACACACGATCGGAATATACGATGAAAAGATTCCGTCAGACTTTTTCTGTCGGACATTCCGCTCGTGTGTACGCGGCATTACCCTTCAGGATCAATTAGTGCTTCTTATGTAGGACCACCAAAGGCCCCCTTCTCATCATCAACACCAAGCTCCTAAACACTCTTGTACATATACAATGTATATGCTGTTGCTCCAGGTGGATCCGCCACCACAATCCTCTCTACCTTTCCTTGGGTGCCAGCTGCACTCATCCAGCCATGCAAAATGGAAACAAATACGATACAAGTGGCCGTACTTCTGTAAACATCATCCACTTTATTGTACATATAAAAATGGCACATACAGCAAACCAGACACTGTGGATGCAGGGGACAAAGTTGACGCATTTCGCACTAACTAGCGCTTAGTCATGACTACCCTTTTGTACATATAGCCTTGTGTATGAACTGGCAGTAGCAAATAAATGGTGTAAAGCAAGGGACAAGGAAGATAGGTCCTGTGCTTTGTTCATCTAGTGAATTCAGTATCACGTTGAAGACCTTCTCTACACTGGTGTAAGTACTCCAATGTAAGTATGCTTATATCATATCAGAAGGGCCTTTAGGGAAGTTGACAATCACTGTAATAGTCTGTGCTACTATAGTGATAGCCACGAATGCCCGGGTCCTGTGCTGGATGGTTTCCCCACTGCACACTGACCACAGGGGTGACGCTCACTCAGCACTTCTGCCATTAACAGAATGTTTTTCAATTTGCTCTCTCGTTGAATGAGGTGGAGATCTTGACAATATTGCCCCTCTCCGCCACCTCGTACTATCAGAGAATGCTTTCTATTCATTCATTGTGATCAGTATGCAGTGGGAAAACCGCTTGGCAGAAAACCTGGAAAATAGCAGCTATCACTCTGGAAGTGCTGACTACTACATATAGAATAAACATGTCATGCTTACCTGCTCTGTGCAATGGTTTTGCACAGAGAAACTCAGATCCTCTTCTTCTGGGGTCCCCTGTCAGCGCTCCTGGCTCCTCCTATTCAGAAAGTGACCCCATAGGAAGCTGCTTCCTATGGGGGCACCCGTGCAGGCTCGCTCCTGAGCTGCCTTGTCTGCATCCATTGACACAGACCGGGTGGCTCAGCCCTGCCCCCCCCCTCCTCGTCACAGCATTTGATTGAGAGCAGCAGGAGCCAATGACTCCTGCTGCTCTCAATCTGCCCAGAGAGGAGGGACAGAGCCAGGAGACCCTTGGCTCTCAAGCAGAGCACTGGATCATAAATGGGCTCAGATAAGTATAAGGGGGGGGGGGGGGGGGGGGGGGAATTCTGTGTAACCTTAATACATAGAATGCATTAAGGTAAAAAAAACTATAGGCTTTAGAACCACTTTAATGTTACCCTTCCAAAGTATTCCAAAGAAAAGAGGAAAAACAAGGGCGATGACGATGACTATCTTCCCTGCTTTTCTCCTTTGCAGTATGTCTTCTCCAAAATAATTGGCCCCACTTCGCAACTTACAGGACTTTAAGGATCTATGATTTATGGCATGGTGCCAGATACCACAGCATACCTTCAGAGGTGTAGTGGAGTCCGCAGGTTGTTGTGGGTAGTCATAATGCTATGACTGATTTGTGTATATGCTTACATTCTGCCAAGCTGGACCAATGTATGTATGCAATATAGACTCGTGCGCCCACAATGTATGGGCCGCCACTGCTTTCCAAATATTCTAAAGCAAAGAGAAAAATAAGGACAATGTCTACCTTCCCTCCTTTTCTCCTTTGCATTATATTGTTTTCTCCAACACAATAGGTGCTCTTTAAAGCAGAGAAATGTTTACCCCAGAGAGTACAGTGAGGTGTTCACTGTGTATTCATAAGGTCACACACCATGGTAATCTATTAAAACACCTCACACCTTATATATGAGTAATGTTTAATTATCAGCATGACTAATGTTTGAAGATCAGTGTGTTCTCATGCTGCTCCTTTTCCTTTGTAGCTATGAAGATTCATCTTTGGAGTCCATCTTTACCCATGGCAGCTGGCCCACGTTTTGGATCAAGGTGGCCTCTTGTTGGACATGTGTGATTCTTTATTTGTGGATACTTTTGGCACCAACGTGTCTTCCTGGACATGGACAAAACCAGAAGAATGGACCTCCACAGCATATGCTGGGACGGAGACAATTACGCAGAGTCACAGTTTCTAAGTAGTAACTCCCATTATATTTATTGATGCAATGACATTCAGACTGAACATTGGTTTGATGAGTTCAGTGAATATCCGATGTGTTATGGAAGGAATCCACTGTAAAGTACTTGCTGTAGCGGAGGTAACTGGATGAAAATACAAGCACTGAAAAATGTACATTTTGTGATGAGAAGGGATATATACTATAACCCTGGAGTTAATGCATTATTTCTTAGCAGCCATACCTTGTCTCACTTTAATCAACACAGTCCTAAATGTTCAATTCCATAGGAACCCTCCAATTCCTTTTTTAATACCTTTTTCTTTGTACGTTAAGGCAACAAACATTATCAGATGCTTGGCAGAATGATGTATGAAAATATAGTGGTGTTGCCCACAATAACCAATTGGATATAGCTTTCAGCTTCTGATCTTCCCTAGAATGATAACTGACATTTGGATTAGTTGCTTTACATCTGCTTTCATTTGCTCCTGGTTTTGCACAAAATTCCTATTGGATTGTTATATTTTTCAATTACCTTTCTCAACCTTTTTACCCTGGAAGAACCCTCAAAAAATGCTGATGTCCCAAGCAACCCCTGTTAAAAAATATTATATCTACATTTTACAGTAAAATAGCAGATTAGTAAGTTGTTGAACGTTTTTCTACAAAGAAATAAAGAATATGGCATACCCAGAGCCAAAAATAAAACAACCCTCCATTGTTCTATATGGCAACAATGAAAATAAATGAATAAGACTGGCCAGAAAAGTAGTAAAGACTGTGAAAATTGAAGTGTCTCTTCACACTTAAATAGGTGGCCAGTGGAGAAATGCCCCTTACATTGGTGATTAGTGGGGATATGCCCTTTTACATTGGTGGTCAATGAAAAAACTCTTGCTCTGGTTGTCAGTGTAGAAGTAACCGCAGGGGCGGACTGACCATTTGGCCACTCTGGCACTGCCCGAGGGCCCCCGGGCCACTAGGGGGCCCCATCAGGGTTGCCAGCCTCAGTAAAACCAGGTACAGTATGTAAAAATCTGTGTCTGTTTTACATCTGTTTCTGAAATGTCCCTTACCGACATCCTTTTGGTCTAAAAATCCTGAGATTATAGCTGCCCCACCTCTCCAGTACCTTCTCAGCTAACAGAAACATGTCTGTATATACTGTGTGTACATGTATGTGTATACTGTATGATTGTATACTATGTGTGTGTGTATACTGTGTGGCCCCATAATCTCTGATTGCCTGGGGGCCCCATAATCTCCTATTGCCCGGGGGCCCCATGAGTTGTCAGTCCGCCCCTGAGTAACCGCTTATATTGAATGTAAGTGGGAATTGCCTCCCCGGTAGCCATTGTAGGTGGGAGATCAATCTGTCATTGCTTACTGCTCAAGATATCCCTAGCAACTTCTGGAGGAACCCTGGTTGAGAAAGCCTGTTCAGTATATTTGCAAAATGGAAAATAAACAAATCATCAATTAGGAGGTACCTCACCCCCCTGCCTTTTTATTTATTTTTATTTTTTTACACACGCTTGTCATGTGATGTCATACAATGTTATGCTCCATTGTCCTCAATTTACCTACTCACCTATCCAGCTGATCCAGTGCTGTCCTGCTGCAATCTGCTGCTCAAGTGTGACAGCGCCAGTCCCATTTCACTATCCTGGTCCACATCCGTCTTTGTGAGTTGGCTGCCTTTTCCGGGTTCAGGAACCCTACCCTTGATGATACCTGCCAACTCCACCCAACGACCACGGTTTGTCCCACTCCTGCAGCCTCCTGGGATTTGTGATGTATATATGAGAGCAGGACATCGTTACTTTTGCCTTGGTGAAAAATTAACGATTAATCGAGGAATTAATCTTTAATTTCCACAGCCCTAATAAAAAATAACGCAAAAGAAAAGGTGGAGCTTTTCGGAATATGGGGGCAGAGCTAGGGAGATAGAAAAGAAAAGTGAGTGAGGGTCTGCTTTAACAATTTCCCGTCCCTTAGGTCATTTACAAACAGCTCAAGATTGAAGTAGTTATCATGATTGAGGCTAAAACAATGATTCTGATATTGTTGTTTTCAGCTGGTCATTCTCTGTATGGTAAAGGGACCCAAGCTGCGATTGAGCAACTGGATCACTGATACAAGCAGTGGAAGGGGATTTTCCAAAGCACAGCAGTACAATGTTGTCCGGCAGTAAATGCATTATCAGATTATTTGGTATAAAGTGAATGTACATACAGTTTATGAACATGCAACAGACTGTAATGCCCCGTATACACGGTCGGAAATTCCACCAGCAAAAGTCAGATGAGAGCTTTTGGTCAGTAAATGCGACAGTGTGTGTATGCTCCATCGGACTTTTGCTGGCGGAATTCCAGCCAGCAAAAGATTGAGAGCATGTTCTCAATTTTTCGGTCGGAAAAAGTTTTGTCTGTAGCAATTCCGACGCGCAAAATTCCTGCGCATGCTCGGAAACAATTTGACGCTTTCTCAGAAGCATTGAACTTAATTTTCTCGGCTTGTCGTAGTGTTGTACGTCACCGCGTTCTTGACTCGAAGGTTCAGCAAACTTTTGTGTGACCGTGAAGATTTTTCCGACAGAAAATCCACTCGTGTGTACGCGGCATTACACCCATATATTAGACAGTATAGCAGAGCGGTGATGGTGAGGCCTTTGTGTGGGCAGTATATTCAAAGCTCCTCCAATGCCCAATAAATTAAGCGTCAAAGAAGCATTACTGTGGAAAATCTCTGGTGAACTGACATTCTTGCAATGACCCTTACAAAAGGCACTGAATGCTCCAGGAATGAATGACACTTGCTTACAAAGGTTGTTTTTGTAAGGGTGTCCTTGTTGTGAGTTTAATTTTTGTGAATGACTGCAAGCTATTAACTCTTCTAGTGTTTCTAAAGCTTTATTCAACCTTTTTGTTTTTTCTTACCATGAAATGCCAAACAAGTTTTATCGAGAAAGTATCCTGGGAGCGAGCCATGTAGACCTGACAACTACAGGCAACACAATAGAACGTGCGTACAAGCTGTGCAGTCTGCATACCTCTGCTTTCATCTATACATAATGGGATTACTGCAACAGAGCTACCTGAAGTGTCCCATAATATCCCGAGAGGGAATTACCTTGTTTTACAAGGTCAGGCTGGATATGTACAGCACTGGAAAAGCCAAGCCTTCTAAAGCTGAGGGGTCAATGTCCATCGGATCGGTTTAGAAACACAGTGTTGTTTAATGTCATGACAACTTTGTGTTTAGGCACTTATGTACAGATATAGAATACGGGAAACCTGCTCCCTATCGTCTTGAAGCTTAAGCTGCCAGTACTGTAAACAGTCTTTTTTTTTCACATCATAATCTGGCCATACAGTACGGAAAATAATGATTTGATTCCCTGCAGATTTTGTAAGTTTGTCCACTTACCAAGAAATGAAGGGTCTATAATTTTAAATGATAGAGACAGAATATTAACCAAAATATCAACCAAAAATCCAGAAAAAAACAAATGTATCAGTGAGTAAAGTAAGTATTTGATCACCAAGCAAAACATGACTTAGTACTTGGTGGAGAAATCCTTGTTGGAAAACACAGGTCAGACGTTTCTTGTAGTTGGTTAGCAGGTTTGCACATATCTCAGGAGGGATTTTGGTCCACTCTTCATTACAGATCTTCTCCTTAAGGTTTCTTGGCTGTCGCTTGGCAACTCGAAGTTTCAGCTTTCTCCATAAATTTTCTATAGGCCTTGACGGTATGTTTTGGATCATTGTAATGCTGGAAGACCAATCCATGACCCATCTTCAGTGTTCTGGCTGAAGGAAGAAGGTTCTCATCCAAGATTTTACAATACAGGGCCCCGTCCATTGGCCCCTCAGTGCGGCAAAGTTGGCCTGTATCTTTAGCAGCCGCAAAGCATAATGTTTCCACCTCCGTGCTTGACTGCAGTGGCGTCACTAGGGTTTGTGTCACCCGTGGCAGATAAAATTGTTGTCACCCCCCCTCCACCAACTATAGTCCCCCCTCAGTACAGACCCCCCTCCACTAACTACAGACCCCCCTCTCTCAGTATAGACCCCCACTACAGACCCCCCTCCCGCAGTATAGATCCCCTCTCTCAGTACAGACACCCCCTCACTAAGTACAGACCCCCCTCCATCAGTATAGCCCCCCTCAGTGCAGACCCCCATCCATCAGTATAGACTGCCCTTAGTGCAGACTCCCATCCATCAGTATAGACCTTCCTCAGTGCAGACCCCCTCTATCAGTATAGACCCCCATCCATCAGTGTAGACCCCCCTCCATCAGTGCACACCCCCCTCAGTGCAGACCCCCCATCAGTGCGGACCCCCCTTTATCAGTGCCGACCACCCCTCCAGCAGTGCAGACCCCCTTCAATCAGTGCAGATCCCCTCAGAGCAGACCCCCCTCCATCAGTGCAGACCCCCATCAGTGCAGACCCCCCCTCCATAAGTGCAGACTCCCTCAATTACAGACCCCCCTCCATCAGTGCAGACCCCCCTCTCCCCTCCCATGGGCGCCCCCCCAGCACATGTCCATTTACATTACATAAAAAACTTTACAGACCTCAAAACAGCACGGGATAGGCACAGCGGCATGTGTCCCTCAGACTCCCCCCTCCTTCTCCTAGATGTAAACAGAGAGGAGAGGGAGAGGAGAGCAAGGCGGCTTCTGTCTGCTCCGCTGTGCACTGTGTAGGGGTGAGGACTGTGCGGCGTGCGGTGTTAGCGAACACTGACGCTGCCCACAGGTGTCAACCCTCTGGTGGGTGTTACCCTGTGTGGCCTGCACCCCCCGCCCCCCCTAGCGACGCCACTGCTTTACCGTAGGGAGGGTGTTCTTAGGGTCATAGTCAGCATTGTTCTTCCTCCAAACATGGCGGGTCACGTTAATGTCAAAGAGCTAAATTTTGGTCTCATATGACCACAGCATTTTCTCCCAATCCTTCTCTGAATCATTTAGATGTTCATTGGCAAACTTCAGATGGGCCTGTACATGTGCCTTCTTAAGGGGGGGGACCTTGTGGGCCCTGCAGGATTTCAATCCATTGTGGCGTATTCTGTTACCAGTGGTTTGTTTGGTGACCGTGGTCCTAACTGTCTTGAGATCATTTACAAGTTCCTCCTGTGTAGTTCTGGGCTGATCTCTCACTTTTCTCATGATTATCCTTACCCCATGAGGCAAAATCTTGCACGGAGCTCCAGACCGAGGGCGATTGATGGTTATCTTGTATTTCTTCCATTTGCAAATAATCGCTCCAACAGTTGTCTCCTTCTCACCAAGCTTCTTACTGATGGTCTTGTAGCCCATTCCAGCCTTGTGCAGGTCTACAATCTAGTCCCTGACGTCCTTTGACAGCTCTTTGGTCTTGCCCATGATGGTGAGGTTTGAATGGAAGAAAGAGATTCTGTGGACAGGTGTCTTTTATACACATAACAAGTTGTCGTTAGGAGCACCTTCTTAAATTGACAGGACTAATCTGTGTACTAGAATGAGACATTTTTGAGTATAGCCTCAAATAACACAGCCTAAAGTTAGGTATAAAAAATTTCCATCATCCAGAATTTATATAGGAAAAGAGGGAGAGCATGAGGACAGTTGCTGAGGTTGTCCAAATATACACTGTAACCCAACAAAAATTTTTGGTGGACTATATCAGTACTGATACACATTAATACATTTTGGTAAAAATTAAATCATTTATTACATATAAAAAAAACATACATAGATCTCAATGAAATTTCAAAAGCAGTATACAAATACTCAAAGCTTTCCCCAAGAAGTATCTGATGATGACGTTTTTTGATAGATTAACCAGTGCTGTACTAGTTTCACGGTATATAGCAGAGGTGGGGGACTCGAGTCAGACTCGAGTCACCTGTTTGAGGACTTGCTTGACAGAATTAAATAAATGATTCGACTTGACTTTGACTTGTCACTAATGACTTGCGACTTGACTTTGACTTGGGCTATATGACTTGCAATGACTTGGCACCAGGGATTGGTGGGCGAACCGGCAGGGGTAAGGCTGCAATGAGGGAAAGTGCATCTGTCAGATTCAGTTTCTGATGTCGGGGATGGGCGGACCGATATTTGCTTTCAGCCTCCTGACTCCGTCCCACAAACAGAGAGCCGCCCTGTCCCTCCCTGACACCGCCTACGACACCAGCACATCCCTGCTCCTCCACCAGACTCCAGCCGCCAGAGACCGGAACCCTGCCACTTCTCCAGACTCCACCCACCACAGAGTGCACCCCCTCCTCCTTACTTAGGCCAGAAGAGAGTGGCACCCTGCCCCTCCTCCTGACTCCGCCCACAACAGAGCAGCACCCGGCCCCTCCTCCTGACTTAGGCCACTAGAGAGCGGCACCCGGCCCCTCCTCCTGACTAAACCAACCACAGAGCGGCACCCGGCCCCTCCTCCTGAATACGCCTACCATAGAGCAGGGTATTCCAGTGTCATAGAGCGGGGTATTCCAGTGTCATGAGGGGTCGGGTGCCACGGTGCCGAGCCAGATCCTCAACCTGCAGGCCATGAACTCCAGGTGCGGGCAGTGGAGAACGCTGTGAGGGAGCCCATCGTCACCAAGACTGAGGAGATCGTTAGAGAGCTGCAGAGGTGAGTGGCTAAAACTGCCAGCATGGCCTTAGTGACAAGGGACTACAACTGCCAGCATGGCCTTAGTGACAAGGGACTACAACTGCCAGCATGGTGGAAATGGGGTAGATCAGTATTTTGACTTGATTTGTGACTTGACCAAAATAAATGACTTGACTTGCTTGACTTCTAGCAGTGACTCGACTTGACTTGCTTGCTTTTCGCCACAGTAACTTGGGACTTGCTTGAGACTTGAAGGTTAAGACTTGAGACTTGCTCATGTGTGACTTACTCCCATGTCTGGTATATAGACCGCTTCCTTTTTTTTATATGTAATAAATGATTTAATTTTTACCAAAATGTATTAATGTGTATCAGTACCGACATAGTCCACGAAAAAACTTTTGTTGGGATAGAGTATATGTTTGGACAACCTGAGCAACCTGTCCTCACGCTCCTACCCTCCCCCTCTTTTCCTAATCTGTGTACTACATGAACACATACTGTAGCCAGTCTGTGGAAGCCCGAATTATTATTGGATGGTAGGGGATCAAATCCTATTTTACTCACTGAACTGCAATTCAATTTATAACATTTGTATCATGTATTTTTTCTGGATCTTTGGTTGATACACCTATGAAAAAAATTATAGACCCGTCACTTCTTTTTAAGTGGGCAAACTTACAAAATCTGAAGGGGATCAAATAATTATTCTCCCCACTGTACATTGTTTACATTTTTAGCTGGTTCCTGATGAACCAGCCAATATTCATTTGGTGGGTGGCCCTGTAAGCTAGGATGACCAAATGTCCAGGGATTTTTGGGAGTTTTGATTGTAGGGATTGTCCCCGGGAAAAAAAACCTTCCTGATTTCGTCCCTGGTTAAAAGAATGTATCCCTGATTTCATTCCAGCTTTAATAATGGTGTCATTGGCCCAGGCAGCTGAGGGGTAACCCATCTTAGCAACATTTCTGTCATTGGCCTAGAGGAGGAAAAGACGCAGTCACTGTTTGGGTATTGTGGCCGCTGCCACAGTTGGCAGCTGCCAGTATACAATAGCCCAGCTGGGGATTCGTCAGTGTTGTCGAGAGGCAGTCTGCCTCCTGCGTGACCATAGCAAGCAGCCAAGCCAACCCCCAATGTAAACGAAACTTTAGGGCAGTACGATACGGCCTACCTGCTCAGGCCTGACAGCCAGGGCACACCAGTAGAACTCTCTCTTCAGAGAATTCATAATGACCGAATAAAGGTAATAATGAAAGGAAAGAGGAAGGGAAAAAGGTAGGACTCTGTATATGTGCATATATATATATTTTTTATATATATTATATTATATATATATATATATATATATATATATATATATATATATATATGAGACACATGCATCATGTATCTCCATCCCTAAATCTATAATGAAGGAAAAAAGTTTGGAACTTTATATGAGGCATACAATAGAAACTTGGTAATGTTATGTGGAACTATTTCATGTATGTACAAGTCATAAAACATAGCAATTCATTTATATACATTAATATAAGCAGCACATGGTAGTAATGAATATTCGTAGATATACATATGTGGATAAATGGTACATAGCAGTAACTGGTGTCCATACATTCTGTTGTGTAAAAAAAGTATTTGCCCCTTTCTGATTTTTTTTGCATATTTGTCACACTTAAATGGCTCAGATCAAACAAATATTATTATTACACAGAGATAACCTGGGTAAATACAAAATGCAGTTTTTAAACTATTATTTAATTTTTTAAGGGATAAAAAAAATGTTCAAACCTGCCTGGCCCTGTGTGAAAAAGTAATTGCCCCCTCCCATGCTGAATCATGAATGAACTGTGATTAACCACAACTTTTTAGAAAGCTGAGTTCAATTTTACTTATTAAGGCAAAAAAACGGTCCATACCTGCCTGGCTTTATGTAAAAAAGTAATTGCCCCCTAAACCTAATAACTGGTTGTGCCACCCTTGGCGGCAACAACTGCAATCAAGTGTTTGCTATAACTGGCAATGAGTCTTTCACATTGCTGTGGAGAAATTTTAGCCCACTCTTCTTTGCAGAATTGTTTCAATTCAGCCACATTGGAGGGTTTTCCAGCATGAATGGCCTGTGTAAGGTCATGATACAGCATCTCAATTGGATTTAAGTCCAGGCTTTGACTTGGCCACTCCAAAACCTAAATTTTGCTTTGTTTGAACCATTTGGGGGTGGACTTTGTGTTTCAGATCATTGTCTTGCTGCATAACCCAAGTGCACTTGAGCTTGAGGTCACGAACTGTTGGCTGGACATTCTCCTTCAGGATTTTCTGGTAGAGCTCAGAATTCATGGTTCCATCAATTATGGTAAGTCGTCCAGGTCCTGAAGCTCCAAAGCAGCCCCAGACCATCACGCTACCACCACCATGTCTGGCTGTTGGTATGATGTTCTTGTTATGAAATGCCATATTCGTTTTATGCCAGATGTAACAGGATGTACACCTTACAAAAAGTAAAATTTATGTCTCATCAGTCCACAGAATATTTGCCTAAAAGTCTTGGGGATAATCAAGATGTTTTTTTGGTAAATGTGAGATGAGCCTTTGTGTTCTTTTTGGTCAGCAATGGCTTTGGCCTTGGAACTCTCCCATGGATGCCATTTTTGCCCAGTCTCTTTCTTATTGTTAAATCATGAACACTAATCTTACCTGAAGCAAGTGAGGCCTGCAGTTCTTTAGATGTTGTTCTGTTTTTTTTTATGACCTCCTGGATGAGTCGTTGTCATGCTCTTGAAGTCATTTTTGTAGGCTCCTGGGAAGGTTCACCACTGTTCCAAGTTATATCCATTTGTGGATAATGGCTCTCCCTGTGGTTCACTGGATTTCCAAAGCCTTAGAAATGGCTTTGAAACCATTCCTAGGCCGATACATGTACATTCTTTTCTAATCTGTTCTTGAATTTCTTTAGATTGTGGCATGATGTGTGCTTTTTGTGATCTGTTAGTGTGCTTCACTTTGTCAGACAGCTTCTATTTATGTAATTTCTTGATTCAACAGGTCTGGCAGTAATCGGGCCTGGGTGTGGCAAGTGAAATTTAACTCAGCTTTCCAAAAAATTGTGGTTAATCACAGTTCATTCATGATTCATCATGGGAGGGGGCAATTACTTTTTCACATAGGGCCAGGCAGGTTGGAACAGCTTTTTTCCCTTAATAAATGAAATAATAGTTTAAAAACTGCATCTTGGATTTACTTGGGTTATCTTTGTGTAATATAAACATTTGTTTGATGATCTGAATCGTTTAAGTGAGAAATATGCAAAAATCAGGAAGGGGTCAAATACTATTTTACACAACTGTATACAAAGGTGGATATACAGCACATTGCAGTAACCAGTGGACAAATAATAATAAAAGAATTGATGATGTATTCTAGATTGAACTCCAGGTAAGTATACTAAAACATGGCAGCATCCTATTCCTTAATGCATTTCGTGGACACCGCCACTTCGTCAGGAGAAGATGCGTCCAAAAATCTATAGTAAAATGAAGCCTATCCACTGTATCCAGTACTGAAGCTACAGTACCACATGCGCCTATATCCTAGCCCTAGGGGGGAAGTTAGGACTGGGACCATTCTTTTCCCCTACTGTTACCTTTTTGACATTGTAGTTACATGTTTTAGTATACTTACCTGTAGTTCCATCGAGAAAAAATCATCAATTATTTTTACCAATTTTACTATATGGAGTACTCTTACCTTGTCCACTGGTTAATGCAATGTGCTGTATAACCACCTTTGTATATGTATAGACACCAGTTACTGCTATGTACCATTTATCCACATATGTATATCTATGAATACTCATTACTACCATGTGCTGCTTAACCTTCCTAGCGGTAACCCCGAGCCTGGCTCGGGTCCAGCTTTTTGTGCTGGGAGCGGTAACCCCGAGCCAGACTCGGGCTTGCGTGCAGGATGCAGGGGGGAAGTTACTTACCTTTTCCCCTGGATCCTGCGATGTCTCCCCGCTGTGTGAGCGAGCCGTCCGCTCGCTCGATTCACACAGTGCCGGTCTCCGTTCCCTGCGACGTTCCGACGCACGGGAGCGGAGATCGGCGCCAAATTTAAAAAAGTTAAAAAAACACAAAACACATACAGTAGTGTAATCTTACAGATTACAGTACTGTATACAAAAAATACACACCCCCTTTGTCCCTAGTGGTCTGCCCAGTGCCCTGCATGTCATTTTATATAATAATAAAAAAAAAATTTCTGCCTGGAAACTGGAGATTGTCCATAGCAACCAAAAAGTGTCCCTTTATGTCAAAAGTGGTTTTAGACCAGCTAGAAAACACCGATAAAAAATTAAAATCACAATTTATCATCAAACAATAAATTTAATGACAGCGACTATTCTGCAACTGAGCAAATTTCAGTGTTTTTGATTTGATTACATTATTGAATAATTTTTATATATATTTTTATTATATTATAATTTATTATTTTGTGTTTCAAACTTTATCATACCCGGGATGTCTACTAGACTCTGGTTCGGACAGATTTAAGTGAGTTATTCATAAGAATTGCATGCCTACAATATAAAAACGCCAAATTTCCATGCAAAATAATTGTACCGCTTTCAGCACAAAATTCCAGACAGAATCATACCGCCAGGGAGGTTAATTATTTATGTATATATATATATATATATCAATTGCTACGTTTTATGACTTGTACATATATGAAATAGTTCCACGTATGCATTTTTTTTTTCCAATGTGAAATGATATATGTTAATGCTATTAAAAGTGTTACTATTATTCTTACCTAGTTTCTATTGTATGCCTCATATAAAGTCCCAAACTTTTTTCCTTCATGACCTGAATAAAGGTACCACAAGGCTGGATGTGGTTACTGTTCTTGACTTGAAATCCTCAATTAATAACATGGCTCTTCGTGGGTCACAGACCCCAACACAGCTCCAACAGCAATAAGGAACACTTGGTCCCAGGCCATGCTGTTTTTGCATATGGGTTCTCCTCCCTGTAGGCCTGCTATTCTCCCTGGGCTAAGGAGAGGAGGGACTGAGAGGTAGACCAACTCCCAGTCTTCCTCTGGGCCTGCACTGACTCTCTGAACCTGAGCATGCTAGGCATAGGGCATGCATTGTCTTCACCCCACTGTAAAGCCTAGTACAGTGGTCATCAACCCTGTGCTCAGGGCCCACTAACAGGCCAGGTTTGCATGATAACTGAAATACATCACAGGTGATATAATTTGCTGCTCAGTGATTGCAGTATTCTAGTCTGCATCTCCCCAAGGTAATACATAAAACCTGGCCTGTTAGTGGGCCCTGAGGACAGGCTTGATGACCACTGGCCTAGTACACACGATAAGAAAATCGGACGAAAAATACCGCTTTCATAACGATCGTGGGAGAATCTGATCATTAGTACACAGTTTTCGAGAATCAATCACAACAATTCATGTGAAAATATCCGAAGGGACATGCACAAAAATATTTCTCACATGATAAAAGAACGGACGATTTTTGTGTAATTAGTATGATATTTGAATAAAAAAAACCTTGTGACCAAGACCACACATGCTCAGAAATGAAAGATTACATTACAATACAATACATTACATCACTTCCAAAGTTTTATTCTGTCGTGGGAGAATTTTTGTAACTTTAGTATTCTATTGGTTTTCGATATGAGAATAGCGCGCAAAAACAAAAAAAACGACGATCATTCGTCTGATATTCTTATCATGTGTACTAGGCATAACTAAACTGATTTGGATTGGAGGAAGGACGTAAGCAATGTTCAGTGCTAACAGTATGTACAGAAATAGTTTGTGTATGTATGGGTGTGTGTATATACTACATACTGTATAAACACATATACAGTATGTTGTATATATGTATGTGTGTGTTTTTTAAAACAATAAAACACACTGATATAATTATTTAATTTCTGTTTCTAATTAAGAATTAATGCAATAAACTCTATTTTCAGATTGTCTCTTAATTCTGCGCTCATAAGCTTTTGCATCTGGCCCTTGTGACCTTATCTAAATCGGCCAAACAATGTGAAATAATATCCTTGTGGTGATGGAGGGAATGCAGCTGTTGATTGTAACAGTACACATCTGCACTCTTCATTATTTAATTACATCTGTTCAGAGACCCTAAGGACCCATTGACAATTTTACATTGCCTTAAAGTGTACCTACAGTATTTCACAAAAGTGAGTGCACCCCTCACATTTTTGTAATCATTTTATTCTATCTTTTCATGTGACAACACTGAAGAAATGACACTTTGCTACAATGTAAAGTAGTGAGTGTACAGCTTGTATAACAGTGTACATTTGCTGTCCCCTCAAAATAACTCAACACACAGCCACTAATGTCTAAACTTTTGCCAACAAAAGTGAGTACACCCCTAAATAAAAATTATTAGCCATTTTGCCTCTCTGGTGTCATGCGACTCGTTAGTGTTACAAGGTAGAGCAAAAAGTTCTGGACAGCCACACTCCGGAAAAAACTATTTAGCCTTTTATTTAAAAAATCAGGATCACAAAAATACAGACCACAGCAAAGCGATACAAAGAAGCTGATGCGTTTCACACTAAAGGTAGTGCTTACTCATAATGAAAAATGTAATATATTGCAGCTTTCCAATCCTTAAATGTGGTGGCTGTATTAACTTTCTTTTTTAGGCTGTTTTACTTTATTTTCATCTGGTGATCTGGCCAGTAACACACTTTCTGCCTAAGGCCCGGTTCACACTGATGCGAATCTGATGCAATCCGAAAGGCATAGATTTCCATGTAATCTGAAAATACTTTGTTTTCTATGAAGGCCGTTCACATCGATGGGCTGCGATTTTGATCCGGTTAAAAAATAGGTCCTGTGCGAGTTTAGTGCGGGTGTGGTGCAAGTTTAATATCCAGCTATGCCCAGTCACCACAGAAATCGTATAAAATTTGCACCTGTCAAAACACAAATCACACTGTAAAATCACACCAATTCGCACCGCATCAGTGAGAACTGAGCCTTAGGGCAGTGTTGGCGAACCTTGGCACCACAGATGTTTTGGAACTACATTTCCCATAATGCTCTTGCACTCTGCAGTGTAGTTGAGCATCGTGGGAAATGTAGTTACAAAACATCTGGGGTTCTAAGGTTCGCCATCACTGCCCTAGGGTATCTCCACTCTGGATGGAGGAACGTCAGAGAAACCCTTGGACAGCAGCATTATCAATCTGGAGAGAGGGGAGTATTAGATGCAATAGCAGGACTTTACATAAGCAAATAACAATTTAAAGCCAAACTCCAGGTAACATTTTTTAAGGAGTTACAAAAACAGTTTTTTTTCCTTTTGGGATAAAGGTTTTAAGTAGAAGAGTAAAATTTGTCAATTGTAAGCATCCAGTGGTAAATGATTTGTCTCAGCCCTCTACCTTCTGTCTACCCATCTCAAGCTTCTAACCTGAAACCTTCAAGTTGAAAAAAAGAGACATACTGACTGGATAACTAGGTGAAAATAAAGGAAAACAAGCCCCAAATAAGAAAACGAATGCAGCCACCAGATTTAAAAATTGGTAAGGTGCAATATATTACAATGTTTGCTTTTGGGTAGCATAAGTTCACCTTTCGCAACATGTTACATGTCATACCCATATTCAGGGTGAGACTGGCCCCCGCACACCATCTCCCTCTCCCAATGTGACAGCTAGCGGGGGATCTTCTCTCCCTGCTAGCTGTCACATTCTGTGAATGGGAAATTTCAAGTACAGACAGCCTTTGCAGCTGGGTGCGTTGAGTGTAAAGCCTTGTACACACGATTGGTCTTTCCGACGGGAAATGTGGGATGACAGGCTGTTTGGCGGTAAATCCGACGTGTGTATGCTCCATCGGACAATTGTTGTCAGACTTTCCACGGACAAATGTTGGATAGCAGGTTTTCAAATTTTCCGCGGACAAATGTGTGTTGTCGGATTTTCCGAGCGTGTGTACACAAGTCCGTAAAAAGTCCAAAGTACAAACACGCAAGCAAGGACGAGCCAGAAGCGGTCGGTCTTGTAAACTAGCGTTCGTAATGGAGAATTAACATTCGTGACGCTGCAAATGATGAAATGCAGCGCACAATTCTCTTCATCTTTAATGGGATAATAATGGAGCTGCTTTGCTGGTGATACTGATGGAGTTATTGCAAATGAATGATCAAAGGCGTTTTTTTTTCTAGTGATATCAAGAATAATATTATTATGCTTTTCTTTTTTTTTTATTTGTGAAAGTTGCCACAACACCATTATCCCGTAGTTTTTAAGATCAAAGATACAACTATGTTGGTGTCCCTTGTCAATTTTACAAACTGTCATTTGAAGTAAAACACATAGCCAAGTATTATTCTCCACATTTTTTTTACTGTGCATTAAAAAAAGAAAACAAATAAAATTAGACATGCTATCTGCCAATAGAACTTAACCAAAAAGTCCATTCTGTGCATTAAAAAATATACAAAATATACCAAATCAAATCATCATTCAACCAAAAAAATGATGTCAAAGCAATAACTCCAAGGCCAAGTATAATTAACAAGTTATCTCCTCCGATTCCCCAACATTGACGAACTGAAAACCGCAAACTGAAAAGCGTGAAATGAAAAGTGCGAATCAACACTCACCAAACTTCTGACACAAAATTAGCAGAAGGAGACCAAAGGGTGTCGCTAAAGATCTGAAAAACTACGTTAAACGTCACTATGTTCGTATTTGGTGGCCAACAATTGTGTGGCCGTGTGTTTATGAAAGACAAGTTTGAGCCAACACCCTTCGGACAAGAGTCCACGGTTTTATTGCCCAATCAGGGACAAATGAAGAGGAAAATGGGACAAAGGGACATTGTTCCAAATGAGGGACAGTTGGGAGCTATGCAATGTGGGTCAATACAACACTAAGATATAAATAGATATACAGCCAGAGAACCATTATGATTCTTGAACAACGTATTCAATTCAGGTGAAGTAGGGATAAGGATGTCGGCATTGGCGCATGCACCTTAAAAACAAGTCAGCAGTAGCAGCTCTCATATTTCTCTACTGACAGGTTCAGTTTAAGATATGCATTCTATACAGAGGCATGTATAATCATCTCATCAGCAACCACAGAATGGTCACATTTTTCTAGCAAACAATTTGTTGTATTATTGTATGCCAGCCAAATCTCTATTGATTAGTATTCATGGTGCCACCATTTTCTTTGCACAATAGACAGAGAGTAATAGCAATGGCCGGAGGAATTTACAGCTCATCTGATCAACATCCCAATAAGTTATGTTCATCTGTCACATCAGTTTTCTATCCATTTATGGTTAGATTGTTGTACAGCGGCCATATGTTGTGAATGATCTCTGTGGAATCGAGTTGTCTAGACATGTAAATCTGCTCACTCCAGTTGTGTTGTGACAGTGGTATCTGAGAATATTTGGGGCTCCCAAAAAAAACGGTGACTAAAAAGCCAGTACTGCCTAAAAGTTATCAGTTATTTTAGTACATATTAGTTATGGCGGCCTCTGTCATTATGGCCCCTTTGTCTAATACTGTGTTTGTTGATGTATCAAGGTATGTGCTTTGTCAATCTTGTTCAGTATAATTTAGGTGTGACCTTTGGATAAGACCATTTCCATTTATCAACACCTACAGCCTTGGCGACATGCTGCTTCTACTTCTGAGGCCGAATGACAAAGTATCTTGAAGCCATAAGTTGGTGGCCAGGTCTGGCAAGGACATATAAAGTGAGACTACAGGCAGGGCCGTCTTAATAGTATCATGAGCCCCTGGGCACAGTAATGCTCTGGAGCCCCTACAATGAAGACAGCGCAGGTAAACAGACATTAAGTAGGTAGGAGGCAGACAAGCGGAGCTTCCCCTTTTGGGTGGAGCTCCGCATTAACTACATGAACAATCATTCTGTACATCAAAGAAACAGTGTAAAAATACTACATACATAAAGTAACAAAGCTGTCCTATGCATATATCTGCTAGATTTATGCCTCCCCAGCACTATGGCCCCTCTACGCCCCAGATATACCCCTCAGCACTATGACCCCTCTACACCCTAGATATCCCCCCAGCACTGTAACCATATACCATAAGTCCTGATTCACACCTATGCATTTTTAGTACTTTTTGCATTTTGCAGATTTGTACTGCAGTGCATTTAACATGGTTTCCTATGGAACAGGTTCTGTTGTGTAAATCTGCAAAATGCAAAAAGCACTAAAAATGCATAGGTGTGAACCAGGCCTAAGATACCCCTTGTATTGTGACCCCACTACATCTCTGATACCCCCTACACTGTGGCCTCTCTACATCCCGATACCTCCAGCACTATAGCCACCCAAGCTACCCCAAGCATTGCTACCCCCTATACACCCCAGATCCCCCCTCAGCATTGTTTTCCCCCATACACCCTTGATATCCCCCAGCACCATTATTACATCCATGTAGTACCCCCTTTTCCAGTGGAGATACAGTGCATGTAATCTTTTGGCTCTGTGCCTACCTCCAGCACTGCACTCACCTATACCAATCAAGCAGGCAGAAGGAGGGGCGGAGGAGGGAGCATCCCTCCGGGCATTCCAAGCCTTTCGGTGCAAATAGTGTTGGACAGCTGGGCTCACCATGACACCGTCCACAATACTACTTCTGCAGGCAGGCTCTCAGTGCTGCCTACTCAGCAGCTCCCACTCCAGCTCCTACCCCGCAGCCTTTGAGTCCCGAGCATTCAAGCTGCATCCAGTGGGGTCAGAGCATCACTGGCGCTCTTGCCATGCCTCTCCCTGCTGGCTGTGAAATAATAGGTATCGTTCTGCACAGCACGGCGCACCTCTACCAGCCTGTCTGCCCTGTGTATCCATCACTCTCAGTGCCATCATGGGGCCCCCAATTTCAGGGCAGCGTGGGCTCAAGGACCAGCTGCTTTGGGGAAAGTGCAGGGGCCCCCCATGCAGTTGGGGCCCCTGGGCAGTGCCCAGGTGTGCCCTCTCATTAAGACAGCCCTGACTACAGACAAACAGCTCCCATACATGGATTGGAATTCGGACGGTTCAGCAGGGACCAACTGAATTCTGATCAATGTGGGGGCACTGTGGATGCATCAAAGTCAATCCACTGATCAGCTCCTGTACAACCGGCTTATCAGATTTTCCCAGCTTGATCGTCGCTGCAGGATATAGCCTGTGTAGCCACAGCTTTTGCCAAATTGCCAAATTAAGCTTTGACAATAGAACCTTGCAGCTGATTGGTTTCTATGTGGAGGTGCGCCGGATTTTGCGCTCTCCGGTTTTAGCAAGTTGCCCCAATTATCTCTTCTGTTTTTAACATATACCTATTAGATTGATCTCCTAATTACTGCTCTTGCAAAATGAACCAATAGTCGCTAGCTTACTTTTTTCCTTCCGATGGAATTTTCTAATGCTTTCGATGTAACACCTTATTGGTTTATTCGTTGCTCTACTCTTTACATTTTTACATTGTTATGTACTCATTCTGTTCATCAATCGATACGTTTAGCTTTATTGCTATTTGAATATTGTACCACCCATCCTTGTATGTACTCAATTTGTCAATCTTTGTTATATTTAAAAAATAATAAAAACTAATTTGACAAGAATACATACTTGAATATATATATATATATATATATATATATATATATATATATATATATATATATATATATATTATATATATATATAGCTATAGATTTATATCTATAATTTTTTTTAAATCTTTGTTTATAATCTTTATTTATTCATTTTCTTTTTACAGTCAACAAACAAACATATAAGCAACAAACATGGAGAAAAGGGAAAAAAAAGGGGGGGGGGGATTTAGTTTCCCTTTCCTTCATGTACTCCTGTTCACTGTGCTATAATTAACCCATGGTTCCAATTTAGCGTGGAGCTCTTCCAGTCTATTACTACAAGCCCATTTCTCATCTTCCATAATTTTGTAATATATATATTTTTTTATATTTTTAAACCAGAGTTTAGTGTCACTTTAAGATTATGTCTTTTTTATGTAAATCAGAAAAAAAAAAAAACACTATAGTTCCCCTTTAATTGTCTCATTAGTGACATACAGCATGTGGGTACCTTGCAAGTTTTCTCATTTGATTTACTGAAAACCAAGATGGATTTTTGTTTATGTATCTCCAAATTAATGGATATTCTATAGTAAGCTTTCCAATCATAGTGACAGCAATTTCATTTTTGCTCTGTAAAATGCCTCCAGTCTCTGTATAATAATACTTCATTATAGGCTGGATACAGTTTTCACACAAGGCAATTTACAGAACCATGAGAAATAATCAAGTGATCCTGCAGACCAATCCTCTAAGCATCCCGTCATACTGAAAAAATAAGTATTGTTAATCTTTATGTGTCAGCAATATAAGTCAACTGTGACTTCAAAATATTGTTTATGATTAACACAGCTTGACTGTATCGGAAAATCATGAATGCATGCCAGTAAAAAAAATTAACTACTAGATTTACCAACATAGTGTAAGGAGCTAAAAAAAAAATATTAATTAATTATCAATATTAATAGACTCCGGAAAGCTAACATTCTTGTCTGTAAAACTGTCACAAACTTAGGCAAATAAATCTGAGCACGTACATCTTATGCAGGTTAAAAGCACATGGCGCAGGTAGAAAGGTTTATGATGCCTTTAAATGGCCAATAGGAAGGCTTGAAATGTTGGCATTGACAATTACAGGAAAAGCTTAATTTTGCATACAGTTTTACCTGCCATTATCTCGGGGGCCACCGATCGATTTTTATTTTAATATTAAAGTGTTACTAAACCTACAACAATAAAATCAGTCTGTATATGCATAAAAGCATGCTTATTATGCTCACTGTGGAGCCCAAGGGATTAATCCTCTGCATTGTGTAAAAAGGCTGTTTGATCCTGTCTTCTCTGATCCTCGCCTTCTTCCACTGTCTCCAATATATTTCCTGATAATACAGAACTAGGGGACAGGTAGCACATGCTCAGTTTGGTGTGTATTGCTAGAGAGGTTTTTTTTTCCTTGGGAGGGGGCATGTGATCAGCACAGGGTCAATCAGCACTGTCCAGACAGAAGGTCAGGGGTCTAGCATTCTGATAGGACAGTCAGTAGAATGAAGACTCCTCCTACAAGCTATAACCAGAGACTCATAGAAGTCACAAGATTACAATATACTGCTGATGAGAAAGGATATTTAGCAGTTTATATTTACAAAAAAAATTGCATTTCCATGTTCTGTGTACTGTGGGTGTGGGTGTGCTGCCCCAACGGGGCATAGAATTGATATAGATTGTTTTCCTAACCATTTTTTATGGACTTTTATATTTAGTTCACATGCTGCCATCTAGTGACCTTTTGTGGTAATGCACTTGTTTCCCATGTTTTTTTTCCCTTATGTTATAAAACAATTCCTTTGTATGTAATGCTCCACCCTTTTACCTGTGATTGTACTTCCTGTGTCATGGATGCAGCTACAAGCCACATGTGGCAGGGCACAAGTATTCTGCATTGTAAGCTACAGACAATATCATCTTTTGACCGCATAAATACCTCAACCTATTCATCTGTTTGTATCCTGTCATCTGCTGTAACCGAATGTTCAGAATAAAAGCATCTTGTGGCTGGAATCGGTATTTGGTGAGTTCAAACTATCTGATGGGGATTGTCCTCAGTGATTATATCTTATACAGGCCAGACATAGAGGTCTCACAAGGGATAGTCACTTCACAACAATCAGATTCAGAATAGTGGGAGACCAGATATAGTGAATGCAGGGTCCTGGGTTTAGTAACACTTTAAATACTCAAGTTGCATTACCCAGCTAGTTAACTTATTTACTATCTTTACACAGTGTGCGATGAGCTCAAAATATCCTGTATAGAATGGGAAAAGGGTTTGACTGTCTGCCAGGTTTTTATTGCTTTCTTTGTTACTGTATCCCTCCACAATTGTCACTGGGACTAGAGAAGTATTCCAATTTACAACTTACAGTGACAAGCAAGAGTAAATTTCCCTCACTTTGAAGAGATTTCCCCCTCACTACTCGTTGTATCTACAGGACAGGAAGTAATGGAAAAAACTCTATATACACAGACTGCACAAAGAAAGCCCAACAAAAATTATGTTTTGGCTTTAGATAAACTATAGCCAATTATGGGAATGTAGGAGATTGATGTACAGATATGAACCACAATTAAATGATTTGTGATGAAATTTGGAGAAAAATAGTAATTTGCATTTTTTTTAGATTACTTGACCTTCAGTATGCATTGACATAGTAAAATATGTTTGAGGACACATCAATATTGCATGTACATATGGCACATATAGGATTTGCACCCTGTTCTGGTGAATCTATATACATGGCACTGATAGATTTCTACACAAAGTGCACATGCCTGGAGGTTCTGGTAAATTTTTAGGTCAAGTTTAAAAGGTACATTGGTGGATCCAAGAGCACGTGCATGCGTGCACGACCAGGAATGGAAGCCACAGTGCTCAAATCAAAATTAACATATTGACTGAGCAATGTCATTGCACACACATGTTCTGGATTGTGTATGGGATGCGATTGCGTGCATGTGGATCAGCCTGTACAGGTCCCTTGCCTGGATAATGGGAGCCATTTAAAAAGTGACTAGGGAATGAAAAAAAAATCTTAATAGCTAAGATTTTTTCATTCAGTTTTTATAACCTCCTCAAACAGGCAAATTAGAGCTGTCAGATGGTAAAGTCCTTGAGGCCGAGTAGTCTTTTTTTAGCCCTCCGTGTTTGAATAATACAGGTTTCACCTCCATTAACCCAAATTAGCGCTAGGTGGCCGTCTTCCTCTGAAACATCTAAATTATATTTAAGGGATCTGGTTACCATACTCGAGGAATCCAAACATTTACAATGTCACTCAAACAATGAAAATCCAGCTCACTAACAAATTACCTCCAATCTTCCCAACATGCACATTGACAGGGCATTTTTTCTACAGGAATGTGGAGGAACGCAGTTCCGCCACCTCCAGGACTGAACTAATATGTAATAGCAAGGGAAGGTGGGTTGTGCTGGAGGGTCCACTTTTGCTGGGGGTGAATCTATTGTTGCAGGTTTCTATTATTGCTGGGGAGGTCTACTGTTGCTGGTGGGGATCTATTGTTGCTGGGGGGGGTCTTATGTTGCTGGAAGGGATCTATTGTTGAGTGGGGGTCTGTTGTTGGCTGCATAGAGACTAATGAAGCTGGCAGAGATTTATTGTTGCTGGGGAATTCTATTGTTGTTGGAGGGTCTATTGTTGCTGGCTGCAGGGGACTTTTTGAATGCTTTGCTAGTTATCATTAACATCTTCCTTACAATATAATTAGCACCATAAAATGATACTTGGTTCTGTATTTTCTAAAAGGGGCAATATCGAGAGCTGGGCAGGGAGTGGAATTAAGGGATGGAGCTTGGAGGTGGGTAGGGGGCAGAGAGGGGTGACTTAGAAGGGTGAGTACCTAGACCTGTTCACCCCTACACATTGATATATTATATTCTGTGAACCCGGATGCCTATATGATTACCCCTCCCCCACCATTTCACTTTTAATTGTTTTTTTTTTAATTGAAATTTACAGGTTTATTTTAACAGAGCTACAAAGATTCTTAAGTACAGACAATCAATGGCCAAATGCTATACAATAGATGATTAATATAAAACCAGAGAGGAGTCTTGATCTTTTTACCAGAATAGAAAATGGTCATGTCCATGGAGCGTCAGTGTGAGGGAGCTGTGTGCCAGATAGTTCCATAACAGGGTGTGGGGAAACAGGACCTCCCAAAACATGTGCAGTGAAACCCTGCCTTTCTGGTGATCAATTTGGGTGCCCAAGTAATGATAACATATAAATGGACACGTAGACAGGTAGGAAAGGCGAATGTGGTCTCATAGGTGAAGCTTTTACCCCCCGCGAGCGGCCGAAAAAGGGTTATTACAGCGGTGTCCCATTGAAATCAATGGGTAGGAGCGGTATAGGAGCGGTGAATACATCGCTCCTATACCGCTCCAAAGATGCTGCTAGCAGGACTTTACCGTCCTGCCAGCGCACCGCTCCAGTGTGAAAGCCCGCCGGGATACGGCGGTAACACCGCAGCAATACCGTCGCTACGGTTGGACTTTGCGGGGGATTTTAACCCTTTTTTGGTCGCTTGCAGGGGGTAAAACCGCCCGCGAGCGGCCGAATACCCCGGCTAAAACAACGCTAAAGCAGCGCTAAATATAGCGCTGCTTTACCGTCGCCGCGGTTCCCGCCCCAGTGTGAAAGGCATGAGCGTGTTGGGTGCATGGTGTCCATACCTTGAGGAAACTTTTATAGGTATTTATAAGTGCGCTTTAATAAAATCATAACTAAGCTTTTCATTTAATTAAAATGAGTCAATACTTTGTCTGACTTCCATAAATTGAGTGAACGGTTGTCCATGCCTTGGCAATGGTTTGGCAGCCAGCAGGACATATGTTACCAATCTAAACTGTGATTTAGTGAGAAAAAGAGGTTTAAAATAGAGAAGTGCATGCCATGGAACCCTGAACAGGATTTGTAAGAGCTTGGTCATTATTGAGTATGCCCACCAAACGTGCATAATATCACATGCGGTGTTACAAATTCTGAAGCATGTATTGGGATGGGATGAGCAATGATATTTTAGCCTGGTTGGGACCATGTACCTTGAATGCTGATTCAGAAGAAATTATGTTAATTGAACAGGGGGAAACTGTGGACCAGATCTGCTGCTTGTCCTCCTCGGTTCTGCTTGCCCCTTAAGTCTTTTTGCCACTTGTAGAGGTAAATGTGAACAGTGGGGCCTCCCCCATCACTTGGAACAATATGCTAGAATCTTTAAAAAGGTAACCATGACACCAACACCATTCACTCTGAAGTCTACTATGTGTGCTTTCTGAGGTCTGTGGTGTCCCATAAACCTTCCAATCATTAGGAGACTCCATTGATATTGATGGGATTAGATAACCATTCATTACCTATAGACACTGTACACTTCTAATTGCAAGAGTCTTGGCACTGAATACCGTCTGTCTGCATCCCTCACTGACTAACAGCTTAGCCAAGATGTGCTATACAGGATTGGGTGGATCCAATGAAAGATTTCCATAAGAAATAAGTAGGGCTGTGGAAATTAAAGATTAATTCCTCGATTAATCGTAATTTTTTTTAATCGATCAAAATTCTTTTGTTCGGTACTCATCTCTCCGCCAGCTTCCGGGTCTTCAGGGAGTTCCCTCGGAGATCCGGTGACGTCACGGACATCAACGTCACCGGACTCCTCCCCCTTACCCAAGTGCCTCCATCTGCTAACGAAGGGAAGGGGGAGGAGTTTGGTTCAAGTTCTGATTGAACGTAACGCATACGGGGGAGGAGCTATGCATGACGTCACCAGCTGCTGCCCTACGGAACTAACACAATTGTCAGCGTTACATGCTGAGTTTTTATCATCTTTATGTGAGTAGTTTGTGTTTGAACACAAAAATTAAAACTTATACTTAAGCGGTGAGATATTTTCTCTTTCTACCCATGACCTGGCGTCTTTGCTGAGATCTAAGGAGACGTGAGAGAAGTTTATGGTCCGTGTTAACCCTTTTGATACCCGCTTGCATGACCACCTGTTTGCACAGGGGTCCATGCCATAAGGTGGGAGTGATTAGTTAGACCGGAGGTGGAGGGATTGTCACGCTACTGTGGAAAAAAAAATTACTTACGTCAGTGCTACAGTTTGAATTTAAAACGTATTTGTGTAAACTGTAAGGTTAAGTCATGGATTGTGGAAACTAACTAGTGTCGGGTGATTGTATACAGTGTATACCACATTTACCACTGACTAATGCAGAGTTGAAATGCAAGGAGATCAGCTAAAAGTAATTGGAATTAATCGACTAGTCGAAAAAAAATTAAAACTTAAATTTAAAATTAAAAAAAAAATCGATTATTGGAACACGAAAATTTTAATCAGTAACAGCCCTAGAAATAAGTTGTGTCTTTCATATTGTGTTGTGTACCAAAAGGAGGAAGATTGAAAAAATTCAGTTTTTGTTCATTATTTTTAATAAATGTGTTGTAAACATATCCCAAATTTACAATCTCATTCATACCAAACCTCACATACACCTCTTGTTCATAATACCTTGTATAAATATAGGGACTCACACACGTTTACATGACTTGCATTTATAAGTGAAAGTTCATTTCCAAAGCATGTGAAAATAAATTATGCATACTGCAGATGCATTTCTCTGTTTGTTTTTCATATAAATATAGAGCTTGATATACATCTTAATATAGCATGTAAAAATAGGACATCTAGAAACTGAATTTGGTTCAAAAGGTAAAATGTACAAGTTGGCAGGTTTTGTGCTAAAGAAAACCTTTGTGACCTTAAAGGTCTACCTTTTAAACACTATGCCAACCCAACTGACCTATGGCCCTCCTAAGCTAAACTGCACTAACCCATCCTCCCTCCTTTCAGCTGCTTATTTACCTTGGCAGGGCTGTGGCCCGCTCCATCATTTATGGCCCAGTTTAAGTCAATGGTGACCAAGTGTGCAGTCACAGCCAGCGTTGAAGAGAATTTAATCCAAAGGGCTATAAAAACCAGAGGAGGTGGCAACAGCACAAAAAAGTAAGTAAGCAGCTGGAGGGGGTTAGTAAAAGGTAGAATTGTACTTAAAAAGAGAGATCCATTCAACATAAAAACCATGATGCTACACCAAAGAGTACCTGTATATTAAAAGTGAATAACTTGGTGTCTAGCATTTCTATGAGCCTGCATACCTTTGTCACCTGCGGTAGAGGTAGTCCCATGCACACTTTGTAGGCTCACTGCTATCTCTCACATACCGAGAGCCTAATGCATCGGAGGTTTTCCACAACCATCAATTACATTCAAACCTGCCCCAGAAGTTTGAATCTGGCTAGTGATACATCAAAAGTGGAAAGTGGAGGTCACACAGCACAGATATGAGGATGTTTACCTACTCTTCTTGCAGGTCGAGAACTCTTTGGAATTAAAAAACTCATACTAAAAAGGTAAACAAAGTAGACTTTCTCACTTAAGGCTGAACTCCAGCTTTTGATATACTTTACATAGTTCATTTGGGCTAGCTTGGCCCAAACGAACTATGTCCCTCACTAACATGTGAGGCTGCTGGATGTGAAGGGCTGATGATGTCACAACTTAGTGATCCTGACCTAGTCAAAACGTTTTTAACAGTGCTGAAGCATGGACCCCTATATCTGTGTCGAATGCGTGGATTCCAGGCCAAGACTGCACACTTTTCCCCAAGCTGAGATAAAGCTTGCCCCTTTGAAATGATAAGTCATAATTCTACTCTCAAATGCCAGACCCAAGTAAGCAAGGGTGAGGGCCATGCTTAATTTTGTCTTGGAAAGAAGATGAGGAACTGTGTATAGTCTTGACCTAGAATCCAATGGGCTTTGCATAGATTTGAAGATCACAAGGTGGTTGCACTTCATTATGGCTGTTATCTTATATACACTTTTCGTATTTTCCGGCTCACTTTAGAGAGACACTGGGTGAGATTTACTAAAACTGGTGCATTCAGAATCTGGTGCAGCTGTATGTGGTAGCCAATCAGCCTTTAACTTCAGATTGTTCATTTAACCACTTGCCGACCGGCTCACGCCGATATACGTCGGCAAAGTTGCACGGGTGTGCAACGTACCCTTATGTCGGGGCTTCATCCGAGGCTAGCGAGCGCGCGCACCCCCCCCCCCGTGGGCTCAATGTCCTCGATCGTGGCCTGGAATGTCTTCGATCGTGGCCCGGAGAGGCAGAACGGGGAGATGCCTATGTAAACAAGGCATTTCCCTGTTCTGCCTAGCAACATGACAGGGATCTACTGCTCCCAGTGATTGGGAGCAGTGATCTCTGTCATGTTCTAGTAAGCCCACCCCCCCTAGAGTTAGAACATGCTGAGGGAACACAGTTAACCCCTTGATCGCCCCCTAGTGTTTAACCCCTTCCCTGCCAGTGACATTTACACAGTAATCAGTGCATTTTTATAGCACTGATTGCTGTATAAATGCCAATGGTCCCAAAATAGTATCAAAAGTGTCCGATCTGTCCGCCACAATGTCACAGTCACGATAAAAAAATCACAGATCGTTGCCATTACTAATAAAAAAAAAAAATATATATATATATTAATAAAAAATGGCATAAATCTATCCCCTATTTTGTAGTCGCGATAACTTTTGCGCAAACTAATCAATATATGCTTATTGCATTTTTGTTTTACCAAAAATATGTAGAAGAATACATATTTGCCTAAACTGTGGAAGAAATTAGTTTTTTTCTATATTTTTTGGGGGATATTTATTATAGCAAAAAGTAAAAAATATAGATTTTTTTGTTTATAGCACAAAAAAAAACCCCGCAGAGGTGATCAAATACCACTAATAGAAAGCTCTATTTGTGGGGAAAAAAGGGCGTAAATTTTGTTTGGTTACAACGTTGCACGACCGCGCAATTGTCAGTTAAAGCGACACAGTGCTGTATGGCGAAAAAGGGCTTGCTCAGGAAGGGGGGAAATACTTCTGGGGCTGAAGTGGTTAAGCATTGACATTAAAATCTGGAAGCTGATTGGTTTCTATGCAGTGTTGCACCAAATTTTGCACTCTCCGGTTTTAGCAAATAACCCTCACCGTCTCCTTGCTCATTTAGGGCAAAGTGGCAGTGTCTGTGTAAAGCTCAACCTATGACCACTTTAGTGCTCCCTTAACTCTCCTTTTTCTGTGGCCACAATTGCAAAAATACCTGGTGCTGCTGTATACCTAGCGCAGCAGGTGACCTTTTCCCATGATGCATTGCTCAGGCCTATCCATGAGGCAGGGGTGAGATTTGACAACCAATTTTTCTGGTGCTCGTGATGGAGGAAGAAGCAGCTGAGGCACACTGGATTGGCAACCATAAAGTTTGAGGAGGGGGGGGGGCATTATGCATAGACTGTCGCTTTGCCATTAATGGGCAAGGGGGCAACGTCTCTAAGCACAGTTGGACTTTTCCCTGGATAAAAGGATCATTGGTTTCAATTATGCACTCAAACTGCTCTTTAGCAATGTCACACCTAATTCAGCATTGTTACTCATGTGTGTAGGTATACACGCACACGTACATAATATGGATTTATAGATAATATGTGAACATATGTGTAACAAAAATATTTTTTTCTATTTAGTTTGCTTGGCTTGACGTGAACCAATTAACTTTTCTAATTTCCTTGGTAATGTAGCTTTCCTTATGGCTTTTACTTTGTTATTAAGCAGATTAGCTGCACATTCCTTTGGATACAATGTCATTCATTCTTGCACCAGCAGTTATTAAATAGTACTTTATGCCCCCCTTTATAACTGGACCAATAATATTTCAAATAGGCTGTATGCAAAAAAACAGCACATACCAATACAATTAGTTAAGAACTGTTATCATTAGCTGTCCTGGTCGTATTGTCCTCTTATCACAAGCATTACTGGTTCTGCTGTGGGCTGATTTGGTATCCATACTTGGCACATTCTTGGTCAAGATCTCGGAGCATTTTGTCCTCCTTTGGTTTATATAGGCGCACAAAGCTGTGAGTCTCTAGCAATATTCGGTTTAGAGTGTGTTCATAGTTAACATGTCTCCTGGCCATCAGAATATATTCCCTTTTCTCCAGCAGATTGGGACAATCACAGGCGTTGGGAACCCAGATGTATTCCCTTCTCAGAATAGGGAATTTGTTCTTATACGTCATAACCACCTGCACATCATAACGTGTCTCCTTCCCCACTAGCTTCTTGCTGATGATTCTTCCTCGGAACACTGCACATTTCAAACATAAAAGCATGTTCATTACTAAAGCTTCAGCCGAGCAAGGTCTGCATGTCTGTTGGCAGAGCTAGAAAAGAAATTATGCAGACTTACCAAAGTCCTTCTGACAATATTGCTTCATTTTATTTTGCTTTCCTTTGATTTTCCGGCATTTTCCACATTTGTCTGCAATTAGAGAGAGTAAACCAGGTTATATTTTTAGCCTTAAAGGTTAAGAACCTATAAACACTCAACATCAAATTATTACAGATGTCTTATAGCCTCCAATAGATGTTCAGGTCTACAGAAGATCAGTCATTTTGTTCAAAACTAAATGATTAAACTACACAGTTACCTTTTGATTAATTACTACTAGACATGTGCATTCGTTTTTGTTTGAATGCATTTTCGTCCGAATTTCAGGTATTTTCGTTATAACAAACAATAACAAAAGTACAGAATCCGAAAAACAAAAGATCCGACATAAACAAATGCTTTATTTTCATTTTCGTTGTGACAACAGTTCGATATAGATAGGAGATTCGACGCTGACAATAACAATCTGTGTCCATCGAACCTGTGGTTGAATTTGCCTAACCTTAGCTCTATTAGTCCAAGATTATTCTACATATTTGATGTAGAGAGAAAAGATTGGACGTAGAGAGAAAAGATTGGACGTAGAGAGAAAAGATTGGACGTAGAGAGAAAAGATTTGACGTAGAGAGAAAAGATTTGAAGTAGAGAGGAAAGATCACTGCTGGAATTGGGTGGGGGAAGTAAAATAAAAATAATGATGATGATGAATGTTATTGGATGATTGTAACCAAAGAGGAGGAGCAGTAAAATAGCTAGAACTAAGTACACACGTACAGCCAACTTACTTTCACTTACAATTGCTAGCAGAGAGAGACACACACACTGAATCATTTCAGAAGACAGTCAATCTTAGCTGGTCCCTTTGTCAGAGAACCTGAATTATTTAGCAAATAAGCATAAGCACAGCAGCAGAACAATAGTGAAGCAAACTACAGTTCAACCTAACTTTTTCATAATAATCTGCTGCTATTGTGTTAGTGTTGTGAACTTGATAGTGATACTAGTGTTGCCAGTGTTGTGATAGCCTCAGAGGCTGCCCGTGTTGTGGGGGGATTTATTATTATAGATTCTATATTATATAGATTGAGATTCTATATACCCTATCTTGTTACCTGTCTGATCAGTGATCACTATCACCAGTCCATTTTCTGTTTGAACTATATACATTCAACATGAACAACAAAGATTCGACAAAGCGTCGAAAAACATACAAACGTCGAATCTTTGGCTTATGGTGTCTGTCGAAAGTTCTAAGAAGATTCAACAGAGAAGCTAAACTATACAGAGTCATACAGTTTAGCTGCTCCGTCAAATCTTCTTTGAACATTCGACAGACACCATAAGCCTTCAATGACAGATTCGACCTTAATTTATTTGGATTTTCGGACAAATGCAATTTTAAACGAAAAACGAAATAAATAAAAACGAATTTCGGGAGTAACCAAATAAATGTACCGTATTTATCGGCGTATAACACGCACTTTTTCCCCCTTAAAATCGGGGAAAAGTCGGGGGTGCATGTTATACGCCGATTCCCCCCTAAAAGAATGACAAAAATAGCGAGCGGCGCCAAAAAATAGCGACCGCCGCCGAAAAAAGACCGAACCGCCGCCGAAAAAAGCCGAAGCGCCGCAGAAAAAGAACGAGCCGACTGTTCAGCTTCACTCGTAGTCCCGCCTCCCTGCGCTCGCTCCCGAAACAGCAGGGATGCGGGACTCCGAGCAGAGCCGAACAGTCGGCTCGGTCTTTTTCGGCGGCGCTTCGGTCTTTTTCGGCGGCACATGCGCAGTCTGTCTCGGCGGCGGGAAATTTAAACGTGGGCAAGGCTGCAATAACGCTGGCAAGCTGCAAATGACACTGGGCAAGCTACAAATGACACTGGGCAGGCTGCAAATGACGCTGGGCAGGCTGCAAATGACGCTGGGCAAGCTGCAAATGACGCTGGGCAAGCTGCAAATGATGCTGGGCAAGCTGCAAATGACGCTGGACAAGCTGCAAATGACGCTGGGCAAGCTGCAAATGACGCTGGGAAAGCTGCAATGTACGTTTTTTTTTTTTTTCCTAAACTTCTCTCCTAAAACTTTTTTTCCTTAAAATTCCCTCCTAAACTTGGGGTGCTATAAATACGGTATTTTTCAGACGAAAACTAAATTCCAAAACAAAATATTTGTGCACATGTCTATTAATTACAAGCTGTATGAATAACACCTGGGATACAGTACAAAGGACAATCAAACACAAACAAAAACTCTATTTGGAGCCCCCACCCATGGTCAATAACATCTTACTAACCAGAAATATCCATCACAAATTCACATTCCAATATGTATCCAATAGTCACCTTATCTTTAGAGTGCTTGTGTATCTCTGACATCCAAGTGTAGATTAGGCAACCATTACTCACAACTTCAATGGTCAATATTTGTCTTATCCCGCTCTCTAGGTCTTCTTATTGGTCACCAAGACTAAATATTGCATATGGTTGAACATAGAAGGTACTGGCAGGGGGTGACAAGGTTAAATGACAAACACAGAAGCGTTGCTTAGTATCTGCAATAGAGTGCTAGCGCAAAAGATAAGGCCCACATGCTTTATGGGAATCTAGGAAAATTACTTTGTGAGGCCTTAGATGCCAATTACTTATCTCTGATTTTCAACTCTGAAGAAATGAAGCAGAAAATGATTATCAATTCCAGAAATCAAGGAATGGCTGGCTTTTCATACTGGTATTTTATGGCATATTTCTTGACATGGAGTAGCGTTGGTAGCTTATTGTCCCCCCGTGTGAACTTCTTACATTACAGCCACTTACAAAGGTCAGTTTATTTCTAGAAAATGTATAAATCAATATATGTTCGCTAAAAAAAAGAAAAGATGACCGCAATACCTCCAAAATCTGATAAACTTCAAACCCTTCTAATTAAAGCGGAACTAAACCCATCAATTTAAAGGTTTCTCAAAACAGTTACATTCAAGCCATTCTGTAAATAATAACTGTCACAATTGCTTGTGCTCTCACTTGAACTGTCAAGCCATCAAATGGCTGGAGTCATAACTGATCACATGTGCAGCACCATGGCACTTGTGGATCAAACAGAGATAAGATGGGCAACATCAAATTAAAAATCTCTCCTGTGCTGTGCGGAGGGCCTAGATAATAATGTCATACTCCCATAAGGTGCTTACTGGATGGATTTTGCAAGCCCCGCTGCCTTAGCCAACTAGGGGGAGTTCAAAGAGCTAAAGCAAGGAAAGAAAGAAAAAAGGCACGTGGCCTGGTGCATTATCCTTGGTAAAAAGTTTTATTACAAAACAGAAGTAGGTGGAGTACTCACATTTGGCATCTTGAATAACATCAAAAAATTCCTCTAAGAGGTCATAAATCAAAACCCATATCTCATGGGATGGCGAGATGGAGTAATCCACTGACGCGTTTTTCGAGGATTTTTCATCTTCATCAGAGCCTTATGGAACCAAGTCTGATCTGTATGTTTATAAGTAGTGGACTGGATGGTATAGCCTCGGGGGAATAGTCCTCCTTCACTGTTGCAATAGTCTTTACTCATTGCAGCACACCAATAAATGGTGATGGTATGACTCTTCAACTTGACCCTCACCCGTTGATGGGCATCAAGATGTGGGCTGCACTAGACATGCAGTGACTCGGGGTCCCCTGGACTGGTGTTACACAATGTGGGCAGAGATGTTAGAGTGGTGAGCCTCCCGGAGGTCTAAATCCCACAGACAGCGTGCATATAGATAGCTCACAGTGCCAGAGCGTAGTGTATGTCAGTCTGGTGGTTTGTGCTGACCATTCCTGAGATAAGATGGGAGATTCCTTGGATGTAAAGGAGAGGAGGATTTATGCCCAGTTCACACTACCGTGACCTTAAAGTTACGCGACTTTATAGCCGACATCCCATCGTGTCTTCGGCATGACTTCTTTAACAGAAGTCAATACAAGTCGTGCCAAAGTCACACCAAAAATAGTGCAGGAACCTTTTTCTAAGTCACTCCTATTAGAATGGTTGCATTGCACTTGATGGGGTGCAAATTGTCATGCGAGTTGTGCTCTCAAAGTCAGAGTGCATGTCGCACCATTGTGAACCGGGCCTTAGCTCCAGTTTAAAGAATTTACCAGCAATCTACCTGCAGGCTTAACCACAGCTATCAGCACTAGTAACCAGATATGCCTGAGTTGACAGGAAAAGTGTAGACAAGGAACACTTTACAATCTCCTCTAGAGATAAAACAATGCAAATAAGATTTCCCTACAGATTGTACTTAAAGGGGTTGTAAAGGCTCGTGTTTGCATCCTATGCATTAAGGTGAAAAAACACCCTGCAGTCACCAGCCCCCCCCATTTTACTTACCTGAGCCCCAAATCTCCATTGGCACGTCCCCACCGCCCCTCTCTCCACTGGTTCCCAGCTCTTGATTGGATAGATTGATAGCAGCGCAGTTATTGTCTCCCGATGCTGTCAATCAAACCCAAAGACGCAGGCTCCGGTGGGGGGGGGGGGGCGAGTCCTGCATTTGGCCTCTATGGAAGCCGATTGCTGGACTCCGGAGCGCGCTCGCAAGGTAACCCCTCGGAAGAGCGCTTCTCGAAGGGGGTTATTTAAAGCGGGGAGGAGCCGCAAGAGCTGCCGAGGGACCCCAGAAATGGATGTTCTTGGCCACTCTGTGCAAAACGAGCTGCACAGTGGAGGGAAGTATGATAAAAAAAAAAAAAAAAAAACAATCATTTAGTATCACTTTAATGCCTGCTAAACTGCATAGAATAAACCCACTGAAGTTTGCTCTGGATGTCATTGTGAAATAGGTACATTCCTACATACATTCTGGACTTGCTCCAGGACAAGGAATGTTTGGAATCATATAATAATCATCCTGAATAATATGGTTGAAACATCATTGGTACTAGCCCCCAAAAAGCTACTTCAAACCTAAATATGGGCAAAATCTGCTTTACAGGTTTTACGCAAGTAAAAAACTATCTTTCTATAATGGAATCAACCATCCCCTCCAACCCGAATAGCTAGGTGTACCTAATGAATACGGTTTTTCTACAATATATAGCAGACCTAATGAATAAGGCATGGGCATGGATTAAGTCTATGACTGTTGCCATAGAAAGAACAAGCACTGCTAGAAAAACCATGTGCAGATCTTAAATTAATTTCATATAGAAGAGATACAATTCTATATGAAAAATCCTATACCCACAGTTGATCCAGAGGAGGGCAAAAAAAAAAATAAAGCATGATCCAATTTGCTCAGCAGGGAAAAAAAAAACAACCTTCCTGATCCCCAAGAGGCAATCGGATATCCTCTAAAACAACTAAATAACTATTATGGGGGTCAGCTCACGGCACTGTAACTTATAATAGCCAATACGTAAGTGGTTGTCAGGCTTTCCTCAATGGAAAAAATGAACCTGCATAATCCCTAGTGGCTGCAAGAAATAAATCATATTTTAGTCATCTGAATTGTTTTAGTTTTATCGTATTTTAGTCAACTAAAATCTCCATTACATTTTAGTCGACTAAATTGAAATGGGTTTAGTTAAATTGTAATGCATTGTTTAGGCATTTCTCTAGAAATTCCAAACTCATGCACTACAGACACAGATTTAGCTGTTTTGATATAGAACCACGTTTTATTTAACAAACAAAAATATTGCTTTTTGACAAACAGAAGTACAACTTATAATAATATAAAAAATAGCCATAAAACTGTAAACTCTATTGGCTGTAATGCCATTTCACATATCTGAATCTATCACCAACATTACATATTAACCACTTCAGCCCCGGAGGATTTCACCCCCTTCCTGACCAGAGCACTTTTTGCGATTCGGCGCTGCATCGCTTTAACGGACAAGTGCGCGGTTGTGCAACGTTGCACCCAAACCCAAAAATTGACGTCCTTTTTTTCCCCACAAATAGAGCTTTATTTTGGTGGTATCTGATCGCCTCTGCGGTTTTTATTTTTTGAGCTATAAACAAAAAAAAAAAGAGTGACATTTTCGAAAAAAATATTTCTTTCTCAGTTTAGGCCGATATGTATTCTTCTACATATTTTTGGTAAAATAAAAATCACAATAAGCGTACATTGATTGGTTTGCGCAAATCGTATAGCGTCTACAAAATAGGGGATAGATTTATGGCATTTTTATTATTAGTAATGGTGGCGATCTGCAACTTTTATCGTGACCGAGACATTATATCAGAAACATTGGACACTTTTGACACCATTTTGAGACCATTGTAATTTATACAGCAATCAGTGCTATAAAAATGCACTGATTACTGTGTAAATGACACTGGCAGTGAAGGGGTTAACTACTAGGGGGCGATCAAGGGGTTAAGTGTGTCCTAGGGAGTGATTCGAACTGTGGGGGATGGGCTTCCACTGACATGACAGCGATAACTGCTCCCGATCACAGAGAGCAGTAGATCCCTGTCATGTCACTTGTTTACAAAGGCATCTCCCCGTTCTAAAGCTCTGACACGATCGCATGCACCCGGAGGACATCAAGTCTGCGGGACCTACCGTCACGTAGCCTGTGGCGTGCTCACGCCCACAATACGGCGTCTTAAATGGGATGTACCTGTACGCCCATTTGCCCAGCCGTGCCATTGTGCCAACGTAAATCATTGTGCACTGGTTGGCTAGTGGTTAAAGCGGGATTCCGCAGACCTATCTTTTTTTTTTGTCATTGTTTTCTTCTAAGACACTAACTGTAGCACTCGCCTGTTGCTGCTTCTTCATCCCCGGATCGCCGATTTAGTCCTTTACTGCAACTTATAAAAAATTTTCCCGGGCATTTCCATTTTGCTTGTGGGCATTTGAAACCCACAAGCAATTACTTCCGGGATGCGGCGAATTCTGTTCTCCCAGCATTCACCGCTCGTTCCCGCGCATGCTCAGTTATCTGAGCAAGCATCGCTGTCCCTCATCACGTGACCGGCGTCCCCCACTGCTTCATGGGAATACTGTCACACAGCTCCCAGGGGTCATTGCGCAGCGAAAACCACGCCTACTCCCACGGGAGGAAAGACCGGAAGTCATTCTAAGAATGACTAATAAAAGGTGAGGAATGCTTAATTTTTTTTTTTTTAATGCTCGTTTGTGCATCTAGTTTAAAATGTCCATTTAATAAGATATAGATTGAATTTTGAGTACCAGACCACTTTAAGAAAGAAAATAGGAAAAAAAAACATTTTTTTTCAGCAGCTTAGTATCTACCCCTACTTATTCTTATGTGGTAGTGCAGTGTTCATTTTGACATCAATTTTTTATTTCATTTTAGTCAGTGTTATTTGACTAAAATGCCATTTTAGTTTGTCGTATTTTAGCAATCTGAATTGTTTTAGTTTTAATTGTATTTTAGAACTTTCCTGTGTGAATCTATGTAAGGAACCCGATTGATGGACTAGGAAAATTACTAGCCAGCAACATCTGTGTAAGCAATCAAATGTACTCTGTGTGAGTCTACTTAAAGTGGTGGGACACCCTGAAAACAAAAATTTAAAAAAAATGTTAGTAACAATTTAAAATGAAAAAAAAAAAAAAAAAATTTTTTTTTACTTACCAGAAATGGCTGTTGCTAGGCAGATCGTCCTAATCTGCCTCCTCCAGCGCCGCGGTGATCTTCTCTCTTTCCGTTTTTTAGTGAATGGGGCGCGGTGTGTTATGGGAACTGTGTCTCACAACACATCGCGTTCCCCATTCACAAATTAGACTCGCGCATGCGCAGTAGGAAACGGGAAGCCGTTTCCCTTACTGAGGATGGCAGCGCTGGATCCGGATCGCCGAGTGACATCTCGGCCTCCAGGAACGACATCGCGGGCGCCCTGGGAGGGTAAGTGTACTTATTAAAAGTCAGCAGCGACTTTTCTTTTAGCTGCTGACTTTTACATTTTTTTTTTTAAGGTGAAACACCGTTTTAAAGTGGTTGTTAAGCCTAAACATTTTTTACCCTAATGCATTCCTTGTGTAGCGGGGTCGTACCCCTTTTAGGGGAAGAGACTACATCCCCCATGATTCCCCAGGCTCCCGGGCTGCTTGTTTCCGCCCGAGAGGCGGCTGGGGGAGGTTATAAAAAGGAAGAGCGGAGACCGCCTCTTCCTCTTGGGACACTTCCTCTTCAGAGGCCTCACCTGACTGGTCTCCCTCTCATGACTGAGCTTGTGACGCGGAGACTACAGCCAGTGGAGACACCTGTGCGGACCGGAGCTGAAGGCCTGAAGCCTGGGCCTTGCAGCAGATGGAGTGAGACTCTCATCCCTCAGAGTCAGCAGCAGCGGAGCGGAGACTCTTCCCTACAGACGGTCGGTCGGAGCTGAGGACCGGAGCGCAGGGGCTGTGACTGAGGAGACCAGAACCGCCATTGGAGGGACCGGAGCTGAGGACGGTACCCAAGGATTGGTGAGAGAGCTGAGAGGCTCATCCTGCATTGATACACACGTTTTATGCCTATTGAACTGCCTAGGCGCAATTTACTTCAGAGCAGCAAATGTTACTTTCTGTGGATTACAAAGACACCATTTAAAGCTACATGTGCACCACCTCTACAGATTTATTGCCGGTGAAGAACACTGTACTAGTACAAGGACTGAGCTCTATTGCTAGGGATCAGGCCTGGTCCGTTAGGTAGGCGCAGATAGATTTATTGCACCTCAGGGGTGCATAGCAGACGGTCGCCACACTTGGCGCTCCGTTTCCTCATTGCTAGTTGATACATATGTGTGTACATGTTAAAGTGCATATTGCAGGGACCTGCTAAAGTATTGTGAGTCATATGTTTAAATGCATGTTACTATTTCTTTTCCTTACTGACAAAGTAAAGCCAGTTATTCTTATCTCAGCAGTCTGCTTGTGAGTTCATACCCATTACACTTAAGCCCCATACACACGGTCGGACTTTTTCATCAATTTGGTCCGATCGGACAAGGTTGTTGAAAAATCAGACCGTGTGTATGCACCATCGGACAGTGTTCGTCGGTTTGTCCGTCGGACAAAGTCTTATCTCCTGCTGGAAAGATTTGCCATCAACACGGTCCGATCACACCAAATCCGATCGTGTGTACGGTTGTCCGACCGGACAAAGTGCTACGCATGCTCAGATCACATTACAAGACCAAAGCTATTGGCTACTAGCCTCTACGTAGTCCCGTCGTAGGCAACAAACGTCACCACGTTCAGAATGATCGGATTTTCCGACAACTTTGTCCGACCGTGTGTACGCAAAACCAACATCGGACAAAGTATGACGGACATGGTCCGACGGACCTGGTCCGCGGATTGTCCGACCGTGTGTATGGGGCTTTAGAGTATAAGTGATGTTTATATGTGCATAGATTCATACCCCTTGACTAACTGTGCCAGAGCGGGTAGAGCAAATTGCCGGGGGTTGGTGGAGCTGTACTCAGGGACCCAAAACAAACCAGCGGCTCTCTTAACTGGGGGTAGCGCTACACTTGCATTAAGGTAAAAAATGTTAAGGTGTCAGCATCCACCCTCACCCCCCCTCCCCCTTTTTACCTACCTGAGCCCTCATTCAATCCAGCGCCGTGCACGTCTGCAGATCTTCTCTCCCCTCACTTCCAGGTCTTGCTGGGGCACCGGGATCCATTGGCTCCCAATGCTGCCAATCAAACCCAGTGACGAGGGAGTGTGGGGCGGGGCCAAGTCCCGCTGTCTGTGTCAATGGACGCAGCAGGGGGGCTCAGGTGCGAGCACGTATGAGTGTCCCCATGGGTTGCGGCTTCTCATGGGGGCACTGGACAGAGGGGAGGGGCCAGGAGCACCAGCGGGGGGACCCAAAAAGAGGAAGTTTGCGGCCGCTCTGTGCAATTCCATTGCACAGAGCAGGCAAGTATAGGCATGTTAAAAAATTACCTTTACAATCACTTCCATCTTCCTTATTTTAACTGAAGCCCTGATAATGGGGACATTTCTTCTGGCCCCCAAATTGTATTGGCTGTTGTTAGTGTAAACCAAAACATTCATTTGGACTCTTAGGCTGCATTCACACCTGAGCGTAGCTTTTCAGGCACAAAATCGCGTGAATTGTGGCGTTTTTTGCTGCGTTTTTTACCGCGATTCACAGCTTTTTTTTACCGCGTTTTGCCGCAAATTTTGTGCAGAGCAAACGGTCACTAATCTAAAAAGGATAAAAACGCCCAAATCTGCCCGATTCGCGTAACAAAAAAAGGTCCGGAACTTGTTTGAGCTTCAGGCGTTTTGGAGTGGAGATGTAAAACAATCTCCATAGAGAATAATGTATTTTTTCCCCTCTAGCGTTTTTTAGCTTCAGGCTTCAGGCGACAAAATGCTCAGGTGTGAATGCAGCCTTATTCTTTTCACTAGTGCCCACCTATATCTGTCCACCTCCAGTTCGGTCAGTAAAAGTGGACCTAGATGCAAACTTGTTCAATTCAAGTCCACTGGTGGTGGACAGATACCCATAAGAATGTATTGCTGTCTGTTTTGAACTGTGTAATCATGGGTAAAAAAAAGTGGACGGAGAAAATGTGAAATAGAACCTACTTGTTAATAAATATCCATTGTTTAAGAAATGTAAACTTCTTTCTAAACTAATTTGAAACCATCATAAATAAACATTGCATGCTTCATAGTATAACTTGTACTGGAGACCAGTGGCGTCACTAGGGTTGGTGTCACCTGGTGCGGTAAAATATGGTGTCACCCCCCCCCCCCCCCGTCACTGAGCAATCCGGGGCACTGAGCAGGCTAGCGCATCAGCACAGCTCTCCCCCCGAGCCTGCCATAGTGCTCTGTCCTGCCACTGCGGAGTGACAGCAGGAGTAGGACAGAGCAGTAGACACTGAGCAGGCTAGTGCATGGTGCGCACGCCAAACCAGCCCCTGTAAATGTTGTGGTTTATGCCAGTGCGCCAATCCATGCACTGTCACGGATGGGGGTGACATCATCACAGTCGGATATCACTTCCTTCTTAATGGTGTCACCCAGGCCTGGGCTGGGACAAAAAATAGACTCAAGCATATTAGACTGAGCCCCAAGTCTAAATACCCCCAATGTAACAGTGTAATCCCCTTCCAGTTTAATCCCCCTGATGTAACCCCCCCCTGTGTAGTACCCCCGTGTAATCCCCCTAATGTAACCACCCCCGTGTAATCCCCCAAAGGTACCCCCGTGTAATCCACCTAATGTAACCACCCCCTGTGTAATCCCCCTAATGTACCCCCTGTGTAATCCCCATAATGTACCCCCTGTCACTGTGTAATCCCCCTAATGTACCCCCTGTGTAATCCCCCTAATGTACCCCCTGTGTAATCCCCCATAATGTACCCCCTGTGTAATCCCCCATAATGTACCCCCTGTGTAATCTCCCTAATGTACCCCCTGTGTAATCCCCCATAATGTACCCCCTGTGTAATCCCCCATAATGTACCCCCTGTGTAATCCCCCATAATGTACCCCCTGTGTAATCTCCCTAATGTACCCGCTGTGTAATCCCCCATAATGTACCCCCTGTGTAATCCCCTATAATGTACCCCCTGTGTAATCCCCTATAATGTACCCCCTGTGTAATCCCCCATAATGTACCCCCTGTGTAATCCCCCATAATGTACCCCCTGTGTAATCCCCCATAATGTACCCCCTGTGTAATCCCTTCATAATGTACCCCCTGTGTAATCTCCATAATGTACCCCCTGTGTAATCCCCCATAATGTACCCCCTGTGTAATCCCCTATAATGTACCCCCTGTGTAATCCCCCATAATGTAGCCCCTGTGTAATCCCCCATAATGTAGCCCCTGTGTAATCCCCCATAATGTACCCCCTGTGTAATCCCCCATAATGTACCCCCTGTGTAATCCCCCATAATGTAGCCCCTGTGTAATCCCCCATAATGTAGCCCCTGTGTAATCCCCCATAATGTAGCCCCCTGTGTAATCTCCATAATGTACCCCCCTAATGTACCCCCTGTGTAATCTCCATAATGTACACCCCCCCTGTGTATATCTGCCCATAGTGACATTGCATACATCTCTCCCCCCTACATTCACAGACCTCAGATCAGCGTGGTTCTGTCCAGTGTCCACATGGATGTCCATTGTCCCTCCTCCTAGGCTCTTCCTCCTGTTGTGTCCCGTCAGTGTGGAGGAGGAGCCTTGGCTCCGAGGAGTGTAATTGTGATAGGCAGCCGGCATCTCTGCCTGCCTGTCACAATAATAGGGGATTGCAGTGCCGCTTCCCCGAGGACATGCGGGCGCCGTGCACTGGGCTATGGGAACCCGAGCTGCCTGTGTGCCTCACAATTAATTCTCCTCCTCACCGAACATCGCTGAGCAGAGATAGTGCTCAGTGGACGGAGGAGGAGGAGAGAGCCGCGGTGCCTCTCTCAATCCAGTGCCATGCCGGGTGTCACCCCTCTGTCGGGTGACACCCGGGTGCGGCCCGCACCCCCCGCACCCCCCTTGCAACGCCGCTGCTGGAGACTCCCGATGGAGGACTGGTAGAGTCTGTTGGCAGTTTGTACACCATGCAAAGACTAGAATGAAGGTCCATTTTGAAATGGACAGATGCCCCGGTCAAATGTTTGCTGGTTCAGGGTTTCATACCAAAAAAAGAATGTAATAACCAGTCTCCAAGCGTGTATACCAGTGGTTCACAACCAGTGTCCTCAGGACAAACTAACAGGCCAGGTTTACAAGATAACTCAAATACATCACAGGGCTTTCGTCTTCACGGCCGGGCACGCACGGCGCATGCGCGAGTTGCACTGCGCTCCTGGAGTGGATAGGCGATCTCCTGGGACCTGTCACGTGTCCCAGGAGATCGAATAGAGGGAGGAGCCACCATAGACGAAAGGAGGAGTCGCCTAGGCGGTTCCTGGGCGGAAGGAGGAAGTGGGACAGGAAGTCCCCCTCCTAATGAAGCCCCCACTCCCCCCCCAAAAAAATTACATGCCAAATGTGGCATGTAAGGGGGTGAGGAGTGCTTAAAGCGGAAGTTCCATTTGTGGGTGGAACTCCGCTTTAAAATCTGGCCTGTGGGTCCTGAGGACAGGAGTTAAGAACCACTGGTGTATACCCTCTGTGAGCAAGAACATGCCCTTTGAGCAGCGGGAAGTCTATTGTTGAATCTTTTTTTTGCTGCAGTGTTAAAAATATGAATCTGTGCTGACTGAAGATATTTGATTTCAAGCATAACAATGGAAAGTTCACCTAGGGACTAAAGCGGAGGCACCATTAATATCTCTGCGTTACAGGATCTTTTCCAGCAGGGTACACAGAGATAAAATCAGACACTTGTGAGGCCACGTTCCTGCCTCCAGGGAATAAGACTCCGATATAGCTCGTGTTCACCACATATCAGTCTGCTACAGTATCATCTAAAAAAACAAAGCTGTGAACGATCACACACCCCATTCCTTTCCACACTGGTGGGAGTTCACCATACACCCCCGCTCGGGAAATGTGAGGCTGGCACTATGTCAGCATGTTTTTGCCAAAAAGCTGACATCCTGACATTTTTTTTTTTTCCAGATAATTTTTTTGCATCTTCGCTTTGCCACTCCTGAAATGATATCCTGTTAACAGATCAAAGGTAACATTTACTGGCAGCCAAGCAGAAACTATGAGGGAAAAATGGGGTTTCAATTTTTACGGCAGAATTAGCAAAAAGCAAAAGTCCAAAACAGAAACAAACAGCAAATCTATTGCTACTGTCAACACTGAGCATCATTAATAAACCTGAAATTAAAGTGGTATCCAAAAATAATATTTTGCAGCTTACTGATTCTTACTGATTCTTAGATGTGATGGCTGCATTTGTTTCTTTTGCCATTTTCCCCCTTTTTCACCTGGAGATCTGGCCAGTAACCCACTTCCTGTCTTAGGGCGACTCCACACCACTGGGGGAGCAAGAGAGCCACCCTTGGACAACAGAATTGTTAATATGGGGAAAGGGTAGTGTTAGATGGACTATCAGATTTGGATGGACTTGACAAACAAATTAAAGGGTAAGTTTACCTTGACAGAAAATCTGTAAGGTGAACTTACACCGGGCCCCCTCCCCCGGTCCCGCTGTACCCAAGTCCTGCGATCCCCTGCTATCAGGCACCAGGATGCCTTTTCACCGGTTCGGGGATTTGAAATCCTCCTGGATTTTTCTCCTCTCCTCCAGCACTGACAGGATGGGCTAAACAGCTTCTGATTGGTCAACGTCGCCCATGTGACGGTGCTTACTAATTAGAATGCCTCCTATTCATGTATGCTGAAATAGGGGATTAAGCCGCAGGGATTTCAAATCCCCAGACTGGAGAAGCAGCGACACTAGTACAGCAGGGCTGGGGGGGGGGGGTGCTGGGGTAAAGGGGGTCCAGTGTAAGTTTACTTTACAGATTTTCTGTAAAGATGAACTTACACTTTAAAGTGGTTCTAAAGGTTCAGGGTCTTTAACCTTAATGCATTCTATTTATTAAAGTAAAGAACCTTCTGGGTGCAGCCCCCCCCCCCCCCTTATACTTACCTGAGTCCAATATCAATCCAGCGTTGTGCACTGGAGCAGTGGCTCACACAGTAGCGGGAGACATTAGCATTGAGGAGAGAGCGGGCGTGGGGCCGAGCTGCACTCTGTGTGTGAATGGACACACAGAGCATGGCTCGGAAGCCGGCATGCTATTGGGGGCACTTGGGGGGAGGAGCCAGGACTGCTGGATGGGGATCCAAAAAGAGGAGGATCAGGGCTGCTTTGTGTAAAACCATTACACAGAGTAGTTAAATATAACATAACATATTTGTTATTTTTTTAAATCTTTCCTTTAGAAAGCTAAACTCCAGCTAACTTTTTTAACCTCCTCCCACCCAGCCACTGCATATAAAACAGCCGGGTGGGCGTTTCATCCTTCTGAGTAGACGTTCCTGAAAGCCCCTCAGAAGGAGCGGGATCGTGCAGCCGCATGATCAAGATGCGCTCATGTCCCCCGGACACGCTGCATCTTGGATCGGCAGGAGGGCTCTGTGATTGGCCCTCCTGATCACATAATGGCAGTATCCAATCACAGCCATCATGTAATGTAAACAAAGAGCCGTTGCCAGGCGATCGGCTCTCCTTCTCCTCACACGGAGCCTGTCAGTGAAGAGAAGGAGAGCGGATCTGTGCTGTGAGCCGGGGATCAGTGTGTATGAGATGTTTTTTTACAGCTTTTTACACACTGATCACCCAGTTAGTGTCCCCAAAACAGTGTCCTGTCACAGTGTCCCCACACAGTAAAAAACATCTGTCCCAGTGAATATCTTTCCAAGTGAACATCTGGCACACATCTGTCCCAGTGCACATCTGCACACACATCTGTCCAGGATCATCTGCCACATCTGTCCTAGTGATCAACATCTGACAGATCTGTCCCAGTGTACATCTGTCCCAGTGCACATCTGCACTCACATCTGTCCAGCATCATCTGCCACATCTGTCCTAGTGATCAACATCTGACACATCTGTCCCAGTAATCTGTCAACCTGGCTAAAAAAATATTCAGCAGAGAGGAGGCTTTCCATATACTCCAGACTATGTCGGACAAGAGTAGAGGGGAACTCTCTCCGTCAGACTCGTATAGCGAGTATAAGCCAGTAGAAAGCAGTGGCTCTGAAATGTAAACTGAGGAGGACAGAATCCTAACAAAGAGGCTCAGGAGCCTTCAAAAATGTGTATGTGGCCAGGCTGTGGAAAAGTCTCACGCGTGGTATCACCGTACTCAGGAGTAGTAGCAGAATGTATTTTGGCTATGTACATGCAATGTTATAGAAACATCGTATAGACAGAAACTCACCCAAGCTCTACCGCAAGATAAAAGTATAATGAGCTGAGTATCAGTGCACTGGCTGTTATGTCCCATAAACATCAAATAATTGCCAGCAACACGAATGCTTCTTCTTGTAAATCTTTATTTGAGCACTAACAGCTGTGCTACATCTTAAATACTAACGCGTTTCGTCTGCAGCCTTCCTCATAGCATACAAAGCTATAATAAAATCAAGCTTCTATAGGAAACTTTACAATCCTCTAACAATTAGGGGCAGTGCATCCTAATTAAAATCAAATAAGATAATTAAAAAAATATGAGGTTGGTGGACCCAGAAAGAAAAGAGGGGGAGGAGATAGAAAAAGGAGACAAATGGTGGAAACAAAGGATTATTAACCATTCCAATACAAAACTCTGTTAGAAACAAGTTGATATCCATTCCGTTATTTATTCTACTAGGAAGTTGAGTATTTAATTTATGAATCCACCACACCTCCCACTGAATCAGGGTATGGTGTGTGTCGCCACCTCTTATAGATCTTTTCACCTGTTCTAAACCCCAAAAGGAAAAAGAATCCAGATTTCCACCATGAACTGCTCTAAAGTGCTTGGACAAGTTTGAAATATTTTTAGCATTGCTATTAAGGGTATCATTATAATGTTCCGATATCCTATCGGATAGTACATCCCACATACTGCATCTCACAAGTACTACATTCAATTACATAACCATTTTTGAGTTACAGTTTATACAATTTTTTATTGAATATGTCCTTCCTGTTGAAAATGAGGTAATGGTCTTGCTTTTTCAGTGTCTTTTACACTCTGTATGCAAGTGGTGAAACCACAAGGATAGGAACCAACCACCCCTAACCACAAATTGGAAGCGGGTGGACTATGGGAACTGAATAAAGAGGAACAAAGCATGGTGTCTAAAGTGGGGGCTTTCCTGCTAGAAAACCTGCATCCCTGCTTTAAAATATCATATTGAATTTTATCTGCATATAAAACAGGGAGGCAGTGTTTAATGATCGCAGCAATCTGATTGTACTGTTGAAAATAAGTCACAAAATGAATACCTCCCCTACCACGGGATCAAGGCTTCATATAACCTAATAAAAGTGGATCATTGTATACGCAGTGTTAATTTTTTTGTCTCAAACTTCCAACTGACACTTTTGCTGGACATCTTGGTCTGTCAAAGGAAGTTGAAAAATAACAGACTGATGCCCCGTACACACAAGTGGAAATTCCACCAGCAAAAGTCCATTGAGAGCTTTTGGTCCAAAAATGCGGCCGTGTGTATGCTCCATCGGACTTGAGAGCATGTTCTCAATTTTTCGTTTGTAAAAAGTTTCCGATCGTCTGTACCAATTCCGACGTGCAAAATTCCTACCCATGCTCGGAAACAATTCGATGCATGCTCAGAAGCATTAAACTTCATTTTCTCGGCTCGTCGTAATGTTGTACGTCACCGCGTTCTTGACGGTCGAAGGTTCAGCAAACTTTTGTGTGACCGTGTGTATGCAAGCAAAGCTTGAGCGGAATTCCGTCGGAAAAAACATCCAATATTTTCTGCTCGTGTGTACGCGGCATTATTGTCCAGATAACCAGGTGAAAATAAATGGAGAAAAGTCTAAAAAAGGAATGCAGCCACCACATTTAAGAATTAGTACTTCAATATAATACATTTTTGTTTTTGGCTTTAACATCAAGACTGAAGGTTTTTCACATAAGGATCTTAATGTTGGAACACTGTTCATAAGACTATATTAACAAAAACGGACATCTCACATAACCTGTAATTTAATTTTAGGCATACAACATTTTATGTTACAGTACTTAATTAACCGCTTGCTGACTGCACTATAGCACTTTTACTGCTACAGGGGAGCAGCTGTGCACCGGATCATGTACATATACGTGATTCCAGACTTCTGCATGCAGGGCGCGCACGTACACCACCGGTGGACCGCTTCTACTCTGATAATTTACAGCAGAAGCCGATCTGCGAGTGTTGGGCACTGAATGTCTGCCGGCACCCGCCGATCAAGGGCAATACACAGAGAACTGAGATATGCCTATGTAAAGAAGGCATGTTTCAGTTCTGACAGGGGGGAAGGGATCGGTCCTGAGTTCCTGCAAAGCAGGGACTAAAATTGATTTCTTCTCCTAGTAAAAGCAGCACACAATTTACACACTAGGCACACAGTTATTCCTTTGATTGCCCTAGATGTTTAACCCCTTCCCAGCCAGTGTCATTAGTACAATGACAGTGCATATTTTTAGCACTGATCACTGTATTAGTGTCACTGGTTCCCGCAGTGTCAAAAGTGTCAGTTAGTGTCCAATTGTCTACCACAATATCACAGTCCCGTTAAAAGTCGCTGATCGCTGCCATTACTAGTATAAAGAAAAAAAAATTCCATAAATATATCCTAAAGTTTGTTGGCGCTATTACGTTCGATTAAACCAATCAATATATGTTTATTGGGATTTTTTTTTTTACTAAAAACATGTAGCAGAATACATATTGGCCTACATTTAGGAAGACATTTTTTATTGGATATGTTTTATAGCAGCATTTTCAAAATTTATGTTTTTTTTGATTATAGTGCAAAAAATAAAAACCGTAGTGGTGATCAAATACCACCAAAAGAAACCTCTATTTGAGGTAAAAATTCGAAATTTTATTTGGGTACAGTGTCGCGCGACCGCATAATTGTCAGTAAAAGTAACGCAGTGTCGCATTACAAAAAATAGCCTGGTCGTGAAGAGAGGTAAATCTTCTGGAGGTCAAGTGGTAAAGTGACCCTGTGGTCAAGTCAACTCTTGCCAGATAACGTAAGACCATAATCATGACACAGTTACATTATATTCTATCAATCTTTTGCATCTGTGTCCCATCTTTCTGCAGAGAAGTTCTGGTCTTAATTCAGCAACTCTGCTTGTGGTCTCTAGTCTAAACAGTCCCCTAACATTGGTGCTGGCTCGTCCTTTCACTGACGTCACCATGGGACCCACAACTCCCCCTGAAATCTCACGCAATCCCCACATTTAACGGTACAGCACAACAATTGGAACATATGGAGATCTGGATGTGAGTTGACTTGACCGACAGCCAGCCCATCTGTCTACTAGTTTATTTAACACCAACTCATCTGTTACTAAACTGTAGTCACTACTGTCGAGTGAACTGCATATTTGATATGGTATGTGATCTGATAAATTTAGCGAACTTAATTGAAATCGAGAAATAAGTGCAGCGCTTAAAATAAATTTAAAGTTAGAATCCAACATCCTTATGTGAAAAAATAATAATAATATATGCCTTATCAGAAGAAAACACCACCGTGAACCATAAAAAAGTAAAAAACAGTCTGTAATAAAACAGTCCAAAATAAGAACACTCCAGTCAGGAGAGGGAAAGTTCCTCTTCTTCATATAGATAGTCGTGAGACAATCTTCACAGAAAAGTTCCCATCAGTGTTTATCATCACCAAGGTAGGGGGCAAAACCGCACTTACCAGCGTAAGTGGACTCCCTATACTTTGAGGTATGACGTCAAACTTGCTTGATGTATGTAGGGGCATCCAATCATTATGGGGGGTCATCTCTCCTCCAAGGGTCATCAACCCGAATGGTACCACATCAAACAACTCTCCAATCAGATAGCCCTCCTAGCGTTCAAAAATGGGAGGGCTAGGAGAGTAAGTGGACTCCCTATACCTGAGCTATGGAGTCAAACTCGCTTGATGTACAGTGCCTTGAAAAAGTATTCATACCACTTCAAATTTTCCACATTTTGTTATGTTACAACCAAAAATGTAAATGTATTTTGGGATTTTATGCGCTAGACCAACACATAGTGGCACATAATTGTGAAGTAGAAGGAAAATGATAAATGGTTTTCAAATTTTATATATCTGAAAAGTGTGTGGTGCATTTGTATTCAGCCCCCTTTACTCTGATACCCCTAACTAAAATCTAGTGGAACCAATTGCCCTTCAGAAGTCACCTAATTTGTAAATAGAGTCCACCTGTGTGTAATGTAATCTCAGTATAAATACAGCTGTTCTGTGAAGCCCTCATGGGTTTGTTAGAGAAATAAACAAACAGCATCATGAAGGACAAGGAACACACCAGACAGGTCAGGGATAAAGTTGTGAAGAAGTTTAAAGCATGGTTAGGTTATAAAAAAATAAAATTCCCAAGCTTTGAACATCTCACGGAGCACTGTTCAATCCATCATCCGAAAATGGAAAGAGTATGGCACAACTGCAAGCATAACAAGACATGGCCTTCCACCTAAACTGACAGGCCGGGTAAGGAGAGCATTAATCAGAGAAGCAGCCAAGAGGCCCATGGTAACTCTGGAGGAGTTGCAGAGATTCACAACTCAGGTGGGAGAATCTGTCCGCAGGACAACTATTAGTCGTGCTCTCCACAAATCTGGCCTTTATGGAGGAGTGGCAAGAAGAAAGGCATTGTTGAAAGAAAGCCATAAGAAGTCCTATTTGCAGTTGGCGAGAAGCCATGTGGGGGACACAGCAAACATGTGGAAGAAGGTGCTCTGGTCAGATGAGACCAAAATTCAACTTTTTGGCCTATGTGTGGCGGAAAACTAACACTGCACATCACCCTGAACACACCATCCCCACCGTGAAACGTGATGGTGGCAGCATCATATTGTGGGGATGCTTTTCTTCAGCAGGGACAGGGAAGCTGGTCAGTGTCGATGGGAAGATGGATGGAGCCAAATACAGGGCAATCTTAGAAGAAAATCTGTTAAAGTCTGCAAAATACTTGAGCCTGGAGCGGAGGTTCACCTTCCAGCCTGACAGCTACCGTAAACATACAGCCGACATACAGAGCTACAACGGAATGGTTTAATAAAAAGCATATTTATATGTTAGAATTGCCCAGTTAAAGTTCAGGCCTGAATCCAATTGAGAATCTGTGGCAAGACTTGAAAATTGCTTTTCACAGACGCTCTCCATCCAATCTGACAGAGCTTGAGCTATTTTGAGAAGAATGGGCAAAAATGTCACTCTCTAGATGTGCAAAGCTGGTAGAGACATCCCAAAAAGACTTGCAGCTGTAATTGCAGCAAAAGGTGGTTCTACAAAGTATTGACTCGGGGGGTGAATATAAATGCACGCCACACTTTTCAGATATTTATTTGTAAAAAAAATTGAAAACCATTTATCATTTTCCTTCCACTTCACAATTATGTGCCACTTTGTGTTTGTCTATTACATTAAAAATCCCAATAAAATAAATTTTCGTTTTTGGTTGTAACATGACAAAATTTGGAAAATTTTAAAGGGGTATGAATACTTTTTCAAGGCACTGTATGTAAGGGCATCCAATCAATATGGGGTCATCTCTCCTCCAATGGTCATCACCCCGAATGGTACCACATCAAACAACTTTCCAATCAGATAGCCCTCCTAGCATTCAAAAATGGGAGGGCTACCTGATTGGAGAGTTGTTTGATGTGGTACTTTTCGGGGTGATGACCCTTGGAGAAGAGATGACCTTATATTGATTGGATGCCCTTACATACATCAAGTGAGTTTGACTCCATATCTCAGGTATAAGGAGTCCACTTACGCTGGCAAGCGCGGATTTTCCCCCTACCTCGGTGATGGTAAACACTGAAGATTGTCTCACAACTATCTATATGAAGAAGAGGAACTTTCCCTCTCCTCGCTGGAGTGTTCTTATTTTAGTTTAGTTTTACTTTTTTATGGATCACAGTGGTGTTTTCTTCCGATATGTCATATATTACTATTATTTTTTCACAAAAGATCAATTTTGGATGTTGTATTCTTACTTTAAATTCACTTTAAGAGCTGCACTTATTTCTCAATTTCAATTAAGTCTATATATGTCTATAGATGTGCTAGCTGCTATATAGGGCTCTGAGCGCAATATACTTTTAGGATTATAAATTTAACAAAACTTACCACCTATTTGGTTTATTTTCCATATATGTAAAATAAATGGCTTAAAGCGAGTCTGTTGCTAAAAAATGATTGTCAAAAAACTGTCCTCTGGAATGGAGACTGTAAATACTCATCTCTCCCACTACCCGCATCATCAAATTCCTTTGTAATGTAGAAAAAACACCACCCACAGACCTTTCAGAATGCAATGCTACCAGGAGTTTCACTCTCTTGGTCCCTCACTGCATTCATTGGCATGATCTGCTGACACCCAAGTCCCTGCTATGTCTTGTAGTGGCATATGGTTCACTAACACACTTCCTATCCTATGGGGTCTCCACTCCACTGGAAGAACAATGGAGACACCTATGGACTGCAACATTGACAGTCTCGGGAGAGGGTAGTGTTAGATGCACTAGCAGATTTAGATGAATTTGCACTCAGTGGCAGGGTCTGCAGTGACATCGAAGTCACTGCTGTGTCCTGTGGTGGCATATAGTTCAGCAGGAGGAACCACAGAGAGCAGGATATCCTTCTATACATTTTGTGACTAGCCAATAAGTCAACCCATCAATCCAAAGAACAAGCATTTACTTTTCGGCATCAACGTGCCATTTATCTAAAGTGGTCGTTTTTTTAAATCCTGCATGGTAAAGCCATTTCGCATACTAGCACATTATGTGAAACTTACCTTGGAACAAAGCCATCCAGCAGGCGCTTACATCGTCACCGGTCACCTTTACAGGTTTGCGGACTCCTGCTGTGTGAGTGGCCGGAGCCACGGTGACGTCACTCCCACACATGCGTGCGGGAGCCGCCGTTCACGGCACAGGACTCTGATGGAATGGCAGAGTATGCCGTTCCTTCAGAGCGCATGTGCTGGTGACGTCACAAAGTAAGAATCTCCTAAACAGTGCACGTTTGAATCAATCGTATTTTATTAAATTTGAAGTTGCATAAACAAGTATTATTAATAGGAGATATTTACTGTACCTATAGGTAAGCCTTACTATAGGTGATCACCAGTGCTACCCATCAGTGCCCACCAGTAATGTCAATCAGTGCCCATCAGTGCTGCCAGTGTCACCTCTCAGTGCTACCCATCAGTGCCCACCAGTGCTGCCAATCAGTGCTCATCAGTACTGCCAATCAGTGCCTCCTCAACAGTGTCATCTATCAGTGCTGCCTATCAGTGCCACCTACCAGTGCCAATCAATGCCACCTATCAGTGCAGCCTCATCAGTGCTTCCTTATCAGCGCCCATCAGTGCAGCCTCATCAGCGCCCATCAATGGAGCCTCATCAGCGCCCATCAATGGAGCCTCATCAGCGCTCATCAGTGCAGCCTCATCAGCGCCCATCAGTGCAGCCTCATCAGCGCCCATCAGTGCAGCCTCATCAGCGCCCATCAATGCAGCCTCATCAGCGCCCATCAGTGCAGCCTCATCAGCGCCCATCAGTGCAGCCTCAACAGCGCCCATCAGTGCAGCCTCAACAGCGCCCATCAGTGCAGCTTCATCAGCGCCCATCAGTGCAGCCTCATCAGCGCCCATCAGTGCAGCCTCATCAGTGCCCATCAATGGAGCCTCATCAGCGCCCATCAATGGAGCCTCATCAGCGCTCATCAGTGCAGCCTCATCAGAGCCCATCAGTGCAGCCTCATCAGCGCCCATCAGTGCAGCCTCATCAGCGCCCATCAGTGCAGCCTCATCAGCGCCCATCAGTGCAGCCTCATCAGCGCCCATCAGTGCAGCTTCATCAGCGCCCATCAGTGCAGCTTCATCAGCGCCCATCAGTGCAGCCTCATCAGCGCCCATCAGTGCAGCCTCATCAGCGCCCATCAGTGCAGCCTCATCAGTGCCCATAAGCGAAGGAGAAAAATGACATGTTTGCAAAATTTTATAACAAACTATGAAAAATCTTAATTTTTTTCCAAATTTTTTGTCTTTTTTCGTTTATTTAGCAAAAAATAAAAAAACCCAGGGGTGACTAAATACCACCAAAAGAAAGCTCTAGTGTGAAAATGCTAAAAATGTCACATGGGTACAGTGTAGCATGACCGCGCAATTGTCATTCGAAGTGTGAAAGCGCTGAAATCTGAAAATGAGCCTGGACAGGAAGGGGGTGTTCAGTAGGCAAGTGGTTAAAATGCATGTTTTTTGTTTTTGTTTTTTTATTAATTTTTGGCTAGAGGGCTAGAGCGGGCAGTGGGTAAAACCCTGGTCAGGTTTTCTTGCCATCTGTGTACCATTTGAGGAATATCTCTTAATTTCCTGTCCTGTAGACACAAAATGAGGGGAAATCTCTTCAAAGGGCCCAGGTGCCCCCATTGGAAGATTTCCTTTCTATTGCTGTTCCATTGACAACTCAAAATGTTGGGTTTTTCCTTGCTTATAGTCCTGGTCACAATGGTTGCCAAGGAAAATAGAGAGTCATCCTCCCAGGCAGATACAATAGTGTGATAAAAACCTGAACGGAGTCTTAACCCCTCACTACTAAATCCAAAATGGAATATTTGAATTTAGATGCTCTTAAAAAAATAACAACCATAATATATGCAAAACGTAGAACACATGCCAAGCTCTATGCCTATTAGCCGCATAATTCTACACTATATACAATAAATAATAAGCTATTCTGTAGTCTGAATCCAGTATCAGGCCATGGATGTTTACTAAAGACAGCAGCAGGAACCTTTAGGATATTTTTGGAAAATCAGTCCCACGTTTCTAGTCACTGACTTTGATAAGTAAACTATCCTGTTAGCATCAGGGCATGATAAAACACATTTATTAATATCTTAATCTGTTAAGAACAGGATCAGACTAGGAGCACATAACCCTGAGGCCTAAACTACTGAGGCAGTTGTAATGTCTTTCTATATACTGGTTAACCACTTGTTGGGAATTATCTCCTTCACAAAACAAGGGCTTCAAACTGGTAGACATGAAGTAAATGCTCATAAGAGGTTACATTGCTCAAGTTATAGGTGTAAATATCATTTGTTTAGTTTATGTCTAACTGTAATTGAAAAGCACTGTTTTTCCAATATAGATCTTCGATATAACTGAAGGACATCTTAAGCATTCTGCTATAATGTGCAGAGAAGACTAATGCCGCGTACACACGGTCGGAATTCTCGTCGGAAAAAGCTCTGATGGTTTTCTCGTCGGAATTTTGCTCAAACTGTCTGGCCTACACATGGTCACACCAAATTCCGATGGTCAATAACACCACGCCTTAAAAAACGTTCGACTGCACTATAAAAAGGGAAGTCTAATGCTTCCGAGCATGCGTCGAATTGTTTCCGAGCATGCGTCGGAATTTTGCGTGTCGGAATTGCATACACACGATCGGAAAATCCGATAGAAAGGTTTTCCATCGGAAAAATTAAGAACAGGTTCTCAATCCAAAGTCCGTCGGAAATTCCGACAGAAAAAAACCGATGGGCATACACACGGTCGGAAAATCTGATGAAAAGCTCCCATCGGACTGTTTCCATCGGAAATTCCGACCGTGTGTACGCGGCATAAATTTCCTATCTTATATGGCTTGAGCCTGGGGGAACAGACAGGTTGTGTCTGCTAGAGCTGCAAGGAAACTACTGTCAATGGAATAGAAAGTGAATGGAGACCTAAAATTGTACAGTTGTCACCAGCTCAGGAGGTGAGGAGATATCTTCCAATGGGAACAACTCTTTCAGTGACAACTGCCAAAGACAGCACTCATTGTGATTTAGAGGCCAGCCGGTAGAACCTCCGAATTTTGTCACTGTGATTTGCTATTTGCTTAGCACAGCTCTGATATAACACACTATCTTATATGGAACATTCAGAAATGTTCTTTTTTGTTTTTGTCACTGTGATTTGCTGTCAGCTTAGCACAGCTCTGATATAACACATTATCTTATATGGAACATTCAGAAATGTTGCTCATACCTCAAAAGATAAAGGATTAGTTCACCTTTACCAAAAAGCTGCCTAAACAGATAAGGAGTGGCTTGTACATAAAAACAAAGCTGTGCAGTTTTGACTAAAGTTTGATAATGCCATAGTACAGGTGTAGGCCGTTTATCTACTTCCTGAAGCCTGGTCGAAAAACTCCCATAGATGACATCATTCCAACCTGCCTTGTTGGTAGAACAATGCTAAGACACTCCCAGCCATTAATGCTCACCTTCACTATCACAGGAGTGAGCTCTCAAACCACCACACATATGTGGTTCACTATCTCGTCCATCACAGCATTGCTGAGCTCAGAGCTACTGTGACAGGGAGAGAGAGCGCATACAAAGGGGCATGAATTGACTGGGAGTGTCCTAGCAACATACTAGCAACAAGGCAGAATGGGAGGATTCCATCTCCAAGAGTTTTTGGCCAGGATTTTGGCAGTACACAAATGGGCTACATCTATAGCAAGGGAATTATTCAACTATTTGGTTAGAGCTACACAAGTTGGTTTTATCTACAGGCACGCCTTACCTGCATTGGCCGTTTTTTTTTTTTTTTTGGTAAAGGTGAACTAACACTTAAGTTTTAGGTTTCCTTTTGAATGTAGTAGTGCACTTCCTGTGCCTTGAGCTATATAGCTGCAGTGTAAGATCTAAGGCACTGCAGCATTTGACTTAACAGATTTACCAGTCTTACTAGGTTTGGAGTGAGAGTTGGTGATGCCACAAGTGTGCTACACACGAAGCTGTACCTGAGAACCTGCAAACCAGCTTCACCCTATGTCTACTTCATTCAGTCCGAGTCTGGGCTTTCTCAGCCGCTCTTGCTGTTTCGTAAATATATTCATCCATCAGTCATTAGATCAGTGTTTCTCAACTCCAGTCCTCAAGGCACCCCAACAGGTCATGTTTTAAGGCTTTCCATTAATTGGGTGATTTGATCAGTTTCACTGCCTTAGTAATTACCACAGCCGTTTCTTCTGAGGGAAATCCTGAAAACATGACCTGTTGGGGCGCCTTGGGGACTGGAGTTGGGACAAACTGCATTAGATCACCAGTAATCAGGGGTTAGCTCTGACAAGAGGAAGCAAAGCCCTGTCTCTACCAAGAGGACTACCTTCATACAGTGAGGCAGTAAAGAACAAGACATGATACGTCAGTAAATCAGAAAAGATAATCAGGAAGCTTAGAGTACTTTTACCTTCTGTTTTCTATTTTTGGGCACTGCTTGGGTAGTAGTGGTCCTCTTTAAAGCAATAATAAACCCAACATTCACCAATTAGCCCATTTACTATGTGCAGTAATTGCCGTATTTTCTATCTACTCTGCTACATATATCAATGCAAAAAGAACTTTTAAAAACTAACGTTTTTTCGGGAGCAGTCATTTTAATGATGCATAAAGTGAAATTTTCCTTTAAATATGGTACCTGGGGGGTGTCCAAAGTATGCCTGTGAAGTGGCATGTGTTTCCCGTGTTTAGAACTGTCCTTGCACAAAATGACATTTGTAAAGGAAAAAAAGAAGCCATTTAAAACCACTTGCGGCTTTAGGTTTGATCTTAAGTAGAATCTGAACAGGTACATTATGAAGTGTAGCTCCATCCCAAAAAAATCTATTTTTAAGCTTTTTGGAGAACATAGGGAGGGGTTATCACCCCTGTAACATTTGCTGTCTTTGCACATCTGTTCAGAACATGTCACCTCACTTTCCGTCCCAATGACAAATGTTTTTGGAAAAGTGGGGTTTTAATTGAAACAAGGATTGGTGATAAAGTATCAGTAGAGAGGAGATACCTTTTTCCCAAATTAAATCTAACAGGATAGAATTTCCCTTCCTAGGGGTAGATTTCCTCTCACTTCCTGTTTTCTCTTTCCATTTGCAAGTAGGAGTCGTTTGTAAGTTGGATGTTTGAAAGTAGGGGCCTGGCGTATATACTCTGCAGAAATTTGCCCTATTAGATGTTGGTGTAGCCACAAGACTGGTGGGCACAGGAATGGGCCCTGATGTGAGTTAATAGATCAAGATTTGTAATTGCATGCACCTGTTGAACAGGGAAGAAAAATTGGGGGTGGTGGTGGTGGTGGTGGACGGTTTTGCCACAAGACTGTAAGCTCTCACAGTTACTCTTGGTGGGCGCAGGAATGGGCCCTGCTGTGAGTTATTAGATCAAGATTTGTAATTGCAAGCACCTGATGAACAGGGCAGAAAAATTGGGCCTTTGGCGGTGGTGGTGGACGGTGTTGCCACAAGACTGTAGGCCCTCATAGTTACTCTTGGTGGGCGCAGGAATGGGCCCTGCTGTGAGTTATTAGATCAAGATTTGTAATTGCAAGCACCTGATGAACAGGGCAGAAAAATTGGGCCTTTGGCGGTGGTGGTGGACGGTGTTGCCACAAGACTGCAGGCCCTCATAGTTACTCTTGGTGGGCGCAGGAATGGGCCCTGCTGTGAACTATTAGATCAAGATTTGTAATTACCCGCCCCTGTTAAACAGGGGCTGAAAAATTGTGCCTTAGGCACTGGTGCTGGTGCCACAACACTGCAACCCCTCACAGAGACTGTACTTGGAGCACAGCAGTCACACGTGTTGCGAAGCATTTTTTTAAAAAATTGTAAGTACACGCCCCTGTTAAACAGGGGCTGAAAAATTGTGCCTTAGGCACTGGTGCTGGTGCCACAACACTGCAACCCGGCCCTCACAGATACTGTACTTGGAGCACAGCAGTCACACGTGTTGCGAAGCATTTTTTTTTAAAAATTGTAAGTACACGCCCCTGTTAAACAGGGGCTGAAAAATTGTGCCTTAGGCACTGGTGCTGGTGCCACAACACTGCAACCCGGCCCTCACAGAGACTGTACTTGGAGCACAGCAGTCACACGTGTTGCGAAGCATTTTTTAAAAAAATTGTAAGTACACGCCCCTGTTAAACAGGGGCTGAAAAATTGTGCCTTGGGCACTGGTGCTGGTGCCACAACACTGCAACACGGCCCTCACAGAGACTGTACTTGGAGCACAGCAGTCACACGTGTTGCGAAGCATTTTTTTAAAAAATTGTAAGTACACGCCCCTGTTAAACAGGGGCTGAAAAATTGTGCCTTAGGCACTGGTGCTGGTGCCACAACACTGCAACACGGCCCTCACAGAGACTGTACTTGGAGCACAGCAGTCACACGTGTTGCGAAGCATTTTTTTAAAAAATTGTAAGTACACGCCCCTGTTAAACAGGGGCTGAAAAATTGTGCCTTAGGCACTGGTGCTGGTGCCACAACACTGCAACACGGCCCTCACAGAGACTGTACTTGGAGCACAGCAGTCACACGTGTTGCGAAGCATTTTTTTAAAAAATTGTAAGTACACGCCCCTGTTAAACAGGGGCTGAAAAATTGTGCCTTAGGCACTGGTGTGGTGGCATGGATCATTGAGGAGGAGGAAGAGGATAGTCAGTGAACATAAGAGGACAGTCACTCAGCATCAGCATAGGCAGTCTTGAAGGGATGTGACATTAAAAATTATTCGGTTATATCCGCCTCAGGTGCCTGGTAGCTGGTGGTGATCCAAGACTGATTCATTTTGATGAATGTCAGTCGATCAACCGAGGCGGTGGACAGGCGCACCCTATGATCAGTCACAAATCCTCCAGCAGCACTGAATGTGCGTTCGGAAAGAACGCTGGAGGCAGGACAGGCCAGTAGCTCAATTGCATACTGTGCAAGCTCTGGCCAGTGATCCATCCTCAGGACCCAGTAAGCCAGAGGATTTTCGGTGGGAAAGGTGTCCAAGTCTGACCTTGCCCCAAGGTATTCCTGCACCATGTATATCAGACGCTGGCGATGGTTGCTGGAACCGATCATACCTTGGGGCTGCGGACTAAAAAATTGTCTGAACGCATCGGTCAGACGTCCACCTTCCCCACCGCTCCTTCTGCCACTGACCGAAGCCTCAGCAACTCGTCGCCCAGGACCAGGAGTTTGTAGCCTCCCAGTTTCTGGGAACGCGTTGCACAGACCTTTCTGCAAGGCCTCCCTGAGATGTCTCATCCTCTGCTCCCTCTGCGACGGCAAGATAAGGTCCGCAACCTTACCCTTGTACCGCGGATCAAGGAGAGTGGCCAGCCAGTAATGGTCCCTCTCCTTGATCCGAAGAACACGAGGATCCTTCCGCAGGCTTTGCAGGATCAGGGAGGCCATGCAGCGTAGGTTAGCTGAGGCATTCGGTCCGGAGTCTTCTGGGTCACTGAGGATGACATGATCGCCAGCCACCTCCTCCCAGCCACGTACAAGTCCACTGGCTTGTTGGGACTGTACATCATCCCTAAAAGACTGCTGCTGCTGATGCTGAGTGCCAGGCTCCACCTCCATGCTCACACAATCCTCCTCCTCCTCCTCCTCCTCCTCCTCCTCATCCTCTTCCTGTGTGATGGGTGGGACAGAAGGAACACTGTCCGGATAAAGGGGGCCTTGAGAGGCAAGGAAGTCCTCCTCTTCCTGCCTCTGTTCTGCCTCAAGTGCCCTGTCCATTATCCCACGCAGCGTATGCTCCAACAGGTGGACAAGAGGGACAGTGTCACTGATGCATGCACTGTCACTGCTCACCATCCTCGTGGCCTCCTCAAATGGTGAGAGGACAGTGCATGCATCCCTGATCATGCTCCACTGACGTGGGGAAAAAAAACCAAGCTCCCCTGACCCTGTCCTGGTGCCGTAGTCGCAAAGGTACTCATTGATGGCCCTCTGCTGCGTGTGCAGTCGCTGCAGCATGGCCAACGTTGAGTTCCACCTGGTGGGCATGTCAGATATTAGGCGGTTCTTGGGCAGGTTCAGCTCCTTTTGCAGCTCAGTCAGCCGAGCACTGGCATTATAAGATCGGCGGAAATGCACACAGACTTTCCTGGCCTGCCTCAGGACATCCTGTAAGCCTGGGAACCTGCCCAAGAACCGCTGCACCACCAGGTTGAGGACGTGAGCCATGCAGGGCACATGGGTGAGCTGCCCCTGTCGCAGGGCGGAGAGGAGGTTGGTGCCATTGTCAGAAACGACCATTCCTGGCTTAAGCTGACGTGGCGTCAACCACCTCTCGGCCTGCCCCTGCAGAGCTGCCAGAACCTCTGGCCCAGTGTGGCTCCTGTCCCCCAAACACACCAGCGCAAGCACGGCATGGCATCTTTTTGCCTGCGTACTTGCGTAGCCCCTTGTACGCCTACGGAGCACCGCTGGTTCCAAGGACAGAGCACTGGAGGAAGAAGAAGAGGAGGGGGTGGAGGAGAGAGGTGTGTCACAACCAGTAGCAGTAGTCGCGTTTTGGAGGCGTGGTGGCGGGACAACCTCCAACACTACTGCACCTTGTCCTGCATCCCTCCCAGCTGCCAATAGAGTGACCCAATGGGCCGTGAAAGAAAGGTACCGTCCCTGTCCATGCCTGCTGGACCATGAGTCAGCGGTAATATGCACCTTACCGCTGACCGCCCTGTCCAGCGAGGCATGGACATTGCCCTCCACATGCCGGTAGAGAGACGGAATCGCCTTCCGCGAGAAAAAGTGGCGTTTGGGAACCTGCCACTGAGGAACCGCACATTGAACAAACTCACGGAAGGGGGCCGAGTCTACCAACTGAAAAGGCAGCAGTTGAAGTGCTAGCAATTTAGCAAGGCTAGCATTCAACCGCTGGGCATGTGGATGGCTGGGAGTGTACTTCTTTCTACGGTCCAGCAGCTGGGGCAGGGAAATTTGCCTGCTGCATTCGGACGTCGGTGTACTGCAAGTACTTGGTTGTGACACACCGAATTCTACACCTTCAGTCCTCTCAGAGCAGCTTTCAGAGAGGACTGAAGGTGTAGTGGGGATGGAGATCCCAGCTGAGGAGGAGCAAGGAGAGGTCCGCTTAGTTCTTTGGTGTGGGTCTTTTATGTGTGCCTGCCAACGAGCTGCATGGCAGGTCGCCATATGTCTGGTCATGCTTGTCGTGCCCAAGCGGCTGATGTTTTGGCCACGCGAGATACGCTTGAGACAAATATTGCAAATAGCAGTGGTGCGATCTGCTGCACTCGTCTCAAAAAAGGCCCACACCAAAGAACTTTTCTGATAACGTGCAGAGGCAGCGCCCTGCACAGGCGGAGCTCTGCGGTGTTGTACAGTTGCTGTGCTGGCCTCTACCTGGCCTCCAGGGGGCATCCTGCCTCGTTGGACATGTGACGCCGCATCCTCCTCCTCCTCGTCCTCCTCCTCATCCTCTCTCCCTTGAGGCACCCACGTGGAGTCAGTGACCTCATCATCCCCTCCCTCTTCACCACTAGAGCAAACCTGGCAGTAAGCTGCAGCTGGTGGAACTGTACTGCCAGATTCCTCAAGCTGGGTATCGTCATCCGAGCCTTCGAATCGTTGGGCATCCTCCTGGAGCATGTACCCAACACTGTGCTCAAAGAGTTCGGGGGACTCCTCAGGAGGACATGGTGGGTCTAGGGAAGGGGTGGCTGATGATGCTCTGTCAGTACCCTGAGCCTGGGTGAGAGAGGATGATGAGGATGAGGAGGGCTTGGTCATCCATTCTACCAAGCCTTCAGCATGATGCGGCTCCACATGTCCAGCTGCCGAAAACAAAGACGCGCGTGTCCCATGGCCACGTGCTGATGACGATGCACGACCACGTCCACGTCCACGGCCACGTCCACTAGAAACAGAGCCTGCCTGCCCTGTGTTCTTGGCTCTGCACGCTCTGCCTCCCCTTGGCGGTCTTCCAGCCATTGTAGTCGGTAGTCCTGTGGGTGCTGCTGAGAAGAAAATATAGGAGCTCTGTGTGATGCCACTAACACACTAGAAGTCCTATGGGTGCTTCTGCAAAGAAAATAGAGGAGCTCTGTGTGATGCCACTAACACACTAGAAGTCCTATGGGTGCTTCTGCAAAGAAAATAGAGGAGCTCTGTGTGATGCCACTAACACACTAGAAGTCCTGTGGGTGCTTATGCAAAGAAAATAGAGGAGCTCTGTGTGATGCCACTAACACACTAGAAGTCCTGTGGGTGCTTCTGCAAAGAAAATAGAGGAGCTCTGTGTGATGCCACTAACACACTAGAAGTCCTGTGGGTGCTGCTGAGAAGAATATATAGGAGCTCTGTGTGATGCCACTAACACACTAGAAGTCCTATGGGGTGCTTCTGCAAAGAAAATAGAGGAGCTCTGTGTGATGCCACTAACACACTAGAAGTCCTGTGGGTGCTTATGCAAAGAAAATAGAGGAGCTCTGTGTGATGCCACTAACACACTAGAAGTCCTGTGGGTGCTGCTGAGAAGAATATATAGGAGCTCTGTGTGATGCCACTAACACACTAGAAGTCCTGTGGGTGCTTATGCAAAGAAAATAGAGGAGCTCTGTGTGATGGGACTAACACACTTCAAGTCCTATAGGTGCTTCTGGGAAGAAAATATAGCTCTGTGTGTGTAATGGGACTAACACACTTCAAGTCCTATAGGTGCTTCTGGGAACAAAGTATAGCTCTTTGTGTGTAATGGGACTAACACACTTCAAGTCCTATAGGTGCTTCTGGGAAGAAAATATAGCTCTGTGTGTGTGATGGGACTAACACACTTCAAGTCCTATAGGTGCTTCTGGGAACAAAATATAGCTCTGTGTGTGTGATGGGACTAACACACTTCAAGTCCTATAGGTGCTTCTGGGAAGAAAATATAGCTCTGTGTGTGTAATGGGACTAACACACTTCAAGTCCTATAGGTGCTTCTGGGAAGAAAATATAGCTCTGTGTGTGTAATGGGACTAACACACTTCAAGTCCTATAGGTGCTTCTGGGAAGAAAATATAGCTCTGTGTGTGTGATGGGACTAACACACTTCAAGTCCTATAGGTGCTTCTGGGAAGAAAATATAGCTCTGTGTGTGTAATGGGACTAACACACTTCAAGTCCTATAGGTGCTTCTGGGAACAAAATATAGCTCTGTGTGTGTGATGGGACTAACACACTTCAAGTCCTATAGGTGCTTCTGGGAAGAAAATATAGCTCTGTGTGTGTAATGGGACTAACACACTTCAAGTCCTATAGGTGCTTCTGGGAAGAAAATATAGCTCTGTGTGTGTAATGGGACTAACACACTTCAAGTCCTATAGGTGCTTCTGGGAAGAAAATATAGCTCTGTGTGTGTAATGGGACTAACACACTTCAAGTCCTATAGGTGCTTCTGGGAACAAAGTATAGCTCTTTGTGTGTAATGGGACTAACACACGTCAAGTCCTATAGGTGCTTCTGGGAAGAAAATATAGCTCTGTGTGTGTGATGGGACTAACACACTTCAAGTCCTATAGGTGCTTCTGGGAACAAAATATAGCTCTGTGTGTGTGATGGGACTAACACACTTCAAGTCCTATAGGTGCTTCTGGGAAGAAAATATAGCTCTGTGTGTGTAATGGGACTAACACACTTCAAGTCCTATAGGTGCTTCTGGGAAGAAAATATAGCTCTGTGTGTGTGATGGGACTAACACACTTCAAGTCCTATAGGTGCTTCTGGGAACAAAAATATAGCTCTGTGTGTGTGATGGGACTAACACACTTCAAGTCCTATAGGTGCTTCTGGGAAGAAAATATAGCTCTGTGTGTGTAATGGGACTAACACACTTCAAGTCCTATAGGTGCTTCTGGGAAGAAAATATAGCTCTGTGTGTGTAATGGGACTAACACACTTCAAGTCCTATAGGTGCTTCTGGGAAGAAAATATAGCTCTGTGTGTGTGATGGGACTAACACACTTCAAGTCCTATAGGTGCTTCTGGGAACAAAATATAGCTCTGTGTGTGTGATGGGACTAACACACTTCAAGTCCTATAGGTGCTTCTGGGAACAAAATATAGCTCTGTGTGTGTGATGGGACTAACACACTTCAAGTCCTATAGGTGCTTCTGGGAAGAAAATATAGCTCTGTGTGTGTAATGGGACTAACACACTTCAAGTCCTATAGGTGCTTCTGGGAAGAAAATATAGCTCTGTGTGTGTGATGGGACTAACACACTTCAAGTCCTATAGGTGCTTCTGGGAAGAAAATATAGCTCTGTGTGTGTAATGGGACTAACACACTTCAAGTCCTATAGGTGCTTCTGGGAAGAAAATATAGCTCTGTGTGTGTAATGGGACTAACACACTTCAAGTCCTATAGGTGCTTCTGGGAACAAAATATAGCTCTGTGTGTGTAATGGGACTAACACACTTCAAGTCCTATAGGTGCTTCTGGGAACAAAATATAGCTCTGTGTGTGTGTGATGGGACTAACACACTTCAAGTCCTATAGGTGCTTCTGGGAAGAAAATATAGCTCTGTGTGTGTAATGGGACTAACACACTTCAAGTCCTATAGGTGCTTCTGGGAAGAAAATATAGCTCTGTGTGTGTAATGGGACTAACACACTTCAAGTCCTATAGGTGCTTCTGGGAAGAAATATAGCTCTGTGTGTGTGATGGGACTAACACACTTCAAGTCCTATAGGTGCTTCTGGGAACAAATATAGCTCTGTGTGTGTGATGGGACTAACACACTTCAAGTCCTATAGGTGCTTCTGGGAACAAAATATAGCTCTGTGTGTGTGATGGGACTAACACACTTCAAGTCCTATAGGTGCTTCTGGGAAGAAAATATAGCTCTGTGTGTGTGATGGGACTAACACACTTCAAGTCCTATAGGTGCTTCTGGGAAGAAAATATAGCTCTGTGTGTGTAATGGGACTAACACACTTCAAGTCCTATAGGTGCTTCTGGGAAGAAAATATAGCTCTGTGTGTGTAATGGGACTAACACACTTCAAGTCCTATAGGTGCTTCTGGGAAGAAAATTATAGCTCTGTGTGTGTGATGGGACTAACACACTTCAAGTCCTATAGGTGCTTCTGGGAACAAAATATAGCTCTGTGTGTGTGATGGGACTAACACACTTCAAGTCCTATAGGTGCTTCTGGGAACAAAATATAGCTCTGTGTGTGTGATGGGACTAACACACTTCAAGTCCTATAGGTGCTTCTGGGAAGAAAATATAGCTCTGTGTGTGTAATGGGACTAACACACTTCAAGTCCTATAGGTGCTTCTGGGAAGAAAATATAGCTCTGTGTGTGTGATGGGACTAACACACTTCAAGTCCTATAGGTGCTTCTGGGAAGAAAATATAGCTCTGTGTGTGTAATGGGACTAACACACTTCAAGTCCTATAGGTGCTTCTGGGAAGAAAATATAGCTCTGTGTGTGTAATGGGACTAACACACTTCAAGTCCTATAGGTGCTTCTGGGAACAAAATATAGCTCTGTGTGTGTAAAGGGACTAACACACTTCAAGTCCTATAGGTGCTTCTGGGAACAAAATATAGCTCTGTGTGTGTGATGGGACTAACACACTTCAAGTCCTATAGGTGCTTCTGGGAAGAAAATATAGCTCTGTGTGTGTAATGGGACTAACACACTTCAAGTCCTATAGGTGCTTCTGGGAAGAAAATATAGCTCTGTGTGTGTAATGGGACTAACACACTTCAAGTCCTATAGGTGCTTCTGGGAAGAAAATATAGCTCTGTGTGTGTGTGATGGGACTAACACACTTCAAGTCCTATAGGTGCTTCTGGGAACAAAATATAGCTCTGTGTGTGTGATGGGACTAACACACTTCAAGTCCTATAGGTGCTTCTGGGAACAAAATATAGCTCTGTGTGTGTGATGGGACTAACACACTTCAAGTCCTATAGGTGCTTCTGGGAAGAAAATATAGCTCTGTGTGTGTAATGGGACTAACACACTTCAAGTCCTATAGGTGCTTCTGGGAAGAAAATATAGCTCTGTGTGTGTGATGGGACTAACACACTTCAAGTCCTATAGGTGCTTCTGGGAAGAAAATATAGCTCTGTGTGTGTAATGGGACTAACACACTTCAAGTCCTATAGGTGCTTCTGGGAAGAAAATATAGCTCTGTGTGTGTAATGGGACTAACACACTTCAAGTCCTATAGGTGCTTCTGGGAACAAAATATAGCTCTGTGTGTGTAATGGGACTAACACACTTCAAGTCCTATAGGTGCTTCTGGGAAGAAAATATAGCTCTGTGTGTGTAATGGGACTAACACACTTCAAGTCCTATAGGTGCTTCTGGGAAGAAAATATAGCTCTGTGTGTGTAATGGGACTAACACACTTCAAGTCCTATAGGTGCTTCTGGGAAGAAAATATAGCTCTGTGTGTGTAATGGGACTAACACACTTCAAGTCCTATAGGTGCTTCTGGGAAGAAAATATAGCTCTGTGTGTGTAATGGGACTAACACACTTCAAGTCCTATAGGTGCTTCTGGGAAGAAAATATAGCTCTGTGTGTGTAATGGGACTAACACACTTCAAGTCCTATAGGTGCCTCTGGGAACAAAATATAGGAGCTCTGCCTGCCTGCCACGAACACACTACAAGTCCTATAGGTGCTTCTGGTAACAAAATATAGGAGCTCTGCCTGCCTGCCACTAACACACTACAAGTCCTATAGGTGCCTCTGGTAACAAAATATAGGAGCTCTGCCTGCCTGCCACGAACACACTACAAGTCCTATAGGTGCTTCTGGTAACAAAATATAGGAGCTCTGCCTGCCTGCCACTAACACACTACAAGTCCTATAGGTGCTTCTGGTAACAAAATATAGGAGCTCTGCCTGCCTGCCACGAACACACTACAAGTCCTATAGGTGCTTCTGGTAACAAAATATAGGAGCTCTGCCTGCCTGCCACTAACACACTACAAGTCCTATAGGTGCTTCTGGTAACAAAATATAGGAGCTCTGCCTGCCTGCCACGAACACACTACAAGTCCTATAGGTGCTTCTGGTAACAAAATATAGGAGCTCTGCCTGCCTGCCACGAACACACTACAAGTCCTATAGGTGCTTCTGGTAACAAAATATATTCTGCTACATTTTTTTTTTGCAAATGTCCTCCACTCTTTCAAATGGGTGCATTGCTTCCCCCAACTTCCAGTTGGGGTGCACATGCACAATTACTCCCAGATGCACTGATCGCGGGACTACATGTGCCATGAGTATATGTGTGTATGTATTATATGCATGCGTGTGGGAGTTTCATTTACTTCTGCGATTCTGTGATTCAAATCACTGACAGCAATAAATGTCATTTAAAGTCTGGTTGGGAGGAAAGGTTGGTGGAATGCATGTCCTCTTCAACAGAAGCCCCTGTTCTGCCTGGCACTTGTCTGTGCACAGAGTGGCTTGACATACATCGATAGTCCAAGGGGGTAACAAGCACATTGCGAGGTCCATTTTGGGGCTGCATAGAGACCCCACTTGTGCATGTAGCCACCACAAAAACAAAGTCTGGCAAGGGAAGAAATCAGATTGATCCTGAGAAGAACAGAAGACGACAGCAGCAATATTAACCACTTGCCTACCCCCTTCATGCCCAGGCCAAATTTCAGCTTTCATCGCTGTCGCACTTTGATTGACAATTATGCGGTCATGCTGTACCCATATGAAATTTTTATGATTTTTTTTCACACTAATAGAGCTTTCTTTTGGTGGTATTTAATCACCACTAGGTTTTTTTATTCTATTTTAACAAAAAAAGACCGAAAATTTTGGAAAAAATGTCAGCGTGAGGAAAAAAAAGCCGATAACCGACTTCTGTTTACATTGTGTGATCAGCTGTCATTGGTTGCCTGCTAATCATGTGGTAAAGAGCCACTGTGATTGGCCCTTTACCCCGATCTGTGGTCAGCTGTGCCTGAAGGATTCAACGATTACAGAGCTTGCCGCCTGCATGCCTCACAGGGGGGTGTGGGCAGCGCGAGCACGAGAGGATGTCCATGAATGCCCTCCCGGCATTTTAAGCTAATTTTAAGCTAATAAAATAAGTGTGGCTACCTGACAATAAACATATGCAAGAAAGGAAAGATAAACATCTTGTTCAAACTAGGTATAGGCCTCTCTTTACACACACAGGATGGGAAGCTTCCTTTTTTATTGCATTATGATACTGCAAGCCAGGTCTCATTTTCACCTTGGACAGCTCCCAGAGTTATAGCTCTCGATACATTCATTTCTCTAGAACAGGGGTCTCCAAACTTTCTAAGCAAAGGGACAGTTTTTTGTTCTTCAGGCTTTAGGGGAGCCAAACTGTGGCCAGTGGGAGTGGAATTTTTTCTGGCATCAGTGGGAGTAAACATCACATTTACTATTAGGTGGAGGAACAGTGCCCTATTGTTCACTTTTTCTACATTTTGTTATGTTACAGCCTTATTCCAAAATGGAATAAATTCATTATTTTCCTAAAAATTCTACAAACAATACCACATGATGACAACGTGAAAGAAGTTTCTTTGAAATCTTTGCAAATTTATTTTAAAAAAAAATGTACATAAGTATTCACAGCATTTGCTCAATACTTTGTTGAAGCACCTTTGGCATGAATTACAGCCTCGAGTCTTTTTGAGTATGATGCTACAAACTTGGCACACCTATTTTTGTCAGTTTCTCCCATTCTTCTTTGCAGAACCTCTGAAGCTCCATTAGGTTGGATGGGGAGCGTTGGTGCACAGACATTTTCAGATATCTCCAGAGATTTTGAATCATGTTCAAGTCTGGGGTCTGGTTGGGCCACTCAATGTCATTGACAGAGTTGTCTCGCAGCCACTTCTTTGTTATGTTGGCTGTGTGCTTAGGATAGTTGTCCTGTTAGAAGGACTTTGCCCCCAACTGAGGTCCAGAGCGCTCTGGAGCAGGTTTTCATCAAGGATGTCTCTGTACATTTATGCATTCATCTTTCCTCGATCCGTACTAGTCTCCCAGTTCCTGCCACTGAAAAACATCCCCACAGCATGATGCTGCCACCACCATGCTTCACTGTAGGGATGCTATTGGCCAGGTGATGAGTGGTGACTGGTTTCCTCTAGACATGACACTTCCCATCCAGGCCAAAGAGTTCAATATTTGTTTCATCAGACCAGAGAATTTTGTTTCACATGATCTGAAAGTCCTTCAAGTGCCTTTTGGCAAACTCCAGACGGGCTGACAAGTGCATTTTACTGAGGAGTGGCTTCAGTCTTGCCACTCTACCATGCAGGCCCAATTGGTGGAGTCCTGCAGAGATGGTTGTTCTTCTGTAAGGTTCTCCTCTCTCCACAGAGAAATGCAAGAGCTCTGTCAGAGTGACCACCGGGTTCTTGGTCACCTCCCTGACTAAGGCCCTTCTCTCCTGATCGCTCAGTTTGGCCAGGCGTCCTGTTGGTTACAAACTTCTTCCATTTACGGATTATGGAGGCCACTGTGCTCATTGGGACCTTCAATGCTGCAGACATTTTCTGTACTATTCCCCAGATCTGTGCCCTTAATACAATCCTGGCTTGGAGGTCTACAGACAATTCCTTGGACTTCATGGCTTGGTTTGTTCTCTGACATGCACTGTTAACTGTGGGACCTTAAATATACAAGTGGGTGCCTTTCCAAACCAGGTCAAATCCACTGACTTTACCACAGGTGGACTCCAATCAAGTTGTAGAAACATCTCAAGGATGATCAGAGGAAACAGGAGGCACCTGAGCTCAATTTTGAATGTCATGGCAAAGGCTGCGACTACTTATGTACATGTGATTTTTAAAAAATTTTATTTAAAAAAAAAAATGGAAAGATTTCAAACAAATTTCGTTTGCGTTGTCATTATGGGGAATTGTTTGTAGAATTTTGAGGAAAATAATGAATTTATTCTATTTTGGAATAAGGCTGTAACATAACAAAATGTGGATAAAGTGAAGCGCTGTAAATACTTTCCGGATGCACTGCACAAACATATTTTGTTATACAGGTTAGGCAGGATTGGTAGGATGAAGGGGGAGGGAACATTTTTATAAATAGATAGTGTAATGCCGCATACACACGGCCGGAATATCCAATGGAAAAAGTCAGATGGGAGCTTTTTATCTGATTTTTCGACCGTGTGTATGCCCATCGGTCTTTTTCTGTCGGACTTTAGATTAAGAGCCTATTTTTAATTTTTCCAACGGAAAAAGGTTCTATCAGAAATGCAGATCGTCTGTGGCAATTCCGACGCGCAAAATTCCGACGCATGTGTAGGCAACAAAAGCTTGAGCGGAATTCCGTCGGAAAAAATCCATCGGAATTCCGACGGGAAAACCATCAGAGCTTTTTCCGACGAGATTTCCGATCGTGTGTACATGGCATAAGTCTTTTTGTTCATCTAAAGGATTTGAAAAACAAATGTGCTCCCAGCTGTTCTCCAGTTCATAAATTCCACTTACATTATTTCTCAGCTCAGTATTTCAGGAAATGTTTTATGCCTCTTTTTTCTGGGATTAAATATTGAAAGTGGCACTCTTTGCCACACTGGTAAGTGCCCCAATATGTATGATTAAGAACCCTGGAAGTTTATTTTTTCCTGTCTGTATACCCTTGATAATTTTTCCTTAATTTCCTACCTCAGAGATGCAACAGTAAGTTAGAGGAAATCTTCGAAAGTGAAGGGGATTTCTCTTGACAGTTGTCCTTATAACATGGGTTTACATTGGAAGGGTTTAACCTTTTTTTTTTTTGGACAACTCTACAATTTTGTATTTTTCCTTACTTTCTTTCTAGGAGACAATAATTGTCAGTACGAGCAGTGAATTTCCCCAGTGGGGTCTAATCTATACCTTCTCTATTCAAAACTGGAAAAAAAGGTTTATGTAGCTATACACTTTAATAATTTAGTCCTATTAATTCAACACACACCCTAATGAGAGTATGACATGTCTGATCTTACACTCTCTAAAGTCATTTATTTGTTGTATTCTGTGCAACACTCCTTTCCTGCAAGCCAGCTTCACCTTTCTTCACACCTATGTGATGAGTCAAGGTGTAGATCAGGATACTATGAAGCCCGTCCCATGATGGAAAGGCAAGCTAAGGATTGCGAGTTCATGTGAGGAGAAAAAAACAACACCTTTACACCCATGTCATAATCCATGCAGAACCAGACCATGAAGGCAGTTACACATCTCAGTGAGTGTAGCCAGAATTCTTTCTGCTTGGATACAACTAGAAAGAGGTTTAATCATAGATTAATAAACTAAAGAGTTGTTTTAAAGTCTCATTTCCTCTTTGTTCTGTAGAATGCAGAAAAGCAACAGGAGGTCTTCTAAAGCCACTTACATTAAAAAAAAAAAAAAAAAACACACCACCGAATATTTCTATTCATCTGTCTGGACCCCTCTGGATTGGTTTTAAGAAACAAAAAAAGCAATAAGTACATTCCTGAAAAATATATTTTACATTAACATTTTCCAGGTGAAGGCCAGCTCAAAAAGCAGACATTTAGTATTTCAACACAACATACAATGACCAAAGTCAAATCCGCATTAAACATAAAAGAGTTTAAAACTACGTAACTGTACTGAAAGGGCTGATTTTCCACTTTTAATTACTCTAAATGGCATGGCAGCATACAATTAAACATTATTTTACATTATTTTACATACTACCGTCAGAGAGTGGCTTTAAACGCCACACCTGACAATCAAAAATGTTGCTTTAGCTTAAAGTGGAACTTCACCAAAAAGAGGAAGTTCCGCTTGTTTGCATTCTCCCCCCGCCCACTTTTTGGGGGGGAGCAGGTACCTGGTTTTGACAGGTACCTGCTCCCAATTCTGGTCAGATGCGTCGTGGCAATCTGAGCCGGAAGATCGCCCCCCTCCTTGCCCTGCAGCCTTCTGGGACACATCACAGGTCCCAGAAGACTACAGGACCATTAACAAAGCACAGCGTGGCTCGTGTATTCACAGTAGGAAACATAGTTATGATACCGACACCTGCACCCAAAGCCGATTGAAGAATCGGCTCTGGTCTAGACATCGCTGGATCCCTGGACAGGGTGCTTATATTAAAAGTCAGCAGCTACAGTATTTGTGGTTGCTGACTTTAGTTTTTTTTTGGGGGGAGCCTGAAGCTCCCTTTTAAAGGAGAGATAAAGCCAAAACTTTTTTTTTTTTCCATTTTGTATAGCGTAAGGGAGAGCAATAACCCCTCGTCTTTTTTTTTTCTTGCTTTCTTTTTTGCTATCTGTGACCCATTAGGGAAATTTCCCTTCACTTTCTATCCGATAGGCACAACAGAAAGAGAGAGTAGATCCTTCCAAAGTGAGGGAATCCCTTGCTGTCAACAGAACTAGTGTCCCAATTTGACGATTTCCCCTCTATTACTGTTCTGGGGACAACACAAAATGTGGAATTTTCTTTTAATTGTGTTAAGGATGGTAAACAGGATAAATAGAGGAGGTGAATCTCCCTAACAGGGACACAGACACCAATAAAATGCCAACAGGTGTTCTAATCCCTCTCCACACTATCCAACACTAATAAATCTAATTTTGCCTTTAGTTAAACCTTAACATGGACATTCCCCCAATAGGTGAACACAATGAGCATTGTTGCTTTCCTCCCCCATCTACAGTTCTTAGTTTGTTTACTTTTTTTTTTAAATGTATGTACTCTGCAACCCCCCCCCCCCCAATTGCCATTTATTACTTCTAGGCAATATTGCTGTCTCCACCATACATATCACAACACATATCCCAAAATGCTTAATTTCCCATTCACAGGTGCCAGAGAATGGTGTATCTGGCATGAGTCATCAGGGAGCTGAGCTGCCTAAACCAGGAATAGGTACCCAATGACATCAGGAACAAAGATGGCGGCATGGGACAATGCCTATGGCAGTGGTACAGCAGATTACTGCAGGAAAACACTGTAGATCTGCTAGGGCAGGTGAATATGTAAATTGAGGACAACCCTGGATAACAGGCTATGGATGGGGGGGGGGGGGGGATGGTGAGTAATGTTTTCCCTTTATTCATTTTTAGAGTAGGATGTTTGCTCAGACCTAAGGTCTTTAATAATGGCTTTCATTTGGCTTATTTTGCTTATAGGCAGAATTACAACAATAACAGGAAAACCAATTACCATCTTTTCTACTAGATTCTTCAATTCGGTTCAGCTCCATATTATCTCTTTCAAGCCGAGGTTGGTGTTGTCTGTTCTTCATTGTTGTTGGCCTCAGAGCTACCAATACAAAATGTTAAACAATTAGCATTTCCTACTTTACTTGGTTATTGCTCTTACAAATCCATATGACAACTGATTCAGGTAGTAGGATTTGGTAAGGCTTAGTTAATGTGATTTCACCTTCATCACAATAATCATATATATCTGTTTGCATTTCTAAACTGTGAGATTTAAAAATCCATATTTTTATTTATTCTTTATACAGTAAACCAATGGAAGATACAAAAATAGGATTTTTTTCGTCATACTTACCCGTAAAATCCTTTTCTTTGAGTACATCATGAAACACAGAGTCAGGTTAATATTCATTACCTACTGGAGTATACTCCATCTCCAGGTGAATGCACACTGGTAGACCAAAGGTCTTCAGACAGGAAGTGATCTCCTATATAACCCCTCCCACCCAGGAAGCACTTCAGTTTTGTAGAAAGCACTGAATCCTCAAAAAAGAGGGGAGGAATATCTGTGTCCCATGAATTACTCAAAGAAAAGGAATTTACAGGTAAGTATGATGAATAAATCCTATTTTCTTTTTCATACATCATGGGAAACAGAGTTAGGCTAATATCCATTACCTACTGGGACTTCCCAGAGCAATAGCCTTGAGGGGAGGGAGACACCTTGCCAAACAATAGCCATCAGAACCTATATGGCAGCCCGCAGTAAAAAAGCTGAATCCTTGGCTGCTCGAACATCCACTTGATAACATTTTGTGAACGTATGCACTGACCAGACCAGGTAGCAGCCTTACAAATCTGAGCCACAGATACCTGATGGCGAAAAGCCTAAGAGGTTCCTACACCCCTGGTAGAATGAGCTCTCACCCCAAAGGGAGGAGCTTTAGGTTTTAGACTGTAGGCCTAAATGATCAATTGATGGACCCAATTGGCAATGGAAGCCTTGGTAGCTGCCTGCCCCTTCTTGGGTCCTTTTGGTAAAACAAAAAAGGAGTCTGATCCTCAGATCTCCGCAGATCTAGACAAATAAACCTTGACTGCCTGGACAACGTCCAAGGGGTGCAGTCATCTCTCTTCCATCGAACGAGGCTGAGAGAAAAAAGAAGGCAAAATAATGTACTGATTTAAATGAAAGGCTGACACCACTTTTGGCAAAAAGGATGGAACAGGTCGCGATGAAGGATCAAGTACGGTTCCCTGCATGAAAGGGCCGCCATCTCCGACACCCTTCTAGCCGAGGTGATAGCCATCAGGAAGGCTACCTTGAGTGACAGCAAGCATAATGAAATTTCCTTGACGGGTTCAAATGGTTGTTTCTGTAACACAGACCGCACCAAGTTCAAGTCCCAAGGACACATAGGTGACCTAATGGGGGGAAGCAAGCGAGTTGCCCCCTGTATAAAGGTTCGGACCAGTTAATGGAAGGCTAAAGGCCTCTGGAAGAATACTGATATGGCCGAAAATTGACCTCTGATTGTACGCAAAGCCAATTTGATTTCCACAGCTGACTGTAGAAAAGAGAGAATTCTCCCAATCACGTATTTCAGAGGATGACATTTTCTGGCTTCACACCAAGCAATACAAGTCTTCCAGACCTTATGATAAATTTTCCTAGTGACAGCTTTTCTAGCATTCACTAGGGTAGACACTACTGATCCCGAGATGCCACTGTCCTTTAACACCCTGGCTTCAATAGCCATGCCATCAAAAGGCTTGTATGCGGTTCACCTCCTTCAGAGCTGAAGGACTCCTGGTACCGTCTTGGTGGTTTATATAGTTTATATAATTCAGTGGCATTGTCGGACTGAACCCTGATAGGGCAGTCCTGAAGCTCCACCGTCCAGGACCGTTGGGCCAGACTTACTGCCCGTAAGTCCAGGACATTGATGGCAGGATCTGTTCTGTCCCTGACCCTTTTCCCTGAGCTGTGAGCCCTTCTAAGGTCACTCCCCAGCCTGAGACTGGTATCTGTAGTCAGTACTCGCCAAGTTACCGGGACAAAGGATTTTTCCTTTCGCAGGTTCTGATCTTGCAACCACCAGTTTAGGCTTAAGCGTGCCCAAGGAGATAAGCACATTGGATAATTCAGGACTTTTCCTCTTCTGATCCAGGCCAAAAAGATGTCTTGTTGTAAAGGCCTGAAATGGAACTGGGCATAGGGCACTGCCTCGAAGGAGGATACCATCCTCCCTAGAAGACTCATACAGAGCCGAATGGAGGGTTGTCTGGTGCCCCTTATCTGATGCACCTGAACCTTCAGGGCACAGATCCTTACAGGTGGCAAGAATACTCTTGCTTGAACCGTATCTAGGATCAGACCTAAATACTTTAGACTTTGAGCTGGTTTCAAGGCTGACGTTTCGGTATTTATGATCCAGCCTAAGCTTTTCAAATACCACACTGTGCATATTATGCTCTGTTCTAGAGCCTGTAATGAGTGATCTCTGAGTAGGAGGTCATCCAGATACACGAGCACTAGGATCCCTTGGGCCCTAAAAAGAACCAGTACTGGTGCTAGAACCTTTGTGAACACCCGGGGAGCTGTAGCCAGCCCAAAGGGTAGAGCCACAAACTGAAAACGACGCTTCTCTACTGCAAAACGTGGGAACCTTTGATGAGGCTGAAAGATAGGTATGTGTAAATACACATCCTTTATATCGATGGAGGCTAGAAAGTCTCGCCTCTGGAGTGAGGCTACTACTGAGCGGACAGACCCCATCCAAAAGGACTGTATCAGTAGATACTTGTTCAGGGATCTTAGGTCCAAAATGGACCTCGTGTCCCTGTTTGGTTTCTGAACCGTAAACAGGTTTGAGTAAAACCCTGTGCCCCTTTCGGATACCAGAACCTCTACAATCACTCCTTGATGCACTAGATGATGTAGTGCCTGAAGCAATACGTTTCTCTTTGGAGGATTCGAGAGAACGATGGATCTTAAAAACCTCTGAGGGGGAACCCCCGCAATTCCAGCTTGTAACCGCAAGATATAATTGAGGTGACCCACTCGTCCTGAATTATTGTTCTCCAAATGTCCGCAAAGTGCAGCAGCCTTCCCTCCAATCAATGGAGTGGGGACGTGCCCTCAAAAGGAGGGCTTGGTGCTGGGTTTAGAAGAATCTTGGACCCAGGGCTTCTTCTGGCTCTGGCCCTGTGGCTTGCCCCTGGCCCTAGCGCCCTGTTGGCGGAGGAACCGCCTTGACGCTGAGACATTGGAGGAAGCAGTCCCTGAGGTTTTAAATGAGGGACATCTGGTACTTTTCTTCACAGGAAGTAGAGAACTCTTCCCTCCGGAAATCTTTTGGATATATTTGTCCAAATTATTACCAAATAAACGTTACCCATGAAAAGGGAAACCTGCTAATAACTTTTTACAAGGAAGCTCGGCTGACCAGTTCTTAACCCACAAGAGTCTGTGCATATGTACAGATGAGAGAGCCAAAACGAGAAACTGTCTTACTTTCAGGCAGATCATCCTCCTGGTTAAGCCTATCAGGCCATTTGACCTGATCCTTTATGGAGTGGCAAATACTAATTGCTGCAACAGCTGGCTGAATAGCTGAACTGGCCAAAGGAAAGGAAGCCTTAAATAATGACGCCAATTTCTTAAATAATGACTCCAAGCCCTGTGAGTTATCTACCGGACAAGTTAAGTTCTTGTTTAGGGAAGAGACTGCTGCATCTACTGCTGGCATGCTCCATTTTTTAACAAACTTTTTATCCATGGGATATAAAAGGGAAAACCTCTTAGGAGGAACAAAAATCCTGTCAGGAAGTTCCCAATCGGCATACATCACCTGTTCCAACAGGGGTGTAGGGGGAAAGCCTGTGCGGCCTGAAGAGGCCTCAGGGATCCCAAAGAGGACCAGGGGGGCTCAGTCACCTCTGCAAGAGGCAACTTAAAGGCAGAAAGAACCATTTCGGTCACAGACAGGATCGGAAGCCTCTGCGACTGAGAGGCAGACATCAACTGGATATCTTCTTGTCCAGATTGCTCGGAAGCAGACTTATCCGCCAGGCCCTCCACAGAGTCCTGAGCTTTAAGCTCTTCCCCATCCTCAACCCATTCCTGCTCCAGACTAGGAGGCTCCGGGGAGGGGGATCTGTTACGCTTCCTGCTACCCTACGGGATGGAGGAAATCATGCCAGCAATCCTGTGCTCTAACCTGGCTAGGGCCGAGGACAGTTCATCCTTAGTGATAAAGAGTGAAGCAGCAGCATTGACTGTAGGCACAATACCAGATAGGCGCAGCAGCTCAGATTGCCCAGAAGCCTCTGGTCTTTCAGGGGATACGACTAGTTCATCAGGAACTACTGACGACATTGGTGTGCCCTTCCCGGTAGTGTTAGTCCCGCTCCACTTTTTTTGAAGACATTTACTAGCCACAAAAATAGAGAGTACTTGGGTGTAGTATTAAAACACCTCAGAAGGGAGACCCTTTAATAGGGCTCCCCAAGCACCTATGTAACAATCCTGCTAAGCACCTTTAGCCTGCCAAGCAACACTTGGTGATTCACATGACCCGGGTAAGAAAAAAATGAACCACTGCAATTGTCCATTCAGAGCCTGCTCTGTGTCCCACAGCTGCCTTCTGGAAGCACTGCATGCTTGGCCTATATAGCTTAAATAAGCTGGGTGTGCGTTGGAACGTTCTGTGCGTGCATGCGGATGCACGTGCGTGGTCCCGGCGAACGGGCATGGCTGTATTCGTATGGCGCGAAACCTTGTGCGCTCAGATAAAAGGCCACTGCGCATTTGCGGCAAAGCCGTATGCGCCATGGCCACCAAACAACCTGCTAACTGAGCATAGCGGCACTCTTGCAAACGCATGTGCGCTCTGGTGAACCAAGGCGAAATGACGCACTGTCATGCACCATCACACAGGTAAAAAACAGCCAGATACAAGCAAAAGAAGTACACTTTGCAAACAACCACAGCTAGCCCAAAACTCCCCCGTATGGTCACCGCACACAGGTGTCCAGCCTCTAGCTAGCTTGACTGATTGTTACAATCACTGGGACACCCCACAATAATAAGTAAAGGGGTTTCACTTACCCATCCAGGCACAGGGCAGCTTAGAAACTAAGAGCCCAATCTTCACCCTTCACGGCGGGTTCCTGTCACTTAAGGACCTTCAAGGACTGGGTTCCCGTTTTCAAGTTTAGGGTCCACTCCCTTGGACCTGTACAGCACCCTGCAGGAATGCCTTAGCGCTGTAGTGTCCAGGATTCCAATTCGGTTCCAGCACCCAGAGGCCGCATTACAGACAAAACCTTGCAGGATCTTGAGTATTATTTGCGAGGCTCGGGTACCATTTATCTAAGCATATAAAGCCTGTGTCAAATGGATCCGATCGGTCAATCCCTTGATTCATTTAAGAACCGTTTGTGGGACTAGAGACCTGGAGCTCAGAGAGCTCTAACAAACTGTGCAATCCACCTTGCAGATACTGGTAAAAAACTGAAGTGCTTGCTGTATGGGAGGGGTTATATAGGAGATCACTTTGTGTCTGAAGACCTTTGGTCTACCAGTGTCCATTCACCTGTAGATGGAGTATAACCCAGTAGGTAATGAATATTAGCCCGATTATGTGTCCCATGATGTATGAAAAAGAAATAAGGTACATAAAAATCAGTTGAATCACATAACAGAAAACAACAACAGGAGGGTGAAGCATAATAAGAACCATGACACAATGACAATGGAAAACGATGACAGGAGAGTCTTGGAAATTTCTTGATACAGCAATTTAAAAATATGTTTACAAGAAAAAAGAATGATGGGGGCGATAAAGAAGGGAGACAGGAGGAGAGTGAAAAGAGACCAGGAGTGGACTCAGCACCCATCAAAACCACAATAACTTTAATTTAAAAAAAAATTCACCGTTTAGAATATGATGAAGTCAAAGGCCATATATCAATAATATATACGCTACTAACGAAAGCCTCAACCAAATTGAATTACATGCTCCAGTGGGAGAGAGATCTCCAGGAAACCCTTGACTTGACACAATGGCACAATTTAGCTGGGGCAGCATCTAAGTCTCTCATTAATACCTCAATAATAGAAGCTAATTATAAGGTACTGTTAAGATGGTATATGGTGCCATCTAGACTGGCCACCTTTGTCCAGGGAATAACTTCCAGATGTTTTAGAGGCTGCGGCCAGGAGGGAACTACATACCATATATGGTGGACCTGCCCTAAGGTCAGGAGATTTTGGATTAGAGTCTATAATCTCCTCTACACCCTTACCCAGGTAAATCTAACCAAATTAGCTAAACACGCATTGCTGGGGGTGAGCATACCTGGGATCTACGGCCCCAAGAAGCGATTACTCACCTTTATATTTATAGCAGCAAAGATCACGATCGCCAGGAACTGGAGATCCGCAGCCTTACCAATAGGCCAGCTTAAGAGCAAAATCTCATGGTTGATGCTAAATGAGAGGCTAACTGCTCTAGTCCAGGACAAAATGGAGCGCTTCCACAAAACCTGGGATCCATGGATAGACTATCTGGCTAGCGACCCTAGACCTTTAGCGACATAAATATGACAATGAAAAATGACAATAAGGAAAAGGACCAGAGCTCGTCAATACCCCCCCCCCCCTTTTTTCTTTTAGTTTTTCTTTATTTCTCTCCTTCTAACTTCTCTCTTTTCTTACCTGTCCCCAACATCTTCTCCTTTAAAATACTATCTCATCTCCCTGTATTGCTCTTTCTTCGCAATTTCTCAGAGTGAGACCTAAATGACATGGAATAACTAATGCACATGAGCTATAACCAAGGAACATGGTGGCGCCGGCCACCAGAGATTGATATAGCCCGGCCCCTGGGGCCCCCGCTGCCTGGAGGTGAAACCTATGACCCCCCGAATAACTTTAATTTAAATTCACGTTTAAAAAAAAGGTACCGATTTTTTTAAGATAATCCATCTATGCTAGCTTTGTATAGTATACGGTAAGGCAGGGGCCAGCAACCTTTTCCACATCAAGTGCCATTTCTACAAGTATTAGACAGCTGGTGTGTAGGTAAACAAAAGTGCCATAGCCTTGGGTAGTTTTCAATTTTTTGCAATCATAGTTGTACTGCTAATGTAAAGTTGAACTCAAGTATTCTACATAACCATACAGCTACATATAAAGATCTCACGTCAGCCATAACTTCAGACCTCAAATTAGCTCCTGTGCATGTACAAATGCACGTCAGACCTCAGATTGGCCTCAATGCACACGTGGATTTCAAACCTCAGATCAGCCCCAATAGGCATTGCATTTAACAGTAAGTGTTTGGTACACGCTTCCATGCTAATAGGATGTATTTTTTTTTTTATAGGATTCTAGCTAATTTATAACATTAAGCTCTGGACCTGGCTATCACCTTATTTCTACCCTGGTCTTTATTTGTAGGGCTAAATTGTAGCTTGAAAAAAGATCAGAGAGTGCAGGAGGGTCTTGTAAAAGGAGAGTGACCAAATGACTGATATAAGAAAGCTTTTATATACAACCAGTTTAACAGCTTAAGGACTGCAGGTACATATACTGTGGCATGGCGGCCCTTAAGCGCAAAATCATGTACCTGTATGTGATTTTTTCTGGGGAGAGCGCGCGCCGTCGGAGCCCTGCTCCCGATGTGATTGGACACAGCGGGAGCTAATCAGCAGGTCCGGCGGCCAACAACATCTTTGTCTCCCTTGGCTCTTTGGTAAGGACCATTCTTGGTAGTAGTCACTGTTTAGAACACTCAGTTCTTTGGTAAGGACTATTTGTGGTACTAGTCACTATTTAAAATACTGAGTAGTTTCTAGTGATAACTGTTGAACTCTCTAAACCTATTTTCTATTTAGCATGGACTAGAGACTCTTGTCTGCTCCCATTGACTATTTGAGGATCTTAAAGTGACCACTCTGGCACTGTATGCTATAAAGGTCAGTTTTAATCCGATATGAGAATGACACTTTAATTTTGATTACTCTGTGATTACTGGCCCTATCCTTAGATTGGAGCTATATTATGTGCTTATACTCTTCACTTGTCTACTAATTTCCATAACTTATTACGCCCCTTTTTTCTTCTCTTTCTCTGTACAGTTTACATGATATTTGGTGCAAATGTTTATGGGTCTGCTTCCATGAAATAGGTCTCTGCTGATGGTCTCCCCTTAGCTTGAATGTACCTAAAGCAATGCTTTACAGGCTCCTAACAAAAAAAAAATTAGAATTGCATATTTTTTACCTGGAAAAAAACGTGCCTTAATAATTTTTTTGTAAAGGTGAACTTATCCTTTAAGAGCTGGGTACAAGCTGCTGCCAGTGGACATTGCAGAAGGCTCTGGTTTACTTGCTCAAGAGGGCCTTAAAAGTCCTTTCTTCTGCATTTCTTGTAAAAAAGAGGTCCGGAGGCTGTATTTTTGGTCGCTGTTGGGTATTCCTTCTCTCTCTGAGTTTATAGTCTCTAATAAACTCTGTGGAACTTTTTAAAGTTACTGATGCCCAATTTTTTACACTCTCACAAAGAGTCAAACATTCTGCCCTAAAGTTTGAAATGATAGCCCACCAAGCAACTTGGTGGTCCCAAACCACCTTGCAGGAGTAAGTGGGTTTACACTGCCATTTTTTCTATAATGGATCTTGCCAAGGGAAGTGTCAAATGTGGCACAAATTATTTTTAAAGAGGCAGTGGGGAGCACAAGAAGCTGTTATAGCAGTGATCCCTAGCATTTTCCTGTAATTTGTCTCCATTACAACATGTCCCCAATCTTCAACAAATCCTAAAGCATGTTTGCGGTCTCTTATGCCCCGTACACACGGTCGGAAATTCCGACCACAAAATCCGTCGGATTTTTTTCAGACGGATTTTGTCCGAGACTGGTGTTGCATACACACGGTCGGACAAAGTTGTCGGAAAATCTGATCATTCTGAACGTGGTGACATTCGTTGCGTACGGCGGAACTACGTAGAGGCTATTAGCCTATAGCTTTGGTCTCATAATTTGATCTGAGCATACGTGGCACTTTGTCCGTCGGAATTCTCTACACACGATCGGAAAAAGTCTGATCGGATTTTGTTTCGGAAAATTTGAGAGCAGATCTCAAATTTTTTCAGTCGGAAATTCCGACGGAAAAAGTCAGATGGAGCCCACACACGGGCGGATTTTCCGACAACATGGTCCGATCGGACATTTTCCGTCAGAATTTCCGACCGTGTGTACTGGGCATTACTGTCTCCTGTAGCATGTCTACAGTCTCTGACCATCTCTTTTAGCATGTGTCAGGAACATCATGACAGCTGCATGGCATGAGCACCACAGACATTGGTGTCAAGCGGGCTATTTAAACTGGAGTTCTGCACAGCTTCATTGCTAAATGGTCTTTCAATCTGTATTGCTGTGATTCCCTACCCTGAACTTGTTCCTGACCTTGATAGTGACCTGGTATTAACCTGACATGCTCTTGGATTATCCTTGCTTATGACTGCTGCTTATCTCCATTACTGACCCCAACTAGGACTTCTGACAAAGATTCTGCCTATCAACTTGGTACCTTGCGGCCTCCTTATTGCCAACCTCTTCTTGTTCCTGACCTTAATGCTGGCTATGATTTGGTGCTTTGCTACTCACCTATTACCGACCCAGGTTGCGATGCAGTTCCACTTATATCTGGACTTGGAGTATCCTCGATGCATTAAAGTGGTTATAAACCCTTACTTACACTCAGTGAAGTAACTGGTCTCAGGTGATACACAGGGATAAATAAATCCTCCTATATAAAAGTTTTACATGTTTATATGCAGCATTCGCTTCTCTACATCACTCAAAGTCCAGAAATGAAAATGTTTGTCTGAGCTCTCAGAAAAAACGGGGTGGAGAGAGCTGAAATTAAACACTATGCAGAGCTCAGTGAGGGGAGCCCTGAGAGCTGATTGGAGGGAAAGGACACACCTCCCTTCACACAGCACATAGGAACAGAGCTGAGGCTGTCAATTAGCTGGAGATCCCTCCCCTGTCACAATTTTTCTCTTGGTGTTAGGAAAACTTGTCAGAAGAGATTCATGCTGATAGCAGAGAAACGAAGTAGCAGACAGAAATTACATCTAGTGCTCCTAATTGAGACACACTGTAGAGGGATATGCTTTGTTTATATTTCACGTCTGTTTACAACCACTTTAATTTCCAGATGTGCTTGGGGGAGGGGGGGGGGGAATTATGCAAGAGGCCAACCTAGTCATCTCCGGCTCCTCATACAGGCATATATATATAATAGAATTCCCATAGTCTTGGACCATCTCCTGTTACACATTTACAGTTTGACAGCTATCTTTAGCATTACATTTACTTAATATTATGTGTGGTGATGTCAGGGGCCCCCTATTTCAAGTAAGTTGACCACCACTGATGTGCGCAAAAAAAAAAAAAATCATCAAACGCTGCCACTGGTGCTCAAAATTTTTAGGGGGGGCGCCATCAATTGTAGCCATTGTGCCCATTAAACGCTACCACTGTGCCCATTAATCGCTACCACTGTGCCCATCAAACGCAACCAGTGTGCCCATCAAACGCTGCTAGTGTGCCCAAACGCTGCCAGTGTGCCCATCAAACGCTGCCAGTGTGCCCTGAAATGCTGCCACTGTGCCCTCAAATGCTGCCATTGTGCCATCAATTGTAGCCATTGTGCCCATTAAAACGCTGCCACTGTGCCCATCAAATGCAACCACTGTGTCAAACGCTCCCAGTGTGCCCATACACTTACAGTGTGCCCATCAAACGCTGCCAGTGTGTCCAAACGCTGCCAGTTTGCCCATCATATTCTGCCATTGTGCCCATCAAATGCCCCCAGTATTACCCCCGCCGGCTCGCCTTCTGCCCAGCCCTTACCCTGTCTTGGTGGGGCAGCGGGTGACGGCGGCGACGAGCGGGGTCCTCCATGCGTCTCCTGCCCTCCTCATCTCCCGTCCTCTCCTCCTGAATAGCGGCGCCTGTCGTTTTCAGCCAATCAGGTGACAGGTAACAGACCCAAGCACTTGATTGGTGGAGAGGCGGTTTAGTGTTAGGAAAGCAAATAGCCCAGCATGGCGTTTGCAGGTCACCTTTTTGGACACCTATTCGAGACTATATGCTTCAAACCACCCCCCCCCCCCGTCACTGTAATTGAGGCGCCCTGCACCCGAAAATGGGCCGGGCTTCTGAATAGGGGATGGCAGTGGCGGCCATACATAGATTCATGCAATGCATGAATCTATCTATTGGTGATAGAGGGGTGGCAGCGCCCGTGCGCCCTTAATGCACGGGCCGCCACTCTAGCTACTACTATTAGCAGTATTAGAAGTATGTAGAGATGAAATGGCATGGATCGGAGTATAGAAGTGAACCTCTGCTAATCGGGATGTGCACAGCTACAGATGTGCCAGGAATGTGTGTCCGCTGACTATTTTCATTACATTCAGTGACAGGCGCACTCAGATGTTTACACTGTGTATAAACATAAAGGGGAAGGAGAGATTACAGTCTGAACACACATCAAAGCTGCTTTTATCAGGTTTAGCAGACAGCAAAAAATATTTTCAAATTTTAAATGGAACCCCCGCTGCTATTTGGGTCCAACATACAGGTGTTTACTTAGTATGTCTGTGGGAGGCAGACAAGGAACTGACAAATACTGGAGGCTAATTAGTTACTTCCAGACACCCCACCATGGGGATAATCTATGTGCCTCATTACTGAAAGTGTCTATCAGGGCAAAAAAAATAAATCATTTGCAGAACATCTCTGCAATACACCATGGTTTCTCCCTTTAACGCATTTACTGCCAGAGATTTTTTTGTGTTTTTTTTCCACACACGTTAAAATGCACATTTTAGGTCTAATGATTAGTTTGTAGAATTAAACAGTGGTAGTGACAATTTTTTATGTCACACAATATTAGCACAACAGTTTATATCAAACCCATATTTTCAGTAAAAAAGAAAAAAAAAAAAAACACACACACACACACACACACTAACGTTAATTTATAAATAGTACAAACAAATGGCCACTGCCCCCCAACTATAACTGGCCTGTGCAGCAAGGAGCACATGGAAGGGTGACGCGTGTCAAACAAAAGAAAAGAAAATTCCCAGCTCAACTTACCAACCAGCCTGCAACCAACCAAATTCTCCTGTCTAATGCCCCATACACACGGTCGGATTTTCCGACGGAAAATGTCCTATCGGACAATGTTGTCGGAAATTCCGACCGTGTGTAGGCTCCATCGGACTTTTTCCGTCTGATTTTCCGACGGACAAAGTTTTATCTCCTGCTCTCAAATTTTCCAACAACAAAGTCCTATCGGACTTTTTTCGATCGTGTGTAGCGAATTCCGATGGACAAAGTGCCACGCATGCTCAGATCACATTACAAGACCAAAGCTATTGGCTACTAGCCTCTACGTAGTCCCGTCGTACGCAACGAACGTCACCACGTTCAGGATGATCGGATTTTCCGACAACTTTGTCCGACCGTGTGTATGCAACACCAGTGTCGGACAAAATCCGTTGGAAAATATCCGACAGATTTTGTGGTCGGAATTTCCGACCGTGTGTATGGGGTATAACAGTATAAGTTAAAAACAGGGATTTAGTTTGCGCACATTTGCAAATACATGAGTTAGCCCCCTCACACATGGTCGGAAATTCCGACCACAAAATCCGTCTGATTTTTTCCTGACAGATTTTGTCCAAAACTGGTGTTGCATACACACGGTCGGACAAAGTTGTCGGAAAATCCGATCATTCCGAACGTGGTGATGTTTGTTGCGTACGACGGAACTACGTAGAGGCTAGTAGCCAATAGCGTTGGTCTCGTAATTTGATCTGAGCATGCGTGCCACTTTGTCCGTCGGAATTCTTGACACGCGATCGGAAAAAGTCAGATCGGATTTTGTTGTCGGAAAATTGGAGATCCTGCTCTCAAATTTTTTCTGGCGGAAATTCCGACAAAAAAGCCAGCTAGAGCCCACACACGATCGGATTTTCCGACAACATAATCTGATCAGACTTTTTCCATTGGAATATTCGACCTTGTGTACGGGGCATAAGAGCCACTTCACAGCGCTCCAGTATTATCTGACTCTATTTGAGAGCCTCCACAGTGGAAGCACATGCTTTATAATGGATAGCTAGAGGGCAGTTGAGCATGGAGGGATACTTTTCAAAAAATTTTAAATGAGGTTGCAACATATAAATTTAAAACCAAATATGCCAAGCCTTCAAGTTATGCGCACCTGTAACATGGCAGAAAACTTTAGTAAACAACATTCTCCATGGGTGACGCTTTAAAAGCCATTACAGAGTTAGTTAGATTGAAAAAAGACATGGGGCCTGGGGCGCGCACCCGGGAACATCCATGACCACGGGTCCAGGGGGACCCGGCGCATCATGGTAAATGACCGCTGATAGCGGCCATTTACCACGTGATCGATCCGTCAAATGAAGGAGCATCACTTATAAACAAACCGGCGTCATGACATGACGCCGTATCCTCCTGAGCCTCTTTGTACCGATCGGTACAGTGTGAGAGGAGAGGGGGTGAGATCGTTTGCAGCGCTGTGGGCACTACAGATCCAGCCCACAGCGCTGCTCAGTGCCAGTACTATGCAATACTCTGCCAATTCTCTGCCAATAAATTTTAACAGAAACAAAGAATTTTTATTTATTTTGTAACCAAATTTTCAGTCTTTTTTAAATTTATAGCGCAAAAAATAAAAAACCCAGCGGTGATTAAATACCACCAAAAGAAAGCTCTATTTGTGTGAAAAAAAAAGGACAAACATTTCATATGGGTACAGTGTTGCATGACTGAGTAATTGTCATTCAAAGTCTGAGAGCACCGAAAGCTGAAAATTGGTCTGGTTAAGTGCCCAGTGGTCAAGTGGTTAACCACTTCAATACAGGGCACTTAAACACCTTCCTGCCCAGACCAATTTTGAGCTTTCAGCGCTCTCACACTTTGAATGACAATTGCGCGGTCATGCAACACTGTACCCAAATTAAATTTTTATCATTTTTTTCCCACAAATAGAGCTTTCTTTTGGTGGTATTTGATCACCTCTGCGGTTTTTATTTTTTGCTAAACGAATAAAAAAAGACCGAAAATTTTGAAAAAAAAAATGTTTTTTTTTGTTTCAGTTTCAAAACTTTGTAAATAAGTACGTTTTCTCCTTCACTGATGGGCACTGATAGGTCTGCACTGATGGGCACTGATAAGGCGGCACTGATGGGCACCGATGAGGTGGCACCAATGAAGTGGCACTGAGGTGGCATTGATGGGCACTGATAGGCGGCACTGATGGGCGACACGGATGGGCACTGATGGGTGGCACAAATTGGCACTGATAGCTGGCACAGATTGGGATGGATAGGCGGCACGGATTGGCAAGGATAGGCGGCATGGATGGGCACGGATAGGCGGCACGGATGGGCACTGATAGGCGGCACGGATGGGCACTGATAGGCGGCACGGATGGGCACTGATAGGCGGCATGGATGGGCACTGATAGGCGGCATGGATGGGCACTGATAGGCGGCATGGATGGGCACTGATAGGCGGCATGGATGGGCACTGATAGGCGGCGCGGATAGGCACTGATAGGCGGCGCGGATAGGCACTGATAGGTGGCACGGATAGGCACTGATAGGCAGCATTGTTTTTTACTGATGGATGCCAATCAGTGCCAAACAATAATGCATGCCAAGCAGTGATTCCCATTGTGGGCACTGATTGGCATCCATTGGGGGCACTGATTAGCATCCATTGGGGGTACTGTGTGTCATCCCTGGTGGTCCGGTGGCATACCTTTTTATTGCACATCCCTGGTGGTCTGGCGGCGTCCCTGGTGGTCCAGTGTGGGCATCCTCGGGGGGGCTGCGCTGATAATCGATCAGCACAGACCCCCCCTGTCAGAGGAGCAGCCAATCGGCTCTCCTCTACTCGCGTCTAACAGACGCGAGTGAGGAAAAGCCGATTACCGGCTTTTCCTATTTACACTGTGATCAGCCGTGATTGGACACGGGTGATCACGTGGTAAAGAGTCTCCGTCGGAGACTCTTTACCAAGATCGTAGTTGCGGGGTGTCAGACTTACACCCTGCAAAAAAAAGATCGCCGCGATGCGCGCCCCCGGGGGCGCGCAGCGGCTCAAAATCCTGAGGACTTCATATGACGTCCTGTCAGGATTTTACAACCACTTTGCCGACATCATTTGACAATGGACGGGCGGCAAGTGGTTAATCATCAACCATGTGAGTTGCTAAATGTTGTACCTTCATTAAATGTAACCATATTGCTACACTTAGAGGCACCTCTCTTCTCTTTTATACTCTGTAGCTCCTTCTGGATTTTGCTTCTAATCCCCTTGTGGAGGCTTCCATTTGTGGATGGAGATTTTATGGTTACACAACCAATCACATTGCTACAATCTATTTATATGGACTGTGAACTGAAGGACTTCTGAATAAATGGTTGTGGAAAGAATCATCTGAGTTTCCATTATTTCTTATGGGGAAATTTGCTTTGATATACTAGTGCTTTGTTTCCAGAACAAATTATACTCCCAATCCAAGGTTTTACCTGTACATTCAAATGTGTAAGTTTAGCGAAGGGTTTTACAGTTTTGTTTGGGGGGTGATAAGAGAAGTTAATTGTTAGGTTTTACGTACACTTCAATATACATGACACACAGTTTATCATGGCTAATACAGTTATTCACAGCTTCATTACAAACCCAGATAAGATGATTCACCCCTTCCACATTCTAAACTACAATGTCATTGGCATTGCGGACACCAAAAATGCTTACGCCTAAATTTCCTGCAGATAGCACAGACGTTAATATGCATCTGTATAAGACCACAAATGTCATGTTCTTCATAAACAATATAGCAGAAACTGTGCAGTCCTATTTTAAATGACACAAGATAAACTTTAGTTGCCGACATACTTTTCAGTTTTCACTTTGCCAGAGATTAGCATAATATAGACCATCCAAAGAGCTGGTTGACAATATTAAAATGTACATAAATCTAACTATAAATTTATCTTATTTTCTTTTGGTCTGTTAAATATACCATTGAAAGAGATTTGTAGTAAAAAGTAAAAAAAAAACAGCTGTTGATTCAGTCAGAAATATTGTGAGCTGATAACCTCCTTAACCCGGCGGGTCGCATCAAAAAAAAACAAAAAAAAACCTGACAGCTCCGGTCAAAGACGCTGTACTAATCATGCGAAGTTAGTTCAGCGATCTCCCCCGCTGAGCTGTTGTGATCCGATAGGGGGGGTGCCCCCTCCCAGAACAATCCGATCAGCGCTCTCAGCCATTTGCTGAGAGCGCTGATCGGGATTTGGTCGGCTGCTGGTTTTCCAGCATGCACGTCTGACATATACACAGGCCGAATGTCGGCCTTTTTTTTCTTTTTAACTGGTTAAGACTGACTATGCTTTAGGACTCACAGCAAGTTAATTAGAGGCATTTAGCCTTGTGCTCACCATTGTGTCTTGTTGTGGGAGCCGGTGTAGTGGTAGGAGGCTGAGTTGGTGAGATAACTGTCTCTGCAGTGTCTTGCAAGGAGCTGCGATCTCTTTGGTGGTAAATATAATAATCCTTAGGAAGCCAGTACTCGTACTCTATACCCAAATTCTGCTCTGTAAAGAGGACCTACAACATAAGGAACAATACATAATTAGGATAAATCATATTTACACACAAGGACTTGCAATTTGCAGTGTGGTGAATATGTAATACCATTCTATTGCTGGACAAGAATCTACTTCAGGCCATATTTAGACAGGACAAACCTGGGACAGTCATTTCCAACTATAGCATCTTTCTAGATGCACATTTTGCAATGCTACTTGCATAACAGACAGTAAACAAAAATTATGAGCATCAAGCTTTGTCCCCTATGTCCTCTGCACTTTTAAACAGTAATTACGAATTGAGCATTCTAATTAATTTCATAGCAATCGGATAAAGGTATTTGGAATATACTGTATACATTCACATTTATCGCAAAGTATTTCTCAATGCTACTGGTGACTGGGTATCTCATTAAACAGCCACGCAGTACTGGGCCTCTATGATAATGGCACTCCTAGCAATTATAAGGTCTGCTAAGGCTGCAGTTATAATGTTGGCAGCAAAAGGGAAGACGGTGGCACGTTGGTTTCTCTTGCTGCAACTGGTGTTACTCAAATTTTAATAAAATTATGTGTTATTTTATGTGATATTTTCATTTAAATGAAATAGCACATTGAAAAATATGATTTCTGAATTACAACATGCTTTCTGTTTTATATCTGGTATATCTAATTTGGGGTCTGTTTAATGGCCCGCCAAAAATAATGGCATGATTCAAATAGTAAAAGAGACTTTTAATTGGAAACATCCATCTGCAGACCAGCAAATACTGTATAAACCTGCTTGTTTTTTCTGCTTATTCAGCCACCAAGATGCTCATTAATGTAATACTATGCTTGGGGGTTAAGTGTAATGGCACCAAGTCTTACATATGCCAGTACTTTGAGCTCAGTAGAGTTAAATTGTTATCTTGCTTTTTCCCTGGTCCAAAAATTTCACATCATTTTGAACAAACTACTAAAGCTGAATTGCATCCAATCCTGAATCTTTTTTAGAAAAAAGAAAATATTGAAGCATGTGAAATAGTTTTTTTTTATGATAAATTTTAAACATCTTTCTATCTTGTTGGCTTAGGATTACTACTTCTATGTTTTCCTTATATGGGAAGGTCTCAAGCTTCAGTCATGTCCCTTGTGTAATTTCCCCATTTTTGCATGCCCACTGCCATTCGTTTTTTATCACTATATTTCATGTACAGTTCTACGGATTCTCCTAGTGGCCATCTGTATATCAGGCAGCGGGTCAAGATAGCCAACTGTTCATATAAACATCTGCCATCTGTTCATAGAAAATTATTACAGGAAGAACCACCCAGAGAGTATACAAAATACACAGACACATTAGAAAAAAATCCTGGAATTTACACGAAGTGTTGTAGACACTCATTAGAATTTATTATTGTTATTATTATTATTATTATACAGGATTTATATAGCGCCAAAAGTTTGCAGTGCTTAACAAAATGAAGGCATACATTACAGTTACATTACAATTTGGTACAAAAAAGGTATCAGAGTGCCCTGCTCGCTAGATCATGCCTTCACACAACAAATGTTGGTGTCTGCAACAAATTCATGTACTTGTCAGAAACAGGTACATGAATTTGCTGCTTGGAGGAATGGTGGGGGTTGGCAATGAGGCTGGAGTGTCAATACTGGTGACTCCATCCTCAGTACAGGCTAACCCCCACCCCCAACCCCCCGCCAAACAGCAGCATTACTAATGCCGCGTACACACAGTCGGAATTCTCGTCGGAAAAAGCTCTGATGGTTTTCCCGTCGGAATTCCGACGGAATTTCGCTCAAACTGTCTTGCCTACACACGGTCACACCAAATTCCGACGGTCAATAACACCGCGGCATACAACACGTTCGACAGCACTATAAAAGGGAAGTTTAATGCTTCTGAGCATGCGTCGAATTGTTACCGAGCATGCGTCGGAATTTTGCGTGTCGGAATTACATACACACGATCGGAAAATCCGATAGAAAGGTTTTCCGTCAGAAAAATTAAGAACAGGTTCTCAATCCAAAGTCCGTCGGAAATTCCGACAGAAAAAGACCGATGGGCATACACACGGTCGGAAAATCCGATGAAAAGCTCCCATCGGACTGTTTCCATTGGAAATTCAGGCCGCGTGTATATTAGACGTTGTCAGCTGTGAAGCCAACAGCAACATAATAGCCAGTGACCCAGGAGATTCCGGTCATTGTTCAATTATAACCATATTAGGGTAATGACATCACCAGCATCACGGCCGTTTTATTTACATTCCGTTGTCAGTCAGGAAATCTCCTTGCTGAATGGGATGAGTCACTGGTTGCTAGGATGCCGATGACCACCGGCTTCTTAGCAACGAGGAGCCCTATGTGGGAAGCTATCACATTCAGGAAAGCTTCCCAGCACATACACGACCCACTCTGGGCACTGGCGTCTCTCTGTATTCCAGCTAAGTCTTAGTTACCACCAGTCTGCTTTTCTTCAAATTGGCAGTAATTATTTTTAATCTGTCCCAGCTGTGGTTTTAAGGTGGCAGTAATGAAAATTCCCTAAATCTGGTGCATGTGTTGGATCTCCCAACAAAACTGTACAGCTTTCCTGAATTGGGCAGAAGTAATTTTAAAGTGGCTATGCCACCAGAAAAGTGTTAGAACTGCTTTACTGAATTTCCAACATGGTTTAAAAAAATTAGCACGCTGATCACATGATTTATATGAGGTTGACCCTTTGTACAAGCTATGCATATACAATTCACACAAACCATGACATGCAGATCCTCCTCTGTTGGTCCTGTTGCCTCAAAGGTCTCCTTATTGTCAGCAGAGCGTTTGTACTGGATCTTGGTTCCCGCCACATTGAAGACACCAGGATAACTAATGGCCCAGTTGCCGTTGATCACATAGTGATAGTTCCTATTTCTCAGGGCTGTAAGAGAGAAACACTCAGGTGAGCACATAATACAAAATGTACATTCCACCGCTCACTTAACAAGACAACATAAGATGATGTCTGGCTCCAGAAAGTGCCTGACTAAGCAGTCTTAGTACATTTATTAGGGCTTTTAATTTGTAGCTGCTGCAGTAATATGAAAAGTGGCAGTACATCATCCTTTTATTACCAACAATTAAGTAATACATTTAGAAATCATAAAACCAGACAAAGAGCAGACCCTAAAATGTTTGCACTTGATGGCTTTTTCAACGTGGCAATGCAATCGGGAATAATGTGAAGTGCAGTAACCCACAGCAACCAGATTTACCAAATATATTTCATTTTCTTCCTTTATCCCACATTGAGAAATGTACTGGGGGTCGTCAAAGGTCTTGCCAGGTCATATTTATATCTTTTGGTTAAGTCATCTGTAGGGCTCTCACATAGAGTTATTGGAATAAAGCATTCATGGCATCCCATGTAGGCTTCATGTAAACTGGGCATTTAGTCCCAGTGCATAAGGCTCTGGCATTTAGGTGTGGGTGGAAAGCACAGGCGCCCCCATCCAGTGCGGCTACCGGCAACCTGTAAAAGTCTGGAGAGATTGGCAACTGCTGCCTCTGGGCATTGCACCAAGAGGTACTTAATTTTAAGGATAAGTTCACCTTTTTACAAAAAGTAATAAAACGCACATTTTTTGCAGGTAAAAAATGTGCATTTATAATTTTTGGTAGTAGGAGCCTGTAAAGCATTGCATCAGCGATCACTGATACAATGCAGGACAACTGTAGACCTGTCAGTGTATCTGCTTGCTCGTACCTCGTACGGGCAAGCCAATACACTCTGACAGGAAGAAACAATGAACTATCACAGTGCTCACAGCGCCGTGGTAGTTCATTGAGAACTACAAGTAAACAGCCACTAAGGCTGTTGAGACTTGCAGTTTTCAATTCAAAGAACACTGTGAATGAGTGACGCAGCTGGGCGGAGCCTCTCCACGGACATGTTTTATTTACATTTTGACAGCTAGCGGAGGGAGAAGATCCCCCGCTATACAAAACACACTCAAGAAGTGGACCCTCAAGATACTGTCCCTGATCATAAATCAACATTCAAAAATTCATAAACTAATATCTTATATAATATATAAAGAAGATGGGAGCTATCGGTAAAGAAACATAATGCAATATCTGAGAATAAACACCGGATTTTGCTCAACCACCTCTTGAATGGAATAACAGAAAATTTCAATACATCTCAAAAAATTACTTCAACTCACTGGACTGACTAGAAAAAAGTTTATTATATCAGACAAGTATCTCATCCTCCATCTTCTCATCCTCCAGCGCAGCTCTCCTGGAGGAGATGCACCAGGGATAAACATTAAAACAGGCTAAAGCCATCTGCTGAGCTCTCATATAGAGTTACTCAAAGCATTTGCGGCATCCCTTCAATATGCAATTTCCTTAGACTAGCTCACACCTAGCACTCCGGAATGAACAAGGAGCATGCATATTAGGGATGCATATAAGACAGAAAACACTCTCTCCTCTTCCTTCACCTCCTCTAGACATGATTCCTCTTGAACAAGTTTTTGAACATTCACTGAAGTCATGTGTGGTTTGTAAATGACAATTAATAGGGCAACAAGCATCGGCCATCAAGAAAATCTGTATTTTTTTTTTCACAATGATGCATTTAAAGCAGGGGTGTCCAATCTTTTGACCTTCCTGGGCCATGTTGGAAGAAGAAGAATTGTCTTGGGCTGCATTTTCCTTGAGGCATGACAGCCCATTCATTTGAATGGGCGGCTGAGCCTGCGTTTCATGCAGAAAAAATGTTCCTGCACTATTTTTGAACCGCAGAGGCCAGAAAAATCGCATAGTGCTTTTGTACCAGGCGATTTCCCGGCGGTTCCCACACCTGAAAACATGCTGCATTTTTAAAGATGCGTGGGGGGGAGGGCATTAAGAATGACTGGCAACCCCACGCTTCTGTAAAGAGCAGTGCGTTTTAGCTCTGGGTAGTTGCAAGCACAGGTACAGCTGAGATTACGGCACCCGCAACCACCTGCAGTAGTGTGAAACTAGCCTTAATTCACTGACAGTTTGTAAAATCCGTGATTTTCACATCTGTCTGTGAATATCCATTATGGACATGCAAACTGTCATTCATGGACAAATGTAAAAATCATGAATTTTAAAATCTGTCCTTGAATTTAGTGTTTGGTTTCAACCCTGGTATGTGCTGTATGGGGAGGTAGAGGGGAGGTTGTGGGTGGGGGCTTTGGGGGCACTGCCCAACCCAGCACCCCCTTAAAACAGCCATGCAGCATTTACTTGCCGCACACTATGTGGAGTCCTTGCACTCACTGCTGCCAGTGCTTTTACTAAAATGGCATGAACAGCATCCCTTCAGCTGTACCTGATCCTGGATTCTCTGTGCCGGCTGCATATGTAGCATCCCCTGTGTCCCTCCATATGTGTCTGTGCCAGCTTGTCCCTGCTGGCCACCGTTACTTATATTCTTGCACAGCGTTCCTCCAGACATGCCCAGGCTGCATGCTGAACTCTCCTTAGCCTCATGCGACCTGTGGGCTGGACCCCCTTGATTTAAAGCTAATACTTTTACTTTAGTTTTGGATAGAGTGATAACGAGTTCATACCTCTGGTTTTTATTGCAGTCTGTGTCTCTGCTGCTAGGGAGATACTCCAGAAAAAGAATCATACAAAAAAAAAAAAACTTTGATTTGTCACTAGAATAGGATTTCAGTTCAGAAAAAGTGAACTGTGAACTGTACGGCTCTAAAGACAACCGGTGACTTTTATGGTACTGACAATGTGCAGCCTACAGTGGCTCCCAGGCTCCCAAGTTCTTCCACAGAAAAAGGAACAAGGGTAACTAGTCTATAAATGCAGTTCCTTAGTATTGAGCCCGAGGCGTTGAAACGCGTCAGATCAATACTAAGGAACTGCATTTACATATTCTGTTCTGCTTCTTTGTTTTTATGTACTCTAGTCATGGTGATGAATGCACCATATTTTTTATACTAATAAATACATTTCTATTTTTCTGACATTTTGTTACTGCTTAATTGCCCATAAAGTCCCATAGTATTTCTTTGACGGATACTTTCTTTACATGATTCCATATATTTGGGATGTTGGTAACCATTGAGTCTACTTGGGTGGATTCTCACAATTAGTCTCAAAATGGAGAAATGGAGAGGATCTCCTCTGTGAATAATGAACCAGAAGTGACGAGCATTTAATCACTTCCAGGTTCAGAGCTGTCTTTCTCCGGCTGCTGTGGCCAGGCAAGCAGCTAATCAAGCATGATATATGTATCCTTGTGTTTATCCTGACAATGTTACCAGCTCAGCTTTCCCCTGGATTTTTTCTCTGCCTAACCCCTGGTTGTGACCTTGGTTTGTTTAAGAACTCTGCTTCTCTTAATTAACTGTGCATGATACCGGCTCGACTCCTGATTACACTACGATCTTCACCCTTCTGATCCACTGTGCATGGCTGATCCCTGGGTCTGGCTCCTGACCACGCTGTTTTCTCTCATCCTACTGACCATCCGTGTATGACCTAAGGCGGAACCCTGACCTTGACAACGCCACTTCAGTTCCTTCATATGCTGTACCCATCACCTTCACATACTGCGAGTGCTGGCACTCTGCCAGCTGCTGGGCCTGACCTGCTCTCCCACAGTGTATCTTGTGTTCCTGCCTGAGGACTACCCAGCCGGACACCTCTTGGAGCACCCATGCTCTTCTGAGCCTTGCACTCCCTGTAATCACCTCCAGGGGTGCTTGGACCATAGCCGCAAGGGAAGTCCTCCCATCACTTAGGCCTCCAACCAGGTACGTGACATTAGGGGGTCTAATAGGCAGAAAACACTGCATAATTCATCATTATCCCTAAATTGATAACCTGACACTATGAACAATTTTGGGTGCCATATTTTTTTTGCCATTTTTAAGGCTTGACAGGTTTGATATTTATTTACTCAGTGCAACAGCATCTTTTACATTTTACTAAAAAGTTAGTATTATATTTTTTATGTGTGCACTAAATGCATTCTAAATGTAATGCTTACTGAAAACAGGCATTTGGTAAACAGTAGTGCAACATAAAAACATGCAAGTGCCATCATTTTATGCCACAGGGCCTCTGCTTTTAGAAAACGTAACATTGTTTGGGAGTTTTAAGTAATTTTCTAGCAAAAAATTCAGATTTGATCATGCGTGTTAAAACAAATGTTTAAATTGTCCTGCATACAAAAGTGGTTAAACTATTCCCTACTCCAACCAAAAATGATATATGTTAATCTTTAAAAGTTCCTTGTGGACATGTGTATTCATTAAAAATAAATGAATTCATTCTTACAACTGGCATAAATACTGGGAGTTTCTTGACAGAAGCTTCCCTGTAATGCCATACACTACAACACTCAAGCTGGCATATCCCAGGCAAGCACTGGAAGTCAATCAGAGCTCTATTGCTTTGCTTAGTGCTGTCAGTCAACAGATGGGAACGAGCTTGCAAGAGTGTAGAGTGATGACCTCATCAGTGTGCTTTTCTCCCTGCCTTGCCTGGTCACAGGTTAGTGACCAAGCTGTGTTGCTCAACTGCGGTAGGGGAAATCTAGGTCACCTACGTAATTGTGTTGTGTAAATCACAAACCCGGCTGGACACAATTACAACTCCTATGTGTTTCACGTGTGTATTTCGCTTTTAGCCTAGAGTTCAAATTTAAATAATCCTGAAAATAAAGCCAATTCTATCCTTTTTGTAATGTGTAAACTGTTATATTAAAAGTGTTGGATTTAACCAACATTAACAGTTTGCCATGATTTATTTTTGTCTTGGCAGCAAAGTTATTGCCACATAGGAACCTTAGCTTGATGGATATTCAATCACTTGTTCATTAACACAGAGTTATGATTGGGAGGCTTGTGTCAGATCATTTATAATTCTACGTGCCAACCTTTCTTTAGAAAACAGGAACACAAATAGCTCCATCGCCTTCCCTGGGGCGCTCTTGTTTCTTGTTTTGGAGACAACAAACTAGAGGTCTCATCTGCTTCAGTTTCTAAATAACAATGATTTATTTTAAGTAGTTCTTTCATCTAAAAAGTTTTAAGCAGCTCAATTTTAGCAATCGCAAGCCTTTGAATTGTGTATTTTAATACTGCGAAAGGGCATGGCTCATACAGGAAACAGTTCTATGGAAACAAGGCAACAAAACAGATTAAAATGTCAACACATGGCTGTTCTATAATGACGGACACTGTTTTCCTTTACCTCCGGCCAGTTGGTGTAGCCTTTCGATAGAAAATATGCCATGGATGGTATAAAAGTAATCCTATAATCAGCCCTCAAATTTTCCACTCGCCTACTCGCATTTTGCGAGTGGAAAATAAGGGCTTGCGAGCTGGGCTGCCTGTCTGTGAGAGGGGGGAGAGAGCACCGTCGGCGGGTTGATTGGGAGCCGTTCTCACAGCGATCGCCCCAGGGATAGACAGAACGCCGGTCCAATGCTGCGATGCATTCTGTCTATCACTGGCACGGGTCAGGAGGAGGCAGGGCTGTGTCGAGCAGAGCGGAGACAAGTATAATGTAAGCGCCGGTAACAGCGTGCTATCCCGATTCCCACGGCTCTCCTCTTCCTCCAGCCATGCATTCCCCTGCCCAGGCGAGGCTGAAATGGGGCGTGTCTAGGGGCGGAATTAGGGGCGGGAAGGGTAGGGATTGAGTGGGGCACTGGTGGCGAGTAACCTTTGAGACCTGGCTAGTAGCTCAGGACTTGAAATTTTGAGCCCTGCTATAATTACAGTCTTCTGGAGAATCAAACTTTTATTTACCACCATAGGTGCAAAATTAAGGACATGTCACATTTACATATAAATATTCTCCCTCTATTCAGATCTGATTGGCAAAACAGACAAGACTTTTTCCAGGAATTAGCGATATATATATTCCACAGTATATATAGATATCTAGTAAACCAATGGGGCAAAAAATGTATAAATTACATAAAATTACAGAGGTCTTATTTTACTGTGTGCAGATAATACCTGCCGACAGCTACACATTAAATGCGGCTTCTAACTATGAAAAGTGGATTCCTACTTTAAACCCATCCACATAGTTACTTGAAAAATTTGAATCTGGGGTCTACTTTGAAAAGACAGTGAAAACGTCATCTAAAATACCTAGTAGTAGTTAGTAACATTCAACTGAACTTCTGTATCTGTTATGTTGAGGAAGTCTCGTTATTCAAGTCACTTCTTCAGATCTAGAACTGAGAAATTACTTATCCCCCATCTTCCTCTCTGTGCACTGTAGGGCTCCATACAGACTTCCAAGATGTACAGTCTGCAAGCAAACAACTTCTCCTATGCTCTTAATTTAGAAAACTCATAGTGCTCTGTGAAACCAGTGTCATGGTTACACTCTGTATTAAATGTTTATAGGTAAATAATAATTATAATAACTAATAAGTAAAGATTTTTTACATATTAAAAAAAAAGATAGAAATTAGTCACATTCAACTGGATTTGTTCTGTAATGAGATGCAATTTGACTGCCCATCGTCCTGTAACTGTTTTGTAGGGCTTTTTACAGATCTCCAAGAGAGAGTCTGCAAGCAAACAGCTTTCGCTGTGCCCTCAGTTTAGAAAGATCATAGAGAGGAATGTACTAAGACCAGCTGTGCATGGCAACCAATCAGCTACTAGCTTTCATTTTCAAAGCTTAAAGTAGAACTAATGGCAATTTTTTATTTTTTTGGGATAGAGTAAGGGAGGGTTATACCTGTGTCATTTTTTTTGCCATCATGTCCCATTGGAGAGATTTCCATTCGCTTCACAGCCAAAACAGGAAATGTGAAAGTAAGGGAAATCCCTGGTAGTCACCAGAACTAGTGTCCCCATTGCAAGATATCCCCCTCCATTCCTGTTCTGATGAACACGCAAACTGTGGATTTTCATTAACCACATGCCGACTGCACTATAGCTGAAAGTTGGCTACAGCGCGGTCATCCAGTTCTGGGAGGGCATCTATTGACGCTCTCCCAGAACCCCGCCCCTGTGCGCCCTTGGGGCACGTATTTGTGTGAACTCTGTGATTGCCGTAAAGAGACAATCACAGTGGCCCTTTACCATGTGATCTGATCACAGCTCATCACATGTACACAAATGCCGCTTATCGTCAATTCCTTTCCTCAGAGCTGTTACTGTGTGAGGAAAGAAAAGCCGATAACCGGCTATACTGTGACAGTGTATTTACACTGATAATCAGGATACTGATCATCATTGCCCTGGTTATCAGTGCAGCATATACAGGCCCATCAGTGCAGCATATCAGCAGTGATGTAAGTAACTGAGTTAAAATAAACTGAGTTACATAACGCAGTTACTTTAGAGGGTAACGAGTAATCTAACTGATTACTTTTCCCCTCATGGTAACTCAGTTCCCATTACTTTGGCTTAGTTGCCCCAATTACATCTACCGCCACTAGATGGCAGTAGTGTAATTCCGGTGTCCTGCCGAAAAAGTTCCTCCGCCGGATAAGGACCCCCTGTACTGCACAGGCGCAGCGCTTGCGCAGTACGAAGGACTACGGAGCTTCCGAAAATTGCTGAACCTAAACAGCTCTGAGTGAACTCTACACCGCATAGGCGCAGTTAACATGTAATTGTACGAGGCGATGCCGCACGCTCCCGATGCTCATGCTACTCTGCAAGGGGCTTCTATCGTGTAAGTAAGGGGCGGGTCTAGTATTACTGTAACCAAGGGGCGCATTTATTATTATTGTTATATACCGAGCTCTGCCCATTCATTTAACATTCGCCCTCTTCTGTAGACATCCGCCCCTTACATGATATAATAATAATAGACCCGCCACTTGCTTACACGCTATAACAGATCTGCCCCTTGGTTAGAGTAATAATAGAGCAGCCCCTTGGTTACACGATATATAAACAAAAATAATAAATGCCCATTGGTTAAAAAAAAAATCAGTTACTTTGCTGCGTAACTAATTACTTTTCCAATGTAGTAACTGAGTTACTAACGCAATTACTTTTTGGGAGAAGTAATTTGTAACTTAACTAATTCTTTTTTAAAGTAAGATGACCAACACTGCATATCAGTGCCCATCTGTGCAGCTTCATTAATGCCCATCTGTGCAGCTTCATTAGTGCCCATCTGTGCAGCTTCATTAGTGCCCATCTGTGCAGCCTCATCAGCGCACATCAGTGAAGAAGAAAAATTATTTATTTGCAAAATGTTATAACAGAAACGAAAAGCTTTATTTTTCCAGCACTTTTTCTTTTTTCATTTGTTTAGCAAAAAATAAAAAACCCAATAGTGATTAAATACCACCGAAAAAAAGCTCTGTTAAAATTATAAACATTTCATTTGGTTACATTGTTTCATGACCGCGCAATTGTCATTCAAAGTGTGACAGCGCTGAAAGCTAAAAATTGGTCTGGGCAGAAAGGGGTAAAAGTAGCCAGTAGGCAAGTGGTTAACTTTCATTTTTGGTCTGAAGGGTCACCAGGACAAACAGAGGACAAATTTACCTAACAGGGACACAGACAGCAATAAAAATCTGATTCAAATTCCTCTCCACACGATCCAAAACAAAAAAATGTATTTCAACTGAACAAGCTAAAGCTAGAAGCTGATTTACTATGCACAGTTTTAAATGCTCCCTAGTGTGCTCTGGGACACCAGTGTCATAGGGACACTCTGAATGAAATATTTTTATGTAAAATAAAGATTTTTTTACATATAAAAAATATTTTTATGTCTATAAACATAGAAAAGCCATTACAGCTTCTTTTTAATGAAAAAAAGGTGAAAACTTCCTTCAATCAAATGCTATACAATAGGTCACGTGCCCATTTGACACCATAAAATACGATAACTTGAAAGATCTAATCTGAAGTCTGAACCGACTTCAGACTTGCAAGTTACAGAAATAGTCACGTGTGTATGATACAGACATTCATAATTTTCCACCAAAAAAAACCCCACTAAACCTCTAATGGAAAAATTATAGTAAATGGAAAAATTCCAGTCCAATAATGGGGCAATGACCGGGATGTACATCTAATGCATGACAGTTAGAAGAACACGCTCCCAATTCATACATAGCATTCAACACATATGAAAGCAGAGAACAGATATCATTCCAAGAGGTGAATAGTAGCCTGAGAAGACATACAACAGCCTGCTGTCTCCATAGAGCTGATTCCTGGGCAAGATGTTACCTGTCTGCCTCATGAGGCCAATGAACAGATAAGAATATGTTCAACTAAAAGCCAGAGGGCTTTGAAAAGCTTCCTAATGAGATGCTGCACATGAGATTATATACAAGCTTATGCTGATAATTTCAGGAAAGTAGGTAATTCTTTTTCCATGACATAAATCTGAAATAGAATTATATGTACCCAGTGCTGCGTCCACGTTGGAATAATATAATGACACCTGTGTCCCTGTACTGAAAGAGTTCTGAGAACTTCATTTCACAAAGAGACATGTTATGACATTATAATTCCCTAGAATTTACTGTGTCAGGATCACGCTTTCCACCCACATGCTGTCGCACCATTCTCCACTATGAATCTGAAATATTTTACTGTCAGGGATGGATGAAATTGTTAAAGTATATGTAAAGTCAAACATTTTAATTTTTTTTTACATTTTGGATAGAGTAAGAACTGCGTAAAACCCTGTCAAGCTTTTCGTATGCCATCTGTATCCCACTGGTCAGATTTCCCTTTACTTCCCATACATTAAACACCACAGAAGGTAGGAGGAAATCTCTTCAAAGTGAGGAAAATCCCAACTTACCGTATATACTTGAGTATAAGCCGAATATAAGCCGAGGCACCTAATTTTACCACAAACAACTGGAAAACGTATTGACTCGAGTATAAGCCTAGGGTGAGAAATGCGCAGCTACTGTAAGTGGGTCAACAATGCCCATTTGCAGCCTCACTGTATTGACTCGAGTATAAGGGTTCCTAGATGCCCCCTAGCTGCAGCCAAAATTTGGGGTCTCTGGACCCAAAGGGTCCCGAAATGACATTGCTGCAGAAGGACACAGTTGACTAAATTTTACCCCCTGTATCTCGGGGTCACTTAGTGCTAGGAACCCCATCATTGGATATGTTATAGTGGTTTGGTTTGAATACCAAATTTGGGGTTCCTATCACCATGTAAAATTTGGGGTTCCTATCACCAAGAAAAGTGCTTGACTAGAGTATAAGCCAAGGGGGGCACTTTCAGCACAAAAAAAATGTGCTGAAAAACTCGGCTTATACTCGAGTATATACGGTAGTTATCACTGGAACAAGTGTCCCCATTGGAAGGTTTCCCTTGCATTGCTCTTCTGGCAAAAAGGTTAAAATGTTGGATTTTTCTTTTCACATTCTTTCATGGTGACAATTGTCACCAGGAGGAATAAAGATGACAGTCTTTTTTAACCTGGGTTCCATAGAAACCTAGAGTTCCTCCAGAGGTTGTCAGGGGTTCTTTGAGTAACGGGCAATTCTGGTCTCTCCGGTAAGTAACCACGAACACCAACGATCTCCATAGCTATCTGTATGGGGGATTCTTCCCAACAACAAGAAAAATAATGTAGTATTCTTCTCACTGACCATCACAATAATGTTCTGTGAGCTGTAGCTATAGTATTATTAGTAGGGGTTCCCTGAGCCTAAAACGTTATTTCAAGGGTTCATCAATTAGAGGTTGAGAAAGCCTAGCGATGGTGTATCTCTTCAGCGGGGACCCAAACAACAACAAAAAACAAGAAGCAATGAATCTTACATGATCAATATCATAATATATATGAAAGTCAGTCCATTTGGTGGAGCTCATTAGCTCTGTTGGTCTACTCTCAGGAAGCAAGGTACCTCTAGCTGGAGGACCCATAGTCCAGAAAGTAAGAAATGCAACAATTATGTCAGAGCAAGAACAATAGCAAACAAGTCCAAAATAATCTTTAAAGCAGTAGTAAACTTTGGGAAAGATAATAAAATGCAAGGTATTAATAAAATGCAAGGTAATATAAAATGCATCGCATACTAGCTCATTATGAAAGACCTACCTTGAAACCAAGCCCTCCAGCGTAAAACTGTCACCACTGATAGGGCTTCTATCTTCACCCGGTCTTCCTTCCGGGTTCGTGGGCTCCGGCCGATTGAATGGCCGAGCTGCAATGATGTCACTCCCACACATGTGTGTGGGAATATCGGCCATGGCACAGAGCTCTGAAGGATGGGCACAAGTATGCCATTCCTTCAGAGTGCATGCACCGAGGACATAAGGGAAAGAAACTGGATGGACTACAAGCAAAAGGAAAGGATTGGGATCATTTTACACAAATCATCAGTAATGTGTTTATAAATGATTTATATAGGGGAAAATCATCAGGGTGAATTTACTACCACTTTTTTTGTTTTTATTGTGATCGAGCGAAACAGCCATTGTGGGTCAGGGACTTTTAGAACTCCCCTTTATCAAAGAAGTCTAAATGACGGTGTAGAGATATGATGCCTTTTGAAAATTTACTGAAGATACCATTGGCTTGATTTAATAAAGGCAAAATGGCTGTTTGCTTTTCATGGGAAATCACACTTTGCAGGGGAACTTTCCCCAGAACTTAGTGATTGCGGTGACAGATTCTCTAAGACCCCTTTCACACCAAACCGCCTATAGCGTCGGTGGTAAAACGCCGATATTTTTAGCAGCGTTTTACCGTCGGATTTGGGGCGCATTTTGGCCGCTAGTGGGGTGCCTTTACCCCCCCGCTGGCAGCCGAGCAAGGGTTAAAACTGCCCGCAATGCGCCGCAATAGCGGCGTTTTGCCGGCGGTATTACAGCGCTGCCCCATTGATTTCAATGGGGAGCAACAGTGGAGGAGCGGTAAACACACTGCTCCTTCACCGCTCCAAAGAAGCTTCTGGCAGGACTTTTCCTGACGTCCTGCCAGCGCACCGCTCCAGTGTGAAAGCCCTCTGGCTTTCACACTGGAGACAATGGTGCAGCTGTTTTAGGGCGGATTGCAGGCGCTATTTCTAACGCTATATCGCCTGCAAAATGCCCTTGGTGTGAAAGGGGTCTAAAGCAGGCTTCTCTAAAGATTTTCTCAACCCTTTAACCTCAAAGAAACACTAGAAATACATTTTCAGGTCTCAGGGAACCCCTTCTAAAGTCCATTGAGTGTTGCCCCTTACATTGGTGGTCAGTGGGAAGAAAGCGACAATTACAGCGGTGGTCAGGATGCATCTCTTAAAACGATAATAAAATATGGCGTCTTGCTGCTGGCTCTTCCAAGTGGCACTGGCCCTGAAACTGTGCAGGCACCATTAAATGGGAGGTCGATTAGCCACAGCTCAAGGAACACCCTAGAAACCTCTGGAGGAACCCGGTTGAGAATGGCTGGTCTAAAGGATTAGGCTTTAGAGAGGTCATCTTGATTTCATCAGTCACTATCCAGGAATGTCTTTTCACACATTACTGACTAGTTACTCATTAGGTAGTGAACACAGGATTAGGATGACAGTCGTAATGCCTGAACCTTTAAATGAATAAGTCAGCAAGGGCAAGTCCATATTTTTTACTTCACTTCACGTCCAGCTTTCTGTCAAACACACAGCAAGAACCATTGTTTCTGTAAAAGCTTGATGATGTGTACCTGCCCTACTGCCTGGACAGACACCTGGGAAATTAACAACCTGCACTTACCCAGATAATTATTGCTCTTGTCAGTCACCCTGATATTAGTGGCACCTGCAGGAATCATGGTCACTTCATTATATCCAAACAGCCCTAGAAATAACAGTAATGAGAGAAAGTGAGTCTGGACACAGGATTACATTTTCTTTAGCAAAACCAAACATTACAATTTCCCCTTCAGGCAAGTCCTTTCCTTGACTGGCATGTCTTATACAGGCTCGCTCGCTGCTATGGTTGCCACCTCATCCCTTTAAACCCGAACACATATTAATTACACAGGTTCTGAGGCTGATTAAGGTGGTAATTAAACTCACTTTGTGCCTTATCTGCATTTAATTAGCCTCAGAACCTGTGTAATTCAAAGGTGTTCGGGTTTAAAGGGATGAGGTGGCAACTCTACTCGCTGCCCTGGTACAAAGTTTAAAAAAAAAGGGAGGTGTACACACTGACGTGTATGTTTGCTCTAGTAGTTATATTTATACATGAATGTGAAGAATTCCATTTACTAACACTGGGAAGAAACGTGATTGTTCTCAGCTGTTTCCAGTGTGGCATAGCAAGCCAACCTTCTTCACGCACGTACACCTGCTTATTTACATTGCACTTTATCTCTCAGAGGTAGCAGGGACAGTATGCTGGACTACTAGCAAAATGCAGCTGTGTGTTTTAAAGTGTTAATAAACCCAGGGCCCTGCATTTACTAGATCTGGTCTCCCACAGTACATGGAAATGCAATTATTTTAGTAAATATAAACTGCTAATCAGCAATATATAACAGTATTGTGACTATCATTGTCTGGTTAAAACTTATAGGAGTTTTCATTCTACTCTGACTGTGCTAGGAGGCTGCAGGACCTCTGACCCTCTGTCTGGACAGTGCTGATTGGCCATGTGCCGATCACATGCTCCCGCGCAAGAAAAAGAAATACACTCTAGCAATACACACCAAACTGAGTATGTACAGAGATGGGGACAGTGGAAGAAGGGGCGGATCGGTCAAAACAGGATCAAACAGCCTTTTTACACAATGCAGAGGATTAACCCCTTAGGTTCCACAGTGAGTCTAACAAGCATGCTTTACTGCATATACAGACTGATTTTACTGTTGTGGGTTAAAGCAGAGTTCCACCCGTTTTTTTTTTTTTACTTTATTAAAAGTCACGTGCAGATACTACCAGCCCACCTGGCTGCTTTAAGGAATGCCCCAGGGCAAGGGATTGGGATTTAGCTGAATGCTGTTCCTGTGAAAGCATACTAGGTCTGGCAGTCTTTCTCCTTGTACACCCCTGGGTGTGCTGTGCTGAGGTACTCACACTGTCCCTTGATTCCTGCTGCACTGGGCAAGACCTCTGTTTAGGTCTCCAACTGTCCAGATCTTCCAATGCCAGCCAGGATGTCTTCTACACAAGACTCAAAGGTAACAGAGATCCCTCTCTTAGGCTTTTTTCCCATTTATTTCCTCAGCTCCAGCATAGAGGCAGACCCCCCAGTCCCCTCCCAGGTCTCACGACAGGAACCTCATCACTCCATCCTCCATCTGACTCCCCTGCTGACCAGGCTCCACGATATTTAAGAGAGGATCTAGCCACCCTGCCAGGGCCTTCTGCTTGACGATTGGCCAGATTCCCTCAAGTATGCAAATCAGGACCTTCTGGCCTCCACTCACTAACTTCCAGAAGCTTCTCCAAGCTTCTAGAACCAGTGGGATGTACCAGAGACCTGCCCTGTAGAGCCCTCCAGTCGGACCTAGAGTAAACCGACCCAATTACAGACTCACACAACTATTATGAGTCAACAAATTAAATTTACCTACACTAGTTGCATACTAGAGGGTGCTACACTAGTGCAAATAAGGCCATACCTGGAGTTCAGCTTTAAAAAAAAAAAAAAAAAAATGTAACAAAGTGTATACCCAGGCATTACCCAAATTTGCCCTAAAAATGCCATATCCTTCTTTAGAGCAAGTCCAAGCATTCTTGTTTTTTCTGTCACCTTATTGCTGTAGCATTTATTACCCTCTGTGAAATCATCACCAGGTTACTAAACTTAATGCAGGGGCAGTGGCTGGGAGCTCATTTCCTATTGACATAGAACTACATCTCCAAGAACTGCTGCGTTGTTTTACTGGGCAAGAAATCAATGGAAGAACGTAAAGGGGATAGGCAGGATTGTCAATCCTGGTTGAGATTTCACTGTCGCAAAAACTCTATGTTGTCAGCTCCCTACAGAACGTTAAGAGCACGATCGGTTGCTGAAAGATGTTTTTCTGCACCTACAGTGTTGGCGAAACGTACATGTATTTCAGAAATGATAGGTTTTGTACTATGATGCAGTAAAATGAAAACCATGTGTCAAGAATGTTCAAAAAAGAAAAAAAGTCACAAAAAAACTGATGCATTTACAAACAGTTTTGCCTAAAATTTCTTTGGGCTGACAAACATTCCCGGGTAAGTTGGGAAAAACTGGTGACACCTAAATTGAGGGGAGGAATAGGCCTCTCCGATATACAAAAATATTACTGGTCATGCCACCTATGCAGAATTGTAGATTGGCACCTACACAAAAAGGCTAAAGCCTAGATAGGCATAGAGGAGGCGTTTTCATCCTTACCTATTCAACACCTTTCATGGATAAGCCTCCACGGAAACCCCAAGGGAAATCAAATCCCATCCCCCGATTGGCCCGACAATTCAGACTTTTCGCACTGTATGTCACAAATTGAAAATTGCCTTATCGCCAGGACCAACGACACAGCTTGAACGAAATCCGGACTTTCCTTCGGGAGTCACTCACCTTGACACTAATGGTAGGTCCACAGTACAATCCATTAGAGCGGAATCCTTCTTTGACAAAGGGACAATTGTACCTTACCAAACCCTCATAACTAGACTAACTGGCACACACATCCCCTTTTTTAACTTCCTTCAGATACGTCACTTTCTACTCAGCTCTACCCTGCACTCTCAGTGGTGCAGAGACCACACACCTATCAAAGCCATTTGCAACGGGTCCGAACCCCGAAGACATTTAGTCTCTGATATGTACACCTTACTGTTCGCCAAGACATCCACCAAAGATGATGTATCCTGCCAAAAATGGAATGGAGAATTGACCACAAACCTCACACAAGTGGACTGGGATAAAATCTTTACCCATATACATAAAGGGTCGTTGAATGTCTCCGCACAAGTAAATGGTTACAAAATATTCTCCAGGTGGTATAGAACCCCTGACAGGATACATACATTTCACCCAACATCCCTCCTTTATATTGGAGATGCAACACCGCTCATGGTTCTCTATTGCACATTTGGTGGGAATGCCCCCTAATCCAACCCTATTGGAAGGAGGTACATCGTCTTACCTCACAAATCACAACATACACTCCGGATTTCACGCCAGCCCAATATCTTCTCCACCATACTTCCATTCCCCAATCAACCTACTCAAAATCACTCACTCTAAACCTCATCAATGCAGCAAAACTCTGTGTTCCCACTCACTGGAGGACTACTCCCCCCCCCTAATATAGCTGAATGGCTCCGCAGAGTCGGGAAAATAGTTGAGATGGAAGATTTAATCCATCAAGCCTGAGACACCCCAGCGAAATTCCGTAAAACATGGGCTTGCTGGTTTCATTTCAAAGAATCAATGGATTACCGTACCATCATAACAGACTCCTCATAGCTTGATCTAGGGCCTTACATTACTAAACCACAAATATAACGGACATCTATTCACGGTTTCCCATCCCTCCCCTTCTACCCTAACCCCCTCTTTTCATCCCCCCCCCCCCCTTACCCATCTACTTGTACTACAGACTAGGCCTAGTGGTTTACCACTGCACCAGGAACCTGCAATAATAATGGGACTCAAGCATATACCCGAATATTCCACATATCACTTGTTGCATATCCGAGATACCGGCATGTTGGCAAATCGATTTTAGGCAAAAGACGCCCTCCCCACGTACAGTTAGTTCCCGACAGGGGTAGGTGGGAGATGCGGCAATATACCCGATATCCGGAGGACACATATAGCAGGATTCCACTATACTTCCCTTATCAAGTCCACTTGCCTTATTACGGATCTAGAACTTTCTACAGTTTTAAACGTTCTAAATGTTTGTTATATGCATTGTCCTGTTGTGGATTATCTATTATTGATTATTTTATTGTTCTAACCTCTTCACACCTCTTGCAGTCTTACTGTATGCCAATGTTAGCAATATACCCCAAGACTGTATTGATGCTTGGTTTGAGGTATCATTTCTGTAACATGCAAATTTTTCAATAAAAATATTGAATAAAAAAAATAAAAAATAAAACAGATGCATATACAAGTCAAAACTAGTAATTTCTGGCATTTTCCTACTTAAATAAAAATCATAGTAATAGCTGTCTTAGAGAAGTGCAGGTTTTCTCTATGGCTATAAGTGGCATAAATATCAATTATTCCCATGACTGTAGAGTCAGTATGGACTACAAATGTGTACTATACCTGCAAGGCATTAACTCAAACAGAACATAAATGTACAAAAGTCTAATAGAAATCTAATAGTATCCTCCATCCATGCTAAACAGAGGGGATAGAGGAATTTCTGCCCCCAGCCATTTTACTCAAGCAGCTGCTACACCCCCAGCTACTTGAATATCTGAACAGCGACTGTATCTAATAGGACAAATCCCAGGCGCCAGGTCATCATAGCGACGAGAAATTGCTTCCTGGCGCCTCGGCTGCTGCCCAAATGCTTCCACACTCTCCGCCGCCATTCAACACTATAAATCCAGAGCTATGCTTGCCCATCCATGAGCCGGAGACTGGCGTAGCTGGTGCCGCTGGGTAGGGGAGAGAGGACACAAGTCCCCTTCTTGTTGCTGACCTGGAATTGATGTGTATGACATCACTTTTCCGGGTCCCTTTTGACAGTTTCACCGGCAATCAAGGCCAGGAAGGAATGTAATGCAGTATGATGTGCATTATATTGCATTCAGCAGAGCACGGGGGAGACATGCAGGGTCCTTTAGTCCCTGGATATCTCATTAAAGGGAACCTTTTACCAACAAAAATCATCACCTAGGGGACTTTTTGTCCTCTAGGTGATGAAAAAAAAAGTTAATTAAAAAAATATATATATTTTTCCTAGACCTTTGCGGTAATATCGTCTGACATAAACTATTGGAACTATCGCTATCTTATTGTCTAGGGTGTCTGCTTATAGAAAATATATAATGTCTAGGAATCTTCAGACCTAAAACTATGTTTTAAACATGTGTGAAAAAAAAAAAAAAAGAAGGGTTTGGCAGCGAAAGGGTTGAAGGATAAGTTCACCTTCAGAAACATGTTCTACCCATAAGCTTTGTTAGTTCAAAAAACTGGCCCCTAACTTTTTTAACTGGCTCCTAGATTCAAAGCTAATTTCTCAAGCCCTGTAATAGGATACAGTCATTGTTTATCAGAAAATTCTTCAACAAGCTCCTTTGATTTTTTTCAGATGACTTTTGTTGAGCTGGGCGATGCCAACAGGGCCACCCATGGCTTGAATCTTGACTAATTCAACAGGAATCAGCCAAATTTCAATCCGAATATGGCCAGTTTAATACACAAGTAAAGTCCAGCTGCTCCAACAGAGGGGGTAGGTATGGGAAAACAAAGAGCTGGCTGGTTGGTCAAGTCATTGCTTGCATTTTTCCTTTACTCCTGCTCTCAAGCTTGCTTCCCATTATACTTCTCTATAGCACATATCAGTCCTTTTCTTTTCCACATACACCTATCACATTGCATTGTCTGGCATTCTGATACAAAACTATTGTAGACATTTCCCCCTTCTTATCTCTATTCCTATTTGAGTCAGGGGGTTGATTTAATAAAGGCAAAATAGGCTGTTCACTTTGCAAGTGAAATTTCCCCAGAGCTTTAGCGAGTGCAGTGAAGCTCTGCCGACTTGATCATTCCATCACGTTCAGACGCAATACTGCTTTCCTGCACGTGATTGGGTGTTCTTAGCAATATGACTTTTCATTACATTCTAACCTATGGAAGACTTCAATTGCAAAGTGAACAGCCTATTTGCCTTTAGTAAATCAACCCCAAGGAGCGTTTCTCACAATACCTACAGATGGTATGGGAATGCAGCTATGACTGTGAACCAGACTTGCACTACAGTATAGATAAAGCTCATGTCATACCAGGTTATTAGACTGACAGCCAGAGGAGTGACTGACATTACAAAGATGTACTGTACAAAGTGATCTATTATGACAATGTCTGGGCGAGCAGATACAATAGACTGATCTATTTCATGCGCTATTCTGTGCACATACAATTAGATTATGGAGCTACAGTATGTGTCATATCTCAAGCCCAGCCCTGCATTCTAGTCTTGCAGTATGGCCTAAGCCAAGTGTAGTGTGACAGTTACCAGAGGCTGGGTACTTTGTAGTATAGACATTGTGGTGGTGTCGGCATGATACATTTCTTCCTCCGCAGACTCCACAGATATCAATCTTCTCATCTGACCCCAAGATGAAATCACAACCCACTTGCTGCAAAAAAAAGGTAAAAAATGTTCTTTGAATTTATTGGTTTGGTTTAAGTTCCCACAACAAAAACAATTTTGGATCACTTTAGTACGCTATGCTACCACACACCTAGCATATTATTTGTCCTGAACTCCTGAATGGGCACCTTTTGGCCTGATAGACATTCCAGGTATTAAAATTTCAAGCTGCAACCAATTGTCCACCATTATATCTCTCGTGGAGCATGCACACGGTCGCATTTTCCGACCAAAAGCTCTCATCGGACTTTTGCTGGCGAATTTACGATCGTGTATACGGGGCATTAGACATTCCAGGAAATGGTATGGCTCATGGTATGCAGTGGAATCAGAGTAATACATTTCAGTACAAAGGAGGAACCTGTACAACTGTGCCAGTGGTCTCCAAACTGCGGCCAAGGGGCTGGATGTGGCCCTTTGCTTGCCTTTATCAGGCCCTTGGGACACTATTCCTCCCACTGATACAAGGCACTATTCCTTTTACACCAACAATGCGGTAGAATTCCTGTCACCGATACCAACAATAGGGTACTATTCTAATTACATACCCCAACAATAGGGCACTTTTTTTCCCACTGACACCAAACATGGGACACTATTCCACCCATTGACACCAACTGCAGGGCCCTATGCCTCCAACTGACACCAACAATGGGGTGCTAGTCCTTCCTATGACACCAATGATGGGGCACTATTTCTTTCCCTAATACCAACAATAGGGCAATAGTCCTCCAACTAATACCAATGATGGGTCATTCCATTCCTGCTAGGGCATTTTCTACTCCCACTGGCCACAGTCTGGCCCCTGAGTCTTAAGGACAGTAAACTGGCCTTTTGTTCCCAAAGTTTGAAGACCCCTGAATTGTGCAAGAAGGGAAGGCTTGAGTTCAGCTTTGACATCTAATATCTGAACCACAATAGGTGGACTTAAATATTTTCCTCTACCTTTGCAGCAACAGGTGAAAATGCATTAAAATATAACAAGTTTAAAGCGGTGTTTCAGCTTAAAAAATTTTTTTTTTAAAGTCAGCAGCTAAAAAAAAGTAGCTGCTGACTTTTAATAAGTACACTTACCCTCCCAGGGCGCCCGCGATGTCGGCCGCCATGTCCCTCGGCGCTCCGGTTCCAGCCCCGCCATCCTCACTAAGTGAAACAGGCAGTACAGCCTTTACGGCTTCACTGCCCGTTTCCTACTGCGCATGTGCGAGTTGCGCGGCGCTTTGTTAATGGGAACGCGCTGTGTTAGGGAACACACAGTTCCCAGAAAACAGCGTGCCCCATTACCCAGAAGACATCGGTGAGGAGGACAGAAGACCGAAGATCAACGAAGATCACCACGGAGTAGGAAGGAGGCAGATTAGGAAGACTGCCTAGCAACAGGGATTTCCGTACAGGTAAAAATTTTTTTTTTTTTGCAAATGTTTTTTTTTTTTTTTTAAAGAATATTAATGCTCTTTTTTTTTTTTAGGGTGGCCCTCTAATTTAAATAAAGAATAGACCAGCCTTTCTCAACCTATATACCCCTGAGGAGCCCTTGAAATAAAATGTCACATTCTATGGGAACCCCTGCTAAAAAGAATGATACCTACCATTCATGGTACATTAGCATGTTCAAAAAGTTTTAAATAAAATAATTAAGTGTACCTAGCATACTTGACGCCCAGGGCAGATATTTTTGTTATTAGCCCTTTGCAAAATTATTTTTTAGTGCAGAAATTAAATACTTATATAAATTGTGGTCAGAATAGCAAGAAATTCCAGCAACATGATTGCTTCTTCTTAAATCTTTATTGAGCACTAACAGCAGTGCGACATCTAAAATTCTAACATGTTTCGGCCGAAGACTTCCTCATAAAATCTATGCATTCCTGCCATGAGGAAGGTTTCGGTCAAAACATGTTAGCATTTTAGATGTCGCACTACTGTTAGTGCTCAATAAAGATTTAAGAAGAAGAAATCGTGTTGCTGGAATATCTTGCTATTTTGATGTATATGGGACACACAGCCTGAGCACCGTTAATCAGCTCATTATTCTTCAGTCAGGCAGTAGAGATTGGGTGTGTTTTTTATACATTGTATTAATTGTGATGTCCTCCAGCATTATTGGTTGATATAGAAGTGAGCCCTTATGTGGTTAGTGGAAAATTGCCCCTTTGCAATTGTGGTTAGTGTAGATAGGAGCATTCGTCAATGGATTCTTTACCTATCAGGATATCATTAGGTAGGATACCCCACCTAAGCCTTCTTTTTTACTATACCTGTTGAGATGTATTTTTCTAAGTAGATGGAAGATCAACAAACAATTGCTCATTGCTGAAGGAACCCCTAGCAATCTCAGGAGGAACCCTAGAGTACCAACAAACCCTGGTTGAGAAACCCTGCCTTGGACCCTTTAATATACCTAAGCATTTCAAGAAGCTTTTTATTTCCTTCTGCTGTCTTTTGAGAGCTATACTTTGATAAATGATGACGCTACCTGTTAAAAAATAAACAATCTCTTTAGATCTGTATTCTTCTATGGTAAGCTTAAAAATTGGCCAACAGGTACAAACAAGGTGCATAGAGATCGAACACCTTCATTTATATTATACTAGAAAACATTGCGGTCACTCCACTCCACCTCTCTCAACTTGCCAATATTTCATCCTTGTAAAGAAAATATTTCTTCTAGCACCTGTAATAAATCAGTCACCGCTTCAGTAAGAAATGTGGATGATGTATTAGGGTTATAGGGATTAGCAGAAACAGATGTGACGGTTTGACCTAGTAAATAAAATGCGGTTGGCATATAAGGTGAGGGATGTATGGTTAATTTACTGAAGGACTGATGGTCCTCTGAATTTTTTATTAAACGTTTATGTAGTACTTTAATGGATCCATCATATAATGAGACTTACCAGGCATTGGCCATTGATGCAAAAGCCATCATACTGCACATGGCATGATGTTCCATCCAACACTCTGCCAAAGTTATAATAGAAGTTTTGCCCTTGTGCCAAGCAACTTAGCTCACAGTCTCCTTGTCCTTAACAAGAAACAAACAGTCAGAGTAGACTTTCATATGTTATTGCCTGAGATTATAAAGTTGGAAAGCAGAAACACATATCGGTTTAGTTTAGAGGAACGTTAAAAGTAGTATTATGCTAAATATTTTTACAATGGATCTGCCAAACCCCTGAAAATGGCACCAGCTAGTCCAGTGGCACAAATCCTCTTCTGCACCTCTAATTTCGCATAATCTGCCTTTTTATTGCTGTATATAAACCATGCCACTTGCTACTTTGCTTTGAACTGCTACCAATATATTTTTCCTGCAGAGCAAAACCTATTCAGGCTGGGAATGACACAATTATCCACGGCTCCAAGAGCTCCGGGGTTAATGTAGGGACCTACAGCACATCTATGATATGGTACAGAACATCTTCATGCTACTTTGGCCTCATTTTAGGAACCTCAAGTGTCAACACGATCTTTGGAACCGCTTAGCCCCAACAGGTTCATAGTGTGAGACTAGTGTTAGTAGTGGATAACAAAAAAGTGTGTTCATGCTTACACTTGGACCTATGCTAAAATTTTGAAGCTTACTTTTCTGTTAAAAAAAAAAATTTTGAAGCTTAAAATGTTGAGACACTTGCGAAGGCTTTGCTTTATAACAACACTGATGTAATTAATTATAATACAGAACTGAACTCTGGGAATAATTTTTTTTTTTTAACTTACATTGGTCCAGCTTGTTCATATCCAAGTTTTCACATCTCACTTCTAGAGGGCTGCTGAGGAGTCAGAAATTCATTGTAGTAGTATGTGCTAATTACAATCAGCGCTGGTCTCTTCCAGTTGCTGTTCAAGTAACTTACCTTCTGTATACTTAAAGTAGATCTGAAGGCAAAACTTTTTTTTTTTTAATTTTGGATAGAATAAGGAAGGTTTATAACCCCTGATAAATTTTGTGATATCTTTGTCCCATTGTGGAGATTTCCCTTCACACCCTGTCCCAAAGCCACAACAAGTCAGAGGAAATGCCGTTAAATGAAGAGAATCCCTTGGGAACCCCCAGGTTACCAGAATTAGTATCCTCATTGCAAGATGTCCCCTCTATTACTGGTCTGGGGACAACCCAAAACAATGTTTATTTAATCAGCAATAAAAAAAAATGCAAATGTGCTCCACATTATTATTTTTAAAACCAAATACACGGGTATATCAACTACAGATTACATACATAGTACACGATAGTAATGTTTTTAATCGATATACATCACTGACAACTTTCAGTATTCATATATTGTTGTCCATGCATTAGAAGTACCTTTTTTTTTCCCGAACTATAAGACACACGTTTTTCCCCCAAAAATATGGGGGAAAATGTCTCTGCGTCTTATGGTGCGAATATACGGAACCGCCCCCCGCCGTCGTCATGCTAGTATGGAAGAGAGGCAGGAGAGTGGAGGAGAGACATCCCAGGCCCCCATGAGCACCGGGCGATCTCTCCGCTGGACCTGACACCTGCTGACAAAGAAGACAGAGCAGCCCGAGCGATGGCACAGATCGGGCTGCATTAATAGGAATGTTCAGGCAGCAATAATGGCAATAGTCAGGCTGCATCCATGGCAATAGTCAGGCTGCATCCATGGCAATAGTCAGGCTGCATCCATGGCAATGGTCAGGCTGCATCCATGGCAATAGTCAGGCTGCATCCATGGCAATAGTCAGGCTGCATCCATGGCAATAGTCAGGCTGCATCCATGGCAATAGTCAGGCTGCATCCATGGCAATAGTCAGGCTGCATCCATGGCAATGGTCAGGCTGCATTCATGGCAATGGTCAGGCTGCATTCATGGCAATGGTCAGGCTGCATTCATGGCAATGGTCAGGCTGCATTCATGGCAATGGTCAGGCTGCATTTATGGCAATAGTCAGGCTGCATTCATGGCAATAGTCAGGCTGCATTCATGGCAATAGTCAGGCTGCATTCATGGCAATAGTCAGGCTGCATTCATGGCAATAGTCAGGCTGCATTCATGGCAATAGTCAGGCTGCATTCATGGCAATAGTCAGGCTGCATTCATGGCAATAGTCAGGCTGCATTCATGGCAATAGTCAGGCTGCATTCATGGCAATAGTCAGGCTGCATCCATGGCAATAGTCAGGCTGCATCCATGGCAATAGTCAGGCTGCATCCATGGCAATAGTCAGACTGCATCCATGGCAATAGTCAGGCTGCATCCATGGCAATAGTCAGACTGCATTCATGGCAATAGTCAGGCTGCAATAATGGCAATGGTCAGGCTGCATTTCTTTGACACAGGTCAGGCTGCTTTTCATGGGCACTGGTAAATATTTTAGTACACCATTTGGTTCAGAATATTTTTTTTTTCTTGTTTTCCTCCTCTAAAACCTAGGTGCTTCTTATGGAGTGAAAAATACGGTATTTTGGATATCCTTAAAAGGCAAATGCTACATTTAAAACCTTGTGGGGTTTGTTGACTTTTGATTACCTCCTCTATACTGAACACAGGAACTTGTTCACATAGCCCCTTCGCCATGTAGAGAACAACTTTGTTTTTTTCATATAAGACCTTCTCTGACTAGACGAGGAAAAGAGAGGATGATGACGTTAAGATCACTACCTCGTCCAATCAGAGAAAGCCTCCTATTCTTTGAAAAAAAAATACAAGACATCTTCTGAATGGTGGAGGTGCGTAGCAAGCACCCCACCATGTTCGGCATACAGAAGACAAGTCGCTCAAGCAGTGCCTGGAGGAGATCAGCGCTGATTGTATGTACAGTATTACAGGCTACTACAGTGAATTTTTGCATCCATCTGGATGTGGGGTAATGAAGAATGTAACCAAGCTGGATCATTATAATTTTTTTTTTTTTTTTTTTAAAGATAATTCCTGGAGTTAAACTTTAACCAATTAACATGAAGTTGATTGATTTACTTTTCCTATTTCCTTTTTATAATTTTTTTTTCTAATTCGTTTTAATTATAATTATTTTTTATTATTTTATTTATTGATTTATAGATGAATTTGCTATTTAGCTTATTCAACAAGTATACAAGATAAATTATTTACCTGACTGGAAAGGGGTCCATTTGTAATAATTTCCCATTAAAGGCTTACTGTTGTATGCAGAACATTGGAAATGCCTGAAATCAGTCACCCCTGATGGACAGTCCTGCACAGGAAGAAAATCGGTCACTGAATGTTAAATTGCCTAAGAGATCTGAGCGATCACAGGACAGGAACTTCAAGAACTTACCTTCATGTTACACGCTTGATACTGTCTTATGTCTCCCAGGCAGTCTGGTCCTGCAGCATCTCTATTGAGAAACAGCAACGATTATGAATGAAAGCAGCAAGAGTTAACTTTGTAACCTGAAACCAATATGACATTATCTCGTTACAGAAATACATCTGAAGATTTGAGGACAGACATACAAATTCTTCCGCTGACAACTTAGCAGGAAAGGACATGTTTTCAGCATATAAATAAGAGGCGTCATAACAAAGATAGCTGTCCTAAATAATGAGTTTGTCTCACAAAGAGCACATAGTTTGGCTGTGTAAGATAAAAGACATTTCTTATATTGCATAATGAAAGCCTATAAACAGTCTTAAGGCGTGCATCATAAAATTACACCCAATCATATACTTGGTGGTAATGACGTATCCTATAAGCACTTAAGCCCCCAAACACCAATGGGCTTATTAAATAACGCAAAGAGCAATGTCTAAAGGGTAATAACCAAAACCAACTAATTTGATTTCCATCTCACTAGGTCAGAACCATTAGAGAGGAGCAAGATTGCTGTTGATTTTTATGGGCCATTCTGTTCTCACTTCTAAGTATAATAATGATTAATGCATATATTAAATTGGGTTCTGGTAGGCTTGGATAGCCAGCTAGCTGGAAGAATTACTTGTTGTAATCCCTTACATTCAGTGCTAGAAATTAGAAATAAAGTTGATTCCACCATTTGGATGACGTTAACTTCTGACCTAAATTTTGTGAATTCAAATATCTTCAGCTGCTCTCTGGGCATCTTAAGATTGACCTCCAGTGCCACTACGACCCACCCATCTACCATAGTATCCCCTTTCAAAAGAAGTGGTTCCTCAAACCATACGCAAACTTTTTCACATTTGCTGCTATAAAGTTGGGTGAATTTTGATTCATGGTATGGGCACCCTGGTCTACCAATTGACTTCCGTACAACCAGCCTATTCGGTTTTTCCCAATCAATAAGTGCCGCCAGCTATAGACGGCAACACTGATTAGTGTGTTCTGACAGGAAGGCACCTTGCATGTGTGGATGGGGGAATTGGATAATTCTATTTTTCTTTCCCACTGGTTGAAGGAAAAAAAAAAAAAATGATGAACGTATGGGTTGACTAACACCCATTTTTCTGGAACTTTGTTATGATTGACTTTAATGGGTCTTCTGCCGCGTATACACGATCGGAAATTCTGCCAGCAAAAAAGACTGATGTGAGCTTTTGGTTGGAAAATGCGACCGTGTGTATGCTCCATCGGACTTTTGCTGGCAAAATTTTGGCCAGCAAAAGATTGAGAGCATGTTCTCAATTTTTCCAACGGAAAAAGTTTCTATCGGAAATTCGGATCATCTGTGGCAATTCCGACGTGCAAAATTTCCGACGCATGCTCGGAAACAATTCGACACATGCTCGGAAGCATTGAACTTAATTTTCGCGGCTCGTCGTAGTGTTGTATGTAACCGCGTTCTTGACGGTCAGAATTTGGTGTGACCGTGTGTAGGCAACACAAGCTTGAGCTGTTCCATCGGAAAAAACATCCAAGGCTTTTCCGATGAGAATTACGATCATGTGTACGCGGCATTCAAGTTTCCAATTTTTTTTATAGAGTTGGCTTTTTCACAGTAGCAACTGATCACATTTTTTTAGAAATTCCCCTCATCTCCAGTGTTAGAGCTGCAACAAACTAACAAACTGTAAAACTTAGACTAAATAACCTCCACTTTTGTTATCATTCCAAATATTAGTGTGCATTACCTCATATTCTGATTCATTTTTATTTATTTTATATATATATATATATATATATATATATATATATATATATACACACATATACAGTGGTGTGAAAAAGTGTTTGCCCCCTTCCTCATTTCCTGTTCCTTTGCATGTTTGTCACACTTAAGTGTTTCGGAACATCAAACCAATTTAAACAATAGTCAAGGACAACACAAGTAAACACAAAATGCAATTTGTAAATGAAGGTGTTTATTATTAAAGGTGAAAAAAAATCCAAACCATCATGGCCCTGTGTGAAAAAGTGATTGCCCCCTAAACCTAATAACTGGTTGGGCCACCCTTAGCAGCAACAACTGCAACCAAGCGTTTGCGATAACGTGCAATGAGGCTTTTACAGCGTCCTGGAGGAATTTTGGCCCACTCATCTTTGCAGAATTGTCCTAATTCAGTTACATTAGAGGGTTTTCGAGCATGAACGGCCTTTTTAAGGTCATACCACAACATCTCAATAGGATTCAGGTCAGGACTTTGGCTAGGCCACTCCAAAGTCTTCATTTTGTTTTTCTTCAGCCATTCGGTGGTGGACTTGCTGGTGTGTTTAGGATCATTGTCCTGCTGCAGAACCCAAGTTCGTTTCAGCTTGAGTACATGAACAGATGGTCGGACATTCTCCTTCAGGATCTCTTGGTAGACAGCAGAATTCATAGTTCCTTTTATCACGGCAAGTCTTCCAGGTCCTGAAGCAGCAAAACAGCCCCAGACCATCACACTACCACCACCATATTTTACTGTTGGTATAATGTTCTTTTTCTGAAATGCAGTGTTCCTTCTACGCCAGATATACTTGGACACACACCTTCCAAAGAGTTCCACTTTTGTCTCATCGGTCCACAGAATGTTGTCCCAAAAGTCTTGGGGATCATCAAGATGTGTTGTGGAGAAATTGAGACGAGCTTTGATGTTCTTTTTGCTCAGCAGTGGTTTTCTCCTTGGAACTCTGCCATGCAGGCCATTTTTGCCCAGTCTTTTCCTGATGGTGGAGGCATGAACGCTGACCTTAACTGAGGCAAGTGAGGCCTGCAGTTCCTTGGACGTTGTTGTGGGGTCTTTTGGATGAGTCGTCGCTGCGCTCTTGGGGTAATTTTGGGCGGCCGGCCACTCCTGGGAAGGTTCACCACTGTTCCATGTCTTCGCCATTTGTGGATAATGGCTCTCACTGTGGTTCGCTGGATTCCCAAAGCTTTGGAAATGGCTTTATAACCCTTTCCAGACTGATAGATCTCAATTACTTTCTTTCTCAATTGTTCCTGAATTTCTTTGGGTCTCGGCATGATGTGTAGCTTTTAAGGATCTTCTGGTGGACCTTACTGTGTCAAGCAGCTCCTATTTAAGTGATGCCTTGATTGTGAACAGGTGTGGCAATAATCAGGCCTGGGTGTGGCTAGAGAAATTGAACTCAGGTGTGGACAACCACAGTTATAGTATGTTTTAACAAGGGGGGCAATCACTTTTTCACACAGGGCCATGATGGTTTGGATTTTTTTTCACCTTTAATAATAAACACCTTCATTTACAAATTGCATTTTGTGTTTACTTGTGTTGTCCTTGACTATTGTTTAAATTGGTTTGATGTTCCGAAACACTTAAGTGTGACAAACATGCAAAGGAACAGGAAATGAGGAAGGGGGCAAACACTTTTTCACACCACATATATATATATATATATATATATATATATATATATATATATATATATATATATATATATATATATATATATATATATATATATATATATATATATTATATATATATATATATATATAAATAAAAACAGAAACATGGTAAATTTTGATTTTCAAAAACAAAAAGTCCCAAAAATTCCACCTGGGTTACTAATCTTTTCGGTTGTGTGCACAGACACAAACCCCAGTAATATTTTTCTATTATTACCCATATTTGTAGAAACGTCAGTAAAAAAAAAAAATTGTCTTCCTGTGTTGGTCAGTATGAGTATTATCATATACTGATACCTTACAATACACTGCCGCATGCGCACTGCAGCTCCCCCTCCACATGTCCGAGAACAGGGAGACCAGCTTTGCCATGAACCCCACTCATTGCTGGACCTCTGTGGTAGACTATGCTCGGGGCCAAAATTGATGACTGTTCCTCTGTGAAACAATGGTCTTTGAACCTACAAAAACAAAAAAAAGACGGAGTAAATCTGCATTCACCTTATAAGTTAACCATTTATATTTATAATTGTAGAACATGAATCGTCATTTGAAATCTGGATTCCTCCACCAGTATTTAACTAAAGCAAACTTCTGCCTGCAGAAAACAATAAACAGTCCAAACATGATTTATATTTGTAGTTCCTTCTTCTTGTAGCTTTCTCTCATTATCACTTAGTGACAGCAGTACAGGGTATCTAGCCCCGGGGGTATGCAGTAGACCCAGAATGGAATGAGGCCAATGGTGTTTACATATATGCTTAGCATTGTGAACATGAGACTGTGGTCTGCCGGTTCCATCATCCATTTTCTGAAGAGAGTACAGCCTTATCACAAGAGAAAACAACACTCGTCTTGTGTTTCCAAACCTAGTAAAACATGGATTTGCAGGATGACAACCCAACAATAAAAACAGCATGTTGGGACAATGAAATAGTGGCAGAAAATTAATGAGGTGGTAACATCAGCTTTATGCACCAGTGACAGGGAAATCAGTCTGCGCTGTGACAGTTCAATAATACGCTCCGAGTTCCACAACCTACAAAAGGAAAACAAAGAACCTGGCAGCAGATAATACTCACCTGCTCAGTGTAATATATATATATATATATATATATATATATATATATATATATATATATATATATATATATATATATATATATATATAATACAAATAATGACATTATAAAGCCCCTCTGTGATCTTCTATAGAGTGGGGACACAAAGGACATTCAAGCACCTATTCTGGCAACCAGCACTTGTGTTAGAAAAAAAGAAAAATGGAGGAATTTTAGCTGTTTTAAGAATGAATGTACTGTTTGTGCTCATATTACATGGACCAATTGTTCAGTCAATGGAAAAGAAAAGCAAGGTACCCGTGTGGCATTATTCTGATTTTAGGGTAAAAGAGGGATGGTATAGTAGCTAATGGATATATATATATATTTTTTTTTTTTTCAAATACTGTAGAACCCAGACTACACAGGTGCAATAAAGGTGTGTGTATGAAGACTGTGCATACAGAGAGATGCTATTGATAACCAATTGCGATGAAATGGAAGTCTATTCACCCTATACTCAAGGCCGCTGGCAGATCTAAAAAACAGAAAAATGCATACTGTCATTGCCACTGCTAAGTCCATATTTGGCCACAATCCAGAAACAGACGGGCCCTTTGCTATTACCCATTTGTACATTGGATGTATGACAGTTATTAATGTCTTCTTATATGGAGATGGATTAGAACCCCTGTCAGTTGCATGGAGCCCCAGACTGAGGGAGATTGACAGTTATTTTGTGTTTCTTCCATTTGAGAATAATCGCAACAACAGTTGTCACCCTCTCACCAAGCTGCTTGGTGATGGTCTTGTAGCCCAGTCTAGCCTTGTGTAGGTCTACAATCTTGTCCCAAACATCCTTGGACAGCTCTTTTGTCTTGGCCATGGTGGAGAGATTTGAATCTGATTGATTGATTGCTTCTGTGGACAGGTGTCTTTTATACAGGTAACAAGCCGAGATTAGAAGCACTCCCTTTAAGGCTGGGTTCACACTGTTGCGGTGCGGGAACGCTGCAAATCTACAGCGGGTTCCCGCACCGCATGTCTCCCACCAGCAATTCACACTGCCCTATGCGAGCTGCTGGGAGTGTCAATGAAATGTTAATGGCACCCCCATAGCAGCTCGCATATCGCAGTGCGATCTGCAAACTCGGACAGGAATCGGATCGCATGGTGAGAACACCATGCGATCCGATTCTGCAACGGACCGAAAAAAAGGGTCCTGTGCGAGTTTGGGCCGAATGCGATGCAAATTCAGCCATACTATCTGTATGGCTGAATTTGCATCGCACAGAGATCGCATATGATTTGAACTGCAGTGCGGTGCGAATCATATGCGATCTCCCGCACCGCAGCAGTCTGAACCGGGCCTAAGAGAGTGCTCCTAATCTCAGCTCGTTACCTGTATAAAAGACACCTGGGAGCCAGAAATCTTGCTGATTGATAGGGGATCAAATATTTATTTCACGCATTAAAATAAATTTATAACTTTTTTGAAATGCGGTTTTCTGGATATTTTTGTTATTCTCTTTCTCACTGTTAAAATAAACCTACCATTAAAACTATAAACTGCTCATTTCTTTGTCAGTGGGCAAAAGTACAAAATCAGCTTTTCCCCTCACTGTACTTTAATATTATATGGTGGTTTCAGGAGTTCTGCCATCAATGACTTTGATTAGGTTACTGGTTAATTTCCCAGGAAGGGAATCTCCTCTGGTCACAGAGACCTTATCCTGGGTGGAGGCACTGCAACTCTTCCCCTTAGCAAAGGCTCTGGTTCTCTTATTTACCTACAGGTTTAGCGCAATATCTTGTTTGATGTGGGCTATTTCTCATAACCCCCTACACTTGGGCTACACTTGAAATAGACATGTGCACCGTCAATAAATTTGTTTGGTTTCATTCCGTTCCTTTTCATATTAGCCGTTAATTCGTATTTCGTAATTCGTGTCCGAAATTCAATTTGGATTCATATGAAATATGAATTTTCTTTAGGTTCGTTAACTTTTCGTAACAATTACGAACGTTCGTTATGAAAAATTTATCATTATGGGCTCCCACCATCCCTGTGCTCTGCTGACCTGGGTTTTTAACTTCATGATAACGAATAATCGTAATTAACGAACATTATTATTTTGTCCGATTCTGAATCTCTCATTGACTACCTGTACCAGCCTCCCACTCCCATAATAAAAAAGGTAATTTTCCCAACCCTCACTCAGCAGCAGAAGAAAACCTCTGATTGGTCAACAAAACACCAGTCACGTTTCCGTTGTAATGGAATTTGGATCTGAAATTCGTAAACAAAATTTCTAACAAAATTCGGAAGTATAGCAATTCGTATTTCGGATACTCCCGAATTTACGGAAATTTGTACGAATTTGTACTAATCGCACATATCCATTACTCAACAGATGGGCTGATCTTCCATCAAAACTGATATTTCTAGCCTTTCCATGGCTGATCAGACCAGTGATACAAGAAACAATATTTCACCAAGACTTCTATATCGAGAGACGTCTGCCAGTCCTCATTGCAGTGCAGGAAATATAGTAACTTTCCTCCTTGACTGATGTGTGGATGCAGCACAGGCACAATGAAGGGCTAATGTTGAAACATCTTTGTGTTTAATAAGTACTTATGACTCATGAATGTGCCCGTTATTACCCTTGAGGTAACCCCCTAGACCAGGGGTGCCCAACCAGTGGCCCACGGAGCCCTCCGATGTAGCCCATGACCTCTTGCTCTCGGATAACTCGTTGGCAAGCCAAAATTGCGGGTTGCCGGTGGCCATCTCAGAGCATTAGTGTTGTGAATGAAGGCAGCGGTAGAGGACTCAAGTGGATGCGGAGCAGAGAGGCATAAGCCGCTGCTTCCTGTAAAGTGCCACCTCCTGTCACAGGCAGAATGATACCCCCTTTTCACACAATCGGTCCAGCCAAATCTGACCCACTATTCACCTCTATGGAGCGGCAGATGTATCCTTTAACACCTGCCTACCTCCCTGAACATAAGGGGATTTGTTCCCTTCCATCTGAGCAGATCGGAGGGCCCAGAGGGGAGAGTGGACTGTGTCCTTGTCCTCTCTGCATATGCAGAGTCCGCTCATTGTGGCACGTGACCAGTTACCAAGTCGCTTAAGTGGTCTTTGCTCTTAAAAAGGTTGGGCACCCCTGCCCTAGACTGTCAAATAGTCTCCTAAATTGTCACGAGCTATGCTTGAATGCGTCTTTGGCAGCCGCTTCTTATGGGCACAAGGCTTAATAATTCCTATGATAAGAGGATTATAACTTCTTTGGAACTCAAGTGCTTTCAGTAAAATGACATATCAAGCCAACCAATACATGTATCCAGGAAAACCTTGCCATTACCGGATTAGCTTCTTTGCCTCTAAAGTAAATATTGTTCATTCCCAATCCACAGATCACCTGGATAGTGTGAAGAATAAGGTGGAGTTTGACAAGATTCCGATGGCCATGTACTTTGTACCCGTCTATATTGTCTGAGAGCTTCAAGAGGATGATGACATGTACACTTCTTAAACAACACAATCAAGTCTGCAACCAGTATTTACTTTCAAGGTGACTTTCTGTCTATGGATATTTTTAGAAAGTAATGAGGTACTGCGAGTTTTAGATAGCAGTTGAATTATTATTATTCACCATAATAGGCATACACTGTTGCATACTTGATTCCTTTGTGCAAATTTACATGTTCTGCAAAGCTTCTTCTATTTCCCTATGAGACAGCTGTGCATGAGCTGTCACATCCAAACACCCACTGTGGAAGTTATAAAAGGACCCTCACTTTCCCTGCTGGATCTAATACCTGTGATCACACAGAGGGGTTGATTTACTAAAAGAATGGAGGCCATCTATTTTGGAAATTGTATGTTAGAAAATAAGCAATAAAGACTTAAAACTGTTCTAAAAGGCAGAAGGTTTTTAACGTTAATGCATTCTCTGCTAAGTACTTACCTGAGCCCCATCTCGATCTAGCAATGTGCATGCGAGTTCTCTCGGCTCTCTCCCTCCACATCGGCTCAGACACAGCAGCGGGAGCCATTTGTTCCAGCTGCTTTTAATCACAGCCAATGAGGAGAGAGCAGGGGCCAGGGCCAAGACATGCTCTGTGTGTATTACGGATATACGGATACATAGAGCCAGCTCAGGAGCGAGCAGACACCAGTACCCCCATAGCCACGTCATCCATTCACAAGGATCTGTGAATGGAAGACTACAAGTCCCATCTTCTACAGTGGCAGAGGATCTCAATGAAGCACAAGTGTGGTGACTTCATTGCATTTGTAGTGAACTCATTACTTCCTTCAATCCCATAATGGTAAGTGTGTACAGTACTTCCATATGGACCTGGGGCTAGGGCAAGAGTCTGCGAGAGCCTGTGCATTGCACCCATTATGCACTGACTGCAGTTGCAATGTGCTGCTGGCCTGAATGCAAAAAAGTTAAATAAAATGCATCTTTTTTCCTTTTATCAATTTGAGCGTGTTTATTAATTTTGTATGAAAGGTGGTTTATGCCTTTAACTTTCCAAAAGCAAACACACAGTTAGCTTAATGAATAATAATGTTCACTTTGAATGCCCAATCATGTGTGAGGGGGGAAAAAATAGATTTTTGCCTGCACATGATTAAAATGAAAAGAGCGTTAGCATATTTAACCAAGCTAAGTGAACATTCTCTACCACGTTATTAAATCAATCCCAATGCATTACTGGAAATTCTGTGTTAGTGACCAAGCTTCACTTGTCAAAGAACTAAGATGCATATTAAATCTGAACTCACGGTATGATCATAGTTGCATAACCTACATTGGTACATTGTAAGTATGTTTATCTCATACCTGATGGGCCGCTGTGGATGTTGGCAATTACTCTAGTGCTCAATATACAGGGATAGCTGCTACCTTCTGGGTCCCGGGGGGGGGGGGGGGGGGGGGGGGGCGCTCATTTGGCACAACTGTCATTCACAGAATGCTTTTGGGGGATTTTTTTTTATTGAAACTGGAGCACTCAGAATTTGGTGCAACTGTGCATGGTAGCCAATCAGCTTCTAACTTCTGATTGTGTAACCACTTCAGCGTCGGAAGGTTTACCCCCCTTCATGACCAGGCCATTTTTTGCAATATGGCACTGCGTTACTTTTAACTGACAATTGCGTAGTCATGCGATGTTGTACCCAAATAAAATTGATGTCCTTTTTTTTTTCCCCCCACAAATAGAGCTTTCATTTGGTGGTATTTGATCGTATCTGCGTTTTTTTTTCGCTAGAAACAATAAAAGACAGACAATTTTGAAAAAAAAATGAAAACATTTTTACATTATGCTATAAAACACATCCAATAAAAAAATCAAAAATGTCTTTATCAATTTAGGCCAATATGTATTCTGCTACATATTTTTGGTAAAAAAAAATCCCATTAAGCGTATATTGATTGGTTATAGTTATAGTGTCTACAAAACGATGGGATCTTTTTATTAAATTTTAATTTTTTAACAGTAATGGCGGCATTCAGCGATTTTTAGCGTGACTGCGACAGTGTCAGATTTGTCCGCCGCAATAAGTGACACTTTTTGGGGACCAGTGATGCTAATACAGTGATCAGTGCTAAAAAAAAATGCACCGTTACTGTGCTAATGGCACTGGCAGGGAAAGGGCTAACATCAGCGGCAATCAAACGGTTAAATGTGCTCTTAGGGAGTGCTTTCTAACTGTGTGGGGGATGCTTTGACTGGGCGAAGACAGTTCCTGATTATCAGAAACACAAGATCTCCATCTTCTCCTCTCACAGAACTGCAGTCTGCCTTGTTTACATAGGCAGACCGCTGTTCTGCCTCCATTGAGAACGATTAGTGTGTCCCGGCGGACATTGTGTCTGCCGGACGCACTGATTGGCTCCAGTTGTGTCCAATCACACGGATCGCCTGTGTGTCCAATCGAGTAGGTCGCCGGCGTGCCCCAGACCCAGTGCACAAAATCATGTACAGGTACATGATATTGCGCAGTATATCTGCATGGGGCGGTCCATAACAGGTTAATAAAGCTTTGACAATAAAACCTGGAAGCTGTTGCAGAGCTGCACTAGATTTTGCACACTCCAGCTTTAGTAAATCTCCCACTTTGTGCTGTTTATGTTCTATGATTGGACAAGGTGAAGAGGATGGGTGGAGACATCACACTCTCCACTTTGTCCAATCAGAGAACACCTTGAATTGGAGTTCAGCTTTAAGGTGTACAAATCCTGGTTACAGTGCCCTTAGCGAAAAGTCATTACAGGATGGTCCTGCCTTAGCAGCATACAACATAATGATATTGTGGAGCTTGAACTGACATCTCAATAGTATGTAAGGTTGTTTCTCTTGGAAAGGCTTGGCTGGGCAAATACAATACATACACAGCAAGAAGCATAAGAGTGCTTTTAATAAACTCAAACTTTTAATAAACTCAAACTATAAATAATATGTAGCCCCTGAGAAAGGGGGAAATATTCTTGCCAAATTGATCGGTTCTCATTAACTGTACCTGGCAGGAAGATGGGATAATATGAAGGAACAAAACTGCATACAGAGTAGCCAGACATCGATATATCAACCTGGAGGAGAAAACAAATAAAACGTAAATAAGTCTGGCAAACCTATACTATAAATTATAATAAAATTATATATGTAACGAATACTCTTTCAGCAAAAATATAGATTTGTTCTACAGAATAATAAAAGTGTGTTTTATTGTATATTAATTTATTTTCCTGCACCTTAACTGGGTCACTTGCACAGCAGTTCCTAATTCATTTTTGTGCTGGATAGCCGGAGAATTTTTTACATCTAGCAAATTTTCCCACCATGGTGTACCTTTGCTTTGCTTGTTAAAAAATGATTTACAAGGTTGCCAATGCTTGGTTTGTTATAGTTTTCGCAGATACACTGGTGATATTCAGGTTTGAGCTTCTGGTGTGTTACTGTAGATAGATACGGTACATATATAGGTGCATCTCATAAAATTTAAATATCAAAAAGTTAATTTATTTCAGTAATTCAATTCAAAAAGTGAAACTCATTTTGAATGGCCCCAAAGGCTGCACCACCTAAGCAAGAGGCACCACTAACCAAACACTGCCATGAAGACCAAGGAACTCTCCAAACAAGGGACAATGTTGTTGAGAAGTACCAGTCAGGGTTAGGTTATAAAAAAATATCCAAATCTTTGCTGATTTCTAGGAGCACCATCAAATCTATCATAACCAAATGGAAAGAACATGGCACAACAGAAAACTTGCCAAGAGACGGCTGCACACCAAAACTCATGGACTGGGCAAGGAGGGCATTAATCAGAAAGCAGCACAGAGACCTAAGGTAGCCCTGGAGGAGCTGCAGAGTTCCACAGCAGAGACTGGAGTATCTGTACATAGGACGACAATAGAGTCGGGCTTTATGGCAGAGTGGCCAGAAGAAAGACATTACTTTCAGCAAAAAACAAAATGGCATGTTTTGAGTTTACAAAAAGGCATGTGGGAGACTCCCAAAATGTATGGAGGAAGGTGCTCTGGTCTGATGAGACTAAAATTTAACTTTTTGGCCATCGAAGAAAACGCTATGTCTGGCGCAAACCCAACACATCACATGACCCAAAGAACACCATCCCCACAGTGAAATATGGTGGTGGCAGCATCATGATGTAGGGATGTTTTTCAGCAGTCGGGACTGGGAAACTGGTCAGAGTTGAGGGAAAGATGGATGGTGCTAAATACAGGGATATTCTTGAGCAAAACCTGTACCACTTTGTGTGTGTGATTTGAGGCTAGGACGGAGGTTCACCTTCCAGCAGGACAATGACCCCCAAACACACTGCTAAAGCAACACTTGAGTGGTTTAAGGGGAAACATGTAAATGTGTTGGAATGGCCTAGTCAAAGCCCAGACCTCAATACAATAGAAAATCTGTGGTCAGACTTAAAGATTGCTGTTCACAAGCGCAAACCATCCAACTTGAAGGAGTTGGAGCAGGTTTGCAAGGAGGAATGGGCAAAAATCCCAGTGGTAAGATGTGGCAAGCTCATAGAGACTTATCCAAAGCGACTTGGAGCTGTGATAGACGCAAAAGGTGGCTCTACAAAGTATTGACTTTAGGGAGGTGAATAGTTATGCACATAATGCATATATTTTTCTGTTATTTTGTCCTATTTTTTGTTTGCTTCACCATAAAAAAAAAAAACACACAAAGTTGTGGGCATGTTCTGTAAATTAAATGATGCAAATCCTCAAACAATCCTTGTTAATTCCAGGTTGTGAGGCAACAAAACACGAAAAATGCCAAGGGGCAGGGCACTGCATTTACTTGCAGGTCATTACAGAGGACAAGGGGCACTCTTTACATCTGGAGGAAAATACATTTTTTTTTTTTAACAAGAGAGGAGGAAAAGACATTTAACCTCCACATATGGGAAGGCTTTTTCACAATAAGAGCTGTGAAAATGTAGAATAGAATCCCTTAACAAATAGTTCAGGCCAGCTCAGTAGATTGTTTTACAAAAGACCTGAATGCATTCCTAAATGCTTATAAAAACATAGATTGTTGAATATCCGATTGTCTTCTAGAACAGGGATCTTCAAACTTTTTAAACAAAGGGCCTGTTTACTGTCCTTGAGACTTTAGGAGGGCCAATGGCCCACTATGGTCAATGGAAGTAGAAAATACCTCGGGCTTGGTGTGTCAGTAGGTGTAAAATAATTACATAGTGGCTGTGGTTAGTAGGAGGAGAAACTGTGCCCCGTGGTATATGGTATATGTGGGAGGAATAGAACCCCAACATTCTTGTCATTGGAAGGAATAGCGCTCCATCATTGGTGTCAGTGGCAAGAATAGTGCCCCATTGTTGGAATTAGTGGGAGAAATATTGCTCCATCTGACGTCAGTGGGAGAAATAGCGTTTCAATGTTTATATCAGAGGAAAGAAGTATGGCCTGTCATTGATGTCAGTGGGAGAAATAGTGCCCCACTGTTGTCATCAGTGAGAGGAATTATGCAGCCCCCCCATTGGCGTTGATGGAAAGAATGGTGCCTCATTAATGGTGTCAGTAAGAGAAAAAAGTGCCTTGTATAAATGAGAGGAATAGTGCCCCAAGGGCCGCATAAACGGAAGCAAAGGGCTGCATCTGGCCCTTGAGCCACAGTTTGGAGACCACTGTTTTAGAGGATCAAGAAGGAATTTTTTTGCTCCAACTAGAGCAAAATGAATCATGCGTCATATGGGTTATTTTGCCTTCCTCTGGATATATATGGAAGCTTTATTTTCTCAGGTTTGTTTTTTTTCTATTGGTTGATCTAAATGGACTAAATGGTCTTTTTTAAACCTGTCTATATGTTTACCTATTATAAACCCCCAAAGTCTAAGAAACCATAGCAAGTTAAATAGCCAACATTGTACATTGTTATAGACATACTGTGAGACACATTGGAGAACATGGTTTCTCGTACACAAAGAAAATCACTGAAATAAGAGAGGGCAAGGAGTACAGGTAATGAGGGGAATAGTTCAAGCACTGTATGTGAAATGTTTAGACACATCATTAGGACTCAGTTCCTGTAATGTGCAGTCATAACAGCCTGTTGGATTCAATCAGCATGAAAGGACTGTTCCTGATTGCAGAGATTAGTCACTGAAGGAGCTGAATTGGGAGCTGCGTTCTTCAAATAAGCGTGTATGACTGACAAGGGGAAGTGATGGTGTCAGAAGGGCCCCACGGACAGAAACCATTCAAAAGCATTGAAAAGGTCGGATGACAAATTATCTTCTTTTCTACGATTGCAAAACCATTTTATAATGTTTATAAAAAAAAAAGAAAAATATTGTGAAACAAAAGAAATAAAAAAATGTCCATGGAACTTCTGAACAATATCCACATGTGGGCATATTTTATTTGAGAGTGCAGAAGCGTGGTGAGCAGCAAACCATCTCAAGTCTTCAATAATCATTGACATTGAGCTGGTAATCCTCAGCCACTAAAGGCGGATTTCTAGTTGGCTGCTATAAGACACGGCACACTGCTGTTTTTGGATTTTATATCTCAAGCCTGACGAAGAACTTACCTATAAAACAATTTGTTACCGCGGGTAAAAGCCAACAGCAGCATCATTCTTCGGTATAGTAAAGACGGACGATCTGCTGCTGTGGCTATTGCTTTGCTGATAGCGGCCATTTGCAGTCGCTGTTGGGCAAAAAATTTACATCTAGCTCCTTCAACTTTTTTTTAAAGAAAAGGATGATGAATAATGCCCCGTACACACGGTCAGGGATTTCCACCATAAAATCCGTCAGATTTTTTCCGACGGATTTTGGCCGACACTGGTGTTGCATACACACGGTCGGACAAAGTTGTCGGAAAATCCGATCATTCTGAACGTGGTGACGTTCGCTACGTACGACGGAACTACTTAGAGGCTAGTAGCCAATAGCTTTGGTCTCGTAATTTGATCTGAGCATGCGTGGCACTTTGTCCAACGGAATTCTCTACACACGATCGGAAAAAGTCTGATCGGATTTTGTTGTGGGAAAATTTGAGAGCAGGATCTCAAATTTTTTCCGTCGGAATTTCCGATGGAAAAATCTGATGGAGCCTACACACGGTCGGATTTTCCGACAACATGGTCCGATCGGACATTTTCCGTCTGAATTTCCGACTGTGTGTACGGGGCATTAGGGTGAGCCGCCTACAGATTCATCTATAGTGTGTTCTAGCTGAAATGTACATCGTTTATGCCCAGCTTAAAGCCAATGTCTAGGTTTTGTGTTACTTTAAATAGTTCATTTGAGCCAGAACTAAAAAAAAGCGCACGCTGTCAGCGCTATATAAACTGTATGTAGCATCAGCTACATGCAGTATACAGTGCTGTGTTCTGGCAGTGGTACAGGGAAGAGTGGGAATCACAGTAAAATAAAAAATATATATATTTCACCTATATGGCTGCAGCTGTGCCCCGATGCCTCCAAGATCGAGAACTGAGTGATCAAACATTGCTGATCAATCAGCTCTCGGTCCTCAGCCTGAAGACAGCTGGTCACCGGCTCTCTGCTCTGCCCCTCCAGTGCTCATTAGAGCGCTGGGCTTTAGAGGGACTTGGGAGCTGCTGGCTCAGGCTCTCAGTGGCTCGCTAAGAGGATGAGCCAGCTGTAGGTCCAGGCTTCTGGGCTGATCCCAACCATATGGTTGAGAGCTTTTCAGAGCCTTGAGCTGCTCTGTGACTTCAGCCAACATTGGACTTTAGCTTGCTGTCGGCTGAACCCGGGTCACAGGAGTGCAGAACAAACTGCACTCCTGTGACCCACAGGGCAAACATAGCCAAATAAAGCTTTGGCCATACTTCTCCCTTAACTTGATCTGCCAGACTTTTTCTGCACATCAGCTATCCTTATTGTTAGTGTATTTTATGTGTGGCCCAAGACAATTCCTCTTTTTCCAATGTGACCCAGGAAGGTCAAAAGGTTGGACACCCCTGATTTAAAGTAATACAAAACTGGGTGTTGAGCTTCAAGTCATGTCACAGTGGTGATTCTACCAATTACGTCATCTCCCCAGTGTAGTTCACAGTGTACAGTGCAACCGGTGACCCCCTTCTAAAGAGTGCTGCTCCCTCACAAGACAACACACAGCAGAGCCTCACGTTCTAGCAAGGAAGCCGTGACACCTCTCACTTGGGTTGGCCAACATTGGAGCAACACCATGGGAGAGGGTAATTGGACTGTTAGCATTCCCTAGTAAGACATGATGCATAACCTGATTTTGATCAGTCAGATCAGCAGAATTTACTAACAGCCATGTTCTGCTGGAACCGCTTTGAACAAAGTGAACATTTAAGGAACAGGCAGTGGAGCAGGTGGCTATGAAAGGTATAAAATATTAACATGGTAACAGGGTTTATTCAACTTCTGGATTATGTATTTGTGAGGCTGTGTTGGGGACATTAAATTGTAATTTTCCTTTGTAGAATTAAGTTTGGTGCACATGGTTGATACATCTCCATTGGAACACATGACAGGTGATGGAAGTAAGTTTACGGGTGATTTTTTAATCAGTCACATTATGAGAAATTGCAGTGGTTTTTAGGCCAATTGATTTAATTAGAAATAGGGATGGTCCGGATGTTCGAATCGAATGCAAGTTCGACTCGAACATCAGGATTTCGTTTGTTTGTGAATTAACCGAACATATGGGGCGTTCTCGGCAAATTAGAGTGACACAGAGTGCCCCATAATGCACTGTGAGATCACTGTGCATTGACGTCTGTGGATTGGGAAAAGCATGCACCTGACCGGCATGCTTTGGCCAATTACAGCATGATCTGCTGTGAGAGCCACGATTGGCCAAAGGCAGGGTGCCTTTGGACAATCATGGCTCAGGGGGCTAAGTTCATACCCCACACTATTTAAGGCTGCTTACACGGCGGCCGTATGTAGTGTGATACGTGGAGGAGATCACACATACACACACACAATATACACACATATACAGTGTAGATTATATATATATATATATATATATATATATATATATATATATATATATATATATATATATATATATATATATATATATATATATATATATATATATATATATATATATATATATATATATACACATACATATATATATATACATATACACACACATACATACATACACACACACACACACACACACACACACACACACACACACACACACAGTGCAGTCAGTGTACAGTATATAATACAGTGCATTGATTGTGGTTAAGGGCAACCCTATGACAAAATTGAGAAAAAAAACAGCATGGGGTCCCCCCCAAAATCCATACTAGGCCCTTTGGGTCTGGCATAGATTTTAAGGGGAACTCCATGGCAAAATTAAAAAAAATTGGTATTGGGTCCCCCCCAAAATACATACCAGACCCCATGTTGATGGGGACAAGAGCCTCTTCCTGACAACCCTGGCCATTAGTTGTAGGGGTCTGCGGGCAGGGGGCTTATCGGAACCTGGAAGCCCCCTATCACAAGGGGGCCCCCAGATCCTGCCCCCCCCCATGTGAATGGATATCAGATACATTGTACCCCTACAATTCACCCAAAAAAGTTTCAAAGAGTAAAAAACCACAATAGACAGTTTTTAACATAAGTATTCAATAAAAGGCACATTTCTATATATACGATATGGTTGTGTAGGTTAGCAGCCTATCTAGTAACCAGTGGCAGTTCATCCATAGGGGGCGATTGGGCGCGCCCCACAAGCTTTTCACAGAAAAAGATCACTTTAAGACTTTCCAGGCGCCGGACACATGGCAGTCTATGGGAAGCTGATTGCAAGCTGGGAAGCTGATTTGCCCGTGTTTAGGGCGTGTTCGAGGCGCAAAGCCCCCCCACTCTAAACTGATTTGCCTCTGGCTCCTGTGATTTTTTTTTTAATTGGCTGGGACTGGAGGACAACTGGGCGGTGCTTTTTCGGCACTGCAGCATCACTTCCAGTTTCCCGGTTGACTCACTGTGCTGCGGAGAGTGACTGACTGACTGGGACCTAGGACCCTTTGATGTGAGGCGGGGAGTGATTCACTGATGCAGCAGATGGGCACAGAGCTAGCAGTGCTGAGTCTGAGCTCAGTGTATCTAAGGTGAGTGCCGGGGATCGGAGGTGACAGTAATGTGCATCACTGAGTGTGTGTCTCTATCTCCCCCCTGGGCTCCTCTGATAGGCTGCTTTCAAGGGAGTCTGTAAGTAACCCGCGCTGCCTGTGCAATGGGGCCAAATCACGGCCGGCTCAGAATCCTCTTTGCTCCACTTTCCTTCTACTGAGCTGCTCCATATCCTCCAGCTTCCGCCCTGCTCACAGTGACTATGGAAATGTTTGAGAGGTGACAGTAGGAGAGCCAGGAATAGAGAGACAGAGGATGGCATTCTGTGCTGGAGGAACGAGAGAACGTAATGTAAAAATAAGGGGCGGAGGAGGTAGCAGTCTGAGCAGAGCAAGCAACAGGGGGAAGCAGCTGAACATCGTACACTGATAGACCTGCGATATCCTCTGTGATAACCCTGCCACCCCCCCCCCCCCCTGCACCAACAGCTCTTCTCTGTCCTCACACACAACTGAGAATACAGGGAAGGCCGACTTTAGTGGATGTCTCCTGGTGCTGTGAGCTGAGGAATTTGAGTCTCTCTCTCTCTCTATCTTACCATGATCTGTAAGACTGAGCTGTATACCATGTCCTGTGAGGCTGAGCTGTATACCATGTCCTGTGAGGCTGAGCTGTATACCATGTCCTGAGAGGCTGAGCTGTATATTATGTCCTGTGAGGCTGAGCTGTATATTATGTCTTGTGAGGCTGAGCTGTATACCATGTCCTGTGAGGCTGAGCTGTATACTAGGGTTGCCACCTCATCCCTTTAAACCCGGACACATATTAATTACACAGGTTCTGTGGCTGATTAAGGTGGTAATTAAACTCACTTGGTGCCTTATCTGCATTTAATTAGCCTCAGAACCTGTGTATTTCAAAGGTATTCAGGTTTAAAGGGATGAGCTGTATACTATGTCCTGTGAGGCTGAGCTGTATACTATGTCCTATGAGGCTGCGCTGAACTCCCGACACTATGGATGGAATACAGGGGATGGAGTGGGTTGATTTTATAAGGGGTGTGGCTTATTAGAAGTGGGAGGGGTCAAAAAGGAAGTGTGGGGTCTGGCGCCCCCCCATCCCAAAACTTCACCAGCCGCCACTGCTAGTAACATTAAACTTTGAAATAATCTCAGATACATTATTAAAGGCAATAGAAGGCATTTTCACTAGTCTATCACTTGACCTGATCTGATCTATGTATGAAAATAATCTGACGTGTGACATAACCTGCTCTAGGGGTCAACTCTGAAACAATATGACAACCAGATGTGTCTTCACAATTGCTGCATTTCCCATCCTCCAAAACAAGAAACAATGACTGCAAACATCCATTTTTATTGCATAGAAGTTAAATCGCGGACACACCACTTATCCTTTGTCTCGGTTTTACAATGGTATAAAATTACAATCACACATCCCACACCTAACATCACATAAAACACAACATACATGAGTCACAAAGACCTTCTATGAGTATAATGGATTCATTATGAGGGATTTGGGCTTACTTTATATTCTTCAGACTAAAAGTAAAACATAACTGACCCTGGCATGGCCAACCTAATACAACTGCTTATAGGTGAATGGAGATGTTTGTGCTGAACTTCATTCTTACCTTCAGCATAGCTCCCAATTGTCCCTCATTTGGAAAGATTGCCCGCCCCTCTTTTGGAGACCAAACCCCTCTATCCCTTATGTAGCCTCAGTTGTCCCACTTTGTGGACCGATGTGAACATCTTTATACAAAATGTAGTATTTTACAACCAAAATTGTTAGTGGCACTACACTTTTTTTATCCAACTTCTATATTACTATATATTTGTTATTTTGAAAAGCCAATATAAAAAGGAAAAATGGAGATGTAAAAAAAAATAAAAAAGAAACACAACAGAACTTGTGTGGTTTATCATTTTCTAGACATTAGATCGTTGTGGTCCATGTAACCAGGGTTGTGGTCTTTGCCCATATACTGTGTGCCACAAGGTGTCCCTATCATTCCAAAAAGTTGGGAGGTATGCCATTAGTCTTGCACAGTTGTACAAACCTATTGTTCTGTATTGAAAGTATTTGGTGTGATTTTACAAGCAGAATGAACTTCAGCTTTAACATTAAAGCCTCGTACACACTACTATTTTTTTTTTCGCTCAACCCAGCAGGTTGAACGAAAAAAAAAACTCAGCTCATGTCGGAGCCGTTGTACTAACAATCCGATGTTAGTACATCAATCTAACCTGCTGTGCTATTGTGTTCTGACAGGGGGACGGCCCCCCTGCCAGAACACTCCGGTCAGTGCTTTCAGCCATTTGCTGAGAGGGCTGATTGAGAGCCGGTTGTCAGACCATTTTTGGTTTTGACCCTTTGACAGAAGCCAGACAAGCTTCTGTCAGACCAGCTGGCATACACACGGGCCGAACGTCCAGTCTATTGAACCAGCGGATGTCGCCCAACATTCGCCCCGTGTGTACTAGGCTTTAGGCTAGGTTAGAAAAGATGAATGTCAGGATTTGTTAAACTGAAAGTAAAGGTGGATACATACTATAAGAAAATTGAGCAGACAATTCCCCAATGTTTTACAGCAAATCGGAACTAAGAATGGAAAAAAAAAAAATTTACGAAAATTCTCATACGACAAAGGCTTTTTTTGTTGGTTTACCATTTCTGATCATGCGCAGTCTTTCGTATCTGATTTTTCTCATACCAAAAACCATACTAAAAAATCAGTACAAATTAAACTAAAATAGTTTGTTCGGTTCTTGTACGAGAACATTTTTGGAGTGTGTCCCTTCGTTAACTTTTGTTTGGAAAGTCTGAATCGGATGTCTAAAGTTGTGTACACACTATACGAAAATTGAACGATCGTGCCTTGTATGACATTTTTCTTTCAACTTTCTCATAGTGTGTACCTAGCTTTAGAGTGAGCTACTGCTACTCCACATCCACTCTGGCCTGATGAACTGCTTAGTGCTGTCCTATATGAAGGTAGTGGTGAATGGTGTCTCATAATGTGAGGGAATTGTAGTTCCTTTACAACTGGATGGCCATAGTTTGGAGACCCCTGTTCTAGATCATGGTAAGCTGGGTATCAAGTCCAGTGGCAGCTGCTCATGCAGGATTTGGTGGTGGTGGGATGGTTGGCTGGCTGGGTGGGTGCCACTGATCAAGTCCAAGGTTAATGAAGATGCTCAATCAGAATTATAGAACAGCAGATAACCCAACATATTTTTCTCAGGGAAATACTCAACAGGCAGGCTAGATTTTTATTGGCCTTTTTCTTTTGATCCCAGACGAGATAAGGCTGGTGCTCTGTTTGCTTACACACTCAAATGTTTTAGTGCCATTTTACACTATTGCACTGCCTTAATGTGCTGCAATGCACGTCACCTATGTTTGCGCAATGTGGTTGCATGCATTCTGAGTTACAGTTTCTGTTTCAATCGTTTTATTGGAAAGTTCCATTAAAAAAAAAAAAGGCATAAACCATAACAGGCACAATGACACTAGTCAAACAGGAAAGAAGGTAATAGTCTTCAACGCAGGCAGAGCGTGCTACTGACAAACAAATAAGAACAACAAAAATGATATGTAGTCGCAACGTTACATAATCCAACATATGGATGTATAACAGTGCCTGCATAATATAAAATGAAGAATAGTGAAATGAAAAATTTTGAGTGCACTTCAATTGAGGGGAACAAGTCCTAAACAGAAGAAAAACTCCAAGTGCCCATTAAGGCTCAGAAAGCATGAATAACCTGGTAACCACCAGCTAGATAGAAGATTTAACATATTGTAGAAGATGTGTAGAAACAGCAACAGAAAAGAAACAAAAAATGAAAGAGGAGAAAAGAAAGTGAAGAAAGAAGAAGATGGGCGAGAGGTGAGGAAAGAGGGGAAGAGAGCTGTAGCCCACCTGGCTCCTCAGCATCCGCTCTCAAAGGGATTTAAGATATTGTATCCATGGATTCTGAATTTATTAGAATTGCGGGGAGGTATCTCATAGGATGCTAACCAACTTTTTATTGGTCATGATCCAGGTGAGCTTACGCCTTATTACCACCAAGTCATCTGTGGGTTTTTTCCAAGTGGTTGCAATGGCTATCTTGGCCACAAGGAACATCAAGGTTTGAGTGTTCCTGGGCACCTCCGCTACAGGTTAATTAAGTAAGGCTACTTTGGGATCCCTTACAATGTTTACAATGGTAACAGAGTATATCAGGGCATGAACTAATATCCAGAAGTGTGGGACTTTACTACACAACCATGTATAAAACATCAAACCCACTTGGCCACAGCCCTGAAAATAGAGTGAGGAAGAATCTAGGTACATTTTTAAAAGAGGCATTCATGTAGGAAGTACCAGCAGGACAGGACTTTAAAGCCCACCTCTACCAGTGAAATATTTATAACTCCTTTGTATGTCCCAGCTGACCAATCTGTCCAGTCTTCCTCATCACTTTCCATCCTTAAATCCCCCTCTCAAGACAGAATATAGGGCAATTTGCCGGCGGTATTAACAAAATGTTGATACGGCTCCGAAATGATCCTCACCATGATAGCATCTGTTTTTAAAAGCCATCTGCGTTGAGATATCAGTGGTAGAACATTGCACAGATTAGAGATAATGTAGTATTTGTTGTAAGCGGTAAGTCTCAGAGGCCGGTATTCTAAGCTGCTGTGCATAAGAGGTGGGACGTAAACCCCTGATAAAATGACCAATGTGTTAAAGACCTTTCTTCAGCCATCAATGGAACTCGAGGGCGTAGACCAGGTGGAAATGCTGGATTGTTGAAAAGAGGCACGACAGGAGTGTGGGGAGAATAGAGAGAGGCCAACCTATATTTTAAGTCCCACAAATGTAAAGTATAGTATAGGCATCGCCTGCCAGGTTCTCGAGGGGGTCCACATCAAGAGATGTGGTGCACAGGCTTGGGCCGCCAGCACTATCCAATATATACCTGGCACATGGTGATCAGTCTTTGGTTTGCTGATGGTAACTATATCTGTATAATATTTCCCAGATGGATAAAGGATTTTTCCCTTTAAAATTTCTTATAGATTTAAACTTGGATTTCCCCTTTGGCAGTTATGAGCACCCTGTTTGTATGCTCCCTTATATGCTCCTATTATCTTTCCAAGGAATCATTATCCAGGTGGGTTTTCCATTTTTTGGGATAACATACACTTATATATTTTTTCTCTTCAATATCTTAACAAATTTAGTATCTATATTAATGTACCCCATAGATGGATTGCCAAACTGATATAGTTTTGGACATTATTTCCCTCTCTATGATGCACTCGACACAATCCCATGTATTCAGCATTTTTGTGGACTGCAGAGCCCTCTCTCGGGACTTTCAGGTCAGCATCTGAGCCTATCAGCTCCACCCACTTTTCAATTATGTGATGTCCATTTCTACATTATCTTATCAAAGCAGTGTAAATTGTTGTGTATTCAATGTTCTGATTGTATTTTTTCTATTCTAGTAAATATTAATTGACATTATCTAACTCTCCTGAGGAAGCCCAAGTTTGGGTGAAACATGTTGAGAAAAAGAGCAATAAATGAAAAGTTCATCTCTGTTTAGCGATGTATGGGTTTTTAAAAAACGTTTTCATAGACATTTGATGTCAAATATGCAATATCAAGTTATATTGTGAAATTCAATAAAACTTTTTTCTATCAATGTAATTTTTCTTGTATTTTTGCGCCTTAAAAGTCCCATTTTCTGTTCTTTGAACTAAATTTTGACACTATCCAATCCCGTTTGTAAGATCGGGCGTATAATGGAGTCGGTTGGATAAGTTGCACTGCCCTACAGTATTTTATGAGATCCAGAACACCCAGCTCACAGTCTCTCGCATCCTGTAAAGTGTGCGGCATGACAGCTTATCACTCGGGGGGTGCCAGATGAATTTCAAGAGCTGGCTTTGAAATCTTTGAAGATCTAAGGCAGGAATCGCCACAGGGAGGGAACAAAAGTAATCCAAAGTTCTAGGCAAGAGCACAATCTTAACTGCAGCTAGTCTACCAATCCAGGAAAAATGGCATGTGGACGACCACACCTCCATGTCTGGCAACAGTTTAGGAAGCAAATTTGTGTAATTGGTTTAATAAAGAGATGCCACGTGGGAGTTAATTTAATCCCCAAATACGCTAGAGATTTAGATTGCCAGGAAAAACTATAACTATGTTTTAGGCTCCCTAGAGCATCCTCATCCATATTAATGTTAAGAGCTTCTGATTTTGTCCAATTCACCTCCAAACCCAAGATCTTCCGGAAGCTAGCTAATAGATCCATGAGTGATGGGAGGGTAGTGTGCGGGGAAGTGAGAAAAAGAAGCAGATTGTCGGCAAACAACACACATTTATGTGGTGTCGCCCCAATCTCCACTTCAAGAACATCCGGATCTGACTGAATGGCTAAAGTTTCCATTGCAATGATAAAAAGAAGCAAAGAGAAGGCAACCCTGTCGAGTTCTGGAAGGGGATCAGACGTATAGCCCCTCACCCTTATTTGGGCTGAGTGAGTGCTATACAGAGTCTGAAGTAATAAGAGGAATAAGAGGAATTTAGGATCGAACTACCATCTAGACAAAATTCTGAACAAATAGGTCCAAGATAAAGTGTTGCATGCTTTCCTTATGTCTAGAGACAGCAACAGCCCTGTCCATGTGCTCCCCAAATCCCAGGGCGAATTTGGTCAGATGCTTATCTATGCGTAACGAAGTTGATTTGGTTTTTATGGATGTAGCAGGCGATAAAGTCATTTAACCTGGTTGCATACATTTTGGCTAGCAATTTCAAATCTGTGTTGATCAAAGAAATCGGCCTATAAATTAGCCACATCGCTGGGGTCTTTATTGGTTTTGGGTATGACATTAATAAAGGCTCTATTTGAGTTCGCTTTCAGTTTCACCTTCCTGAAGGGCATTAAAATATTTCTCCAAATGTGGAAGTAAAATCGGAGCAAATTTCTTATAATACAAGGCCGAAAGGGCATCAGGGCCAGAGGGGCTTAGTGGATTTAGATTGTTTAAAAGCTTGGAGAATTTCTGTCTTTGTGGTTTGCCTTTTCCAAAACATCCCTATGGGTGATGAGGATAACGGGTAAGCATGCCACAAAGTCTTAAAATCCTCTTGGGAGACAGAGCTTGCCGAAGTGTACAAGTTCTTCTAATAATTGTAGAACTCCCCAACGAGAGCTACAGGGTTCTGGGTGAGCGTACTGTTCGCTTTCCGCAACTTAGGAACTGAGTTCAGAGCTTAGTCATCCCCACCCCCACTCCTTATCTCAAGTATTGCAACTCCCTCCTCATTGACCTACCTCTATATAGGCTACCCCCCCCCCCCCTTCAGCTTACCATGAATGCTGCCGCCAGACTAATTCATCTTACCTACCGCTGCTTCTTGAACAGCGCTTCTACTCAGTTGTTTTTTTTTTTTTTTTATTACTTGCCCTTCTCTTAGATTACCCATTCTCATCCAGGGTTCCGTGAAACCCTAGGGTTCTTCCTGAAGTTGCTAGGGGTTCCTTGAGCTTTGGTCAATTGACCTGCCATTAGATGGTACCTGCATAGTTCCAGGGTCAACACCACTTGTCAGAGGCAGATGCATGAACCCAGGCTGAGGTTGCCACTCTTACACAGATTCTAGGGACTACACAAATGTGCGGTTACAGGGATTCCCCTGCTTTTGTTCTGATTCACAGCAGGATCTGGGAGGAGCTCCATCCTGTGCCAGCACCCCCAGTGGTGGATGCTCGAGGATTTATACACCCAACTCAAACAGAGCCTGAGCGGCACACTAAATTGCATTGGTTCTGGAGGCAAAGGCAGTAGGATTTGGATAGTATTTTGATTTGGGGCTGAAGGGAGAGGTTAGAGTCCAGGATTACACCTAGCACCCTTGCCTTAGGGGAGGGAAGGATAGCTGTGCTATTATTCTTGATGGAAAAAGTCTGGGGAGGGGATGCGGGGGAGGAAAGATTATGAGCTCAGTATTTGAAAGACTTGAGTTTTAGGAAGTGACTTGACATCCATACTGATACGTCAATTAGTAAATTAGTTATTTTAATATCTTTAGAAACACTTGTAACTGGATAGGTATACACAGGGCCGGCACCTCCAGCACTGAATGTATTCTATGGCAAGGTGTGCAAGAGGGTCAATTGATGCTGACTGCTGGGGGGGGTCTATTGTCACTGGGGATCTATTTTTTGTGTGGGGGTCTATTGTTGCTGGGGTGATATTTTGTTGCGGGGGTCCATTGTTGCTGGGGGGAGGTCTGTCGTGTGTGGGGGAATCTATTGTTGCTGTGGTGAGGTCTGGTGCTGCTTGGGTGGGGTCTATCAAATTCCATACAATTTAGTAGCACAAAATGATACTTGGTTCTGTACTCTCTAAAAGGAACAGTACTGGGAGGTGGGTAGAGGGTGGAGCCAAGAGACAGTACTGGGAGGTGGGTAGGGGGTGGAGCTAAGAGACAGTTCTTTGGAGGTGGGTAGGGGGGCAGAGACAAAGGGTGACTCATCAGGGGGGGAGTTCCTGCACCTATTCTCTGAGAAAAAAAGCCCTGGGTATACATACAGCTTCAAATATGACTGATATTGTAGGAAGAGATTTAAACTGACAACATTGGCTTATTGGCTACCTGGTTCCAAAAAATCATAGGATCCAGTATTAATTGAACTTCGCACATCAGTGACATCATCTCTCCTCAAATACTGTAAATCAGTAACTACATAAAAATATAATAACATAATGGGTTTTGGAAAATAAAATATTCCCTCTGCTTATACAAGCCAGTCAAGTCAACATCAACGATCCCAGTTAAAATCTTGTATGTGCGGTTTTCTGTTTGCAAAGCTATTACACCTGACAAGGTATTTTCTATCTCCAGACATATCAATCTTCCCATTCACCCCCATGGTGTGTGTTTTTCACCCTCTAAGATTATGCAAACAAGACAAGAACACACAATTCTACAACGTCTACATTCCAAAGAAAAGATAGCTTGATAGGAGGCATAGACCTGCTACTCATAATACCTCCTATGAACACGAAAAACAACACTGATCTGTTTGCTTTTTTTTTTTTTTTTACTTTTGGCTCAGCCATTTCATTTACTAGGACAGTGAAGGCGAACCTTGGCACCCCAGATGTTTTGGAACTACATTTCCCATGATGCTCATGCACACTGCAGTGTAGTTGAGCATCATGGGAAATGTAGTTCAAAAACAACTGGGGTGCCAAGGTTCGAGAAGAAGAAAGAAGAAAGAAGAGTTTTCCCATCAGCAGTCAGATTACATGAATTTCAACACAAAAAACATTCAAAAATGAAAGCGGAACTTGCAGCTAAACGTTATTGGAAAAATGGCTGGAGGAATGCTTGATGCTGTAGTGTATAAATCACACTCACCTTTGTATCCCTGATCTACTTTTTAAAAACCCTGAGCCAATTTCCAGGACCTTTGCTCTGGGTCATCACCAGGTTTAGGCCTCAAAAAAGATTCAGAGAAATCTCTACTGTGGAAACTGTCAAAAAGTACCCTTCAAGCAGAAGAACATGAGATAAGGATGTGCTTGCACTTTACACACTACTCCTACTATTCTTTATTTGTATGTTCTATCCATAGTGATGACGAAAAATGGAGAAAGGCACATGACAGCTGTTTAAAGGGAGAACATGTATCATTTCTATACAAATTTGCCTTATTATTAAATCAACTCTTCATCAATAATTTCAAAAAACTATTAGATAAGCACCTAAAATGACCGCAACATACAGGCATATACAATGTAATACTGACATATAATCACACACATAGGTTTGGACTTGATGGACTTGTGCCTTTTTTCAACCTCACCTACTATGTAACTATGCTTTATAAATATGCTCCTATGTGAAACTAAGGCCTTAGTCACATGGGTGCATAGGGCTTAGTCATAGACGTGCGCACATTGTGTGACGGGTGTGCACAGGCACACCCTAATCCCTGGCTGAGCTCTAATTGGTTTGGCGGGCAAGCGAAAGTATCTGTTTGCTGCCGTTGCGACTTCTATAGTTCCGGTCTTGGGCGGTGGCGGAGTGATATACATCTGCAATCTGCCCCCCCCCCGACCTTCTCTCTCTCCCTTGCTTGAAGGGCGGAGCCTCAGCCTGGATAGCAGCAGGCGGGTCACGTGAGCAGTAAGCGCCGTGTACAGCCGACTCACATCTTCGGCTATTTTCGGCGGCTCCGTGGTTTGTCCTGCGCAAGCGCTGCCCCTGCGCAGTACAGGGGGGCATTATCCGCCAGGGACCTTTTTTAACAGGACACAGGGGCACTGGTAGCCAGACACACGATGGACCAAAACCCTCCCTACCTGACTTTAAAAAAAAGTAAGTGTGCGTTATATATATATATATATAATATATATATATTTTTTTTTTTTTTCTAAATCAATATGAACCCGCCTGACTTGTCAGCAAAAAAGTAAGATATATATATATATATATATATATATATATATATATATATATATATATATATATATATACATATACATACACACACACACACACGCACGTGTGTTTGAGCTTTTGAGCTTTGGTTTGAGGCGCACACCCTAATGCAATAGGCTGCGCATGCCTATGGGCTTAGTATTTATGTGGCTTTAGCCTTCAGGTGCTGGGTGCAGGCAGTGTAAGTATATAGGAGCACAGTGGCTGCACAGACCCAGTTGCTCCTCCCAATTTGACAGGTGTGTGGGTGCGCGTGCCCTGTCCCGAATGCCCAGTGTGTATTTGGAATCACTTGCCCACACACCAGTCACATCGTGATGCGTGGATGTGTCCGCGTAGTCTCTGTCCCCCCATTAATTTACATGGGCTACCTGCATGCAGCACCTGGCGGTCCAAGCCACATACATACATGGCACATTCATGGACTACGGGCCTCAGCATTTGTTTGACTGAAGGGGATGTCAGACAAATGCAATCTGTGCTGACTGGACTCATTTTGAAGTGCCATGTACTTTGTAACGGTCCCCAGTACTTTTGTTATAGTGTATCCTATCGGCAGGCCGTCAGACAAGAGTCCTCGCAGATTACTCACCAAGAAATAAACACATTGCTACATTCAATTTCTTGATGAAATGTTTTTCATGCTTGTCAACAAGTACTAAGATTTAAATGGTAAATTCTGTTGTCTTGTTACATGGGTGGTAGTAATGTTTCCCAATCATTTCTAGGTGGTAGGACCTCAGAGATCACATTAGGAAACTCTGTTGAAAACTTCAAGCAGAGATCTAGTTATTTCCAGAATTGGCAAGAAAAAGGATATGTCTGCCAAAATGCCTAATCTTTAAAAAAAAAAAAAAAAAAAAGAAGAAGAAAAAATATGCCATTACTGGACATCTCTTTACTTTCTTTGTGCACTAGGCAGAGAAAGACAAAAATAAAGCCCCATACACACGGTCGGACAATCCGCGGACCAGGTCCGTCGGACCATGTCCGTCATACTTTGTCTGATGTTGGTTTTGCGTACACACGGTCGGACAAAGTTGTCGGAAAATCCGATCATTTTGAACGTGGTGACGTTTGTTGCCTACGACGGGACTACGTAGAGGCTAGTAGCCAATAGCTTTGGTCTTGTAATGTGATCTGAGCATGCGTAGCACTTTGTCCGGTCGGACAACCGTACACACGATCGGGTTTGGTGTGATCGGACCGGGTTGACGGCAAATCTTTCCAGCAGGAGATAAGACTTTGTCCGTCGGACAAACCGACGAACACTGTCCGATGGTGCATACACACGGTCTGATTTTTCAACAACCTTGTCCGATCGGACAGAATCCATGAAAAAGTCCGACCGTGTGTATGGGGCTATAGTGTAACTGCTGGGCAACTGGCATTTCATAGTTACATAGTAGGTGAGGTTGAAAAAAGACACAAGTCCATCAAGTCCAACCTATGTGTGAGATTATATGTCAGTATTACATTGTATATCCCTGTATGCTGCGGTCGTTTAGGTGCTTATCTAATCGTTTCTTGAAACTATCCTTGCCGCTCTTACAGTAAAGAACCCTCTACGTAGTTTAAAGGTTAAACCTATTTTCTTCTAATTTTAATGAGTGGCCACGAGTCTTGTTAAACTCCCTTCTGCAAAAAAGTTGTATCCCTATTGTGGGGTCATGAGTATGGTATTTGTATATTGGAATCATATCCCCTCTCAAGCGTCTCTTCTCCAGAGAGAATAAGTTCAGTGCTTATAACCTTTCATCATAACTAATATCCTCCAGACCCTTTATTAGCTTAGTTGCCCTTCTTTGTACTCACTCCATTTCCAGTACATCCTTCCTGAGGACTGGTGCCCAGAACTGGACAGCATACTCCAGGTGCAGCCGGACCAGAGTCTTGTAGAGCGGGAGAATTATCGCTTTATTCCTGGAGTTGATCAACTTTTTAATGCATGCCAATATTCTGTTTGCTTTGTTAGCAGCAGCTTGGCATTGCATGCCATTACTGAGCCTATCATCTACTAGGACCCCCATGTCCATTTACATCCTAGATTCAGAAAGAGCTCAACAATAACAGCCCCGTGTTTATTTTAGTTTAGATTTACTTCAAAGTGGCTGTAAAGGCAGACAGCTTTTTACCAAAAAAAAATAAAAAGTAAAAAACCTTCTGCATGCAGCCCCCCCCCCCCCCCCCCCCATACATACCCAAGCCCGAACCTGATCCAGCGATGCGCAAAAGAGCCAAGGCTCTCTCGGTCCTCACTGGCTCAGATGCAGCAGCAGGAGCCATTGGCTCCCTCTGCTGTCAATCAGAGCCAGTGACAAGGGAGCGGGGACGCGACTGGGCCGAGCCGCATTCTGTGACTTATGGCTCAAGAATGAGCATGCTCTCGGCAGGGGGTGAAGCAAGAAGCACCGGCGTGGGACCCGAGAAGAGGAGGTTTGGGGGTTGCTTTGTGCATAACCATTACACAGAGCAGGTAAGTATAACCTTTTTGTTACTTTAATTTAAAAAAAAGCTTTAAAAATCACTTAACCACTAGCCGACCAGCCGCTGCAGTTATACTGCGGCAGGTGGTCGCGGCTGTGAAAATTGCCGTAGCTTTAGGTCGCTCCTTTAAGACGTCACAGCAGGCACGCGTGATGACCGCTGGGCACCCGCGATCAAGAGTGACAGAGCGAGAACCAGGATCTGTGTGTTCATACTAAGAGTGTGTGTATGTGTGTGTATGTGTGTGTGCGCGCGCGCGCGCATGTATTATATATACACACACACACTAATATATATATATATATATATATATATATATATATATATATATATATATATATATATATATATATATATACACAGGGGGTCCCCTACTTACAAACATCCGACTTACAAACGACTCCTACTTTCAAATGGAGGGAGACAACAGGAAGTGAGAGGAAATCTACCCCTAGGAAGGGAAATTCACTCCTGTAAGAGTTAATATGGGAAAAAGGTGTCTCCACTGATGCTTTATCACCAGTCCATGTTTCCCTAACAACCCAAAATTTTCAAAATCCAATTGTCATTGGGACAGAAGGTGAGGTGAAATCTTCTGAACAGGGGCACAGACAGCACAACAAATGTTACAGGGGTGATAACCCTTCTCTATGTTATCTAAAAAACTTAAAAATAGATTATTTGGTTGGAGCTACACTTCAAAAATATACCTGTTCCGACTTACAAACAGATTCAACTTAAGAACAAACCTACAGTCCCTATCTTGTTTGTAACCCGGGGACCCCCTGTATATATATATATATAGGAACTCACCTGGTGCTGGCGTCAGCTAGACAGAGATGAGCGAAGAAAAGATGGCCTTCACTCATCTTCATGACGTCACATCCGGTTCCGGCCACATGTATACACATGTATACAAGGCCATTTTATTTTTTTATTTATTTTTATTTATTTTTTAAAGCACTTTTAGATCGCAGATCTCTCCATAAAGAGAACCTGTCATGCTATATTGTTATCGCAAGGGCTGTGTTTACATTCCTTGTGATAGCAATAAATGTGATCAAAACATTTTTATTTTTAAATAAAACTAAATGTTTTATTTATTTTTTTTAAAGTGCGCCTGGCCCTGCATGCAGAGGTGAACGCATATGTAGGTCACACCTACACATGTGAGGTATCGCCGTGAACGTCTGAGGGAGAGCAATAACTCTAGCATTAGACCTCTTATGTAACTCTAAACTAGTAACCTGCATAAATTTTAAAAAAGTATCGCCTATGGAGATTTTTTAAGTACCATAGTTTAGAGCCAGTCCACGAGCGTGCACAATTTTAAAGACATGTTTTGGCGTAACATCATCTTTCATATTATAAAAAAAAAATTGGGGTATATACTGTATATTATGTTTTGTTTTTTAAATTCATTAAAAAGTGTATTTTTTTAAAAAAAAAACTGCATTTGAGAAAACGCTGCGCAAAAAAATGTATGACCTAACAAGTTGCAACGACCGCCATTTCTAGGTAATTTTCTAGCAAAAAATACTGAGTTTTACTTGTTACATAGTTAGTCAGGTTGAAAAAAGACACAAGTCCATCTAGTTCAACCATAAAAATAAATAAAAAATAATATCAAACAATCCCATATACACAACCCTATACCCACCGTTGATCCAGAGGAAGGTGAAAAACCCCAGCATAGCATGCTCCAATTTGCTACGGTGGGGGAAAAAATTCCTTCCTGACCCCCAGAGAGGCGGATTTTCCCCGGATCAACTTTACCTATAAATGCCAGTACCCAGTTATATTGTGTGCACTTAGGAAAGAATCCAGGCCTTGTAAACAACAAGTGTCAGAAAAATGCCTGGTCAGCAAGTGGTTCTGAAATGTTGTATATGGTTAAAAGTAGCTTTGATTTGAATGATTCAACCCCCCCCCCCAATAACCCCCCCCCCCCCCCCCCCCCCCCCCCCCCTCTCTAATGTACAAACAACAAAACATTTCTTAATGAAAATGTATAGTTTTGTAAATATACTCATTTATAGATCCATCAACATTGAGACTCTTATGCCAGTTTTTGCTTTACACCAACTTCCTGTTTGGTGGAAGAAGCAGGAGGCTCAACATATTACTCTACCATGCAGGAGCCCTCCCAAACAGTGGGCAGGATGCTAGAGGTGTTCACAGTAATTCTAGCCATGATAGTGGGTGAGATTGTTTTCAGGTGTATGGGCAATTGACAAGTGAGTCACAATGAGTGGGTGTTCCTGGGTGGGCTGTTTGTCCATAAAGTCTGCTCAAGCTAATGGCCGTCAAGGCAGCAGGACACAAGTAACCATGGCCACCACCGACATGGAGGCAGAATGAGCACTCCCCCAACATGATAAAAGCAAAAAAAAAAAAGATTGATAATGGGGAATAATACAAATAGATTTATTAGGTGGGCCAACAATGGGAGGGATAAAGAGGAGCGAGACTTTATGACTTATTAAGCCATTGTAGATCAGAATCAAAGCAGGCTCCATGCTTAAGCTCATATAGATGTTTATTGCTGCGATGACAGCAGGCAGACAATTGAGAAGTATCGTTGAATAAGGCAGAGGCATGGGTCGAATTTTGAAAGAATGTTCTTTTGGAAATCTTACCTAAGAATTTTCATTTGAAATTCGCAACATTAGTGGGCTGGAGCAACGGCCGATTTTCGGGTGGCCATCGAATTTGAGAAATCGCGCACTTTGGAAATTCTTTGCAAAACGAACGATTTTCTTATCAATGATGGGAGAATCGTGAGAGAAATGTAATCGAAAAAGAAATGTGCATGTGCAAGAAAAGAAGATTCCCAGCCAAGAAAATTATTTTCTGTAGCAACAGGAGGTGAAATTGAAGGCTTGGTTGGTCAAATTTCGAAATCAATGGTGGCACCATTGGATCATAAAACGCATACATTTTCAGATTTTTAAAAGAAAATTATTTCGAAATTCGACCATGTATGGCCAGCCTAATACAGAATTAGACGGGGAAAAAAGGTAAGGTGGGAAAAAACAAAACCATGCATGGGTCAAATCAATCGAAAGGAAAAAAACTTCCAACATGCTAAGAAAATCCCAAGTTTACATGCTGGAATTAACTGAAGTCATCCAGGTAATAGACTAGAGTCCTCAGAGCCTTTTCTCTATGAAAAGATCTAGAATTAGTTGAAACCATGTGATCAATATAAACTTAGGAAAATTGGAATATGACTTTAGCTCTAGAAAATCAAAATCTTTAATAATGGTTAAATATTCCATAAATTATTAAATAAAAATCCATCCTCTGTCAGCATACTCTCATATGCTCAGCTCTTATGAACATGCACTCTTGTTGGCCAGATCATACCCTCATGTCTAACCACAGCCTACTGTCTAAAGCTGGAGCTTATGCCGTCTATACAACAGTAGAATTTAATTTGAATGTTCCTATGGAAATTTTGAAAGAGTTATTGAGTCTTCTAATTTAGTTTGAAAGCCCTTGGGACTCATTCACACTTGAGCATAGTGTTGCTTGAAGCTTAAGCCTAGTACACATGGGCCGAATGTTGGGCGACATGGTCCAGGTCGATAAAAAATGGCTGATATCTGTGGCACCGTGTGTATAGCAGTTTGCTTCTGTCAGTCGTGCATGCTGGAAAACCAGCGGCCTATCGGCTCCCGATCAGCGCACTCAGCCAATGGGAGAGCACCGACTGGAGTGTTCTGGCGGGGGGGGGGGGTTGATTGGGTGCCGTCCCCCTGTCAGAATACAATAGCTCAAAGGGAGAGATTGCTGTACTAATAACCGGCTCTGACCTGGGCTGTCAGTTTTGTTTTTTTTGTTCAACCCAGCAATTGTGTACCAGGCTTTGTTCTACCCAGTAGGCTTTATAAAGCTTGTAACTCCAAAAAGTACAAGAGCTTCTTTTGAGCTACAACCTGGGTAGGGACAAAGATTGGGCAGGCAGGGGCAGCTGCCCTAGCTACTGTAGTATCATGTGAGGTGGGATGGCGCCACAAGGTGATTGGGGGGGGCAATTTGGGGGGCGGCAGGGGGTAAGTATTGTTCTAGGAAAGGAAATTTTGGGGGGTGTGGTGCTTAGAGTGGTGATCTGTGTTTGGAGGGGGGATGGGGAGGGGGTATTTGGGGGAAACTAGTAAGGGGAATTTTAGGGGAAGAGGATTTATGCTAGGAGGGGTGATTTTTTTTGGGGGGGGGGCAAAGATTTGTGCTGAGAGGGGGGATTTCAGAAGGGGGTGGATTTGTACTGGAAGGAGGCGGAATTTATGCTTAGGGGGGTAAGTATGCAAATTAGTGCTTAGTGTTTTTGTGGGGAGAAGTTTGGCATGTCCGCCCTGGGCTCTAGATGATCGTGTCCTGGCACTGACTACAACCTTTGAGCATTGGGAGTGTTTGATAAATGTGCAAACATGTGGCAAAGCATGCGTATCACACCTTTTTTTTTTTCTCCCACTAATTAGCTTTCCACCGGCTAAAATTTTTTTTAAAAAATGCTTAAGCTTCAGATGCCTACACATACACCTGTACAAACGTTAAAAAAAGCCTGCAAAATTACCTTAGCTCAAATGTGAAAGCAGAAAACTTACATTTAATTCAGACCTACTACTTGAAAGGAATCCCAGACATATTAAAAAGGTTTTCTTTTGTGCCTAGAACACATGCATTACATTATATACTATTTTGTTTAAATCACAGCTAGCCATTTTCATAACCTCAGTGTTGCATGTTGTAGCTCAATCTGGACGATAGCTATATATGTTCAATTTATTTATCACGCTCTCTCTTTTCTATTTAAGGATATTTCAATTACAAGTCTTGGATTATCCCAAGACCCTTTTAATTTCATATTTTGTTACTATAAAAAATGCAATAAAAATGTATTGAGCCATAAAAAAAAAAATCAAACAAAAATCCAGTATTTTAAATTTTGTAAATAAATTCTAGTAGTGTATGGTCAACCTTACATGGTGGCTACAGTGGCTTTTGCGTGTACCGTATTTATCGGCGTATAATATGCACTTTCCCCCTTAAAATCAGGGTAAAGTCCCCACCGTCTGTGACCCGAAAAGAGCGAGCAGCGGCGAAAAATATTGAGCGCCGCCAAAAAAGACAGAGCGCCGCCGAAAAAGACCGAGCCGACTGTAATGTGTACTTGGCTCCGCTCGGAGTCCCACCCAGACTGGGCAGAACTGCGAGCGGAGCCGAGTACACAGTACAGTCGGCTCTGTCTTTTTTGGCAGCGCTCGCTCCAGAAACAGCAGGCAGGCGGGGCTGCGAGCGGAGGCGGGCAGGCGGGGCTGCGAGCGGAAGCGAGCAGTCGGCTCGGTCTTTTTCGGCGGTGCGGCGGGAAATTAAAACGTGGGCAAGGCTGCAAACGGTGCTGGGCAAGCTGCAAATGACACTGGGCAAGGCTGCAAACGGCGCTGGGCAAGACTGCAAATGACACTGATCATTCTGCAATGATGGACAAGGCTGCAGATGCACACTGATAAGGCTGCATTGATGGGCATTTAAATGTAATTTTTTTTTTCCTTAAACTTCCCTCGTAAAACTTTTTTTCCTTAAAATGCCCTCCTAAACTTGGGGTGCGTGTTATACGCCGATAAATATGGTACTTTAGGCTGAGGGTCCATTCGAAAGCATGGTTATTTTGGAAACCTTAGAAGCTTTTGTAGAAACATTTGGCCAAACCACAGACCAGCATCTCAATGACTTCTGCCTACATCTCTTTCATCCAATCACCATCAGAACTGACAGAAAACTTCTCAGCTAAAATTGTTCAAAGGGAACTCTGATAACTATCTGATACAAAGCATGTGATGAAGTGTCTTATTGACTCCATTGTGTAATTAAATGCCTTCATGGTCATGTGTTTCCCGTGTGTAAACTCTAGTAAATATACAGAATTAGCCCAAATGTCACAGAAAGAAAGGAACAACTAATCTGCTTCTCAGCTCATTAAATATACTAATTAACTTGTATTTTTTTTACATGATATGCACCGTTTGTCCAGATGTAACCTCTTCCACATGTCAATGGCATTAGTCATCATTAGTCTTAAAAGTGATTGTGCCTTCACAATGGAGGCTTGATGTATTCAGCCAAGAATAAAGGACTGAATTAGCCCAGAAGCAAGGGTCTTACTCCCCAGGCCAATTAGACCTAGACTTACCAGAACCCAATTCTTCTTTATTAGCAGTAGAAGTACTCAAGTTTGAAAAAGAATGTGTACACAAAATAAATACCGGTAACTCAATTTCCTTGCACAGAAAAGGACAGGTTAATTAGAGAATGGGAATACTTGGACATACAAGATATAACATGCAGGCAATGACCAAAGATCTGAGAGGAGCCATCATGCATGATGGAGGAGAGACAAGCTTGAAGGTTCTGATGCTGGAGATCAGATGAACTGAATGCAGGCTGGTGCAGGTAAAAAGGTCAGCAACTTCAAGGGTGTACCAGTATTTTGTATGTTATCCTGAAACATTACTATACATCAAATACTAGAGAAAAAATAAACAATTCTTGACCAGAAGACAGACCTTCCATTTACTGGAAACTAAAGATGCTCTGCATACTAACTTCAGGACAGCTGTGTATACAGATTGCTTAATATGATGTTCATACCCATGGAGGCCATCAATCAAAAATATCTGAAGGGAAAAAGTTTAGCGGGCAACAGTCCCTGAACACCAAAGAAACATTTGAGTCCTTGAATTTTTATCTCAACTGCAATCATATCAGTAGTTCACACATCATGGGGTTGATTTACTTAAAAAAATAGAGGCTGTTCTCCTAGGACATTGTATATTCACCTTGCAAAGTGAATGTTCGTGCATAAGGTAAAGCTGTATTCACTTTGAGTACAGAAGAGAAATTAAAGCTGAACTCCAGGTATGATCTGTTGTATACTTAAATTGGCCCAGCTTGGACCCGTGTGAAGTAAGTATGCATACCTCACACCTGAGGTGCCACTGGGAAAGCCGACTATCACAGTTTTAGTCAGCGCTACTACAATGCCTGCTACAGAATTTTTCAAGGTATTAAAAAGGAACACATTCACCTAATTCACCAACGCGCATTCAAGTGACCACACATTGCCTAGGTCAGTGGTCTCCAAACTGTGGCACGGAGGCTGGATGTGGCCCTTTGCTTGCTTTTATCCAGTCCTCTAGGTACTATCCAACAATAAAGCATTATTCCTCCCACTGACACCAAAAGCGGGGCACAATTCCTTCCATTGACACCAGTGATGGAGCACAATTCTTTCAATGGACACCAACAATGGGGCACTACTCCTCCCACTGATACTAACGAAAGGGCAAAATTCCTTCCACTGTCACCAACAGGGCAGAATTTCTCCCACTGTCACCAACGATCAGGTAGAATTTCTTCCATTGACACCAACGATCGGGCACTATTCCTACAACAACAATGTGGCACTAGTCCTCCCACTGACACCAAAGATAGGCCATGTTTAGTCCCACTGGATGCCAGGACATTTTCTACTCCCACTGGCCCTAGTGCGGCCCACCCCCCAAAGTCTGAAAGACAGTAAACTGGCCCTTGGTTTAGAAAGTTTGGTGACCCCTGGCCTAGATGAACAACCTCTAATCTTTTTGTGCCCAATCTGTGGCCTGGGAGCCACATGTGGCCCTTAAGGTCCTGCAGATGTTAGTTAGTGTTTTCCTTACTCAGGTCACTAAGGCTTGGTTCACACTAGCCGTGGCTTACAGCAGGGGGTCTGTTGCGTCCCTGTTGCATCCCTGTTCTCTGTTTGAAGTACGAATCAGGTCAGAATTTTTGCCTGAATTCAAACCTGAAACGGATCCAAAGACGCAAAGGACCCTTTCCTAATGCAGACCGCAGCTGCCCCGGAGGTGTGTGAACCATCTCGATTGAGAACCGGTCACACTCTCCTGTCATGTGAATTGTATGTGGGGAAACCCGTATCCAATTTGCATACATTTTGCATGTGAACCCAGCCTGAAGGAAAATATTATTTTTTGTGCTGTCCATGCCTTTCTTGTATTTTTTTCCCTGATAATTTTTTAAGAAAAATACCAAAATATAGTATAAGTAATATTTATTTGGCTGTAAGGAGCAGAAATGTGCACTGATTTATAAGGGGACTGTAATACTACTGATCCCCAACATTCATAATCTGGAACGGTCTTCCTGTGCCCAGTCTCCAACCAGGCCTGTAATATGTCTGGCAATCTCATGTCTATAGTCTTTGACCAGCTCCTGCTGCATCTACCATCTCTTACAGCTTTCTATAGCATTATATTCACTAATTATGTGCGGTCTCTTTGTGAAGTCAGGGGCTGCACTTGAGGCCCCTGGATCGAGAAAGTTGCCCACCACTTCTATAATCCTTTAGTAATTAAACCCCATGTAACAACAATTGAATTCATTCAGAGGTGGCTAGTAAGGGGGTCACACTTCTTTTTGCTCTACAGCTCATCTTGTGTGTTCTTCAGGCACCACTGTCCTTGGTACTAGATTCTGAAGTTGCAGGTGGGTTTTGGCTGCCATCAGTGCTGGATTGAACTCTGTGGAGGCACTAATAAGCCCTGTAGTCGAAGGCTTGGGGCATCCCTCAAAGGTTTCTGGTGCATGCCCAGTAGTGGGATAACATTGAACTAAGTGGTATGCATTTTGGTAGCTAGACGGAGATGACCATCAATACTGTACATTACTCCTACTTTTAAGAGACAAATTGTAATGTGAACCTGATGTCTATGGTTAATGTACTTTAAAGTGGTGTTTCCCCCAAATCTACAAATTTTAACCTACGTGCAGCAATGAGCTAATAAAAATGTATTGGATAAAAAAAAAAAAATTCACTTACCTAATTCTCCCTGTTGCTAGGTGGTCCCACAAAATCTGCCTCTTCCATAGCCTAGGCCCTAGGCTAAAAATGTAATTTCCCCTCGGCGCAGTCAGTCATCTGGGACACATGACAGGTCCCAGATGACTGCGGCGTATCACGGTGTGCGGCGCCGCTCGCGAATGCGCAGTGGGTGCCCGGCTGTGAAGCCACAGCCGGGTGCCCACAGTAAGGATGTGCAGATCCGCCCCGTGGATATCTGCTTGCTCAGCGGGGATCGCCGGAGCGATCTCCGCTGAGCAGGAAGATGACAGGTCCGTCTCTGCACACAGCGCAGGGACGGACCTGTCAGAGCGCCGCTCTCCCCTATGAGAGATCGGGTGACGACAGACCGTAGAGTCCGTCGTCATCCGATCCGCTCTGCAGATGGATGAAAAAATAGGGTTTTCCTCCGTCTGCAGAAACGGAGCATAGCGGACACGGACGAGATCGGGTGTCAGCGGATGCTCATCCGCTGACACCCGCTATCCCATAGGGATACATGTATGTCCGTTTTTCATCCAAAAACGGAAAGATGAAAAACGGACATACGGACCGTCCGTGTGAAAGAGCCCTAAGTTGTTATTGGGTACATCACATTAATTTAGTATTTTCTCTATAGAGTCTTCAATGTAATGTTTTTGTTTCTTTGAGTTGATTAATTTTTTCCTATCTTTTTTAAACAATTAAGGAAAGCTTCATTGTAGTTTTCTTTAAAAAAATCAATTCAATATTATTTTGATCCATTTCCGCAAGGCCCTTAAACAGTGTAGGGTCCATAGGCCAGTGCCTAATCTGCCTATTTGGTAATCCGGCTACATATACAGAAAACCTTCAGCCTTTCAGAGGAAAAAGAAAGTTCTCAATTGCTCACAGCAGTACCATGATTTTCAGATTCATAAAGTTCACTGTTGGTTGGACAGTCAGACTCGCACCTTTATGTACCTTTACGCAAATTTTAAAGGCTTAAAGCCCATTTCCAATTTCCAAAACTGATACTGTATTTACTTAACCTGACTTTATCTGTACGTAATGTATGAATGATTCCAAAGCTGCATTAAATGTATGCCTTTAATATCGGCTTTAACTTTTATTTTTCTAGGTTCCAGGATTGGTGGCTAATCTCCAGCTCAGCCCCTGGTGACGACATACTACTGGCCACTGACTCTGGCAGCCTTCTTGCTCTTCAGTCACCAGACTTCAGTTGAGGAGGTGAGTTTCCCATTATCTCTCCCCTTTTCTGATCTTGTTTTTTTGCCAAGGTGCTTAGCAGAAGTTAGTCATCCAGCCTAGTGCCCTTGGATCACAAGCATAATCCGTTCCAGGAGAATGCTTGTAATCCAAAGCACTCGCATATCAAAGCGAGTTTCTCCATATAAGTCAGTGGAAACTAATATAATTTGTTCCACATTGACTTCTATTGCATGCAATACCGCATGTGACCAGAGGTGGGGGGGGGGGGGGGGGGGGGGGGCGCCGGAGAGACTCGGAAATATTCGGATGCACTCGGAAATCCTTGGAAAGGCTCGGAAACACTCAGGATCGGTGTATTTCCGAGTATATCGGAACAGGTCCGAACGGATCCGAGTTTCACCGGCAACCTCCGCACCTCTGGCCAAATGTGGTACTGCACACTGCAGAGGCTTGAATCCTGCTCGTTTTGCGAGACAACACTCACAAACCAAGTCAGGATTTGAAAAAAATAAAATAAACTCGTATTGCGAAGCGCTCATTAACCGTGTTACTCGCAATCCGCTGGATCTTTTTTATTTTTAATCAAAACTTGTTTATTTACCCATTGCTCATAAGGTACATATAATCATATCAGTATATGAAATTGAACATTACAAGCGTTGACCATATCATATCAGTAGTCCATGATAAATGAGCAGTAATAGGATACAATGCATATATAATATTTCTGTACCCCCCAACCCCGAACTCTAACCAGCACTTATGGCCAGTGATGTAAGTAACTGAGTTAAAATAAACTGAGTTACGTAACTCATTTACTTTAGAGGGTAACTAGTAATCTAACTGATTACTTTTCCCCTCATGGTAACTCAGTTCCCATTACTTTGGCTTAGTTACCCCAATTACATCTACCGCCACTAGATGGCAGTAGTGTAATTCCGGTGTCCTGTCAAAAAAGTTCCCCCGCCGGATAAGGACCCCCTGTACTGCGCAGGCGCAGGGCTTGCGCAGTACGAAGCACTACGGAGCTTCCAAAAATTGCTGAACCTAAACAGCTCTGAGTGAACTCTGCACCACGCAGGCGCAGTTAACATGTAATTGTACGAGGCGATGCCGCACGTTCCAGATGCTCGTGCCACTCTGCAAGGGGCGTCTATCGTGTAAGTAAGGGGCGGGTCTAGTATTACTGTAACCAAGGGCGCATTTATTATTATTATTATATATCGAGCTCTGCCCATTAATTTAACATTCGCCCTCTTCTGTAGCCATCTGCCCCTTACACGATATAATAATAATAGACCCGCCCCCTTGCTTACACGCTATAACAGATCTGCCCCTTGGTAAGAGTAATAATAGAGCAGCCCCTTGGTTACACGATATATAACAATAATAATAAATGCGCCCCTTGGTTACAGTAATACTAGACCCGCCCCTTAGTTACACGTATAGAATATTTTTTTTAAAAAAGTCAGTTACTTTGCTGAGTAACTAATTACTTTTCCAATGTAGTAACTGAGTTACTAACGCAATTACTTTTGGGAGAAGTAATTTGTAACTTAACTAATTACTTTTTTTAAAGTAAGATGACCAACACTGCTTATGGCCCAATATAACATATCAGAATTAGTCACTTTTTCAACCCTCGGATCATCCTGGGATTAGTGCCTAACTGTAAACATAACCAAACCTATGTTTCCCGTCCCTTTCTCGCCAGGGACGAGAAATTACAGTAACAGTAGATCTCTACATGAAAAGTCTGTCCATTACCAGTTGTGCTGGTGCAAGGCTAGGATCCTCCAGCCAAGGATGCCAGAGAAGGTTAAATTTACCCACTGCCTTCCTGCGGCTATATGCCAGGCGTTCTCTAAGAAGTATTATGTAAAAAAAAAAAAAAAGGGAGAAGTGCGCCAGACTAAGTGCAGTATATATGAAAGCATTTAATATAATGAAAGCACACAGCCAAATGGCTACTCACTAAGAAGTAAGGAGTTGACATAACTGATCCATTGTTTCCCTGTGGGGACTGCAGATGCCATCCAGTATCGTGCAATAAGTTTTCTGGCTAAATACATCAGAGCCGCTGTATCTTTAAAGCCCTACTGAACTCTTAGTGCAAGCAGTGGTCTCTCTGCCAAAGTCCAACACAGCCCCTGTTGAGTTAGAGCTATAGCTTTGCAATTAGGTAAAACTGATGCTCCCCTACTTATTGCAGAGCTTCAGCTGTGACTCAGCAGAGGACATGTCAGACCTCTGCAGGAGGCCACTAATTTCACATATAGCCTGGAGGCAGGTTTTTCTACTTAGGCTGTGGCTGCTTTCTAAAGAAAACAATGAGTACTTGTCCACAGGGGTATACTACAACATACACCCGGACGAGGGTTAAAAGTTGTTCCAAAAGGTAATTTTATTTTTCCTAAAATAAAAAAAAGAAGCTATACTTACCTGTTCTGTACCATAGCATTGCACAGAATGGCCCTGATCTTCCTATTCTGGAGTCCCCTGCCAGCACCCTCCTCTTCTCTGAGTGCCCCCTTAGCAAGCAGTGCATTGAGGGGGGCACTTCTGTGGGTGCCCTCCTGAGCTGGGCTGTGTGTGTCCTTACAGAATTCGATTGACAGCAGCAGGAACCAATGCCCCCACTGCTGTCTGTGTGTTCTATAAGAAGAAAAAGCAGCGCTGGATCGAGAGGGGACTGATGTAATGCCGCGTACACATGGTCGGAATTTCTGATGGACTTTGGATTGAGAACCTGTTCTTAATTTTTCCGACGGAAAACCTTTCTATCGGATTTTCCGATCGTGTGTATGCAATTCCGACACGCAAAATTCCGACGCATGCTCAGAAACAATTCGACGCATGCTCAGAAACAATTCGACGCATGCTCAGAAGCATTAAACTTCCCTTTTATAGTGCAGTCAAACGTGTTGTATGCCGCGGTGTTATTGACCGTCGGAATTTGGTGTGACCGTGTGTAGGCAAGACAGTTTGAGTGAAATTCCGTCGGAATTCTGACGGGAAAACCATCAGAGCTTTTTCCGATGATAATTCCGACCGTGTGTACGCGGCATAAGTGTTTGGGGGAAGGGGGGGGGGACAAGTAGTAGGGCATTTTTGACCTTGATGCAGGAAATGCATTAAGGTAAAAAAGAAGAAGAAGAAAAAAAAATGGGGGTGGGGGGGGGGGGGGGGGGGGGGGACTCTAGAACTGCTTTATAGCCAAAAGTTTTTCTATGTTTTTTTGCCATCTGTGGCTCAAATTCTCAAATGTGAACTAAGTCCCCATTAAGCCAGTTTTCACCGCAACAAGTGCCCCCATTGGGGTTTCTTAATTTTCTTCCTCTGGTGGCAACTCAGAATATATGATTTTCCCCCATTTCAGTTCCCGTGATAATGGACACCAGGACAATTAGGGAAGGTGAATCTTCCAAGTGGAAACTCAGACAGCAAAAGACACCTGACTGAGGTTCTAACTCTTCACCACTTTAATCAAATTTGGCTTTAGATGCACTTCTACTGGCATATTGTATGTCCTTCGCCTTTTAAGCCAGCCGTAGATGGATTAAATCTCCATGATCATCTATGGCAGTGATGGCGAACCTCGTCACCCCAGATGTTTTGGAACTACATTTCCCATGATGCTCCACTACACTGTGCATGAGCATCATGGGAAATGTAGTTCCAAAACATCTGGGGTGCCAAGGTTTGCCATCACTGATCTATGGGCATGCTAACTGTACCCAAGTCGATTCAACATTTAATTTGACATGAACATGAATTTTTAGCATGCGATTATTGCCAGAGTCTATAGCTGCTAGCAGTAATCACTGTGTTCTCTCAGCAGGGACCGCTCCCCGCGTGCCCCTGCCAGGAGAACACAATAGCTCTGCTGTAGGGATCCCCCTATAAACGTGTGGAATCATGTATTGAATCATGGGTTGCAGGAAAGCAAACTGCATAATCTATGGCCTGCTTAAAGGCAGGTACACACTATTAGTTTTTTTTCGTTGTCAGCTCCGGTCGGAGCCGCTGTACTAACCATGTAAGATTAGTTCAGCGATCCCCACTGAGCTGTTGTGATCCGACAGGGGGGCGGCCCCCCCACCAGAACACTCCGATCATCGCTCTCTGTCGTTGGCTGAGAGTGCTGATCGGGAGTTGGTTGGCTGCTGGTTTTCCAGCAAGCACGTCTGACATACACATGGGCCAAATGTCGGTTTTTTGAACTAGCTGTTGTCTCCCGACATTCGGCCCATGTGTACGGGGCTTAAGGCTAGGATAAGTTGGCTATGGGCTATAGGCTAGGCTACGTTGGTTTATTGACCCTTTGCGGTAACTTACTTTGGATCACCCTTTAAATAAACACCACAATCATTTCAGACCATCAAATGTTTTCTGAGACTGTTTTGTCTTGAACACTGAAGATTAGACATTTTTATCAAGATGAGACAGAAGTTTACTTCAAACAGATGCACAGTTAAGAAGAGGTCAGGGGTAAGTTTTTATTCTGTTGCAGCCAAGTTGGAGAATTGGGTCTCAAGCTGGCCATAGACTACCTGTGGGGCTGAACAAGACAAATCTATATCTTCTACCATCCATTCTATACAGCGTGGATGGACAAATCTCCCTGCCGGCGATTGTATTCTGACAGCCAGTGCCCGCAACTGAATACCCAATAGTGATTGCATCTGATTTGTTAATACGTTTCTGCCTGGCTTCTTTGATTTTCAATTAGAACGATATTGGGCAGCTAGAGTGTCAACATGGCCACTCACAGCTCGAATTTTAGACAGTTCCTTAGGAATTACACAAAATTCACTGTGTATGGCCAGCTTTCAATCCAGGTACTCAACCTATGGTCCATGCCAATTGAGGTTTGTCGGTATGGACCATACGGTGAGTACCTGGATTGAAAACTGGCTAAAGGGGTGGGTCCAAAGGGTGGTGATACATAGGGAGTACTCAGAATGGTCCAGTGTGGTAAGTGGGGTCCCCTAAGGATCTGTCCTAGGACCTATTCTATTTCATTTATTTATAAACGATATAGAGAATGGGATAAATAACTCAATCTCAATATTTGCGTATGATACAAAGTTCAGCAATGCATTTGGGTGCCAAAAATACGAAGCCAAGTTACTTGCTAGGGGGAGGACCTCTGGGGGAATCTAGGATGGAAAAGGACCTGGGGGTCCTGGTAGACAAAAGGCTCAGCAATGGCATGCAATGCCAAGCTGCTGCAAGAAAAGCCAACATAATATTGGCATGCATTAAAAAGGGGATTCACTCCAGGGATAAAATGATAATTCTCCCGCTCTACAAGACTCTGGTCCGGCTGCATCTTGAGTAAGCCGTCCAGTTCTGAGCACCAGTCCTCAAGAAGAATGTGCTGGAACTGGAGGGAGCCCAGAGAAGGGCAACAAAGCTAACAAAGGGACTAGAGGATCTCAGTTATGGGTAAAGACTGCAAGCATTGAACTTATTCTCTCTGGAGAGGAGACGCTTGAGAGGGGATATGATATCAATGTACAAATACCATACTGGTGACCCTAGCATAGGGAAAAAAAAAAAACGTTTCACTGAAAGGGAATTTAAAAAGACACGCGGCTATTCACTGAAATTGGAAGAGAAGTGGTTTAAACGTAAAACTGTGTAGAGGGTTCTTTACTGTCAGAGCGGTAAGGATGTGGAATTCTTTTCCACAAGTGGTAGTATCACCAGGGCGCGTCGATAGTTTTAAAAAACTATTAGATGAGCACCTTAAAGACCACAACATACAGGGATATACAATGTACTATTGACACAAACACATATGCCTTGTACACACGGTCGGACATTCCGACCACAAAATCCGGATTTTTTCAGATGGATTTTGTCCGAAACTTGTGTTACACACACACGGTCAGACAAAGTTGTCGGAAAATCCGATCGTTCCGAACGAGGTGACGAACAAAACATAGGACGGGACTACGTAGAGGCCAGTAGCCAATAGCTTTCATCTCTAAACTTCTTCTGAGCATGCGTGGCACTTTGTGCGTCGGAATTCTCTACACACGATCGGAAAAAGTCCAATCGGATTTTGCTGTCAGAAAATTTTAGATCCTGCTCTCAAATTT